>CM053600.1:167023932-167074548 GCA_028646575.1 Pseudocheirus occidentalis | reverse complement strand
AGAAAATTTGTAACTCAAAAATCGCATGAAAATGAACGATGTAAACAAGAAAACAAATAAAATTTATTACATTAAAAAAAAAAACTATTCCCCAAACCCTTCAGGGCTCTATACCTTGATTCCCAAGAGAACACAATAGTAGAGCTCTGGTAACTCAACTTGCTACTGGATCTGTAATTGGGGGAGTAGTTACAAAATCTGTTGTGTATCATTAGTGTCTTGGTAAGTGAACTCCCAGATATTCAATGCATTCTCTTGATATCTTAAATAGAATTTATCTTCTTATCTTATCTTCCTGTATTTAATTAGTAATAAGCAAAAATAATAATGATTTTTTCATGTATTTATTTTGTATCTTGCTCCTTACTAACACTATTAAGTATCAAGACAATGTCTTGATTAATTTTCTGTTGACAGTCTAATGTTCCCCAAGCAAATGACCATATCATCTGTAAAAGGAAATAGTCTTTTCTCTTCTTTGCCTTTGCTTATTCTCTTAATTTATTTTCTTGTCATTTTACTAAAGCTAGCATTTATTGCATTATGCCAACTAATAATAGAAACAGTAGGAACACTTGCTTCACCTCTGATCTTACTGGGTAGGTTACAAGTGTTTCTACATTATAAATAATGATTGTTCTTGATTTTAAGTAAATTATTTTGATTATAGTAAAGAAAATTCATTTTATTCCTTTACTTTTTTGAGCATTTTAAGATAAATGAGTGCTTTACTTTTCAAAAGATTTTTCTGTATTTGTTTTTATAATCATGTGATTTTTTTGTTTTGTTACCAGAATGATGAATTATGCTAAAAGTATTATTAATGCTGAACTAGCCTTGTATTCCTTGCATAAAATCAAATTAGTTGTAGTGATTATTTTTTAAAAATATATCGCTGTAGCTTCTTTGATAATATTTCTTTTTAAGTTTCAAAATCAGTATTTGTTAGTTATCGTCTTTCTCTATTTTGTCTTTCTCCAGTTTGTGTCAGCACTGTATGTGTTTTATTAAAGGATTTTGGTGATGTGCCTTCCTTCTCTTTTGGAAAAAAAAAATTATTTAAATGATTGTTTGAACCAATCTGGATCAGGATATTTGATCTTTTTTTCTTTAATATATCCACAAGTCTTTTTATACATCTCACACTATCCTTAGGAAAGAAAGAGGGTCACACTAATTAACTGAAAAGTGTGGAACAAAATAGACGGCTCTTTTGAAATGGAACCAAGATTGAATGGCTTTCACAATCCCCTAACACGCATCAGAAATGTCTCTAAAAGTAAACAAAATGTGAATTTACTTCTATAGTAGTAGCATTTTGTTAGTATCAGAACTATGATTTTTTTTCCTTACTTCTCAGAACCACAAAAAGTCCTAAACCTCATCTATAGGATGTCAGATTCCTACTGATAAGTCATCACTGTTGCCATAGATTTCAGTGGCATTCAAAAACAGACTGGAAGGGAAATTCCAACAAAATAGATTTTATTTGGCAATACAATACAACACTTTGATCTCTTCGGCTCAAAGTTATTTCTCCCTCAACTAATCTCATACCACTTTATGTTCCTCTTATGCTAACATAAAAGCATAGTTGTTTTTTTATCTGTGTATGTGATTTATCTCCACCACCTCAAAAGTCCTTTCCCAGTGACTAAATAGAACGTGGAGTTGTACTAAAGCTCTTCATGGTTCATATCAAAACTAGGAAGGCTTCCAGACTGGACCTCAGGATAGGCTATGTCTACAATCTAATGAACAACCTAGCAAAATATGACAAGCACTTTGGCCACTAGCTGACAAATTATTTAGCCGTGGTAATCCATGAAATAAACACTTAATATTTCAGTGGATCTGTAATCTCATAGGATTGTAACTTTAGAGTTGGAAGAGATCTTAAAGACCCATGAGTCCAGCTGCCTTATTTTACATATGAGGAAACTGAGGCACAGCAAGATCAAGTGACATGACCAGGGTCACAACTGGGAAGTGTTTGAGGTAGAATTGGAATCTGTATCTTCCTAATTCCCAGTCTAATACCCTCCTACACCATGCTGAATCCCTACTCATGCCTCATGGATTTCTCCCTTCAACAGTACAAATGGCATACTTCATATGCTACCCTATGCCTTCACATGAATCCTTCACAGAATCTTTCTTCTATGTCTTTAGACAGCACCTAAACACTAGCATAAAAAGAAGAAGACATTCTTACCGCTGATGTTCAGAACTCTCAAGAAGGTCATCCTACACAAGTCCAAATGAAATATTTCCTATAAATGTTGAGGCTAGTGTTCCTGTTTTGGGGTAGCATCTTGCCACTAACATTGAGCCATGAACACTCTAAAGCCTTCTCAATGAAAACTATAATCATGCAAAAGAAATTAGTCATCTACATATGGAATACAAAGTGGATGAAGAAATCATATTGTCCTGTATATGATAAGACTCTAGATGGCAGCATACTTAGTTAATCCTTCAGCTTATTTACCTTGGACATCCAATGCAAATAGTCAAGTAGGTGGACCCAAAATTGAGCAGGAGGATGATATTGGGCTGGATCACATTTGGGAAATGGCACAACTCATTCAGTTGTCTGTAATTGTTCTCTGCTGACAAAGCACTTTTTTTTTTTAAGCAACAGTATTCTCCCAAGTGGTGCTATACGGTTTTGAAACATTGAACATCATGCTCTCAGAAGAATTAAAATCTCAAGTTGCCCGAAGGACAATAGAAAAATGAATAATGAGTATCACAATATGACAAGAAGTGTTGTGGTGGACCAAGGGTAATAGCTGGATAATTCATGTGTTGCACTGGAATTTCCTGGAATATTTTAAGACCCAGAGAAAGGTCTCCAGTTCATTGAATAGATTCTCTATGAATGATTTATGAGAAGACATGGCAAAGAATCACACAGATGGATTGCTATCTGTATGAATGAAAGGTGTACCCACACCAATGAAATCAACCAAAGCTTTGAAGCACCAGATTGTAGAGTAGAGACTCTGTCATATAGCATTGTATCTCCCTAAACAGTTTACTCAGGACTTTGTACTTAGTAAGTGTTAATAAATGCTTTTTGATTGAGAGAAGGAAAAAATAAGCAAAAAATGTTTTATATTTTTCTGTGTGGTTTGGTCTTGCAAAATTGTTTTAAAATAAGGCAAAAGAATGAAATCAGTGATAACCTAACAGTAACACTTGCTTTACAAGTAAGTGGAAGAGTGAAGTATCTGTGTAGTCTGATTTGAACAGAGCCATTCCAGTCCCAGCCCCCAGTCCCCCACAAGAATTCTCACATTATACTCTCTTTGGGGTTAAGCCAGGAAGGATACTTTTTAAATTCCTTTGCTATCTAGGAAGGGAAACACGGCCAGCCATTATCAGTCATTTACATATTACTGGAAGTTAATTCTTTAGATCAACTAGCCAATACCTAAAAGGATTTCATATGAATGAAAGCAGGGTAAGTAAATTGGAGGGGGGGGGGGGAGATGGAATAGGGTGTAAAGATAAAGAGCTTGGGAACGTAGCTGAGCTGTTGTTCAATTATTTCAGTTCTTCTTGACTCCATTTGGAGTTCTCTTGGCATAGATACTGGAGCCATTTCTTTATCCAGTCCATTTTACAGATGAGGAAACTGAGGCACTTGTTCAGAGTCACACAGCTAGTGAGTATTGGGAACTAGATTTGAACTCAGCAAGATGAGTCTTCTTGACTCTAGACCCAGCGCTCTATCCGCTGCGGCCCCCAGCTGCCTCACGTAGCTAGTATCTGAGGTCATATCTGAACTCATGCTTCCTCACTCTGGGTCTGGTGCTCCATGCACTATGTCACTATGGCACTACCTAGATGCCCCATGACTGACCTCATGGGTTGGTATAATCTAAGAGTGTTTAGATGTTGAGGGCTTTGTGCACTTGAGATGGGGTGGTTATGAGTGATGAGGGGTGGAAGAGGGAAGAGAAAGGATTGGGGCTACGGGGATGAAGAAAGAAAAAGAGGTAAGTACCAAACCCAAATTTTGCCCATTTCACAATTTTGCTCAGGGCTAGTCCTGCAAACTAAGAGGACGAGAAAATTGATTGGGAAACTTCCCATAATCAATATAACTCTTACCTTCAAACTCCTAACTGCTCATTTCAGCAAAATCTTGATTTCCTCTCCTCCTATAAAACACAAACTGGGAAAAAAAAACCAGCCAACAAAAAACCCTCCTAAGCGATCAGGTCCCCAATCAACCCAAAGCCTTCTGCACAGGACTCAGAGACATCCTTTAACAAGCACAATGGCCAGGTCTTACTCGTCTCTGTAGCCCCCAAAGCACCCAACCCAGTGGCATACAGAACGGGCACTCAGTAGGTTGCAGGTAGTGTTGTAGATAAGGGTGCTGGACTTCAGATCCGGAAGAACTAAGGTCAAATCCTGCCTCAGACACAGGCTGTGTGGCAAGTGATTTATCCTTTGTTGGCCTCAGATTCCTCATCTGTAAAATGAGGGTTAAAATAGCCCACATTTCCTATAGCTATTGTAAGGATCAAAGAAAATAACATAGTGTTATGGAGGTGCTAACTATTGTTATTATTATTATTATTATTATTTTTATTATTATTATTATTATTACATGTGTCTGTTGAATTCAATTGAATTTCTAAAAAAACAATTGCTTCCCCCAAGTTCCCCATGTGCCAAATGCCAAGTCCTTTTCATACTTATCAATGATTCAGTTTAATAAGAATCAGGGTTGAGAACCATATGCCCTTGGACAATCAAGCTAAGCTTGGTTCATAGCCTCCTTCCTTTCACTGGAAAAGTTTCAGCCATGGGACCCAAGCTGAGAAAATACAGATGAATGCAGACAGCAATTGCCAATTAAGTTGGGTTTTCTTGTGATCTTTCTCAGAACATTGCAGTATCCTGACATTATTTATTAAGATAGCAAGATCAAACTCTTCTCTAGTCCAAAGTAAATTAAACCAGTTGCCTCAGAACCCCAAGCTAAGCCATATCATTCAAACCCCGATCTCCCAGACAGTTACATCATTGTAGAAGCTTAGGGGATTCCCTGGGGAGGGAAAAAAGAGATCGTTTTTTAGCTTCACCCCTCCTGAAGAGAAGACTTGCCCCTTACTAGTTTCATCAGATAATAAGATTATACTAGAAGGAACCTCAGACATCATCTAGTACATTTCTCTCAATTTTCAGATGTGGAAACTGAGACCCAGCAAAGTTAAAGAACTTGCCCAAAGTTCAGTCTTCCACCCTGAAGCAGTCATGAATGATGCCATATTTAAATGGAAAAATTTGGTGCTGCTCTAAAAGTAAGGTTACATTCCATTACTGAATTAGCAATATGTAATGGCTAAGCCCTAGAGGGCTTGGGCTTGGGCTTTGTCATGTCATTCACTCGTGTTTAGAATTGGGTTAAAATGGTTATGCCACTACCTGCTTCACTTAGGAGTTAGGAGGAAAGCTCTTCATAACCTTAGGGCACCATAACAATATGAGTATGGTACAGCAGAAAGAGTATTAGACTTGGGCCAAGGGGCTAGAGTTCCCAGCTCTGACACCCTTTCTAGTTTTCTGACCTTGGTTAAGTTACTTCATATCTCTGATGAAGAAATGATGAGTTTTCTCTTCTGTGAAATGGGAACAATATTATTCCATGAGGTTGTTCTAGTTTTGTAAAACTGAAAGCACTGCACAAATGTGAGTTATTCATTGAAAGTGAGGTCTAATAATCACATTAGTTAAAACAATTCTTTCTAAAACCCAGAAGACTTGGCTTCCTGCAGTGGTATTTGATTTCTCCCTTCAGGCATAAGTGTTTCATTTAAACTTTTGTTAACCTCAAAGGCAAATGCATATGGAATAAACTCTCCCTGATCAGATACAATTATCCCATTTGAATAAGAAAGCTTAGCTGAGAAGCACAAGGTCTGGGTTCTAGACTTGGGTCTGCCACTAACTAGCCAAGTGAACTTGACTTTGTCATGCTTCGGGACTCAGTTTCCCCATCTGTTAAAATGGGGGGGCGGGGCGGAATTTGACTAAATCTTCTGCAACAGCATTCTACAATCTATGATCCTTCCTGGCCTGAAATTCCCACTAGAAAAATAGAGGCTACTTTGTGTTGGAAGTACACATTTTCTTTTTTGAGGGGGGTAAAGCAGGGCAATTGGGGTTAAGTGACTTGCCCAAGGCCAAATGGCTAGTAAATGTTAAGTGTCTGAGGTCAAATTTGAACTCAGGTCCTCCTGATTCCAGGGCCAGTGCTCTATTCACTGCACCACCTACAGCCCCAGTGGCACACATTTTCCCTGGGCTTGAGAGAGGGCGCTGACACTCTCCGTCTCTCTGCTCAATACATTGGCATGGATTAATTTATCAGATGAGCTCATTGTTACTTTGTAAGCCCAAAAAGTCTTACCCTAACACAAAAGGGTATGGGAAAGGTCACATTCAATGGAATAGGACCGTGGTAATGATTAAAGGGAATCACAGAAACCTGAGAGATTCCCAACTCAGCAGGTCCAGGAAACAAGTAAATGACAAGCCAAAGACAGAGGTAGTCTCTAAATGATGGGCAGAGCAGAAGAGGTCCACAATTGCCTTTTCTCCTTCACTGCTCTACCTAGAACACCTCCAAAGGTCCCTGTTACCATATTCCCCGCCTTCTGTTGGTGACCGTCATCTTAGTGTCCAAAGTCCCTCAGCTGATTATGATCCTAATTTTCCTAGTGATTTTGAGAATTGTACGGTCTTAGACTGTAAAATAAGGTCTGAACTGAAATCTTGGAATCATTAAGTAAGAGAATGAATCCCTTTTTCATGTAAAAAATAAAATTAATGGAATCTTTGACAGAGAAGATGTGTGATGACAAAAAGCTACAGTAAATTCAGCAATGCTTTTAAATGAGATTTTATTTATGAATCACATTAGCATATGTATAAATATGCACATATACATATCTATTTGAAAAATAGTAATGCATTTGTGGATGTGACAATATTTATTCAGTATTGAAAAGATATATTTGCTTATCTGTGGATTTGCTTATGTATTTATAGACTACTTCTGATCACTCCATGACCAATCTAGCTTAACCCACCTTTTTTAAAGATAAAGAACCTAAGGCCCAGAGAGTAAAGGAAAGAAACTTGTCCAAGGTCACACAGTTGGGGTGGCTAGGTGGCATAGTGAATAGAGCACCGGCTCTGGAGTCAGGAGTACCTGAGTTCAAATCCGGCCTCAGACATTTAACACAAAAAAACTAGTCATGTGACCTTGGGCAAGTCACTTAATCCCAACTGCCCTCAAAAAAAAAAAAAAGAAGGTCACAAAGTTAATAAAAGACTAGATACCATAATCTCAAAGGAGAAAGGAAAAAAGATCCCTCTGACTTAAGGCTCTGTATTCTCCAAATTGGCTTTGTAAGTGGACAGTTAGGGATATAGAGGAACTGAGACCAAAACAGAGGGGAGGAAATGTATTGTCCCCCAAATCACAAAACTCAGAAATTACAGGCTGTGTTGATGAGATTCCTTTGTGGCCCCGACACAGTCATGCTAAAAAATCCATTTCCATCTCTAGGCTTTCCATCTCCTAATCAGGTTTTAATCCCTGACAACAGCACATACAGTTCACTCCATGGTTACCAAGTTTCCTTCTCATGAAGGACTTTATCAAAAGCCTCAGGAAAGTCTAAATAAATTATAGCCACTGGTCCCTTTTATCCACTGCTTCCTTTCAAGGACTTCTGACAAGTTCAAGAGCATGCTTTTTACCCTTCCTGAATCCATGCTGGTCCATTGCAATCATTCGTTACCCAGCCAGGTGCTTTGTACTGTGTTTTAATGACTCAGCCTGTGCCTCAGTTAAAGAGGAAGTCCCACCAGTCTGTCAGTAATTCCCAAAGGGCAGCCAGGGTTCTTTATTGCCACAAACTGTAGCACAGCACATGAATTCAGTTTAAAGATTAACTGATATTTTTGCTTCATTGGCCCCTGCTCATAAAAGCTTACCTTGCAGGAAAAGGGGGAATTGGATCAAATTGGTATAATCATGTAGAAGTGACTACATCTCTTTGAATACTGGAAGGGCTTTGCTGTTGGGGTTTCATTAATAATGACTGACATTTTATAACATCTTAAAGTTGGCAAAGTGCCTTAAACACATTATCCCAAGGAGACTATCGCCAAGTACTAGGAAGCAAGCTCTACAGGTGTGATTATCCTCATTTCACAGATGTAGAAACTAAGGTTCAGCAAAAAAAACTGAAATGATTTGCCTGTGGTCACATTGTTAGTAATCCTCAGAGATGTGATTTGAACTCAGGCCTCCCTTGGTTCCAGGTCCATCACTCTAGCTATTATACCATGGCTGCCCCTCAAAAGGTCCACTCACCAATAAAAAGAAGGGAGGATGTCAAGGAAAGAGGGAGACACTCTCCCCAAGAATTTCTGGGTCTTGTTACTGTTTTTTTTTTTCAGTATTTCAATATGACCTACTTATGGATTAAGAGTCCTGAGGTCAACTTGAAAGGGGACTGTGTTGACTGTACTTCCAATCAAACCTCCATCTACTCAGAAAGGACTGAACTGACTGATGAAAGGGTGTTGTCATTTAAAGCATGAAAAGTATCCTGTTTCCCAAAAGAAACAGGTACATCAAGAACATGGGAGTTCAAGCTGGCTGTGACAATGTGTTAGGACCCCCTTGTTCTTTGGTCAGTTCTCCTATTCATTTGCTTTGTGTCCCTTTGATAAGTCTATTAACCTGTCTGACCCAGTTTACCCACTTGAGGAATGGGTATGACTTTTCTGGAATTAAAAAATGTACTGGATCCTTTATATGGAGAGAGAGACAGACAGACAGAGAGAGAGACAGACAGACAGACAGACAGACAGAGAGAGAGAGAGAGAGATGGAGAGGGAGAGGGAGAGAGAGACAGAGACTGATTCACTATCATGTCAAATTCCCCCTTTGACCTGATAGAACCTGAAAGTAAAAACATGCTGTTGATAAAATGGAAACTGTTAAAACTGGGGAGGGGGCGACATCCATTCATTCTCTTTAACAAATCTCCTATCTACTGCCTTCTTTTTGCTTCAGTTCTCTCTTGAACAGGATCAGAAGAGGACTAGAAAGGCACCAAACG
Organism: Pseudocheirus occidentalis; assembly: GCA_028646575.1. Classification (NCBI taxonomy): domain Eukaryota; kingdom Metazoa; phylum Chordata; class Mammalia; order Diprotodontia; family Pseudocheiridae; genus Pseudocheirus; species Pseudocheirus occidentalis. The sequence continues at coordinate 167,065,384 of CM053600.1, read as the reverse complement.
AGGTAGAGCATAATAGAAGCCCTCTGGGTCTGCTGAAGACAAATGCTTTGAAAAAAATCCACTGATCAGAACCAGCCAAGTTTGAAATATGTTCAGGGTAAATGAGTGATTCATAAATTCCAGTGATTTGAGAACAGAAAAATAAAGAACCCACAAGTTTTCAAAAAGCACCCCAGATCTACAGATAGGTTGTAAACATTTTCTTTTTTATTTCTGAGCAACAGGAAATATTGGTATCAAGTGAAGGAAATAGGAGAGATTATATTAAGCATTACAACTCTGAAAGCACAACATAAAGCCTGAACAATTATAAAAATAAATGTGATCTAAAGAGAAAGACTAAGGATTGAGCTGACACTCCATTAAGTATTGACATGTATTCCTCAGAAATAGGCTTTACTCTAAATTTGATTAGCTTGAGTCTTTAAAAGAGGACTTGGTCTTATGGAGCACTAACAATAGATTGGATTGAATTGATTTAGCAGTGAGTTCTCCCTGGACACCGTGATCAACTTTTCTGCCACAGTGACCCATGAGAGAGATTCCAAACAAAACAACCTGTGCTTCTGCTATGGCAGAGAATGAGTACAGGAAAGAGGGGCAGAAGATTCTAAGAATTGCATGGTTCTTAGACCATCTACGAATACAAATTTAACTACAGATGCACTTAAAGTATATAATCTTTATCCAATAACCAACATGTAAATACACTATTAGAGGATCTGAACCATATCCGTGTTATCACTGGAAATGAAAACATAAGAGGTAAAGAGGTTACAACCAAAGGAGAGGGGTGACGTAGGAGGAGGAAGAGGCTCACAGTTTAGGTTCTCCTCAAAGAGATGAATGATAGAGTTGGCAGAGTTGGTTTAATAACGCATCTAAAGGCAACAAAAAACTGAATATCTCACCTTGAGGTATTCGCTATAAACATAAGCCAACAGACCCACTGGGAAACTAACATGGCTTCCTTCTTCCCTCCCTTCCTCTCTCCCTTCCTTCCTTCCTTCCTTCCTTCCTTCCTTTTCCTTAAGGACTATGCCCTAAACCCAGATTACTCTGGCTCTTATTGACTGGTCAACAATAAGCTGAACCCCATCTATTTGGACCCTCCTTCGCTTAGAGTCAGTGTAAATAGGAATTGTTTCTGTTTTGGCCAGAAACACTGAGGGTCTTCCCCTCCCAGACAGATTTTTTTAAACTAGGTCAAAGAGGCCATTCTCTTCTTTATTTCTTAACTGAGGCTTTGTCTCAGTCAAACTTAGACCTGTTAAAGACCTTAGCTTAAAAAGGCCAAGGTCTTCCACTGCACCCAAGACCATCTCCAGTCACCCTGATAAATATCTTGCCTCTGGACCAATGAGGCTCAGGAAGAGAAAGTAAGGCTGATGACCTTGCACAGCCCTCCCTCACTTAAATCCAATTCACTTGCATGTCAAAGCACTATCTCCTTGATGTCATGGTCCTCTTCCAGAATAAAGGACAAGCAAACACAGCAAACAGACCACTATAAAGTAATTTTTAAATTTTAATATTTTGCTTTATTTCCACCATGTTTCAAGGAATGCTAGCTTCTTTCTTTTTAATAATAATAATTAAAATTCATTTTTTAATTTTTGCTTATTTTATTTTTAATTTATAGGATAAAATAAGCATATCTGTGACATAGCACAAAAATGATTGCCCATGAAACTGCTATTATATGCAACTTGCTATTCCATTTAAGTATACAATAATGTTATCATGTAAATTTCTTTTTTTCTTCCCTCCCCCACTTTAGAGATGGCTACCATTAGACATATATGTGTGTGTGCGTGTGCGCATGTGGGTATGTATATATATGTATATATATATATATGTGTGTGTGTAGGTATATATTTATGTAAAATCATTCCATACATACTTCTGCTTATAAATGGTCAAAGGATATGAATAGGCAGTTTTCCAAGAAATCAAAACCATTTATAGTCATATGAAAAAGTGCTCTAAATCATTATTGATTAGATAGATGTGAAATAAAATAACCTTGAGATATCATTTTACACCTACTAGGCTGACTAAATTGATTGAAGGGAAAAGTGACAAATGTTGGGGGAGATATGGAAAAAGTGAGACATTCATTCATTGTCGGTGGAACTGTGAAGTGATTTCAGCTCAAGCGTCACCTGTGGGGGAAGATGAAGAACTAACGAAAATCTGTGAATAACTTAACGAGACTACATAAATTATGTCAACTTATACTTTGGTCATCAGTGATTTCAAATAAAGGACATGAAAGATGGGGGAAAACATGTTAGAAAATATGATTTAAGATCAATGAAATAAAGAAATCTACTCTAAGTGTCATGATTTCAAAGAACCCAGAAACTAATTTTCAAGGAATCTCAAATAGGGAAAGAAGAGAGAAGATCTCAGACGGCAATATTACTCCTTCTTCTCCACCCCCCAAAAAAGAGTATCTGAGTAAGGCAACCCATATCCCTACTTCCAATACTCATTATATATATGAGATGTCCTTCATGAAAATATGAGAAGGCTTCCGCAAGTAATTTTCTAGAGCAGACCACACCTTCACAGGTACAAAACTGATTGAAAGTTGTATTCTATAACCCAGTGATAATGGCCTCTTTGCTATTCTTCACCCAAGGCACTTCATCTCTAGACACCATGCTTTTGCACTGGCTGTGCCAAACACCTGCATGGTGGTCCCTCCTCATCTCCACTTCCTGGCTTCCCTGGTTTCCTCCAAATCCCAGTTAAAACCCTACCCTTTCCTGGTTCCCCTTAATTCTAACATCTCTGTTGATTATTTCTGATTTATTCTGTCTATAGTTTGTTCGGATCCAGTTGTTTTCATATTGTCTTCTCCATTATACTATGAGCTCCTTGAGAGCCGGGGCTGTCTTTGGCCTTTCTTTGAATCCCCAGTAAGTAGCCCTGTGCTTGGCGCACAGTAGGTGCTTATTAAGTAATTAGTGACTGATTGTTTATAAAATGTCCTTTCTTTGCAGATGACATTTTGCTTATTTCACCAAATGCCTAAACACAACAGGGACTCAATAATGTTCACAGTTACTCACAAAAATATCAACCCTATATTGGAACAACAAAGTGGTTGAATAATAATTCTGTTATTAGTCATTTTTAGTCTCTTTGTGACCCCTTTTTGGGGGTTTTCTTGGCAAAGATACTGGAGTGGTCTGCAATTTCCTTCTCCAGATTATTTTACAGATGAGGAAACCGAGGCAAACAGTTTAAGTCCCTTGCCCAGGGTCACACAGCTAGTGTCTGAATAATCATTACATAAAAAACATGTATAATTATGATTCATATTTATAAGATGCTTTAAATTATGCAAAACACTGTACATACAATTGCTTTTTTTTTCCTTTTTGGAGAGGGGAAGGTAGGGCAGTTGAGGTTAAGTGACTTGTCCAAGGTTACACACAGTTGTGTGTTAAGTGTCTGAGGCCAGATTTGAACTCAGGTCCTCCTGACTCCAGGGCCAGTTCTGTATTCACTGCATCACCTAGCCACCCCAATAATTTCTTATTTTTTAAGAACTCAATAGTGTTATGAAACAGGAACCATTATTATCCCCATTTTAGAGATAAGGAAATTGAGGTTCAGAGAGCTTAAATGATTCACCTACAGTCACTCTAGTGACTGTAGCCTCTAGTAAATACCAGAGGCTATATTTGAACTTACATCTTCCCAATTTTAGGTCCGGTGCCCTAGCCAGTACACCAAGGCACCTAATACTGCCCAAATTATAACATGCAGATGGATCGTCTCATTGAGCTGTTATATGAGAGAGAGAACATGTGTACACGTAACATATATTGTGTATGTATAGACGTGTGTTTATATTAAAACATGTATATGTATAAATATCCATATTATATGTATGTATATTAAAAGCCATATGTGTACTATGTGTATATGCATATGCATTTATGGGTACATATAATTATGTATACATATTTATAGAAAATGTGTGTATATAAAATATAGAGAGACATGTGTATATTAAAATATATACTCTCTATATGTATACTCTCTAATGCATGTATGTTTGTACATACATGTATACACTATATGTGTATTTGTATGCATATACAAAAATATATCTATGCCATGTGCCGGAGATGGACAAAGAGCTAAGCCCAGAATTGAATGGGAAGAGTAGATCAGACTAAATCACATTTGGGAGATCGTGCAACATTCTCAACAATCTCAAGCTGCCTGTTGCCACCAAAGCTCATCTTTTCAACAGGAATATTCTCTCAGCGATGCTATTCAGCTGCAAATCATGAAATAGCGTGATTGCAGAAGAATAAAAAAATTGCCAGCGACCCAAAGGGCAATAGAAAGACGCATGGTGCGTATAAATAGACGCCCGTATTATCATCGATGAAATTCACATGAGAAGAGGCAGAGGCTGCATCATTCAGCACTGGTATGACTAGAAAATAAAGATACCAGATTGATCAATCAGCAAGCATTTATTAATCACTCACCACGTGCCCAGCACTGTGGTAATCTCTGGACATACAACATGAGTGATCACAGATGACCAACTTGGAAGGCCATTTGAAAATATAAACAATGGATTTAGAAACCAAAGTCAAAATTTTAGGTCATCAGAGGGGTAGGGTCCCAAGAATCAGCCCTGCTATGTGGCAGCAAATATCACATTTGAAAGATGTCACAAGATTGGCAAAGCCCAGCTGGAAAATTGCTCTCAACCTCTAGGAAACTCAAGTAAAGTATGGGGCATTTGGATTCAAAGAGACATATAAAACAATGCTAATAATAAGAATAATAGCAAACATCTGTTTCGCATTTAGTGTCTCCAATTAGATTTGAACTCAGGTTTTTCTGAGCCAGGGTTCCTTCCATTTTGCCACCAAACTGCTCCAAATACTACAAAGAAAATCAGATGTGAGCAGATTATTCACTTTGGAAACACCCCAGACAACAGAAATGATAAACAAACACAGTAACCAAGAAAGGTACAAGTAGCAAAATAAATAACTGGGGGGGGGGGGGAGGAGAAGAAAGTAGAGAGAGAAAGGAAAAAAAAAACACTCATTAAACAATAGCCTCTCAGAAAGAAGAGTACAGGAGGATGGGTGAGGGAACAAAGGGGGAGAATGAAGCAGGGAGAGTGAAAGGGGGAAATCTTGACTCTGTGGTGGTAGATGATCCCACTAAAGGATACTCCCATTAGAGGAGAGATTATATATAATGGGAGACAAGACTTTACAATGGACATAATAATCAAAAATGTTGGTGCTTGGAGAGACCACTACCTCTGTGAATGTTGTAGGTGCTCTCCATTGATGGCATCCTGCCTTAGGAAAAGAGGAATCAATTTCTGGGGCAACCGATATCTAGAAGAGCAGGAGGGCATGGGCACAGAAAGGAATTTGCATGACAAATGGGGGAGGAAATCATGGGAGACAGAATAATGAATTGTACAATCATGGAAATAAGAACATCCTTGCCATGGATCAACACTTCCATCTACCTGATGCAAGTGTTGATATCTCTAAGACTGAGGCGTTATGGAAAAGGGAGGCAGAAGCAAAATATATGAGGCAGTAACATAGAAACTGTTTAAAAGAGGCAACTCAAAGCAGGTATCTTAGAAACTTTAATTCCATGAGGAATACAGAAAATAAAAAAGGAACAAATGTATGTTTCATAATAAATAAGTGAAAGAATAAGTCTAGAATAGAAAGAAAGGGAAAATACTCAAGAGAATGAGGAAAAGGAAACATTTTTAGAAAAAGGTACAAAAAATGAAAAAATTAACAAATGAAATAAAGGATAAAAAAGGGGAATTTACTGAGTAAATTTACTTGAGCTGGGGGGGAGGGAGTAAGAATTAGATAACTAGATAAAAGAAAGAAAGTAAAAGGAATTAATAAGTTAAACAAAACTCTAAAATTAGAGGAAGGGGTGACAAATGGAGGGGTGAAGAGAAGAAAGCATTTTTGAGGTAAAAGGAATAAAACCTTTGGGACTAGGGCTACCTTAAAGCATATTAAGCAAAAATCACTACCTAGACAAAGTAGTGTATTTAAAAAGAAAGAGGAAAATATATCCTTATTCAAGGGGGAAAAGAAACATTAGAAACAAATGGAGGAAAAATTAAGCCTGACTCTCTTAACTTTAAATGTCAATAGCTTAAATGATCCAATAAAATGAAAAAGAGTGACAGATCAGATAAGAAAACAAAATTCTCCAATCTGTTATTTATAAGAAACACACCTAGGAGCAAATATACAGAATAAGAATTAAGAACTGAAACAAAATTCACTATGCATCAGGTGGATCCAAAAAAAAAAAAAAGCAGTAGTTACAATTATGCTCAAACAAAGCAAAAAAAAAAAATTCACAACATACAAAGCGATAAACCAAGGAAACAACACTTTGCTGAAAGAAACCAGAGACAACAAACCAATATCATTACTAAACTTATATGCTTTGAGCAGAGTCTTGATTCTTGATTCTGCTACTTGCTTCCTGTGTGAGCTTGGGCACAGCTTTCTCATCTGCAAAATGAAGGGGTGAGACCAGATGGTGCATGGAGCACTTTCCAGTTCTATATCTAATCCTGTGGCTCCAGAGTCCTTTTAGACCATTCCTTGCACTTTATAGATGAGAAAACTAAAGTCCAGAGAGTTTAAGGTTATAGTCACTAGAACAGTAATATCCACCATAGGATACAAGCTTCTTGAAGAAAATGATAGGTTTTGTTTTGTTTTGTCTTTTCTTTTTTGCCGTAACCCCAGGGTTTAATAGCATGCCTGGAATATAGCAAAATGTTGAAAAGACTCACCCAAGGTCACATAGTAAGTAGCAGGACCATAATTCAAATCCAGGTCCTTTGACTACAAAGTTAGTGATTTTTTTTCCATTTAACTAGTTTCAAACAGTAGCAGAGCTTCATTGAAATCAGCACACAGATGGCAGCTAGGTGGCAAAGTGGATAGAGTACCCGGCCTCGAGTCAGAAAGATGCGAATGTAAATCCGGCCTGGGACACTTACCAGCTGTGTGACCCTGGGCAAGTCACTTGATTCTGTTTGCTTCATTTTCCTCATCTGTGAAATGAGCTGGAGAAGGAAATGGCAAATCACTCCAGTATCTATGCCAAGAAAACCCCAAATGGGGTCATGAAGAGTCAAATATGACTGAAAAACAACCATATTTTAGAGTAGAAAACTCCCTGCAGCCTGCCTGCCAGTTTGGAGGCTACAAAATGCAGCAAAACCAAGGGACTGTGTGCAAATTAGTCAGAGAATCACAGATCTAGAGTCAGGGGGGATCTTAGATTTCATCTGATACAACTCCATTATTTAACAGATAAGAAAACCGAGGCTCATGGGGGTTAAGTGACTTTTCCCAGGTCAAACCAATAGCAAGAATGGGAGGCAGAATTTGAACCCAGAACCCAGTGCCAGTGTTCTTTCCACTGAGTTGCAATCCAGACCTTTACTCTCTGTACTCATCTGTTTGCCTATCTTTCTCTCTCTCCCTCTCTCTCTGTCTCTCTGTCTCTCTCTGTCTCTCTCTGTCTCTGTCTCTGTCTCTCTCTCTCTCTCTCTCCCTCTCTCTCTCTCTCTCCCTCTTTCTCTCCCTCTCTCCCTCTCTCTCTCTCTCTCTCTCACACACACACACACACACACACACACAGAGGAGTTAATAATGGCTGTACAATTTCCACCACATGTGACAGAATCACCCAGGGTAAAAGGTGGGTGGGCCAGCCAGGGCCTGAGAATTTAAAGAACAGCAGACATCAAAACAGTGGCATTCTGCCAACAGATGTCTTTTCTTCAGTAGATCTTCCTCCTATGGAGAAACTGCTTCTTGACTTCCCGGAAATCTGAGCCATCTGCAAGACAGCTCTCACACATTTCACCTTTTATCAGACTCTATGCAGTTGGAGGTTGGTCTGTTTTGTTTTTATTTCCCACAGGTTGGAAAATTAAGACTGAAACCTTCCAAAGAGATTGACCTCATCTGACTATGGGAATCAGAGAGGGGTCGGGGGGCGTCTATTTTGATCATTTGTTGCTTAGGATCCTGGATAAAAGAGTCCTAATCTAATCCAACCGGGGATGGGGAAACTGAGACTCGGAGAGAAGAAACATCAACACAGAAAGTAAGCCTGAGAGGCAGAATTTAAATCCAGATCTTCTGAGTCTAGGTTCTTTCCATTGTACGGTACCCCTTCTTTGAATTACTAAGGGCTAATTAGACCCAATGACCCCTTTCATGAATTCTGAGGATATTTATTTTTTCCCACTAAACAGAGTAGTGCCTGATCACACAGGCACATGTCACTATACAATGCTTGGGCACATACATTGACACACATACAGAGGTGTACATGCACATACATATAGAGAGACCCAATGTTTTGTCCTGCGTTCACACAGTCGGACGCCCTCTCTCTCCTCACCGAATCATAACGCAGGCCAAGGCAACCACAATCCTCATCAGAGGCCTGAGAGAAGAGTTCCAGAGAGGCCAGAGTGAGGAGAAGCAGGTTTGAAAAGAGAGAGTCAGTAGGTCAAGACAAACTCCATCTGCTTCCCTAATTTCATCGAGGTCCAGCCTTAAATAAACACAAATTACCCTTAAATCCACTACTGACAGATTACAACAGCTGATATTAGTGTCCTGTTTTAAGGTTTACAAACCACTTAGGATCACAGGAGTACAGATAAATTTAGAGCTGGAAGAAACCTTAGAGGCCAAATAGTCTAACCTCTATATTTTAAAGATGAGGAAACTGAGCCCCAGACTTGGGAGGGGGAAGATGTAAATGCCGCCCCTTCAAGACTCCAAATTCCCTGCACCACCCTAGCTTCTTAAGGACAGGAGCTATTTCCAGTTTTGTCTTTTTATCCCAATGTCTGGTACATAATAAGTCATAAGATTAATTAAAATAAATTGTGTTAGTAATTATTATTATTAATAAATGCTTGTTGATCAATGGATTGTCACTTTACATACATTATCTCATTGAAGCTTCACAAAAACCTGTACTATAGGCATTACAGGTAATGGGCAAACAGAGGCTCAGAGGGTTTAAGTGATTCTTAAATGATTATACTGCTAATAAATGTCAGAAGCAACATTTGAACCCATTTGAACTCCTTATTTCAAGTGCAACCTTCTTTCCACTATGCCAGGCTACCTCTCAAAGAGGTGCTTCATTAAAACGATTAAAGACATGATTGAAAAACACTAGTTCCAGAGTCCGTCCCTTTATGAGCCTATGAGCTTCTTTCCTTCTTTCCTTCCTTCCTCCTTCCCTCCCTTCCTTCTTTCCTTCCTTCCTCCTTCCCTCCCTTCTTTCCTTCATTCCTCCCTCCCTCCCTTTCTTCCTTCCTTTCTCCTTTCCTTCCTTCTTTCCTCCCTCCCTCCCTTCCTTCCTTCCTTCCTTCCTTTCTTCTTTCTTTCCTTTCTTCCTTCCTTCCTTCTTTCCTTTCTTCTTCCCTTCTCTCCTTCCTTCCTTCTTTCTTTCCTTTCTTTTTCTTCTTTTCTCCTATGAGTTTTCTTATCTGTAAATTAAAAAGCTGTACTAAGTCACTTTTAAGGTTACTTCCAATTCTAAATCCTACACCCCTAAGAGTAATCTTACTAGTCGCTTTTGTTTGTTTGTTTGTTTGTTTCAATAATCAGTAGCAAAGTCTCTCAGACCCAACAGCCTTTTAGGATAAGAACAATGGCATCGATAGTAATTAATACTCCAGTGGATCTATGATCTCATCTGTACTGGTATTCGCTCCAGCTCTAATTTAGGGTTAGGATTAGAGATCTACTCAGGTCAGTCCATAATAACATCCCAGGTGTCTTTTCCATTTCATCTGGGTTGAAGGAAGAACCTTGTTATCATAAGATTCACGCACTCTTTCTTTTTCTCAGTCATTTTTCGGTGGTGTCCAACTCCTTGTGACCTCATTTGGAGTTTTCTTTGCAAAGATACTGAAGCAGTTTACCATTTCCTTCTTCCATTCATTTTACACATGAGGAAATTGAGGTAAACAGGGCAAGTGACTTGCCCAGGGTCACCCAGCTAGTAAGTGTCTGAGGCTGGATTTGAACTCAGAAAGATGAATCTTCCTAACACCAGACCTGGAATTCTGTCACCTCCTAGCTCACCCACTCTACTTTTACTGAAGGAGCTCTCTCAAGCAGGTTTTTTCACTTCAATGAAGGGGGAAGGAGGAGAATGACAGGTAGAAATCCCTTGTTTTGCAGTAATTATTGCTAACATGAAGAAATAATGACTTTATTCTGCACGGGACCATAGACCTACATGGGAAGGGACGTCTAGGCCAACCCCCTCAGTTTACAGGAGAGGAAGCTGATGTATGAGTCACTTGGCTAAATACTATTTTGGCACCGACGAAAGAATACCGGGTTTGGAACCAGTAGAACTCCTGGTTCTGTCACCTGTGTGACCTTGAACATGTCACCTCACCTTGAACGGCTTCAGGTTCCTCATCTATAAAGTGAGGGTGGGGAATAGTAGACTAGGTGACCTCTCATAGGTCAATGATCCTTGACACAAGACAATAACAAAGAAACATGGCACAGGGCAAAAAGTGTTGCACTGGGTATTCTTTGGTGCATCAGTCAGCTCGGCCACTTACAACTTACGTGACATTAGACAAGACACTTCATCTGGGGGGGGGGGCTCAATTTTCACATTCAAAATGAAAGGTTTGGACTAAGGGAATTACTAAGGTTCCTTCCAGCTCTAAATCTTGGGAGCCCAGGCATCCCCTTATTCTGTCTGGCAATTTTCTCTTTAGAGAACAAAGTCATTATTTCTCCATGTTAGCAGAGATTCCTAGAGGAGAAGAGCCTGCTTTCTGTCACTCTTCTCATTCTTCCTCTCATTAAAATAAACATGCACTCAGCCCTTGGAGCTGTGGTAAGCAGAGGCCTCTAGAGCCCCCATCACTATTAGTTCCCGCCTACCACTCCCGCTACCCTCCCCAGAGTCCCACTAGTCCGGCGATTTATTTTCAGCCTTCACAACAATGCACCCCCTTTGCATCCACTCTCAGAATTTATCTTGCATTCCCTCACAGGCTTTGCAACCTCAGTGTCTGGACATTTGAGCTGATTGCTCCCCTTTTCCTATTAAAACTCTCTTTTCGTGTCTTTTCCTTTCATCTCAGCGCAGACCCCTGAGACATAGAAATGCCTACTAGAAAGCAATCAGTAAGCACCCTCCAGCCCCTACCAGAGTTAAACTGCTCACTGGTGTCTTCTCCCCATGTTTATCTGTTTGGGACTGGGGTTGGGAAGGGCACAGTACACGTTTGTGTCAATGAATTAATGCTGTGGGTTACAATTCTGGGTGTTTCAGGGTGTAGACTGTCCCAAATGGAACATGTCTTCTTCAAGCCCCTACACCAAATGCTCTGGGAATCACAGTTAACTCAAGAGCAAATCTCAGATGGATTTTAACTCTTCCCTTCAAATCCCCCCTTGCAGGGAGGGACGGATGTCTCCTCTCTGGTCGGCTGAAGAGATGATTAATGACAGCTGCGCTTGGCTTCAGTGGAGTTGAGGGCCAAAGGTCTTTACGAATTGAGTGAAGGCGGTAGTCTGCCTTCAGCTTATTTTCCCAGCTTTCATCCCTTTTTTCACATAATTAAGTATGAAGAAAGAGGCAGCAGTAATTACGCTCCTTTTTTCTTCTCATGAAACAGCTGCCCTGGCCAGTTCTGGTTCTTTTTTTTCTTTCTATGCAGTTTGTGCTGTTTTTTCCCCTTTGCTAAGACACTCTTATGGAATAGTACCCATTAGAAGACATCACTAAGGTAGCTGTAGGAACTGATCATTTCCTTTTTCTTCATCTATCTATGGCCTCGGCAGCTGACTCTGACCTACAAATGAAAGTCATCTCCTTTCCGACTTAAGGATTCCATCAGTTCTTTTGTTTTTGAAGAGTTTCCTAAAGGAGTCATTTGTTTTCCCACAATCTCCAATTATCCAATGTCTTTCCCATGCCCTTAAAGGTGACTGATCAACTTTGCCTCTCTCCTTTCTGCTGGATCCTTTAACCTAGTACTTCCTAGAAAAAAAATTGGAATTAATAAAACACTAACCTTTAGAAGATAAAAGCTGGCTTTAATATGAGAGAAAACCGGGGTATTTGAAAATGCTTCTTAAAAAGGAAACAAGGTAGATGATGACTAAGTAGGGAAGGGCTGGACAAATTATGGTGCATGAATATAAAGGAATATTACTGTTATGTAAGATATTATGAATTTGTAAAAGCATAGGAAAACTGATGCAAAGTGAACTGAACCTAAGATATAGACATATATATACACATATATATACACATATAACAAACTATAAGAACTTTGTAAATGCCTACATAATAATAACGTCAGTAAAAATTATTTTTAAAAAGAAAATTATTCTTGGGATACCCAGAGTTTTTAAAGGAAATTCCAAGAGAACCAAAGTTGTCTTAGTAAAACTGCCGTTTTCTGTTCTTCTTAAATAGTATGACCATTCAGAGGTCATAGGATAGAAGGACAGTAAATGGTTACATTTCCTCCCTGTCCTGTTCTCTCCTGAACTCTTAAGTGTGGGTTGGAGAAGGGCCTCCATCACACATAAGAAAGTGTTGTCATTTCACTTTGTTAAATGAGAGCTACCACTCCAAGCTTTTCTTTCCCAATTTGTCCCCACTAGTTAACCTCTTTCCTTTGGGCTGTGCCACCTAAGCCGGTAAAAGCAAGTTTCAGCTCATCAATTCCTACCATCTGATTGCCGTTAAGAGTCTACTTGCTCTTTGAAACCAGCCGCTACCACATTTACCTCTTAGAACTGACTTCCCTACCTCACCCTTTTTCAGTTATAACCAGAAAGCCAGCAATGTGACCACTTGCTTAATTAAGGAACCATCTCAGCAAGATTCAATTGCTTGTTTCTCATGAATTTGCATTTTAACACAACTCCTCATGATCTGACACTCTCAGTGCTTCTTTGGTCATTTGTGTGTCTGAATAATAGACCTGGATTCTTGGCTTGGCCTGACCTATTCTCATATTCCTCTTGTTTGTTTGAATCTCATTAAACCCACTAATGATAAAGAAACTTTCATTTGGCTATTCTACGACAGAGCACATTTTGATTTCCATGTTTACTCTATTCATTCAGGCACTCAGAGGCTGGATCACCATTCCTTTTAAAATATATTCCTTGGAAATCTCAGTTGGGTCATGTTTTAGGAGCTGCCATAAGGGATAGTTATGCTACAAAACCCAGAGTGCTCCCCCAACCTCCCAGCCTCAAATGCTGAAGGAAATTTCTAACTAGAATTTCAAGTCACTGGAATAAAATCGTGGTTTAGGAGTCTAGGTACCTGGAGAGGGGAGAGGAAACACAGAAAGAGAAGAGAAGGTACTGAATAATAAGACCTACACACATTTCTTTAGCATTTTACAAAGCCTTTTTCTCCTAGCAACCTCATCACGTCGGTGGGAAAAGCTCATGATCAGAGATTTTTCCCAAGCTCCTATTGCTACTTAAGGATCAGAGCAAGGATTCAAACCAGGTCCCCTATATCAAAGACCCCCAGGGTATTTTCCATTCCATGATCTCGTTTTTCAGCAAACTGAAACTGGGGAAGTCAATTCTGCCTGTTTCACAATTGAGACCTAAGGTCCAGGCCTGGGTCAAAAGAATCACTTCATGTCATTAGTGAATGTGTTTCTTTATCTGTGCCAAATTCATGTTGCTTCCACTTCTGTTTATTTTCTCAAGAAGTTCAGTCAGTCAGCAAGCATTTATCAAGCCCTCACCAGGCACCAGGCTCTGGGCTAAGTGCTATGGAAACAAAGAAAAACAAAAATATGTTCCCTGCCCTCAAGGAGCTCATATTCTCATGAAGGAGACAGCATGCAAACAATTATGTATATGCAAGATACATAAATACATAGATATAGATATAGACACACACCACATACATCTGTATCTTGTGTGTACATGCACACATATACATACATGTATATAGTGTGTGCATATGCATACACACACGGGGGGGGGGGGAGATTGAGCATGGGGTACAAGGCACTGCCAGAAGGTGAGGATCAATAGATTGTAGTGTACACAGAGGGGGATAAACTATAAGAAGACTGGGAAGGTAGAAAGGAACCAGGTCATGAAGGGCTCTGACTACCAGAGAGGGTTTTAGGTATTGCACTGAGGCTGGAGCTGGGCCTTTCAAGATGCCCGAGTTCCTTGCCTTCCTTAAGGACACTTCCACTCCCTACCTAAGCAGGTGTTTGGAGGCTGAGCCCCCTTCCCCCAGAGAATGCAGCAGCTTCTATTAATAAGTGGTACCAATGTAAATCTTTGTCACCCTTAAGTCTTGTGACATTCACTTTTCCTCTTGGAGAAACTGAACAGCACTCTGGACTGTAGGGAGGATCTTTTTTCCTTATTGGAACAAATGCTTTGTAAAGACTTCGGAGAGCTTTGATGGTTGATTATTGACTTTGAAGCCTGTGATTTCCAAATTTTCATTTCTGACTGAGGCCATGTGGACAAATGTATCAGACTCACAGTGCCAGGTCCATGATGCTGGAGCTCTCTTTGTGGGCAGTAAATACAGTGCTTTCTGGTTCCCCATTCATCCGCTGCTCTGACACTGGCTCAGGAGCCACTAGGGAGCCGATGTCCCACAGTGCTAGGTAACAGCTTAATTATTTCCATCACTAACTTAGCCCTTTCACCTCTTGACACAAACGAAACAGGATGGAAGGTCTAAAATAAGAAAGAGCAGGTTCTAAGACAAAATATTTCGCATAAAAAGGAGTAGTCGTTTTCCCCTTTTACACACACACACACACACACACACACACACACAAAAGAAATCAACCATTTGTAACAGGGACTAGACCAAGGCAACTCTACACTTCTCAGGGCCCTGGGTATCAGGTACAAGCACAGCTAATCAGGATTCCATTTCTCAGGAGACTGTATGCAAGTAGCTGGGTGATCAAATCAAAAGAATAAGAGAGTAAAGGGCACAGCAAGGCGATTGCATCAGAATAGCAATAAAGACTTCTAAGCCAGAAGGAGAAGGGGAGCAGCATGGAAAAGTAAATATAATCCTTACCTTTGGGGTTCACTCACCCAACACCACCACCACTAACTGGTTGGATGTCCAGAAGTGTGGCTATTCTTACTACCAGTATACTAGGGGTAGCTCTGGGTGGCTGTCCTCCTAAACAGTATAGCATGGGTCCCCACCAGTGTGTTTCCCCTTAATCAGACAGTAGACTCAGGCCTTTAGCAAAGATGTTTTCTAGAATGGTATAGCAAGGATATTATTTATGAAGTGCTTCCCTCAAATACCAGGGGCACACACACACACCCTCAAAGACCCCATAACATAAGAGAAGGGAAGAGTGAGCATGAATTTAAAGCACAATAGTACTTTATTATGTACAATACAGACAAGCATGCCCAAGGCAACTAACAACTCTGATATTACAGGGCCTTGATGCCCTTTCTCTTTTTCTAGAGGGTTCTCACAGAGTTCACTCTACTGTTGTTCTACGGTTCAGTTATTCTGGTTCTTCACAGGAGTCAGTGTCTCAGCAGGACCAGGAGCTCAGATGGCCTACATTCCTAAAGTATGACACATTGCCTGGAAGGGCCATTCTGCCACCAGACTGGCTCAAGCAGATATCTGGCTGTGGTCACTCCTCACCCAGCTCCACTGCTGCTGGACTGGACTGGGCAGCTCAGACACCGTGTTCTTCTCGAGGCATGTCTGGGTCAGTCCTCCAGTCTGCTGAGCTAACTTTTCAGTGGACAGCTATGGTCTTTTTCCTACCTTCAGCCACTGGCTGGGTTGGGAAGCACTATGCTGTCTTTAGTTGGAGTGTTGCCATGCGTTTTTTTCATCTGGAGTGCTCCAGAGTTCTCTCTGCAATAGCAACAGCCTAAAACTTAGAACTGGTAGAAGCTTCTTCCCTTTGACTCCCTCAGAGCCTCAGCTCTCCAGAAATGTGTCTATTAATACTATCAGTACAACTAGGGATAACTCTGTTTTGTCACCTCCAGGCAGGAGATGAGAAAAGCCTTGCCTCTCTTTTCCACAAATTCTTCCTCATTCAAAAGGAATGTCCTTCTTTAAGTCATTCCTTAAGGTAATTAGCTTCAGTTCAGTCATTTTCATTTCCCATTCTCCTTTTAGAATCACATGTAGATAAGGGTCAAGGACAAAGATGAATGTAGTCTGTGCTTTGGCAGCACATTCATTGTCTTGGTAGTTTCTTCTTACGGTATTCACACTTCCACACTTTGGACCCTTTCTAGGGTGGAGAATGTCTATTTTTCGTCTGAAGACTTTCCAATGTACTTTTAAAGACCTGTCTTTTTTTCACTTCACACCCTTTAAATTGGTAAAGATGAAAAAAAATTGAAATAATCAATGTTGGAGAGATTGTGGAAGGCTAGGCATATTAATATATTGTTGATGAAGTTATGAAATCACATAACAATTTTGAAAAGCAATTTGGAATTACGCATATAAAGTGACTAAAATGTCCATTTCCTTTGGACCAGAGATTCGTTATTGGGGTTATACCCCAAGGAAGTCATCAAAAAGGAAAAAGTCCACATATGCTCCAAAATATTTATAGCAGTATTTTTTGTGATAGCTAAGAACTGGAAACAAAATGGTTAAGTATCAACGAAGGACCAGCTAAACAGATTGTGCCATATGAATGCAATGGAATATTACTACGCTGTAAGAAATGACATGCCGTGAATATAGAGAAGCATGGAATGAGTTATATGAACTGATGCAGAGTGAAATAAGTAACGTCAAGTAAATAATATCAACAATAATTGCAACAGTAACTATACACCAAGAAATCAAGAGTAGATGTAGCAAAAAAAAAAAGTAGATGTAGCAAAATTATTAAGATTAAGCAGGACTCGAATAAAGAGATATCAAAAGACATGCTCAATCATGGAAGCAGAAAGTTCACATGTATTATACATTGCATGTTTCTAGACTTTTTCAATGTATCGATCAGAAGCATCATTTCCTTTTTCCTCTAAAAATCCCAAAAACTATTTGTCATATAAGAAAGGGAGGGAGAAAGATACTTGGGAAAACTCTAGTAATGTAAGAAACAGAAAATATCAATAAAACGTATTTGGTTTTTTGGTTTTTTGTTTTTTAGTCTGAGAGTGTTTTGGTTTTGAGTTTCTTTGTTTTGTGCTTTGCAGACCTTTAACTTTTGCTAAAGTTTTATTGGGTCATTCCCTTGACATAAGCATGCCAATGACTGGTACAAGAAAAGAAGTCAACAGAAGTGTAGACTGCTTACCAATAAACTGAGATCCCACAAATGAAGAGAGAAAAGATCTGAGTTGTAGAGAGGAGCTAAGACCAAGGGACACTCTTGAGTGAAGATTCATGAGCAGGGCTGGCCAACATCATTCCTATGCTACCATTGACTTTGCCAGATTTTTTTCCTCTATCTTAATACAGGTCTTTTAGAGTAGAGGTATCAAACAGATCGCAACAATTTTGAGTGTAGCCCAAGACAGATTAAAATGTAATTGGGAGATATTTAACAAAATAAATAAAAAGAGAGTGAAACATACATAATATGACAATGTAAAAATAAGTCAATAGTGGCCTGCAGGAATCCTTATGTCTGGATTAGTGACCCATTTCTATTTCAGTCTGATACCACTGTTTTAGAAGAGTTTCCCAGATTTCTCTGCAGAATCTAAGACACAGCTGTAGTCATCTTCAAGTTAACAAAAATGCCAACGTTAAATGCTGTACCCACACTGTTAATGTCCATTTCAGAGGCGTGATTCTTGCTGAAACTGTTTTACCAAACTATTCCACTGGGAATTAATGATTTATTCATGCTCATTTAGAAATATGTATTAAGATGTATTCTATTTTTTTTCCAGTTGTTTTAGCAAAAAATATTTTGCTCTTAAAATGCATAGCCTTTGTCTGGTCTGGAGGAAGGTACAGAGTTCGGATGATGTGAGAGATTCCCAGATTGGCTTGGGTAGTGGCTTAAGCCAATTAAGGTTATTTATTATTATTTCCAACATTATCACAAGATTATGCCAATTTAGATATGGAAGAGACATTAGAGTCCATCAAATCCAACTCCTTCATGTGACAGATGATGAAATTGAGACCCGGAAAGTGACTTGTTGAGAGTGACGCAACTAGTAAAGGTCTGAGGTAGGATTCAAATTCAGGAGTTCTTGATTCCACACCCAGCACTTTGCCCACTCTGCTACCTAGCTGTAAGTCCCAGTAGTTCATGTAAATCCTCAGCTGAGAGGGACATGACATTCATATTTATTTGACCCTGATGGGCAGTCAAGTTGGTAGCCATCAATAATCAAGGTTACCAATGGAGTCTATTACTCATATATGGCACTATTAAGAACAGAATCTAGTATCTCTTCACTGTTAGAGCAGAAATAATGAATGAGTTTTTGTTTCTGAATTCTGTCCCTCAGGTCATTATCCTCCATAGTTTTCAAGCATACTCATCTGAGTGTACCATCCACATTTGGGGAGCAATTGAATTTGAACAAGTGTGATTATCAAATAGATTTGAACCTATCACATTCAGCTTGAATAACAAGACTTTGGTTTTGAGGATCTATGCAGAACTGCAGAAAAGACACTGTCATAGTAGTTAAAAAAAAAACCAAACCTGGGGTCTTCTCAGCTCTGCCTCCCAATGACCTAGGGCAAGATTCTTCACTTTTCCAGAGTTCTGTCTCTAAATAAAATGAAAGGATTGGACAGTTCTCGAATTTCTGTGACTCTTTGTGATTCTCAAATCTTTGTCTGATACAAGATTTTAGTTCTGACAGCCATGTAAATGGAGCTAGACATAAACATGCAATTAAGTGGAACCCATCTTTAGAAGAAAATTAAATGAGAAGACCGTCTTATGATCATAGATCTAGAAGGGACCTCAGAGGTTTCTGGTTCAAATCCCTAATTTTAGAAATAAGGAAACTGAAACCCAGATAGTATAATGGAATTGCCCAAAGTCTTTTGGATAGTAAGCATTGGATGTGGGATTTGAACTCATTTTGTCTTACCTCCAAACCAGGACTTTGTTTTTCTTTATTATTTGGCAACCATTTCTTCCCATATAGGGCAACTAGGTGGTGTAATAAATAGAGCATTGGGACTGGAACTAGGAAAACTCATTTTTGTGAGTTCAAATCCAGCCTCAGACACTTACTACCTGTATGACCCTGGGCAAGTCATTTTACCCCATTTTCCTTGGTTTCCTCATCCGTGAAATGAGCTGGAGAAGGAAATGGCAAAACACTCTGGTATCTTTGCTAAGAAAACCCCAAGTGGGGCCATAGAGAGCCAGATGCGACTGAAATAACTTAACAACAACAATCTTTCCTTAAGTTAGTTTAAACTAGTTAAGTTTGTTGATTAACTTAATCAGTTTGTTAGTTAAAATTTTACAGAAGTAATAACTAACATTTCTACAGTTTTTTTTTAAGGTTTATAATGGTGACATAGGTAGCATAAGAATATAGCCAAGTAGCAGACTGATTTTTCAGCCTCTAGGGAACAGATATTAGGGTTACAAACACTATCTCCTCATTTTAGAGATGAGTCAACTGAACAGTGATCTCCCCAAAGTCACAAAGATAGAAGATAAACAAAGCCAGGACTGGAACCCGGGTCTTTGAGTCCAAACCTTGTGCTCATTCTGCTGCATCATATTGTCTCCCCATTCCCTTTCAGAGCTTCTCATGGAGCCAAAGTAGTCATTGACAGCCATGTAAATGGAACTAGACATAAGCACTTAACTAAGTGGAGCCCATTGTCAGGAAAAAATAATGACTCCTGACTTTGTTTCATCAACCAGTAGATTGGAAACTTTATCAGGTCTCCAGTTTTATACTGTGTCTGGTGAGTGCATTCTTCAGTGTAATTTACCCTTCTAAGCTGATGCATCTCCATGATCCCTGGCTACGGAACCAATGTGGGGCAGGACTACTGATTCTCTTTCTTTCTGCTGAGTCATGGAGTCATAATGAGTGGAAGGGAAGCTTGAGGGAGGGGACAGGAGACATGCTTTTGCAGCAAAGCATTGACGCTAGAAATGTGCTCGTTTTGGCAATAGAATCTCTTAATAAATCTAATCAGGTCAATGTGGGGATGTGGATCTTGGTGGAGGAAAAAAGTTGCATTTTAAAAAATACTCCTCAGCAGGAGTGTCCTTGGATGAGCTTTAAAATGGTTTTGTTGTGTGATCCTGGCTAAGTCACTTAACCTATGTTTATGTCTGTTGAATTAAATCACACCTTTGGACACTCAAATGATAGAGTCAGACCTCAACGATCTCCAGAGAAAGCAAAGTGTGACAAATCTTAAAGTCCTTGTGCAGAGGGCTCACAAAATCACATATCTGGAGCTAGAGGCAAGCTTGGAGAACATCTGGTCCAACCATCTGAAGTTTACCAGTGAGGAGAGAGAAGCCCAGGGGAGCAAAGTGACTGTACTAGTATGAATTTGCACCAGGACCCCTGGTTCCAGAGCCAATATTCATTCCACTATACCAGCTCCCTCTCAATTATGACTGCTTTGCACCAACCTCCCCAGTTTATTTTGACTCTGCATATAGACAAAAGCTCTGCAGCAACTGGAAACAGAACAGAGAGAGGAGATTTAAAGTTCCTTCTTCCCAAGCTAGCTCAAGAATTAGGAAAGACCCTTCAAATCTAAACATTCAGTTAACCTGGAAATGTAAAATGTACAGTAAAACCTACAACAAATGTGTAAGCCACAAAAAAATAAGCAAGGACAGCATATAAACTTGGCTAACCAACGAGCATTTCTTGAGCACCTACTGTTTGCCAGACACTGCACAAAGCAAGTCAGAACTCATCCCTGAAGCCAAGGAGCTTACATTCCCGTGGCCAGGTGGCTCCTTTCCAGACTATGGAATTTAGAGCTCTGTTTCTTTAAAGATGAGAAAATTAAGCTCCAGAGAGAAGTAACTTGTCTGAGATTGCGCAGGAAGCAAACGGTGGAGTCAGGATTGAAACCCAAGGATTCTGACTCCAAATCCAGGGCTCTTTCCACCAGTGGGGTAGGCCAGAGTCAAAGAATCTGGATCTAAATCCAGTCTCTGTCATTTTCTGTGACCTTGGACTATACTAAGCTTCATTTTCCTCATCTATAAAATGAGACAGGGCAGCTACATGGCACAGTGGATAGAGTGCCAGGAATTCTTGACTTTACAAAAGCTCTTCTTCATGAGTTCAAATCTAGCCTCAGACACTTACTAGCTGTGTGACCCTGGCCAAGTCACTTAACCCTGTTCGCCTCAGTTTCCTCATCTGTAAAATGAGCTAGAGAAAGAAAAGGCAAATCCTTCCAATATCTCTGCCAAGAAAACCCCAGACAAGGTCCTGAAGAATCAGAAATGACTGAACAACATAAAATGACACAATAAGTCTAGAAGGTCTTTTACAGTTCTACTTCTCCAAAATTATCTCTTCACCAAACCAGGATTTGAACTCAGATTCCCTGACTCTACTTCCAGTGAACTTCTCAAAGCATTACTCTATAAGCGGTGGACAGCTAGCTCCCCATAGGGTGTCTTCAAGCAAGCCCGGGAGGTCACTCACTGGGCATAGATTCTGTAGAACAGAAGGCAGTAAACTGCAGCCCAGGTTCCAACATCCAGAGACTATTTTTTGTATAACCAGACAGCTAAGAATAGTTTTTACACGTTTAAATACAATTAAACTTTATTTAAGTATGTAAAAGCCATTCATAGGGTCATATAAAAACAGGCAGCAGGCTAGAACTGACCCCTAAGCTAGTTTCCTGACCCTGCTAAAGAAGATATTTGTGCTTCAGTAGGGGGTCAGCCCTCTCCTTCTAAAGTGCTGGCTACAGAAGCCTTTCATTATTTTGTTTGAAATATTATGGATTTCAAGAATATCGAGCTCAAAGCCCATTCAAAAGAAGTCTATCCCAGAGCAAAATCTAGATAACTTTTAGATCCTGTCTTCTGATTATCTGCTCTGCCTTTAACACTCCCTCCTTTAGAGCAGAGATCATCTGAGCAGATTGTAAAGGGAAACATGTGTGTCTTAGGTGTGCTGTCTCCCCTAACTAGAGCGTGAACTCCCCGAGAGCAGGAACAATCCTCTTTTTATATCTGTATTACCATTGCCTAGGTTTGCCACACAGTAAGCATTTCATAAACACTTTTTCATTCATTCATTCAATCTGACGTCCTATTGACAAGTCACCCTTTCAGATGAATTATGATTCCACAAATAACGATTCAAGTGAGAAGATGGTTAGGGGATCTACTGGATTGGGTCACTTCCCATGGACTCAGACCCATTTGTTCTGGCTCCAAGGTCATAGATGTGTGCTTAAGGGCTAGCTAAGTACTGGATGACTGGTGTTTTGGGATGATGCTTGGTCCCTGTCACTGAGGGGCTGGGTCAAAGATGCCTGGCAACATGGCCTCAAAAGAAAGGGTCTCTTTGCACAGGCACAGCAAGCTGTGAGGCCACCAGGAAAGCAGCTGACCCAGAGTAATCCAGGATATCTAGGCCCATCAGTGATGGCTGGCAATCAGCTGTCCAGTCCTCTGTCTAAGTCATTACCCCTGCCCAGACAGTCCTACTTCTGGAATAGGGAAAAAATGGCATTAGAGACTGCAAACAAGTCGAGCGGGAGTCTATGTGACACAATAAACAGAAAGAAGTGACATTTAAAAAGAACCAAGAACCAGGCGAGGATTCAGGTTTCCAAAGCAAATCCCTCCCCCCTTGGATTTTAAGAAGACAGGACTTTCAAAGGGCCCATAGAGCTCTGAATGAGCCTCCTGGAAGTGTTACAACTAACTCTCCAAAGTTTATTTGCCTTTTTAGAAAAAAAAAAATCTTTTTACAGAAATTTACAACTTAGCTTCCTCAAGGTGAGGCCTCTGTCCCTGGGCCAGCAGCCTTCTGGAAGCTGTTCATCCTCATTCAATGCTAAGCTAAATGTAGTAGGTGTGTGAGCTTGCTATCCAAGGTCTGAAGAAGAGGAAAGGGGCTGATTCAAATTGACTTTAACGTGAAAAGAAGTCACTCCACAAAAACTGGTCTGTGTTCATGCTCTGTTTTCTGGATTTTGTGATTCCCACCTCCCCCCCCCCATTGTCTTATGTAACATTATGAGTCATTCTTCATCTCACGTTCCTAAGCCAGCTTGTCAGCAAAAGTCAGTAGAGCTAGGCTCGTTCGAAGGGCCTTGGAGCAGGCGGACAATTAGAATCCCAGAACACCAAGAGTAGGAAGTCACCGAATCCAGCTCCTACCTGAACAGGAGTCCCTTCTACAGCATTTCTAGTCAGTGGTCCACTGCTCTCTGCTTGAAGCCTTGGATAAGAGGCTCCATATCTGATGCAAAGTAGTATTATGAGAGGTTAACTGGTTTTAGAGTCAAAGGGATCTCAGTTCAAATCCTGACCCTGTCTCCTGCCACCTGCATGAAGCTGGATTGATGACATTACTTTTCATTTTTCTCTGCTATAAAATGAAGGGATTGGATTAGATCAGGGCTTCTTAAATGTTTTCCACTTGTTACCCCTTTTCTTGTTTCAGCAGGTTAGGTTGCATGGCTTTAGGATGTGCACAGTGCAAAGTGTGCATGAACCAAGGTTGAAGGGAAATCACACAATGCAACATGGGAAAGTGGGGCCAGAAACACCTCAGATTCATTATACATTTAATTTTTAATTAATTTTTGGTCATTGCATTTTCAGAATCCTTTTACAATTGCTATGTGGGGTTGAGACCCACAGTTTAAGAAGCGTTGTGTTAGATGACCAATAAATCAAGTGTCTTCCATCCCTACATCTCTGATCTGTAGAACAATTCAGACTGTTAGGAAGAACCAATATAGCCAAGATTAGAAAGAAAACAGAAAATTGGGAGAAAAAATTTATAGGTAGTTTCTCATATTTCAAATTATTTTAAAATGTCCAATTTATAAGAATACAAGTCATTCCTTGTTTGATAAATGGTTAAAGGATAAGAGCAGGCAATTTTTATGAAGAAATCAAAACTATATATAGTCATATAAAAACTATTGATTAGAGAAATACAAATTAAAACAACTTTGAGATATCAACACCTATCAGATTGCCTAAATTAGTGATAAAAGGGAAAAGTGACAAATGTTCACAGGCATGCGGAAAATCTAGGACACTAATTCACTGTTGGTGAAACTGTAAACTGATCTTACAATTTGGAATTATGCCCAAAGAGTACTAAAACCAAAAAAGAAAAATTACCCTTTGGCCCAGCAATACCACTATCAGGTCTGTTTCTCAAAGTGAGTAGGGAAAAAGGAAAAGAACTTGGCATGTTCTAAAATATTTATAGCAGATTTCATTGTGGTGGTAAAGAATTGAAAACTAAGGGGATACCCATCCATTGGAGAATAGCCAAACAAGCTTTGGTATATAACTATGATGGAATATTACTGTGCTATAAGAAATGAGCTGATTGATTTTAGAAAAACATCAAAAGACTTACATGAAACAAAGAGTGAAATGAGCAGAACCAAGAGAACATTGTACACAGTAAAAGCAATATTGTTCTAAGAACAACTTCAAACAACTAATTCATTTGTAATATTATAAATACTCAAACCAACTACAAAGTACCTATGAAGGAAAATGCTCTATCTACATCCAGAGAAAGAATCAACAAACAGAAGTGTGCATAGTATGATTTTTACATATATAACACATATGTATGCATGTATATATACATGAATGTGTGTATACACATACATTTGTGTCTAATGGTAGCCTTCCTCTAGGGAGGAAAAAAAATTAAAAGTATGCAGCAGAAGATGAAAGAAAACTTAGGAGCATAGAAAATCAGGGTAGCCTTGAAAATGATGTGTAGTGTTGATTACATAGGTTTTTTTTAAGTAAACTGTGCAATGGAAATTCATGGTTTTATACTTAATCCTCTTTTCACACTGTGCTGTATGCATAGAAATATTCCTGTTTTTGTATTTAAGTTCAAAATGAACAAAACATTTTTTTAAAAATTATTTAGAACAACTTTCTTGTATTGAGCTGTAGTTGCCTGCCTGTAACTTCTGCTGCCTCCTAATTCTGCTCTCTGAAGTAACATAGACCACACAAGACATCTCTTTTACATGTCGATCATTCAAATATTAGAAGATATCTAACATCTTATTTCCTCCTTACCCCTTCCAACACACACACACACACACACACACATGCTAATTCTTCTGTCAACCAGGATAACAAATATCTATAACCAATAAAACCATCTACTCCCTAGAGATGTCTTTTCTCAAAAAGCTGGCACAGGAACTCCTAAGTCTGTTAAGGTTCCTATAGAAAAATTGGATCTTCCTGAATGGTTTGGCCCTAGGAAAAATGGAAGAAGGAAGGATGGAAGGAAGGAAGAAAGGAAGGAAGGAAGGAAGGAAGGAAGGAAGGAAGGAAGGAAGGAAGGAAGGAAGGAAGGAAGAAGGGAGTGAGGGAGGGAGGAAGGAAGGAAGGAAGGAAGAAGGGAGGGAGGGAGGAAGGAAGGAAGGAAGGAAGGAAGGAAGGAAGGAAGGAAGGAAGGAAGGAAGGGAGGGAGGGAGGAAGGAAGGAAGGAAGGAAGGAAGGAAGGAAGGAAGGAAGGAAGGAAGGAAGGAAAAAAAGAAGGGAAAGAGAGAAAGAGAAGAAGGGAGGGAAGAGAGGAAAGCACAGTTTATATTTTGTGACCTCTTGTCTCTCCTATTTGGCCTGTTTCTACTTCCTGGAACTCTCCCAACATCTCCCTCATCCCAGATCACTTTTCACTCACTTACAAACTCATATACTATACAAGCACATATACAATACCTCTACCAAACTCCATTTCCAATAATCATCACCTTGGGATATTTACTAATATCAGAAAATTTACTAATGACAAATATCTAATTTATATTTACTAATGTAAATAAAGTGCCCCCTCCTTGAGGCACATAAACTTCAAAAGGGTTCAAAGGTCACTAAGCCCCCAGCACTCAAAATAGTGAGACTATGATGATACAATGATTGGACAAAAGGTGGAATTGGTCTTTTGGGTTACCGTAGCTGGACTCAGAACCCCTGGAAAGACACTGATAAGATGCCTGCTTACTGGTTATGACCACCTTGGTCCTCCTGCAGTGGAGAGAACAGTGAAGTGTGGGGCAGCTTCTACATGCCCCCAAGACCCTATCCTTTCTCATCTGGCCAATGTATTTGGGGGACCATTTGTCAAGGCTGCAGAAGCTACTGAAGTGTCAGCAATCCCCTGAGAAAAACTGCAGTCCTTTGAGCTCAAGGAAACGCTCCGGTGAGCACAGAGCAGAACAGGGAGAGCTGTGCCTGTGTCTTTGGAGGCAGGCCCATCGTGCCTCTCTCTCCCTCTGCACAGTCGGGTGCTTCTGGCCCATCACTCATGACACAGCGACCAGTGGCTGCAGGTTTCTCCAGCCCGACGGAGCTGGATGAACATCTCTCCCTTGTTTATCTCATCAGCCAGTTTGACAACAGCTGTTCTGGAGGCACCATCAAAGATTAAGGGGCTGTCAGGGTAAGCCACACGGTTTGATTTCATACCCAACAGGAAGGGAGCTGAAATGTGACAGGCCCACACACTTTCCTCCACAGCCAAGTTCACCAAAACATTTGTCCCATTCAGGAACACCCAGCCTCCATCTCAAATCTTCACATTTTCATGGGCCCCCTAAGTATTTATGACTCCCCTAACCTCCAATGGCAGTATAAAGTCCCTACATAGGGTTGCATCTAAGTGGGAAGGCTGTTCAAGTTTACCCAGAAAAGGAACGCCTTTACTCTGTAGTTAGCTGGAACCCAGCCATGTTGGTAGAGTTCCATTTCTTTAAATATTCCATCAGATCGAGTGGGAAGAGAAATAAGGGGTGTTTGGTCATGCGATTTCACAAATTTGTACAATTGTAAAGCCGTTTTGAATTTGATCAAAAAAGAAATAATAACTAGAACTGTTTTTTTAAACTAGAATGGGAAAAGAGGTATGGGGTAGTAGATAGAAAAGAGGCCTCCAAGACAGGAAGACCTGAGTTCAGGTCTCACCTCTAACTCATGCTGTGTGACTCTGGGCAAGTCACTAAACCTCCTTAGGGAACTCTCAAAAAACTATAAAGTATGCAGCAGGTACTAATGTGAATAAATAGAGGGAGTCGCCTCAGTGGGGATTCCCTATGCTGACAAAATCACAAACACGGTCCAAAAATAAACTAAATTAAGCTAACATATCAAAATTATGTTAATGTAAATTTAATATTTAAATATTAAAATAAATACTCCCTCAGGATAGTGAGTTTTCCATCCCTGGATGGAGGGACTGTCTTTTGCCTCCTTTTTGTATCCCAGAACTTAGAATACCAGCACATAGTAGGCACTTAAGAAATGCTTATCAAAACATCTTTTATTTATTGCAAATTAGTTAGCTCCCTGCCACGATGAGGTATCAGAATAGGCTTTCCACAAAGGTCTTGATGATGACTATTTAATTCACATTATTAATTCACAAGATCCTAAATTTAGTACTAGAAAGCACCTTCAAGGGCATCTAGGACAACTTTTACAGACGAAGAAACTGATGACCCAAAAGGTAAGTGACCAACCTAGGTCACAAAGGGAAAAAAAATCGCCAAAACCAAGATTCGAATTCAGATCTGGTGACATCAAGTTCATCTTGTGGCTACGTGATCCTAGGCACATTAAGTTACTTACCTTTTTTAACATCCCCAGACAACTCTCTAACCCTATAAATGAGCAAGAAGGTGCTAATTTGCATTAATAGAGGGAATTGCCTCAAAGGGAGTCCTTTCCCAATGGAATAACAAGTCCTCTCAAAAAAAAAAGGGGGGGGGGGAGAATGATCTGTCTAATCCAGGGTATCAACCTTGCCTATCAATTCCATTTATCAAACATGTATCAAACCTATTGCGTGTAAGACACTATAATACTTACTGGGGTAAAAAGTGATTCCCAAAAAAATATCCCTGTACTCAAAAAGCAAGCCTTCCACTAGGGCATTACAAGGTAAAGAAAAATGTTCTCTCTCACACTAATAAGAGGACTGAGGCTTTTTTTTTTTTTTTGGCATTGAGGAAGGGCAGCAGTCCAGGATGGGAAACAGCAGGAGATAAAATGCTGAGCTCAAGAAAACAGCAAGTGGTTTGGCTGAATTATAGCAAGAGAATGATGTGAAATGAATCTGGAAGGACAGGTGCCAGAATGTGACAAGCTTTAAGTGATAAGGAGAGTTTGCTTTTTATCCTAGAAGTAATAGAGAACCACTGAAGTTTCTTGTGTAAGGCAGGGATGTGGTAGGGTCTGTGATCCAGGAAAAGTTATTTCAGCAGTTTTTCTGAGGATACATGAGAGAGGAGAGAACATGGAAGCAAAGGACCCAGTTACAACGTCATCGAGGTACTCCAGAGAAGAGGTGAGGAGGAGGTGAAGTAGGGCAGCAGTCATGAGAGTGGAGTGATGGAATTGTATATGATAAATATTACAGAGGCATAATCTTCTTAAATAAAATGTCATTGATATTTTTTAACCTTTCCCTGATACATCTGTGGACTCTATAACAAAGGGGAAAAAAAAGAAAGGGAAAACATTAGTCTGGCATGATTAAGTTGTATCCCATATCCATATCCCCCACCTTCTGCAAAGAAGTCATGAAAACATTTTCTCCAATGTCTTCTGTGGGGGCCAAGATTTGTCATTACATTTTCAATTGTTTATTGCTTTTTTTCCTATCTTTACATTATTATAGTCATTATATATATCATTTTCCTGGTTCTGCTCACTTTGGTTTGTATCAGTTCACATAGGTCTTCCCATGGTTCTCTGTATTCAACAGATTCACCATTTCTTACTCCATTAATAATTAATAGTTCTAGTAATATTCCAGTACATTTATGTACCACGACTTGTTTGTCCATTTCCAAATTAACGGGCATCCTCTTTGTTTCCAGTTCTTTGCTATCACAAAAATGGGATCAAAATCTTTTTCTTCTGTTTGCATTTGTTCCCTTGGCTGGCCAGCTTGTTGGCATGTTTCCTATCTCCAGCTCTATAGCTGAGTCAAAATGGGCCATTTCATTCTTTCTCTGCCTTAGTTTGCCCCTCTCAGAAAAAGGAAGTCGCCGTTCCTACCACAGCTGCAGATTGTCTGATCCTTTCCCTCCATTCATATTCCTGACAGGTGCTGGGCCCCTTGGAGTTTGTGAGGAATTAATGCAAAATGTTGTGATGCTCATTTCATTATTTTAAGAAGTAAATAGCAGGAGAATGCCTCCGTTCTCACGTTGCTAGGTTACTCAAAGGCCTCCCTGCCTGCAGATAAGGTCTTGAGGCCCCACTAAAACAGTTCAACACAACAGCCACTCTCAGTCTCGGTGGGTGGAGGGTAAACCTGAATGTCAGAGCTGCTGTTCTCCCCAGACAAATGGCATAGCCTGCCTCGTGGCAAGCTATACCAATATCTTCTTCTAAACCAGCCCAGTTCCAAGAGATGCTCTCTGCCAAGGCCTCTGCAGCACAGGGCTGGCCAGTTTTGCTGGCTGGCTGGCTGACCAACTTCAGCCTGCTTTTCTGATGAGCTCAGGCGCTATGTCTTGTACATTTTTTAAAATCTCCTACTGTGCCACGCACACAATAGAGGCTTCATAAATGTTAGCTAAATTGAGCATAAGGAGAGCTCATCAAAGGTAACCCAAAGGAAACACACCAACAAAGCCATGATGTGGAATCACTGAATCTCAACCCTAAGGGCCCCCTAGACCAACCTATACTTGAGCAATAACTTCCTCCCTCAAAACCTCCCCAGCATCTGCCATGATGTATGTGTTTGGGCATTTAAAGGGGAGAAAGGGAAGGATCCTTAGCCATTTATTTCTATTCAACAATCCCCTATTAAGTGTCTATTATGTGCTATTTAGGCACTGCCCTGAGAAATCAAAGAAATAATTAAACAGTGTCTGCTCTCAAAGAGCTTACATTCTCCTAGGGGAAATTATGTGCACAGCTATAGGTAAATACAAAATATTTACAAAGTCATAGAAAGTTGGTGGGAAAGAGTTAACTGATGGAGGGACCAATAAAGGTCTCATAGGAATTAGAGTTGAGTCTTGAATTGAGCTAAGGATTTCAAGAAAGGCAAGGGAGGAGAGGAGAGCAGAGCCCTGTACACAATGGGGACAGCATAGGCAAAAGCAATAAGGCAAGACATGGCATGTCGGTCTTGATAAACATTTTCTACCCAAACTCATACTATCATCTGGCAGCAGCACCAAAGTAGAAGCAATTTGGAAGCTCTAAAGCAGGGGTTCTTAAACTGAAGTCCAAGAACTTGGTGTTTTTCTTAAAATATATTTTGAAAAATATATTTAAATTAATTATAATCCTATATGTTTTCCTTCATGCATTTCAAAACATGATTCTGAGAAGGGCTCCAGAAGCTTTACCAGACTGCCAAAAGGGTCCATTACACAAGAAACAGTGAAGAACTCTGTTCTAAAAGAAGACAAGTTCTTCCAGATATAACATTTATGGTGCCAAGTAACTCCCTACATATGCAAGGAGGAGCAGGGGGAGAACTCCCACCCAAAACTTCACACTAGTTTCTGAAAATATTATTCTGCTCAAGAAAACATCCCAACAGCTGTATTCTGATGCTTCTGCTCCTTTGTCTGCTTACGAATGATTGAAGCCCTGACAACATCATTTCCATTCCCTTAAATTTGGGGATGTTTTCTCCCCCACCCTGTTAGAATGAAGAATAATTTTAGAAAAGTCTGAAATGATCTCATCATCAAGCATGTAATATTCAGTATTCATCTATAACCCTTCATCCATCTGTTTCCTTCCACAGCAATGTGAGAAGTAAGAAATCCTATAAAGTGGTTGGTTATAAATGAACATCAGAGAGAGGAAGAGGCGGGGGGAAAGACCTAGGCTATGAGTGAGGAACTTTGGAATTAAGTTCTATTCCAGATCTAACCTTCTCCAACCTCTGAAGAGGAGAAGAAGGGAATAAACACAAAATTTGGGAATTTGTTGGAAAAACTATGGAGAAAGGGATTAGTCTGCCTTGGAAGAAAACTTAAGCTAAAGAAAAGTTGAGTTTGGATTCTACAGTTGGAGTATAATTTGGAAGGGCTAATGGCTTAAGGAGCAATGCTATGCCAATGGTCTCTTTTCCTCTTTTCCTTCCCACACATACCCAGGCCCCCAGGGGAAATAAAGATTTTGTTTGAAGTTAAGTTAGGTCACAGTACACCGACTGCCTTTATTAAGAAAGTAATAAAGTAAAAGGAGGGAGGGAAATGGTCTGCTTTGTTTTTTGGCTTTTTTTAAATTTGGTATGGCATTGGTTTTCTCAATCCTTGATGCTTTTCATAGCTTTTTTTTTAAATCAGTTTTGCTAATGCGAATTTCTCCCTCCCTTGGTATGTAATTAAATGTTTCCCCAGGACTGTACTGTAAATTAGCTTTTAGAAGGATCTAATCTGTGCAATAACATGGGAATGCATCTCAATCTGTACAGAAAACTAGTTTGTGTCATCCAGGGTGGAAGAAAGGATTCATGGCCTAGGAGGGAGCCATGAGCTCTTTTCATTCACTGGATCAAGGGCTAAAACAGCAAAAACCTGCATTCAGTTAATGGATTAATTTAAAAACACATGGGGTAGGGTATGGGGAGGGAGAGGATAAGAGAGAGGGAAGAGGCAGAGAGAAAACCCCAATGATGTGCTTGATCATATGAATTCTTCTTCATGAAGGAGGATGGCAATAGACCACCATAAACTTTTATCTGTTGAGCTGCCTGGACAGAGATGAGAGAGGAAGTTCACTAAAATGAGTTCAGTCCATTACCCAGCTACTTTTGCAACTCAGTAATAAACATTCTATATGCAAATTACCTCCAGTGAATGTCCAGAAATTGACGCGTTCAGAGTGTTGTATCTTAACACTGAAAGAAATTGAAAACATTTTTACGGCTTATACCCAGAATGACTTTCTCCAGCGTGAGGGGTGTTTTATCTGACAGTCTATTGTTGTTCTTTTTAGGACCTTCTCCTGTGCATTACTAATTTGCCCATTTTACTCCTCTAGAGTAAGAAGGTGACAATGAAAAATAATCTTTAAGAAAGTATTCACCCCAATAAGCTGTATTAATGGCCTCCACAAAACGGAGACAAAATTCCCATTGTTCTTGAAATCTAATTGTTCGAGAGCAGTGAGAAAAGTTGGAGAAGAATAAAAGTCATCTCTCTTTTGCTGAAATGAAACTCCTTTTTTTTTTAAGTGACCAAAAGACTTGGCTGGACCCAGGACTCTGCTCTTTGCACTGTTAAGCTGTCACATCGGAAAATGTTCGGTTGCTTTCTTGTACAAGAGTTTTAGTCTAAGCTTCATGATTCAATTAAATAGAACAAACAAAGAAAGGTTATTATTCTTTGTGCCATTTAAAAATTGAAGGGGACAAAGATGATGGCATTGTTTTTCTGTGGGCTCCACAGGGACATCAAATGCTCAGTCATGCTTTTTAGAATCCCTTCTTTCCTCCTAATCCTGTTGCCTTTAAGAACAGGTTGGCAAGGACTTTCAAAGTGCCTCTCTCTCACTCCCTCTCTCTCTCCCTTTCCTCTGTCTATGTCTCTCTGTCTCTCTCTGTCTCTGTCTCTCTCCCTCTCCTCTGTCTTTCTGTCTCTCGCTCTCTTTCTGTCCCTCTTCCTCTCACCCTCTCTCCCTCTCTCTCTCCATCTGTCTCTGTGTGTGTGTGTCTGTCTGTCTGTCTCTCCCCTCTTCCTCTCCCTCCCTCTCTCTCTCTCTCTCCCTCCCCCATCTGTCTGTCTCTGTCCGTCTGTCCGCCTGTATCTGTCTCTCCCCCTCTCCCTCCCTCTCTCTCTGTCTCTCTGTCTCTGTCTCTGTCTCTCTGTCTGTCTGTCTGTCTCTCTCTCTCTCTCTCTCTCTCTCTCTCTCTCTCTCTCTCTGTCTCTCTCTCTCTCTCCTCCCCCTCTCTCTTTCCCTTCCTCTCTCCTTTCCTCTCTCCCATTTTCATTTTCCTAGTCCCTGAAGCGTTACAAACAAGGTAAATGTGCCAGTGAATTAGGTCTCCATCTTAAGCCCTGTCTCTCCCCTCCATTAATAAGCTTCATGTCTTTACCCCATGACTTGGAACTCAAACAATGCAACCAGGTATTTTTACCTACCTACTTTGCCATCAATGTGCCAGAAGCCTAGCAGTGGAGTAAATGGAATTCTACAGTCACCAGATCTCACAGGTGAAAAGCACCCCAGTGATCATGAAGTCCGAGCCAGATTTGAACACTAAAGGGGAATGTCCTTCCTACTAAGGCAACCTATTCTACTACTGGGTATCTCAAATTAGGAAATATTTCCTTAAAATTGCAACTTCCACCCACTGTTCCTAGATCTGAGTCAGTATCATTACCAAAGCTCAGCTAATGATTTTGACTAAGGGGGCAGTAAGCCGCTCACATGACTGGTACAGATTTTCTCTTCTTTGGAACCACTGCCAATGCTTGAGTCTTCGTGCATCCCTGCGGCATCAAGGGCCCCAGGTATGCTAGCATGGAGCTCTTGACGTTCTTGACCATTAGCAAATGGAACAGTTCTTCCTCAGCCTGCTTCTGCCTTCCTCTCACTGCTGCTTCTAAACTGGGGCTGAGCATGCCAATGGCCACCGACACAAGAGAAGAAAATGGAGAATTCAGAGGGAACAGGAGTGTGGCTATGACTTACTTACCCTGGAGGGGAGTGTGAACTTTAAAAGGTGAAAGGGACAGGGACAGAATGGTGACCAATGCATGTCAGATTCCCTCTGCCTTTGTGACTGTTAGATGTAGGGATCTTAGATTACGGTCATTCTGGGATATTTTTTCAGGGGAGTTCCAGGTCAACAAGCAGCCATTATTCATGGTGAGTGGAGTTATGAGGAAATGAACGGTACAGCTGAGGAGAGAAAAGAAGAAGGGGTGGTCAATTTTCTTAGTCGAAAAAGAGCTGAAACCAAGATTTGAATGGGTAAGTCCACTCATGAAAACTGCTAGGAGTGTCGCCCACAAGGAGAGAGAGGAAACCAGTTCTATAACAGCCAAAGAGAGGTTGTTGGTTAACTCAAAGGACTAGTGATATCGGGTGATACATGGAGCAAAAGGGAATGAACATTTGACAGATAACAGCTTTCCCTTATGACCACGGATCTGCTGGAGGCAGCTCATATCGAGCTGAAAAGAGCTCATTGTCGAATTTTCAGTGTGAGCATTTACACCTTGAAAAACAGCAAATTGGCAGAAGAATCCAGAACTCAAAGTTTTAAAAAGAAATGTCAAAAATTTGTTTTTTATGTGCAGCTAGGAAATAAGATATACAAGTAATGGGGTATAGAAATCTATCTTGCCCTGCAAGAAAGTTGTGGGGCATGGGGTAGGATATAAGAGAGAACAGACTAGGGGAAGGAGTATCCAGTAGGCTTTCTCTCTTGGGGTGTGGGTTAGGGGAGAGACAGGGAGAAAATCTGTAACTCAAAATCTTGTGGAAATGAATGCTGAAAACTAAAAATAAATAAATAGCAACATAAAAACAAAAAAACCCAGCAAATTATAGAAATCAGGGCTTGATTTCGATGGTGGTCTACGTTTATGAAAGTGATGAAGAAAATGCTGATAATTTATATTAAACTTAAAATGTGTCATTCATGCTTTTTTCTCTCCAAAGAGCTGATTGTTAAACATTTCTCGGAACCCCTCCTGCTAACTACTGACTAGGGTCAGGTGATGCCCATTGCCCCCTCCCCAGGGTCACCATAAGCTACAGAATTTGAGGAGAAGCATCCCTGGCTGCAGGGTAGCAAACTTTTTAGCCACAGAGACTCTTGATGACTGTGTATTCAAGAGTTACAATGGACATAAGTGGAATGAACCCCTACACAATGAAATCCTTGAAGCATTTGGACCAATTACTTATAAATTCTGCACTTTATAAGCAGTGTGAGTTATATTGTGCTCACACTAAATAATTAACAATTGATTCTCCCATTCCCAGTATAAGCAGGCTCTAACATACCTCTACCCGTGTTAATAGTGCAGATTAAATTTTAAATGTATTGTATGTGCATTTTTTGGAAAGCTAGTTGTTAAACATTTACCGGCATACCACTCAGTGGTATGAAAACACACCACCACCACCTTATGGCATTAAGGCATTAATGGCTGATAACCAATTCCCACTACCACCACCTCCCAGAAAATAATGAAAATTTAACAGTCAATAACTATTAAAATAACATTTGACCACACAGTCACTCAAAGGTGAAACCAGTACTGGACATTTTAGGTGCTGAGCCAAGTCAGTGAGTGAAGAGATGGGGGTGGGATCTTTACCAGGACACCCTCAGCTAACTCCTCTCAGAGGACCTGGTATCCTATCCATATGGGATACCAGACTCATCTGAAGTTACAGTGGTGCTTTGCTACTCTTGTTCTGGGAATGGACTGTGTTCCTGGGTGGGCAGGCCAAAGGCCATTGTGACAGTGAGTGCCATCATAAGAATACACTTCTTAGGGAGAAAATTAGTCACCCATGTGACATCGATTCCATCTTCCAGGGCACTAGGCTAGTATTCCGTGCAATGAAAGTAATTTAGTAAATGATACTCTGGTGTCCTGGACAAGTGAATTCATTTCACACAGGTCAGGAGTTTGCTTCCAGAGAATAGTTTACTCCCTGTAGGACCAGGCTTGCATCTAATGGAAAACCCAATTGTAATATGGAGGACACACAGAACAGCAGCTTCATGACACTCCTGAACCATCAGATCTTGGTTGAGATGAGGAAACCTGGGTTGATAACTGTCTGGGAAACTGGAGTGATTCTGACTTTGGGGCCTCTGGGAATATCAGCTCATTCCATAAAAGAGAGCAAAAGGCACAGTGAACATGAAGAGAAGATCATATGTGGATGTGAGAAGGGAGATCACAGATTTTGCTGCCAAGACGACTGTCAAATTCTGGTCCTCCCAAGTGTGGGTTAGTGAAACCTAGGAGCTGCATCAATGCGGAGGAGGTATTCTCTTAGCCACCATAGACAGATCCTTCTCCTTAGCTTGCATTGATAACCCTTTCTTTGAATTCAACGAAATTCAGCAAATATCTAAGTATTAAGTGACTGCTGTGTAACAATCAACAATAATTGATCAAGCAGCTACCATATGCCAATATTTGTACTAAGCTCTTGGGGTACAAGGAAAAAATGAAACATCTTTTGCCTTGTGTTTTAATGGGGAAGGCAATGCATACACATAGAAGAATACAAAAATATGTAAAGATACAAATAAAGATTCACCATATGTACAACACAAACTTAATACAAGGAGGTTTGGGGGTGGAGGACCCTATGAGTTGGGGGGTTGGGGAAGAGGGAGATTAGTATAGGCATCTTGAAGGAAAACCAGGCATTCCAGGAGAAAAAGATAAATGTTATTATAGAGGACAAAAACATGATACTCCCTGCCCTCAGAGAGTTTATATTCTAACTTAATGATATTGGAGATTTGGATAAAGCATGTCTTCAGTATGTGGTTTGATTACAGTGAGGAGGAAGCCCCCCAGTAACAAAATCTCTTGTAGGTTCTTATGTGTGTTTTTAAAAGTCCTCCTTCTCACACGTGTGCAGATATGCAAACATTCTCCCCAGATCTGAAATTAGAATCTGTCCTTTTGGAGGATTCACAATTCATTCTCAAATGTCACCAAATACCAAGCTGAGGCCTACAAAGAGATGTTCTGAGCAGACACAAAGAGAACAAGGAACAGTCCCCTGCAGGATGTCCTGAGCTCATAGCTCAAGCAAGAGAGAGCCAAAGCCAAAAGTCAGAGGCAAAAAAAACCTTGCTTATGGACTTGGCTTCAAGGACCCTGCTTTTGTCATGGGGGAGGTAGAGGAATCATCCTTTCACCAATGCAGCCCAAAAGTGTTCTACGCTTTCAGAAACAGTCTTATAATGCTTCTCTGGCCAAAAAGATTCATCCCTGGGAAGTCAAACTTATGGGCACCTAGCCAGACTGGTTCTCCAATGACAAATGTCAGATCCATTGCCAGGCTTATGCCTGAAGCCTTTCTAGCATTAACACATGCTAGAGCAAAGATAAATGGGTCTTCTTACTATCCCTCACACACACGCAGCATTCTGTCTTCCATTTCTGTGGCTTGGCACAGGCTCTCCATGCCTGCAATGCTACCATTTCTTAGAATCCCTCATTTATTTCAAAATGCAGCTTAAGTACTCCTATTTGCATGCAGCCTTTCCTGATTTCCCCAGCTGTCAGTGCTTTCTCTTGAAAAAATTATAATTACCTGATATTTATTTTTCCTATATTTTGTACATATATAAGTACATGTTGTCTTCTCCAATACAATACAAGCTCCATAAGGGAAGGGATGGTTTCATTTTTGCTTTGGTGTCTCCAATGCCTTGCACAGTACCTACAACAAAGAAGTACTTTATAGAAGGTATGATGGTACCATGGGGAAAACCCTAGATTTGGCTTCAGAGGACCTGAGTTCAAATGCTGGTGCTACAGCTTATTACCTGCTTGACTTTAGAGAGGCCATTTTATCTAGGTTTTGGTTTCTTCAACTAGAGAATGGGGAATTTTAGACTAAATGATCTTTGATATATCTTCTAACTTTGAAGCTATGGTCATCTAATGTTAAATTATATTAAAAATTTTTAATTACATTAAAAATCAATATATTGCTTTTGAGGTTTCCTAGAACACAATTTCAAGTTGGAAAGTGACCCATATTTTACAGGTAAGAAAAAAGTGACTAGAATAAGGGGTCATTGGCTATTGTCTAAAGAAATAGAATTAAATTTTATCTTCTTTGGGTTCCACCATAATATTTTTTATACAGTAAAATGAGTTCAAGATGGAACTTATCATTCCTTTTCATTGAACAAAAGTAACACTAATGTTGTTGTCATTGAGCAGTTTCAGTCATGTCCAGCTCTTCAGGACCCTGTTTGGGGTTTTCTTGGCAAAGATACTGAAGTGGGTTGCCATTCCTTCTCCAACTCATTTTACAGATGAGGAAACTGAGGGAAACAAGATTAAGTGATTTCCCCAGGATCACATAGTGAATAAGTGTCTGAGGCCAGATTCAAACTCAGGTCTTCCAGACTCTAGGCCTGGTGCTCTATCTACTGCATTACCCAGTTTCCCCACCCCGGGGTCCCCCTTTAGTAAGTTCTGAACCAATCTTCCATTGGTAAACTTGGATGTCAAAAACATTCCTTTTAATCTAATTTTAAGTATTATAATTTGTTTATGTGCATTTACTTACAACACAGTCCTTTGAAGTTCACTGGCAAGTGTAAATTTATGTAAAAGTCTTCCAGTATAAGTCTCACTATATTGCCCCCCCCATTCAATTAACTCCAGTGGCTCCCTATTTTCTCTAGGATCAAATGCCTTTCCAAGCCCTTCATAACCGGTGCCTCTCCCCCAGCTTTCCAGTCTTCCACCTTACTCCAGCCCCCTGCCCTATGGGTAATGCTAGCTGATGACACTGACCTCCTTGCTGCTCTTCACACAAGACTTTCCATCTTCAGAATCTACCCATTTTTACTAGCTTCCCCCATTCTTGAAATTCCCTCCCTCCTCATCTCTCTCTCTCCTGGCTTCTCTGGCCTCCTTCGAGTCCCAAAAATAATTTTGCCTTCTACAAGAAGTCTTTCTTAATCCCCCTTAATGCTAGTCCCTTTGCTCTATTGATGGTCTCCAATTTATCCTGCATATATCCTGCATGTATATATTAGTTCTCACGCTAGTTCTCCCATTAGACTGTGAGCTCCTTGAGCAAAGGGATTGGTTTTTGTCTTTTTTTTTATTCCTAGTAGTTAACACAATGTCTAGCACATAGTAGGAGCTTAATAAATACTTATTATCTTATTAATGGCATTCAATAAGAATATTGTCAAAGATAAAGAAGCACTTAAACCATTAGGCTGTTGTTGTTGAGTTGTTTCAATTGTGTCTGACTCTTCATGAAACTATTTGGGGTTTTCTTGGCAGGTACTAGGTAGAGTAGTTTGCTGTTTCTTTCTCTAGCCCATTTTTCAGGTGAAGAACTAAAGTAGACAGGGTTAAGTGACTTGCCCAGGGACACATAGCTAATAACTGTCTAAGGTCATATTTGAATTCATGAAGATACATCTTCCTGATTCCAAGCCCAGTACTCTATCTGCTGTGCTACCTAGCTGCCCTTGAAGCATTAAGATTCTTCCCTAATTCCAGTCCCATCTGTCAACCATATTCAGAAGGTATAAGAAAGCAACTATGAATTTTACCAAACTATGGCGAGAGAAATTTAAGTTTGACGTTAGTAAGAACTTTCTGCCTAAAATGTTCATGAGACCTTATGCTGCATTGCCCCCAAAAGATATCTGTTGCATGTTTTAAATGTAAGCCAATCAGAAGATGTGTGTAGAAGTACACACACTCACATACACACACACACACACACTCACACAGACACATATTTGTCTGAGTTTGTTCAAAGATTCCTAGATATCCAATTTCAATCTCCTTCTCTTTGAAATTGCTGGATAGAGGCTTCTATGAAACTACATCAATCCTTCTGTTACATCTGTGCCATGAACCCGGCTGTCACAAATTTTTCTGCCAAGAAAAATCCTTGAGATTTCTGACAATGTTTAAGGGGCCTTCTTCTGTCATCTAAGTAAATGCAAATTCTGTTTCCATACTCAATTTCTTTTCTTTTTACTCCTGACAAGTATTTCTTTACCTCTAACATCCTCTTCAGTATTCTGCTTTCCCCCATCTGATCCTACTGTTTTCTTCAGAATATCTCTTTTAGGGGTGGCTAGGTGGTGCAGTGAATAGAGTACCAGCCCTGAAGTCAGGAGCACCTGAGTTCAAATTCAACCTCAGACTCTTAACACAAAAAACTAGCCATGTGACCTTGGGCAAGTCACTTATCCTCAGCTGCCCTCCAAAAAGCAAAAAAAAAAAAAGGAATATCTCTTCTAGACAATACTCTCCAATTCTCCTGGTCAAATTGTCTCTGCTCTAAAAATAATTTTCTGTCTTTCAGGCAACACAGGAGACTCTTTAGCCCTTTTGGGGAAAAGCTACTGTTCTCATGATGATTAGTTCTTTAGTTTAAAAATTGCCTGTTTTAGGCTTTTTAAAAAGAGAAAGGGTCTTGGATCTATCTAGCAATCCTAATTTTGAGAGTTAGAAAATCCAAATTTCTAAAGAGGGGGGTAGAGTTTATATGAAGTGTCAGGCTGTTAGAAAGACAAAAGGATCGTGTACATTTCTCTACCCTCCAGCCCTTAAGTTGGAGGAGCACAAATGCACTGCAACCATAATATGGGGGAGCAAAAGCCTGGGCACTGCCTTCTATTAGCATGAGTTATTTAAAGAGCAGAGGTTCACTATCCAACCATTCTGGAGAGCAATTTGGAACTATGTCCAAAGGGCTATAAAACTGTCCATACCCTTTGATCCAGCAATAGTACTACTGGGTCTACATTCCAAAGAGAACATAAAAAAGAAAAGGACCCACATGTACAAAAATATTTATAGCAGCTCTTTTTGTGGTGGCAAAGGATTGGAAATTGAGGGGATGCCCATCCATTGAGGAATGACTGAACAAGTTGTGGTATATGAATGGAATGGAATGCTATTGTCCTAGAAGAAATGATGAACAGGCAGATTTCAGAAAAATCTGGAAAGACCTACACGAACTGAAATGGAGTAAAGTGAGCAGAACCAAGAGAACATGGTACAAAGTAACAGCAACATTGTTCAATGACCAACTTTGATAGGTTTAGCTCTTCTCAGCAATACAATGACCTAAGAACATTCTAAAAGCCTCGTGATGGAAAATGCCGTCCACACCCAGAGAAAGACCTGTGGAGTCTGAATGCAGATCAAAACATACTGTTTTCTCTTTTTGGTTTTTTTTTCCTTTTTCGTGATTTTCCCTTTTTTGTTCTGATTCTTCTTGCACAACATGACTAATGTGGAAATATGTTTAATATGATGGTACATATATAGCCTATATCAGACTGCATGCTGTCTCGGGGATGGGGGAAAGGAGGGAGAGAGAAAAAAGTTTGGAATTCAAAATCTTATAAAAGTGAATGCTAAAAAAAACTATCTTTACATATAATTTGAAAAATACTATTAAGCGGGGGGGGGGGGGGGGGGG
>CM053600.1:167013029-167023432 GCA_028646575.1 Pseudocheirus occidentalis | reverse complement strand
CTGGGGCCAGGCCTCACTGGAAGTAAGGAGCTAAGCCTTTGAGGTGCTAAGTGCCTTTAGTAGGTGCCAATAGAAAGGGGCATGGAAGATCTTCTGATTTCATTAACATTACAGTGTTCCACCTGTCCACTATCCCAAACCAATCCTGCTCCATCCCCTGTGCTGGGACTGCTGAACCTGACAATATGGCCACATCAGCACCTTGGTCAATGCCACAATTGCTGACAAGCCACAAGGAATGGAAATGTACTGGCACTAACCAATAACCCATATATAGTCTGCTTCCTTCTCAAATATACCAACCATAAAATGCGGTGAATGCATTGCTAATAGACAGCTAGGGTGACATGTTT
Source organism: Pseudocheirus occidentalis (assembly GCA_028646575.1). Lineage (NCBI taxonomy): Eukaryota > Metazoa > Chordata > Mammalia > Diprotodontia > Pseudocheiridae > Pseudocheirus > Pseudocheirus occidentalis. Next base: position 167,023,079 of record CM053600.1, on the reverse strand, counting down.
CAGATTATCAAACATTTACTACAACACCCTAAATGAACGGATTTATTACTTGATATATCCATTTTCAAAGCAGTTAGAACAGAAGTTGGACTCACTGAATCGACTTTCTGACATCTAATATGTCACATACATCGAATCACAGTAAAAAAAAAAGTATGTAAGTAAGCAAGAGTTTCAAAGCACATACTAGCCAGTTCATAATTTGGAAATAGATCAAGAGAAGAATTTTTACATTTACAATTTACATTAAATGTTACATTTACATTTACATTACAAGAATTTGTAATCTTTACTATACAAAGCAAGAGTAAGAAAACCAAAATGATCATAAGCTCAGTCATTCAACATTCATTAAGCACCTGTTATGTGCTGGGCACTTAGCTAAGGCCTGAGATCATGGAATTGAACCTGGAAGGGCCCATAGAGACCATTGAAAGGGACCAGAGAGGGCTTCACTTTACAGATGAGGAAACTGAGACTCAGAAATACATAATAATTTGTCCAGAATTATAAAGTGTCTGAGGCAAGATTCAAACTTGTGTTTCCCTGTCTCTTAAGCACCACATTCTATCTATTGCCCCACCTAGATGCCTCTTCAGGCTCATTTCTCTCTATCAAACCTTGTACATCACAAACCCAAATGGAAATCAGTATTTCTTCCTCTCAATTCTGATAGTCACACAAATCAGCTCAAGATCACAGGTCCAAGCTCTAAGAAAAAAACAAGCTGGAAGGCTACAAAAATAATAAAAATTGAAAATGCAACAAAAATATGTTAATATTACATTTTCTGGTTTCTGATGCTCAAGCCCATGAAACCATAACAGAAAAGACCTGAGAGGTCACCTAATCCAACCCTTTCATTTTCCAGATCACAGGACCATAGTTCTAGAGCTTGAAGGGACCTCAGTGGCTAGTAAATCCAATCCCCTCATTTTCAAAGCCTATGGGAGATTAAGTGACTTTCCCAAGGTCAGACAGGCCATAAGCATCAGAGGTGATTATTTGAACACAGGCCCTCCAACCTCAGATCTTGGGCTTCTTCCACTTTACTATGTTGCCTTGAGATCCAAAAAGCTGAATATATACATGCATACGTACGGACATGTGTAGTGTGTATATATAATGAATAATGCATATATGCACATATAATATGTATATATATGCTATACATCATAATAATAACACTTTCATGCTTATAAAGTACTTTGAGATGTATATAAAAAGAGACAGGCAGATAGCACACTGGCCTTTGAATCAGGATACTGTGAGTTCAAATTCTACTCAGACACTTTCGAGTTCTGAGATCCTGAGCTAATTACTTAGTTTCTCTCTCAGTACATTTTCTCAGCTGGAGTACAAGAGGCTTTCAGCTTCTATGATCTCTAATCTTCCAATTTTAAATCTATTATACTTTGATATAGATTCCATAGAAAACTTTTTTTAAAATTATGGACAGTTTTTTGAAATCCTGTCTATATCTATAATGCTAATGCAGACCACAGTCATTTCAGTGTGTTCCACAAATACTTAACAGAATCTGGAACAATAATAGCTTATGTAGAAGAAACAATGAAATATAAAGACTTCTCCGCCCCCTCTCCTCCAGCTCCCCATATCCACTGAAGACTTAGTCAAAAGTATCAGAATGCCTTATTATGCAAGAATGTGACCATGATTTGTACTAGCTAAATGCAAAAGTGAATATTAAATATATACCATTATAGACATTTATTCAATATAACCATTATTGTTTTTATCTCAAAAAGAAAGTTTATATAAGTAGGAATACCCCATCTAAATGATAAAGAACAGACCAGTACATTAGACCCTAAACTCAAAGTGAGCAGACAGATGTCATGTGACTTGGTATTATAGGAACATCCCTGACCTTAGGTCTCATACCTGATTGTGTTTAGGGCTACAAAAGGCCCAGAGTCAGTGTGGCTCTCCTGGAAGTCAATCTGATTTTGGCCATTCTTTGGATTTCTAGGCACCAGAGCTGTGCTGAGTGAATCAGCTCTGTGTGGCAATGTCATGGCTTTGAATTGAAGTTACAGTACAAGCAGATGGCTTATGAACATGAAAAGGCTGTTGGCTTAATGTTGGCTCCCTTTGATTTTTTTTTCTTTTCAGCTTTTCCTTTAGTGATTCTGTGAGCCCTAGGCAAGACGGTGAGAGTTAAGAAGGAAGGACATTTCAGCTGAAACACTAAATGTCCTTGTTCAATCATGGTTCCCCAATTTTCAAATCAGAGACTTAAACACAGTTTAAGTTTTGAGGGGTTTTTTTTTAGTTTACTTTTCTTTGATTGATGAAAGAGACTTGAAATACACATTTCTTGATGGTTTTGCTTGGCCAGGCTAAACAAGGGGGGAGAAGGAGGAGGTGGAAGGGGAGAAATGCCAAGCTATGAAAATAGGAAAAACAGTATAACATTTGCAAACTCCGCAGACAGGAAAGATAATCCTTTCACTAAGTATTCTGAGACAAGGTAAGTGAGATAGAAAGCAACAGTGTTGCATATTACAGACCATTTAATAAGCTTGTTAATAACAGAATACACCATACTGGGTTCTCTCCAGACTTTGGGATCAGTCTTATCCCAGGAGGATTGTAGATCTTTCAACCCACACCGTCCTGCCTTTTCTACACAATGTGGATTCTTTTGTATTGTGATGACTCCTGAGAATATTCTGCATCTAGATTCACAACCAAATCAAGCCCCACTAGCAACAACTTCATCAATGAACACAAAAAGCTATTATATGAAACTATAACTTCAAATACATTAGAGATTTCTCACTTCTTATTCCCTTAAGATATGGTAGATTAAGGCTTTGGGCATTTGGAAAGAAGGGAGAGAGAAGGAAAAAAACCTCTCCATCATGAATCCCATGGGTTTATCTTTTCACTAATGACTCAGGAATTGAGTCTCTAAAAATCAATGTGTTGCTGAGTTTTAAACATGCATCTCATTAGCAGTAGGAGTCATTAAGGTCTGCTGGTTTCACCTTCAATTAAGAAAAAATATTTGAATCTTGCTAATTAGTTCATTATCAGCTTATTCAAAATGGCCTCTGTAATGAAATAGCCACCTTTGACACATTAGCTATATGGCCCTGGCCAAGTCATTTAACTGCTCTAAGTCCATCTAAAAATGAGAAAACTGAACTAAATGGTCGCTGACATCCCTTCCAACTCTAATTTTATGACTCAGTTTTATAGGAGGGGGAGAATAAGTTACTAATGTTGTATTCCATGTAAGTTTTGTTATCCCATTGTTATAACCTGTTATCCTCAAGATCTAAAGCCCGTCACCAAAGGAAGAGAACCTGTGTGAGCCAGCAATTCATTGGGCCCTGGGATGGGGAAGGTTGAACAATGGAAAAGTATCCAATCACTATTGATCCCGATGTGACTGTTAGCCTAGTGCACCAATGGTGGGGGAGCTAGAAGGAAGGACAGACATAGCTAGAAGCATAAATTCAGAGATAAAGAATAAGTAAGTTTGGGGAAAGCACAATATAAAGAAATGGACTTTCCAGGCCAAAAGGAAGCTACTGGTCCCAACAAGGTTTCGGGTTTGTATAGTATATATGATCTCACAAAATCTAATCAGAACAGAGCAATGAAGTGAGGTAAGGTGAGATGAATTTCTTGAAGAGCCAGGGAATGCAAATATCAGAATAGCATTAGAGAAGAACCGGGGCATAATGGGAGTAGAGGTTAGAAAAATAGCTATGGGGCACAGAAACCATGATCACATCTTATTGGGAGCCTCCAAGAGCACAGAAGGTGAAGTAGATATCCCAGCACAACCCAAAAGCCATCATTACCATTGTCCCTTCCCCTGAGGGAATTAGCCCTAAAAGAAGAACCAATAGCAATGCTTCCCCCAGAGTGTGGTAGTATATACAGGCATATATGGCCCAGGCTTAATGTATACACACATCTGTGGAGCATAAGTAAAGTTAAGGAGGGATACACCACTTAGATTTTTCCAGGTCTCAGTTAACATGTATCCAGATTCCCCTATTCTGCCATACTGAGAAAAGGAGAAGGGGATTCTTCAGGCTGCAGAATGCTAGTCCTGGACAGCCAGTTCACAGTGATGGAGGAAGTTTGAACAAAGAGATGCTAAGGAGAAGGGACAAATATCTAGCAATGGTAGAGAGCTAAGAATAAATGGTGTACAAGCATTTGCCAGACCAACAGAATATAAGCTCCTCGATGGCAGAAACTGTTTTATTTTTGTGTTTGTATTTCCAGTATCTCACCCAGTGTCCCAAACACAGCAGCTGTTTAAAAATAAATGCTTTTTGATTGGTTGATTGGTTGCTTGATTGATTCTTGCTGAAACTTTGTAATCCATGAACTGTGACTCTTATCATCTGGTACTATAACCCTTCTCCTCTATTGTTCATTCCTCCATAGTTCTTATAAGGAAAAGAATTGTCTGTTGTGAACTTTGGGATGATCCGTGTGTTAGGCTGGATCATTTCAGTCTTTAGAAGGAATGGGAACTTAGTTACATCTGTCCATTTTTATTTCCTTATTTCTCCCTTGGCTAGAGAAGAGAAAGAATTCAATAACAAATTATTACACAGTTATGTCAACAGAAAAAAAAAACCAAGACCACCATGCCATCCAGAAACTTGCTAATATATTGTATTCAAGTGGATGGATTCCAGAATTGACTTGAGGATGTCATGGGAGAGAAACTCTGTTCTTATCTGAGGTTCTTAAGGAAGATAGATTCCCTGGCTTACAGATAACTGTGATGGGCCAAGCTAACACTGGGGAACTATAGCTAGTGAAAACAGTTTAGGATGTTCAAGGACCCATTAATCTGGCACTGAGTAGCTTTCTTTTAGCACAGTGGATAGAGTGCTGGACAGGGAATCAAAAAGACCTCAGGTCAAATCTGACGGATAATTAGCTGCATGACCTTGGGCAAGCCACAGTCTCTGCCTGTCTCAGTTTCCTCCTCAGTAAAATGGGGATAATAATAGCACCTACTTCCCAGGGCTATTGGGAGGATAAAATAATATTTTTTAAATGTTTGCAAAAGAGCTATAATGTATATCTTCTAGCCATTGTTATTATTGCCATTATGTGAAGTCATAACTTTCACTCTGATATATTATTTCTGAATTTCTATATACTTTCTTCCCTCATACATAAATCCTAAACATGAATTCTTACACTCTGAAATATGCAGAGATGGGCAAGGGGAACAAAGAATAAACAAAGGATTGAATTGCTGCCCACACCTAACCCCAGTCCCTTTCCTGTGCTCCAGTCCCACATCACAAACTGACTATTGTATATTTTTTACTGCATGTCCCACAAGCATCTCAAACTCAAGCAGAATTTGTTATCTTACTCTCTAAGTCTGCCTCTCTTCTGAATATCACTTTTTCTTCTCAGAGTCCCACCCAGAGATATGCAGAGGGCATGGGCCAAATGTACTGGCCCTCCATCCTGCCAAGGTCCAAGTTTCAATGTTACCCTCTACTCTTCATTTTCACTCACCCTACCCCAATCACTTGCCAGATCTTGTTCTTTCTTCCTCCATATATCTCACATCTATCCCTTTCTCTCCACTCACAAAGCCACCACTTTAGTTCAGGGACTCAGTGCTTTTTACCTGAATTATTGCAATCACTTCCTAATAGGTCTCACTGACACAAGTCTCTGCCCACTCCCCACTTCCACATAACTGCCACTGGGTTTTTTCCCAGAGTGCAGGTCTGATGGTGTCACTCCCCTTCTCAATAAACACTGGTGGCTCCCTATTACCTCTAGGATCAAATCAAATCTTCAGGTCAAGACGTTATAGCCCTTTACAACTTGGTCCCAATCTACATTTCCAGGTTTAGTACATAATATTCCTATCTCTACAATTCAGAAAACTGACCTTCCTTAATGTTCCTCATAAACAGAACTTCATTTCCTATTTCTGGGTCTAGCACACCGGCTTTCCCCTATGCCTAGAATTCATTCCCTTTTCCCAACCATCTATGAGAATTCCTAATTTCCTGCAAGGCTCATCCCAAGCACCACTTTCTACAGCAAGTCTTTCCCCCAACAGCCATTTCCTTCCCACCTCCCATCAAAAAAAAATATTTATTTTATCTCTTTTTTAATATTTTGTTTATACCTGTACATGAGTAAGCTCATTGCAGACAAGGAGGCTCCCTTTTTATTTTGTATGCCTAAACCCGGCAAAGCACTTGACACATAGTAGCACTTAATAAATGCTTAGGTTGATAGATTGACTGATTAACCAATGCACCCAGTTACAGGACTGCAGAAAAGGGAAGAGGGAATTAGGGACTGAACCAAGGCAAAAAGTGGAAATCCAAGAGTTAAAAGCAAAAATCTGCCCCTGCCACCCACCCCTTTCCAAGTGAAGGAGCTGAGGTGATTCATAAAGGTTATTTGAATCCTTCACAGTGACTTGTGGAAAATTCCCATTTCAATCACCCACAGGTTGGTATGCTGTTGGATAGAAGAGTCAAAAGAAACTCCTGGTGTCTTCTCTTGGAAAGCTGGGGTTTGGGAGGGGGGCAGGGGATTGACCAGTTAACACTTGAGAAGCACCAGTGATATGAGGCCTGTAGTGGAATCTGGGTTGCAGGGAGTCGGCTGCCCCCCACCCCTGACTTCAGCATCGCTATTTCTTCCAGAAAACCAGACAGAAGAACGTTGCCAGTAAACCCGTTTCAAACCAAAGTATGGCTACTTTCAGGAGACAATGCCAAGTGACCTAGGTTCAAGTCTCACGTTGGAAATGAAATGACAATATGACCCCAGGAAAAGTTGCTTAAATTCACTGTCCCCGCAGAAAGAAGATCATAAGTTGTTCAACAATTACTGATTGTTGGTAGGAGTTCCCTCACCAGGAAACTCCCTAGACCAATGACATCACATGAACAAAAGAAAAAAATGAATAATGTAAAAGGCAGTAGTTTTTTAAAGAAATTTTATTGATGTCTTTTGCTTCTTACGTCGATGGAACTTCTTCAAGCATCCTTTCCCTCTCCCCTTCCAGATAGCCATCTCATATAACAAACATGTTTAGAGGGGAAAAAAGATGCAGAAAAGAATCAACAGTGTAGGTCAATACATCAAAAAAAATACATGTACCGCAGCTGTAGACCTCCCAACTCTGTAAGGAGAGCAGTGGGAATGACTTCTCGTATCTTTTCTTCTGAGTCATGCTTGTAATTTTACAACATTCACTTTTGATTGTGCTCTTTCTTAGCTTTTGAAATCATTGTGTATTATTTTCTTAGTTTTGTTTACTCTCTTCTGCATCAGATTATGTAAATCTTTCAGTGCTTCTCTGCAGTCATCACATTCATCATTTCTTACAGCACAGTAAGATTTTATTCATTTGTGTACCACAATTCATTTAGCTATTCTCCAGTAGACACCTGCCTTCTTTCCAGTTCATTGTTGTCACAGAAAGTGTTGTTATAAATACTTTGGTGCACATGGAGACTTTCTTCTTATCCATATAAATATGGTATGGAATAAATGGTATAAATGTGGTAATGGAATTTGTGGGTCAAAGGGTATGGATATTTTAGTCACTTTATTTTCATAATTCCAGGTTGCTTTCCAAAATGATTGCACTGATTCATAGGAGAGGTAGTGTTCTAAAGCAATGGTTTCAAACTCAACTGAAAAACATTTCCCTGCTGGCCATATATTGACTTAGAAAACCACAAATTAACATTATCTATATTGTATTGTATTTTAATTTATTTTGTTAAATATTTCCCAAATGTATTTGAATCTAGGTCTTACACCTACCACAAGTTTGATACTTCTATAAAGTGGACAGAGAACCAGCTTTGGAGGCAGGACTAGGCTTGCTTTCAGAAAACTCTTAACACATGCTAACAGTGTAACCCATGGCAGGTCACTTAATCCTCCCAGTGCCTTCAGGCAACTGTTTGAGACTCTAAATTACTTGTAAACTACAGATCTGCATCAATGGCAGGAAATTCCACACCAGAAGTTTCTTCTATACCAATGAAATCACAGCTCAGAATCAAAAAGAGAAAAAAGAAGGATAATACCTGGTTCAAGTCAAAAAAAAAAAAAAGGCCTTGTGTTCTTCTCATAGAATTACTAGAAATGGCTTCCCAAAAAACTGCCATAAGGTAGAACAAAGATTTCCAAGTAGCAGCTGCTCACAAGTGAACAGGGAAAAGAACAGATGACAACATGACCTTTGTGAGACTTCTTTCCCTCTTGTCAAGTCACCAAGCCCCTTCCCAGGTTCTGAGCTTGATTGAAATGAGTGTGCAAGTAGAAAAATAAGACCACTGGAATGCCATTAGTTGAAACTTTCCCTCTTTCTAAAGAAAAAAGTACACTTCTTAAAGATACAAAGTTCCTTTAGAAAAAATCAGCCCCCAAAGTGCTTACTGGATGAGAGATTTACCTTCAGGATGTTAGGGGTGTCCTCTCTCCAGAATCAGCTGTCTGCTGAAATCCATTTTAAAACAAAGATCCACCTTTCTTTATTTGTTTTGAAAAAGCTACTGTTTCCTTACATAAAGCTTTTGTCTGGCAAACTCAACGTTCTCATCATCTAAAAACAACTTAAGACACAGGAACATGAGTCATCTCTTCTGTTACTTACAAAGACCTGTTTCCAAAAGCAGAGTGAGAGTTGCCGGTACTTTTCTTAATCACTCCGAATTACTGAAAGTCTAATTCCTTGGGCCAGCTGACTGGCTGACATCCTGTAAGAAGACACTTCTCAGTCCAGTGTTCGATGTTTTCCGGACCACTAGCCTTTCAAAGCTTTCCCAAAATGAAAAGAATAAAGTAGTTTATCATCCTGCTCAGAAGGAAATTGATGTATGCCCTTTGGGAGAGGGACACCTAGCCGTTGAGGTGGTGTGGTACCCAGTATCTAGCATAATGTCTTGTACTCCATGGACAATTCATAAATGTTTATGGGACTCAAAGAATCCACCAAAAATTATTCTAAAATGCCTACTATGTGCAAGGCATGTTTGTGGGCTCTGCCTAAAATGAAGTATGGAAGACTGGAACTGACATTAGAAAGATTGGGGTTCAGTTCTGACTGAGACACTTACTAGCTGTATGATCTTAGGCAAGTCACTTAACCTCTATGTGACTCAGTTTCCTCACTTGTAGAATGAGAGGGCTGACTTCTTTAACACCATGCACCAGCAGATTTCTAAAAGAATGCTACTGTGAACAGCTTTTAAGGTTCAGATTACACAGTATAGTGAACACTCTGTTTATTTCATTACAAATCAAGGCAAACATTCACAATATATCAAAATATAATATTCACAACATTACATCTCATTACAGAAAATCACAATATAGTGTTCATAACAGCTTAACATTAGAATGGCCACACAGTTTTCACTACAGTGGCCACAATATTTAAAACAAAGCATTCAATCAGTTCACAATACAGTAATCAATGCTCAATCATTCATTCAATCAATTCACAATACAATAATCAGTCTTCCACTCATGGGGCAAATCATTAAATTAATCATTCAATCAATTCATAACACAATAATCAATCTTCCATTCGTGGGGCAATCATACATCAACTCAATAAGTCATTAAATACAATCATTAGAAAAACCACAAAACCCTCCACCCATTGGTGTCCAGCAAACCTCAATTTCATCCAAGGGGAGGCCTTTTCTTCATCTTGCCTCTGGGTGGTTTCTCTGATTCCCTAGATCCCCTTCAATGGTCCCAGCTCCTACCTGAATCCACCAAACAGTCAAATGGATTCAGGGGCAGACAGCTCCCAGGTTCTCATCCAGTCCTCAGAGGTAGACAGCTCCCAGGTCCTTGTCCAGTCCTCCAGGCAATCCCTGGTACATACTGAAGTTCACAGGGTCCAGCACATCTCAAACCCTTCACCACTTCTGTTGCTGGGAACTCAAGGATCAGCCAGGCCACAAACCAAAAAGGGCTTATCCCAGTCATGCTTCTTCAGTCCTCCAGCAGTTCAGCTGGCCCTAGGAC
>CM053600.1:166991639-167007332 GCA_028646575.1 Pseudocheirus occidentalis | reverse complement strand
CATGTTTCTTGGAAACTTTTGGTATGGGAGTTCTGACTGTGTTGTCTTCCTCCCATTCCATACTTTGATCCTTTTTATCCCCCAAAAAAGGATTCTAGAGTTTGATTACTGTTCTTACTTTGCTTCCTTTGCCTGCTCATGCTGCCAGTGAGTTACTTGACTTTTTAGCTCTGTGCATTGAACCACCTAATTACTTCTAGAAATTTCTATTTATATTTCCAAGTATTCTCCAAAACTCTTCCTATATTCCCAAAACCTATAGTGCCTTCTACCTTCTGGATGTCTGTATTTTCTTCCAACACACCAAACTCAACCTTCCCTCCATTAAATTGTGAGCTCCTTGAAGGCAGGGAATGTCTTTTACCTTTCTCTGTTTCCTCAAATCTAGCCTAGTGCTTGACATGTAGCAGACACTTAATAAATGCTTATTGATTAACTGAACTCATCATCTTCCCCATAAAAACCTGCCCCTCCTCTTAAATTCTCCATTTCTGTTGATAGCATCCTCCAAGTCCTCTGAGTTACCTTTGTGGCTTCCCTTGCCATCACCTTCTCTCTCTCTCCATCTGGTCTTTCTCCTCCTCTCTTCTGCCTCTGCCATGACTCTAGGCTGTCATCTCTTCTCATCCAGCTGGTCTTCTTGCCAAAACTCACGGTCCTCTTCAAAATACCCTTCCTGCAACTGCTAAAATAATCCTCCCAATTCATCCCTCCATCCCTGCTTGTGTCTTTCCTGTAATTCAAACACTTCCCATGGTTCCCTGTTGTCCACTGAATGAAATATGAACTCCTGACCTTGGCAGGCAAAGTCTTCCCTTTCCAGACATATTTCATATTACTTACTTTCATTTATTCTTTGCTGCAGTCAAAATGGACTCTTCTTCACCATATCTTTGTGTCTGTCCTGAGATCCAAGCATGGTGCCCCATATGTTGTAAGCACCTAATAAATGCTTATTAAGTGATTGATGCTTAGAGTTAGTAATATTTTTATTTATATTTTTATTAGCTTCTCTATGTGTCTTCTCATCCTGACCTCTCGTCTCCAGTTCCTTGAACACCTCCATCTACTTAAGCCTTTCCTTTTCTTTAAGGCCTTAGGTGATGCATCTTCCATGAAGCCTTTCTCAGGCTGACCTCCCACCCCCAGATTTCTCCTAATAAATTTACTGGACCTCTCCTTTGTGCCTGGCTCATTTTCCCCTGGTTTGCAACTGTTTGTACAGGACCCACATACCTCTACTAGATTGTAAGCTCTTTGAAAGCAGCATCTGTATCTCCGGTGGCTAATATATTGGTTTGTGTATCTTTTTGTTTGTTTTGTTTTGGTCAAGGGAAGAAGAGATAAACCTGTGATTCCATCAGTGCAGGCTGCTTCTCGTGTGGAAACTCCTCTGATGTAGATCAGCAACTGATCTGTAATTAATAGTCACAGGGAGTAGCCTGTGTGACACTGAGACTTTACATGCCTTAACAGTACCACAGTTAGTATGTATTAGAGTCAGGGCGTGAGTCTAGGTTGCCCTGGCTGGCCTTCTATCCACCATGTCACACTGTTTCTTGCCTTGCTCAATGTAGGTAATTAATGAATGCTGCTGGATTTGAATTGATATCAGGCTAAGGATAGTTCTGGATCCTCAGTTTTACTCCTGAGGTTTCAGATCTGATTTCAGATATCCCTGAGGTCCTGTGTTGGCTTCCCTAGAGAGTCTAGAAGATACGTCAGAGGTATCTATGTCAGAGTTAGATCTGGGCATGGGCACATCCAGATCTATGATCTTATGATATGAGTCTCTGGGGCCGTCCCAGGCCTGGAATAGACTCCCTTAGAGCAGTGGTTCTCAACCTTCCTAATGCCTTGACCCTTTAATACTCGTATGTGGGCGTCTCTGCATGTGAGCAGACCCACCTGGAGGTGGATAAAGGAATAGTGTCTCAGTTTCTAAGACCATTGGAAATATATGTTTTCCAATGGTTTTAGGCGACCCCTGTGAAAGGGTCATTCGATCCCCAAAGGGCTTGCAACCCACAGGTTGAGAACCCCTGCTCTCAAGTATGTTTCTAAGCCAAATTCAGCCATGTGGCTCCATCACAGGACCTTCAAAGCTGTCCCATTTTAAGAAGGTAGACTGGGGGAACCCCAGAGCCTGACTTGTGCCTAGTTAGATATGTCAGATTCTGACATTAACTAATCGTCTCCAGACTGATATTTTTCATTTGTGTGAAGCATTGGACCATTTCCGTATCTGCCGGGGATGTTAAATTGCCTAGCCTCCCCCTCCATCATGGGCATAATCTAGTGGGTTAATAAAGTGCCATGCAGATCTCATTTCTTTGGTCCCTTAGTGGAAGGAACTAAGATATTTTCTATAATAAGTACTTACCATCTTGGAAAAAAGAAAAGCTATAAAAAGACGATTGTTCTTAACAACTTGTTAGTGATGAAGAAAACTCTGTAGGAAAAGCTAAAAAACTTGCTTTCCATGGTCACATTTTACATTTCTGTGAGTTAGAACTAGATGGTTTTTAAGGGGAAAGGCTCTTGGGCAGGATGGACAGGATATGAGAATATTAGAATTGGAAAGGTCGACTAGAGACGCCTATACCACAGCATCTCCTCTGGAAATAATATTGAAAAAATGTGAACACAAATTGCTTAAATTCTCCAGTGAATTTCGGAAAGTGTGGAGTGTGGCAGGCAGCGATAGCATGGGTGAAGGTTGAGCTGCATGGAAACCTGAGAGCAGTTTTGGCAGCAGAGTGGTAAATGAAGCTTCACACGGACAGCGTCCTGAGTTCTTTTCTCTTTCAGTTATTGGTTGGGTGAATATGAGGCCCAGGAGATAAGTCAGCAAATGAACATAACTGCCTCCCAGGGAAGCACATCGCCCTGTGGGTGGTTGGGCTCCCCACCTCTGAGGGCCTTCCACTCCGTGGCTACCTTGCATCCACTCTGTCTATGTCTTACATGCACCACTTTATGTATTGGTTTATTGTAATTGGTTATCATTGAAATAGGATACCTTTGAAGGCAGGGACTGGTTTTGCTCTCTGTGTCTGTGCCCAGAACTGAGCATAGTAAATTGTAAATACCTAACAAATACTTACTGATTGCTTAGAGTCAGTAATATACATATTTATATTTTTTATTTGCTGCACATGTTTGTGTTGTTTCCCTATAAATTCCTTGATGCCAGAGATGATTTCATTCTTGTTTTTGTATCCCCAGTACCAAGGAGAGTACCTAGCCCATAGTAGGTACTTAATAAATTATTGTTGACTAACTGATTGAAGGGGCATCTGGGTCACAACTTAGTACATAGAGTGCTGGGCCTGGAGTCAGAAAGACTCATCTCCCTGAGTTCAACTCCAGTCTTAGATACTTACTAGCTGTGTGACCCTGGCTAAGTCACTCAACCCTGTTAACCTCAGATTCCCCATTTATAAAATGAGCTGGTGAAGGAAAAAGCAGATCACTCTAGTACAATGGTTCTCAACCTTCTTAATGCTGTGACCCTTTAATACAGTTCCTCATGTTGTGGTGACCCCCCCCCCAACCACAAAATTATTTTTGTTGCTACTTCATAACTGTAATTTTGCTACTATTATGAATCTATCTAATATGAAGGATATATTTTCATTGTTACAAATTGAACATAACCCACAGGTTGAGAACTGTTGCTCTAGTATCTCTGCCAAGAAAACTCTGAATGGGGTCCCCAAGAGTCTGACATGATTGAAAATGGGTGAACAACAAAACTAATTGAGTCCTGTTTCTAGTACAAGAGGTCTTAACCTGGAATCTGTGGTGTTGGATTGGAGAAAAATGTCCATCTTTATTTTCATTGACATCTACCATTTCCTTCCATTCTGAATATAGGCAGCAAACATTATCCTGAGGAGTCCATCAGCAAAGATCTGTGACACAAAAAAGCCTACGTAACCCTATGAACTGTGTGATGATGTTCTAGGCATGTTCTAGGCATGAGGAAATGGGATAAAAATAGTAAAATAAAATAAATAAAATATTATAAATATATAAAAATTTAAATTAAAAAATTTTTTTAAAGCATAGCCCATACATCATAGAGTTGTGAAGATCAGGAAGCCAAATCATGTAAAATATATCACAAACCTGAAAATGTGACATAAATAGTAGTTATCATTATTTTTGCTGCTATTATTTTACTTGTCTTCCCATATTAAAAAAAAATTCAAATAGAAGCAGTCCTGGAACAAGTTGTTATCCTGCTATTTATTTTTCCATTATACTTAATGTTCTAAAAACTATTAAACAGCCTGATAAAGTAACTTCTTTGTGTAACTGAATAACATGATGGGGACGTAAGCTTATCTTCTGCAAACTCTGAAAGCGTCTTGAAGATGTCTTCACCAGCAGACAGGATGATAAGGATTCTCTCTATGCTTCGTCTTGTTCCTACATGATCTGATTTTTTTTTTTTTGCTAGGTTTCTGTATCTGGACAGATTTTCCTTCCAGGTTGGTTGGAGATCATGAGCACTCCTTATGGGTCACAGCTATTAAAAATATTGTTCCTAAATTTTGGTGGCTCATTGTTAGGCAGGGTGATTTGTGGGGCAACAAATGTAGTCTGTGATCTTGGTCCAGTTCCAATATTACTGAACAAGTAATTGTTGTTGTTCTTGAGGCTATTTTGAGACCTGTGTTTCTAATGTGGAGCATTGTTATTTGTTAGTTTGTGGGAGATAGTGAGGTCATGAATAGTTTTAGTTAGCAGGTCATGTCTTGCTGGGTACTGAAGTTTTGCAGATTGAAGAGCTATGTTGTACAGTTTCTACAGTGTCCTTACATAATCCATATTGATCAATAAGACTGGGTTCAATAAGGATTTTGTTGTATTGGTTCAGTTGTGTCTGATGCTCCACGATCTCTTCTTTTCTTGGCAAAGACACTAGAGTGTTTTGCCATTTCCTTCTCCAGTTCATTTTACAGGCGTAAATGACTTGCCTAGGGTCATATAGTTAGTGAGTGTCTGAGGTCAGATTTAAACTTGGGAAGATAATAGGTCTTCCCTACTTTAAGCCAGGTCATTCAACCACTGCAATGCTTCTCTGCCCTCTATAAGGATAACCCATCTGTAATTTCTGCTGGAGACAAGCTGGTCCATATCCTTTTCTTTAATGGGAGAGAGGAAGGTCCCTCTCTTTTGATTTCTTTGCTTCTCATGCCCTTAAGTTAGATTTTAATCATTCAAGTAAGCTTTTTTTTTAGCTGCTTTGATTGTTTGCATTGTGTTAACCTTTTAACTTTTGTTTCCAACTGTTATTAAATGGAGTCTAGAATTTCTAATATACTTTCATTTCCCAGATTCTGTTCCATATCTTTCTTTTTTGTTTTCTTTAACTGGGCGGTACAGCATTCATATTTTCTTTTGCAAATACTACCTAGACGTTGATTGATGACAGAGAGAAAACCTAGGTTCAAGTCTTGACTCTCGTACATACCTTGGACAAATCACTTACTCAACTCTCCAGTGGCCCAGGCTATAGGTTGCAAATCAAAGTCGAACTGCACTGGTACGAGGCATTTCCTCACCTACAGTTCTCTACACCAGTGAAATCATCAGTCTTGCCAAAACCACACACATAAAGACAACTCCTTCCTCACATCCTCTAAACCAACATGATAGAAGAGTCTGTGGCTGTGATATGAAATATGTCAGAATCTGTTATAGGAAAATCTTGGTATAGTCCCCTGGGGGGGACTATAGTCAGCTCTCATCCTCTGAAGTCTCAATAGCTGGACTGGATTTGTCTGAAGACAGAGGGGGAGCTTGGAGGGATTTGTTTCAGTCTAGAGCTGACCCCTCTGCTTGCCCAGGGTTAAATTCCTTTCTCACTTCCTAGCCACTTTTTTCCTACTCTGATGTGGGGAGTTGGTGGGGGGAAGGATCAAGATCAGAGGAGAAAACAAATTCACTGACCTCCAGAGTCGGGGAATCACGTTTGGTTGGTTATACTATTACCCCAAAAAGTATTTCCCATTTCTCCTTAGATCTGGTTCTCTCTGGAATAATCTATTTTAAGAGTTCAGTTTGGACACCCATCTTTCCCAAAGTCTTCCTTAGCATCTTAGCATCATACATTTGGAGATGGAAGCAGGGGTGTGCTAGAGATAGCTTGAACAGACTGGAGAGCCCATTGTTAAATTTCAGTGTGAACATTTACACCTTGGAAATCCATGAATGCTATGAATCAGGGCTTGATTGATTATTTTAGTGATTGTCTGGGCTTAAGAAAGTTGTTGAAAATGTAGATTAAATTTACAAGTGTATCATATGTATTCCTTTACTCCTCCCTTCCCACTGGGTTGCTTGACATTTACCAGCATAACAACTAGCTGAAAGCGACCCCAGACATGGTCTAGTTTAATCCTCCTTATTTTAATAGATGTGGAAACTAAGACCTAGAGAGATTGTGACACAGATAATAAATAAATAGCGGAACTGGAAGTTGAAGCCAAGTCTCTTGACTCTCAGTTGGCCCTTGTCCCCCTATACCATGCCTTGCCCTGTTTCTGACATAATGCGTGTCCTTTTGGGACTCCCGATCACAGGGGTACCCTTTTCCAATGCCATTTCTTGGACCCTCCGTTCTAGGTAAGTTTCTCCCTGTTGTTAGCAGTTCCTAGTTGCTTCCACTCCATACTAGAGCTCCAGTTCCATTTAAACACTTCACATCACTTAACTTTTAGAAGGGGGTACTTACAAAGCAAAAGTACACACACTTCCCCCAGCTCAGTCTTTGGGAGGGGTGGGCTCAGATGTTTCTACCATGGGTCCCACCATTGCTGTTGGTGAGTCGTCATGTTAGCTCCTTCTGGGCTGTTGAACTTGAGCTTTTGCCGGTCTTTATTGGGGCTGTCCCCTTTACCTTAGTAATACTTATCTGTGAGTCATGGGTGTAACCACTTGCTTCTCTTCAGCTGAATTTGTCTTAGTAAATGACTCTATCTCTTAGTGATGAGATCATACGTCACAGTCTTTGAATCCCAAGTCCTGGGTTTGAAACCTGACCCAGCCAGTTACTAGCTATGTAAACTCATGATAATAGTTAACGTTTATATAGTACTTTAAAGTTTGTAAAGCACTTGATATTTGTTGTCCCACTTGATTCCCCTTCTCCCCTCCCCCCCCCAACAAAGTAGGGGCTATTATTGCCCCATTTAGCAGATAAAAGAAGTAAAGGGACTTGCTCAGGGTCACACAGCTAAGCCCAGTAGCAACTGAACCCTGAAGCAGGATTCAAATTCACGTCTTCTGACTTGAAGTCTAGCACTTTAAACATTCTTCACAATTCACTTTGTATGGATATTAGCTTCCTCACTTAAAAAAAAAATGACAAGATTGGACTAGGTAATCCCTTACATCCTTCCCAGCTCTGACGTTCTTTGATTCCCTGATATTACAAAGGGAGGTGTTGTCAGTGAGGAAAAAGCACCATGTACAGATCAATTCTTAAGAGACTTTGGTCCTCTTGTATTCATATCAGTAGCTTACAAACACACGCGCGCGCACACACACACACACACACACACACACACATTATGTGGTTGAATGTTTGCTGAAAGGCACAAGATCCCTTTTCAAACCTTTATATGGCATTATTATAGATGCAAAAAAAATTCTTTCTTTATCCCAGGTGGTCTCATACTATCTTTTTTTGCTTTTTAAAAAATAAGTTTTTGTTGACATCTTTTACTTTTTAATTCACCACAGTTTCCCTAGTGGTCCTTCTCTTTTCCTGTTCTAGGGAAGTATAACATATTAAAAAGAGTGGTGGTTGGTTTTTTTTTTTTTTGGAGACAAAAAAAGAGGGGGGAACCAACATAATTGATTAATATGTTAAAAAGTCTGGAAAATATATGAATTGTATAATGCTTGTGTCCCTCCCACTTCTGCAAAGGGGTAGAGGGTGTGGGAGTATATACTCGTATCTCTTATTTTGAGCCATGCGTGTTCTTTATAATTTTACAGCACTAGATTCTGATGCATGTGTGTGTATGTATATGTGGTTGGTCTTTCTCTTTACGTCATTGTAGTTACTATATACCTTGTTTTCTTGGCTCTTCTTACTTTACTCTGCATCGGTTCATGTCGATCTTTCCATGCTCCTCTGTATTCATCATTTCTTACAGCTCAGTAAAATCCAATTACATTCATGTACCAGTAAATAATTTCTTTAGCTAGATCTCATAAATTCTTAAATTTATTCTAAGCGTGGTGCAAACTCACTTTTTGTGGGCTAGATATCTACTTAAGGGCTGGAAGTATGAAAAATTTGACACATTATGGTTTTTCTTCACTGGGTTTTCCCCTTTATCCAGATAAAGAGAGCACAGTAATGCACAGCTGGGCCAGTGGATGAATGCAGTGAAAGATGTCAGCTGCCAATCAAAGAGTGAGGCCAGTGAATCCAGAGGAACCATTCAGCAGAGATGAGTCCAGTAGCTGAGCAAGCTGCCTGCCCCTGTCTAACAGCTGGTGCTCAGCACTGAGTGACCTTTGACTTGGCCCAGTCTGGCAGCAGTCCAGCAGTAGCCCAGTAGCATCTCTGCCCAATGACCAAACTACTGACCCCATCCAGCCCAGTAGCAGTTGAGCTTGGAGAAAAGCCGGCTCAGAAGCAGAGACTAGCAGTGGACTGAGCCTTCCAGACCTTCAAGGAGTTGGCCCAGCTGAGCACAGGAGTAACTTATCTGTCACTACTGCCGTAACTCACAGAGAAAATCATCCAGAGAAAGAATGGATATTGAGGTCCTACACTTCCAGAGTTGTAAGCTGCCTTGGCAAGTGTGTACCCTATGTATGTCTCATTACTGATGTACTTTACATGTGTGACCACTTTCCCCCTCCTTGATTACCTCTCTGTGTGTATTGATGGAAGAGTACAGGCTTTGTTTAGAGGAAAATGCTTTGTGACTGCTGTTTTTCCTACTCCAATTGAGTAAATTTCTTTGCTAAAGAATTAACTAAGTCCTCTGTCTGATTGTTAAGGGGAAGCTCACTGGTGGGGGCTTGTGAGTAAGTGTTAAGAGAACTACCCATAAGGTCACTTCTAGAACCCTGAAAGTAGTAGCAGTCACCTTACTGGAAACACAGCTTCTGGGACTAGTTCAAGTCAGAAGAGTGAGCCCAGTGGAAGTACTATATAGGAATAATGGATATATGTTGCTATGATTATGGCCAGGATCTCTTATTTCATCTCTTGCCATTTGAGAAGAGAACATATAAATACTAGCACATTATTGTACTGTCAAAGAAGACCAAAAAAATAAAGGACAGAGCCAGAGAAATCTGGGAAGACTTGTGTAACACGATGCATCAAAATCAGCAGAACCAGGAGAACAATGTAAACAGTGACTTCAATAACGTAAAGAAAAGAAACTTAAGACTCTGAGCAATGTAATAAGAAAGCAGGAAGCCAGAAGACTAATATTAAAGCATACTTCTCACCTCTTGGCAGAGATCGGTGGACGGGGAGTGCAGAATAAGACATACAGGAACCACTAATGTTTGAATTTGCTTTGATTTACTTTATTTATTGGTCACTGGGGGGGCTTTTTTTTGGTGGGGGTGATTGTGATTTAGGTAAAAAGAAAATGAAGAAAAGAGCATCAATAAAACATTTAAAAATACACAGGAGGTAAAAGGAAATTTAGAATGGGATAATGATAAGTAGAGAAATCTAGAATCATGTATAATATGTATATAATATATTATAACAAAGCCTATGTAAAACAATATGGATGCATATGATATGTGTATGTATTATATATGTATCAACCAGGCTTTTCCAAACCAATTTGGATAGATAGGTCAGGCCTCCATTGCTGGCCTATTTCTTTCCTCTGGGCTCCAGAGGCTACTAATACTGTTGTTTATAAGTCCCCATCTAGTGTGTTCCTTTGCTTCCCAGATCAGTTGCTAGTTAAATCTCCTCTACATCAGTTATGAAATTAAAATAAATGAGCTTTTACAAAGGAATCTTTACTACTGAGATATTTAGCAAGGCCTGAAATATCACGACACATTCTGCCTTCTACGCACTTTGTCTCCTCAGGAGAGTGGACTGAAGCCTACAGGGGGTTGCTATAAAATATTCTTTTCCTAAGTTCACTTCTGGTTATGGTGTAGCTGATGGAAGAGTCACTCCCTTGCTTGCTTGTAAGATATGGGGTCTTGGTTCATTAACTGCTGCTGAGCTTATTTAGGTCTCACCTCAGGACTGGTTCCTCCATAGACTTAGCTATTACTGTCACCAGCTCCCATTCCCATAGAGACTTTTGACCTTTTGGAGCTTACAAGGTTATCACCAATCCATTCCATGTCTAGTATTTATTCACCTAAAATCAGGAAAGCAAAGACACAAAAAGATACAAGAAACAAAAGTGCCATGCATTCATGGACATGTGGTAGGAGAGAAGGTTTGAGTGCTCTTCTATTCCTTACCCCTAACCTGGGGTCCACAGTAGGTCTTGACTCACTTGCCATCAGGGAAGAAGAAAATAATTCATCTCTTTGATTTTGTTTTTCCAGTTCTAGTCCAGCAACTAATTAAAAGACTTTGTCGCAGTGAAATCAGTACACAGGAAACAGTTGGAGGATACTTGTGCTTGCTCTGAAGTGGCATCAGAACAGGTTCATCAACCTTCCATGTGTATATTGAAAGTACTCTGAAGACTGGAAGGCTGGACCCTTCATTGGCTATATTAAAAAAAAAAACAACCCACAACAAACCAAGCTGCAGAGATTCACTGTTTCACATACAATCCTTTTTCTCTTCTTTGTATCTGGAAATATTTGTATTTGTTAATGTATTTCAAGTCCTCGTTTTATTGAAAACATTTTTTTTTAAAGGAGGAATCAAATGGGCCCTAGGGATAGTAACAGACAGGGATACTGCAGAGTAAGGTGGAGATTCTGGGCTGAGCACTGCAGGCATGAAACCAGCAGCCGTGGAGCGGCAGGAGGTCACCAAGGGAGTCCCTGGTCGAGTGGAAACTGGAACCGAGAAACAAACTATACAAAGAATTAATACAAAGTAATTTCACTAGAGGGAAGGGCACTAACAACCAGGGGGATCAGGAAAGCTCTGTAGGAAGTAGTGTTTGAACTAAGCTTTGAAGGAAATGAGGAATCCTGAGAGTCAAAGAGGAGAAAGGGTCTTCCAGGCTCAGGAGACCACTTGGAGATGGAATCACATAAATGAAGAGCTGAAGAGCTGCCAGCAGGATGTTTGCCTGGGAAATAGAATGGGTGAAAGGAAGGAAAGTCCAATAAACCTAGAAAGGTATGTGACGGACTCGGTTGTACTCTATAGTTCTTCAGGGCAAAGACAGGGTAATTACTTTTTGGGTATGTGTAGAGAGAATTCTTGTTCAACATAAGGGTTCAACCAGATGACATCTATGGCCTCTTCAACTTCGAGTTTTCTTGATTCTGTGATTTATGAGCTTAGACAGCTCAAGTATTAAATAGAATTGCATGGAAGCAACTCCCTAAGATTTTAAGTTATAAGCAAGTTGCTAATCTGCATCTGAGATTTTCTACCTTAAGAGTTTCCTATATGGATAAAATCATGTATCTGAATCTAAACAAACAATTAAATTTCAGTTCATGAGAATATGTAAGAAGGGCTGATGGAAATTTGGGGATTTATTTTTTTTTCTTGTTTATAAGTCTGTATTAAATTTTCCTTTTTAATTAGTGCATCAGGGAAACTTTCTGGAATTCAAATGAAAGCTTATTAAACAAAAAGTTCAGATATTCCCATGACCATAAATTTAATGTTTTTCTTCTGTTTTTTATTTAAAAAATAATTTTTTTCAACAAGCAAAAATCCACCTACTCTCCCTCCCACTCCTCCTCTACTGCTGAGAAAGAAAGAAAAACAAAACTTCTGTTACAAATATCTATAGTCAAGAAAAGCACATTTCTGCATAGGTCATCTTAAAAAAATATATGTCTCATTGTGTACTCTGAGTCCTTCATCCCAGTCATCTGGAATTGTGGTTGGTCATTATGCCAGTCAGAGTTCCTAAGTCTTTCAGAGTTGTTTGTCTTTACAATATTGTCAATACTTTTGACAATACAATATTAAAAATAAGTTGTTTTCTTGGTTCTGCTCACTTCACTCTGCATCAGTTCACAAAAGTCTTCCTAGGTTTCTCTGAAGCCAATCCCCTTGATCATTTCTTATAGTACAATGGTATTCTATGCCCTTTTATGAGCATACACTCAGATTTCTTTTCTTTGGTTCCTCAAAAAAACCAAAACAAAATCCTGTTGATTCACTTTCTAATTCTTTCTTCCATAGTTCTAATTTCTTTTCCAATTTTTTCCTCTAGTACTTTCATTTCATTGATTAAAAGCATTTTAGATGTCTTAAAAAAAACTCTTTAAACTCTTGTTTCATTTTTCCAGGAAATCTAGTTGAATTTATGACTAAGCTATGTTTTTTTTTTTTGAGGCTTTGCTCATAGATATTTTGAAGTCATTTTCTTCTGGGTTTGTGACTTGAACCTCCCTATTTCCATAATGTCTCCATAATAGGTGTGTGTGTGTGTGTGTGTGTGTGTGTGTGTGTGTGTGTGTGTGTGTTTTATTTGCTCATTCTTCTGGCCTATTTTCTGCCTTCATACTTTGTGTTATGGCCAGGTTCTGTGCACTTCTGTTAGGTTCTTTGAACTTCTGGAAGGAATATCGGGGCTTCTCCTGCTGCTGCTTTCTTAGAATATTGGCTGTTACATTCATTATCTCAGGGACAGTTCAGGCTGAGACCTGGCAAATTTTCAGTGTTTCCAAAGTGGTCTGATCCAGGCCAAAGTCTGATATTGTCTCTCTAGTTTAAGCTCTGTGAGTTCCTGCTCTGGGTTTGAGTCTAAAGTTTTGGTAGAATGCTCCTAGAATTAGTTACTTTCAGCCAGCTCTGTTGGTTCAGAACAAGAGTATCTTCTCTTTGGTCTGGAATTCCTGCCCTGGTTGTTTCCACTGCAGGCTTCAGACTAGGCTAGAAGTAGGAAACAAGATCCCACTCCACTCCTGGGGTTTGAGTTATGTGGCTACTCAGAATTTGCTTTCAGCTCAGTATACAATTTGAGCCAGCTACCACCCCTCACCTTGGGATGTCACCTTTAAGTGCAGGGTCCCTCCTCAGGAATCTGTGGCTGACCAGTTGCCAGTCTACATCTAGTTCTCTTTACATAATTTCAGGCCCCTCCCTGCTGTATCGGAGATCTCTTCTTTCCCTAGTGCTGGAATGCCCCCAGAGGCAATTCCTGATAAAATCCCATCCCCAGGGTCTGCAGACTTCTTTGTTTCCCTGTGCTGACCTGGGATGGGAAAATGGCTTGCAATTACTTTTTTCTTGGATTTGGTTTGGTGTATTTTCGAGATCTATTTGGAGGAGAGTTTTTGTTTGCTTGGTATATGTGGAGAGAGCTCACTGAGTGTCTTCCTGCCTCTCCACTATCTTCCCATAAATTTAATGTTAAGCATATTTATTTCTTATTTTAGGAAAATGTCACTGAAAACATTGTTCATTTGGAGATAATTATTAAAATATTTGATATGAAAAATTAGTAAGATGCTCTGGGAATGACAATCCCGCATCATTAAACAAAGATGGGGAAGAAACTAATATTTTCTCTCTTCTTTCCTTCCTCCCTTCCTTCTTTCCTTCTGTCTCTTCCTTCTCACATTGCTTCTCATTCATTTAACAAAATTTTGTGGCTTCATAGGATTTGCAGTTGAAAGGAACCTTAGCATCCATCTGGTTTGAGTCCCTCAGTTTGCTCAGACTGAAGCCCATCATTCCTTGTGGATTCCTAATCACTGCATCCTGAATGACAGTAGATTTGGAATTCTGTTTCAAGTAAAGGCAACCATTCCACTCAATGGTAATTGCTCTTGAGAAAAAGTAGAAGCATGAGTAGCTCAAAGGTCATAACTCCCAACACTGTGTTAAGACTTCATCTCCTAGGATGTCCCATCCACAAGTCAAGGGCTGGAGGAGAGTTGGTAGGCATTCAGTTGATACTATCACTTTTTCCAAAGTAGATATATTTGAATTGATTATTTTTAGAAGCTAGCATAAAATGACTCAGTTGAAACCACTCTCTATACACATAACCTGAGCCTCAAAGCCCAGTGATATGCTACTAGCCTCACTGAATTGCTTGGTGCTCTATGTTTGTATGAGGAGCAGGGTTGGTGAGAACTAGAGAGAAAAGATCCTGGTCTTCTGGCTTCCAGGTTCAAGAAAAAAAAAACAGTTCCCATTTCCCTTCAATGTGAGAAGCTGACACGTTGAAGAGTTAACACACTGATCATGTCCCTCTTTAAATTCAAATCGGATTGTAGTTTGCTCATTCTTTCTCTGAGTAAATAAGAAGCATAATAGGGGATGGGTTTGGAGTCAGAAAGATTTGGGTTCTAATCCCACCTTTGACATTCACTGCCTGATCCTGGACGAGTCATATGA
Source organism: Pseudocheirus occidentalis (assembly GCA_028646575.1). Taxonomy (NCBI): domain Eukaryota; kingdom Metazoa; phylum Chordata; class Mammalia; order Diprotodontia; family Pseudocheiridae; genus Pseudocheirus; species Pseudocheirus occidentalis. The sequence goes on along the minus strand of CM053600.1, from coordinate 166,992,808 downwards.
CCTCTGCGTTCCTTAGGAAACTGCCCTGGACATATCTACTAAAGAATAGATGCAGGGGGTGGAGCCAAGATGGCTGCGTAGAAGCAGCAAGGTTCTGCAGCTCCCACGCAGCCACCCTAAACACCCATAAAATATGACTCTGGACAAATTCTAGGACTCTCAAACTCACAAAAATACAGAAAACACATCTCTCACGGAAGGCAGCTCGGCAGCAGGGGATCATCGCGGCAGGACGGGAGCCAAGGCCAGCCCAGCCTGAAACCGAAACCACGGCCAGGCCTCAGGGCAGTCCAGGAAGAGCCCACCCAGGCCACATCCAGTCTACAAGAGAGAAGGTCTACAGCCTCCAGCAACTCTACATCTACCAAGGTGTGAAAAATAGGGATTAGAGAAAGGCAGCTCGGCAGGAGGGGCTCATAGCACAGGTCAGAGCTGAGACCAGCCCAGCCTGAAACTGCAGGTGGCCAAGCTCCAGGGCAGTCAGGAGGAGCCAAGCCTCCCAAGCCACAGGTGAGTCTACTTCAGAGAAGATCTATTGCACCTCGAGCAATCTTCACATCTACTAAGCCAGGATTAGAGGTCAGTGAAAGTAAGTGAAACTTTCAAGCTAAATTTGGGGGAAGAAAAGCAGTTTGGCCAGTCTACCCCCAGGGCAAGGAAGCAGTGGGGGAAGGGAAAGAACTGCTGTAACCAGCACCTGCCCCCACTGGGCTGCTTCAGAGCCCCTGGCCTGCGGACCCCGCAGGGGGGCTGAGTCAATTGGTCAGTGCCAAGTGGTATTGCATTGAGCAGCCTGGATCTGGATCGCAGTCTTGGGTGGTGGTCCTGGGGAGCACTTTCAGCAAGCCAAAGCTGGGGGGAACTGCAACACCACCCTAATAGCTCCAGCAGCTGGGAAAACCCCAGTTATTTGGAATAGAGCTTTCTCCCCTGGAAGCAGAGTTTCACAAAGCTAAAAAAAAAACAAACCCAACCAATTAATTGACTGGCCAACATGAGGAAAAGGAAGCAAAATAAGAACAGCAATAAAATTCTAGAATCCTTTTTTGCGGACAAAAAGGATCAAAGCATGGAACAGGAGGAAGACAACACAGTCAGAACTCCCACACTAAATGCTTCCAAGACACTTGAAGAATTCCTAGAAGCTACAGATAAACTGAAAAAGGACT
>CM053600.1:166969865-166984213 GCA_028646575.1 Pseudocheirus occidentalis | reverse complement strand
ACCTTCCTAATGCCGCGACCCTTTAATACTCATATGTGGGCGTATCTGCATGTGGTCAGACCCACCTGGAGACAGATGGAGGAGAGGTGTCTCAGTTCCTAAGATGAGCAGAAATATGTGTTTTCCAATGGTCTTAGGCAACCCCTGTGACCCCTGTGAAAGGGTCATTTGACCCCCAAAGGGGTGGCAACCCACAGGTTGAGAACCACTGTACTAGAGGATACAACGGGCAATTTGTGGTAAAGTGGAGAGAACACTTGACTTAGAATCAGAAAGAATCATCTTCCCAAGTTCAAATCTGGCCTCAAACACTTCCTAGTTACCTAGGCAAGTCACTTTAGCCTGTTTGTCTTAGTTCCTCATCTGTAAAATGAACTAGAGAAGGAGATGGCAAACTATTTCTGTATCTCTGCCAAAGAAACCCCAAATGGGATCATGAAGAGTCAGACATGACTGAAATGACTGAACAGCCACAAAGGGGATACAACAAGTAAACAGATATGTAAATGTGAGACAACTTGAGAAGTCATAGAATGCTAACAATCAAGAGAATGAAGAAAGCTTCATCAGAGAAAGTGGCACAAGATCCTTGAAGGGATTCTGAGAGTGGGCAATGAGGAGGGAAAGTGTGATAGGCAGAGAGGTCAGCCTTTGCAAAGGACTAGAGGCAGAAGATGGAGTGTTGGACTTACAGGGCATGACAGGGAGATGTGCTAGACCGTCCACATAATTAGAGTGCAATAACAGGATGAGTATTGAACTTGAAGTCAAAAGACCTGATCTGAGCTTTGTCTCTGCCGCTTATTACAGGAAAGCTACTTACCTTCTCTTTCCTCACCTACAAAATGTGAACAATAACGCCTGCATCACCTACCTCATAGGTAGGTGTAAGAAAATAGGTGCTGTAAGAAAATACTAAAATATGTAATCAAATGAATCTGTGATCTCATCCACTCGGACATTGTCTTCCTTAATGCAAATCACGACTGTTGTCCATGTCCTACACTAAGTTGGCCACAGGTGGTCCATTCAACCCACTGGAGACCTTCCTTGAATCCAACCCCCCAACCCCCACCCCTGGCATCTCCAAGATATTAGTGGGCTATTCTTGCTGTCTGTCTGCCCTCCCCCACCCTCACCATATGACCAAGCCATCTTCTTTTCCTAACACCCATTTCCTAGGTTGTATCTTTAATTCCTGGTTTTCTTCAGAGTTCCTCATTGGTTATATGCTGTAGCCTGCTTATACTCAACTACATATTTCTTTACTGCTCTCTCTGTGGTACAATTTTTAATTCCTGGGGTGGCTAGGTAGCACAGTGAATAGAGCACTGGCCCTGAAGGCAGGAGGACTTGAGTTCAAGTCCAGCCTCAGACACTAAACACTTACTAGCCATGTGACCTTGGGCAAGTCACTTAACCCCAATTGCCCTGCCCTCCTCCCTCCAAAAAGCAAAAAAAAAAAAAAAAAAATTCGTTCTTTGGAGACTGTTATATTATAGGTACTGCAGTATACAGCAAAACTGGCAGAAAGCTGGTGTTTAAAAAGATGTCCTTTTGTTTCTGGGAAAAGGTTGGGGGTCATTTAAAGGAGCTTTGCAGTTTCCTGAAGGTTATTCAGCCTCCTATTCTGGATCCAATTCATTGTCTGTACTATTAGTCTAAGGTGTACGTATTAGAGAAAACACTTGGGTTTTGTTTTAGTATTTTAAAAAATATATATTTTTAAATTTTAATATTACCTACATTTCCCAATATGTCTCTCCACCCACCCCTCCTAGAGTACCATGGAGGTACTGATAACCTCCTGATAACAGTTAGGTTATAACTGTTAACAGTTATAACTGATAACAAAGAATAAAAACGTTCAGCAAAACTAAATCACACATCAGTCAACTCTTTAACATTATATGTCATGTTCCATACCATTAGTCCCCCAACTCTGGGGGAAGAGAGGGATGTCCTTTGAGATCAGCCTGCCAACTTTCTTGGAAGAAGCCTTAGTCACTATCAACTAATCAAAACTCCAGTTACTAAAGTGGTCAATTGTTCTCTTAACACCAAGAGCTCCTAATAATCTTCCTAATCAGGTATCAATATGAATTTTAATGTTATATAGGAGTAAGGGTTTGCTCAAATTTATCTCCTGATCAACTGCCTTTATATAGTCAGACCCACCTATTGAGCACAGAACATAAGCACCAAGATCTGTCTGGAGAATTCAGAAAAATCTGCCTACAATCTTTTTCTGTTCATGGTTAGATAATCTCAAGGGTGGTAGAGATCTCAGAAGTCATCTAATCGAACCTAACATAAACAACCAGAACTTGATCAAGAATCTCCACTACAGCTCACCACCTACCTCCTGGACAGCCTCCCACTACCAGAGAACTCAGAAAGGTTGGTCCTACCTACTACCATGCACATTCTGGCAACACTCAACTGCCACCTTCTCTGTTCAAATGCCACAGCTGCTAAACACTAGAGGAAATCACACAGCAGTGCTGACTGGGTCCACTACACATTCATAATGATAATAGGAACATGACTCACATTCCTACAGTGCTAAACTTTTATTCCTCCCTGGTTGAATCTCTATCCCATTCCTCTCAGCAATCTTCTAAGATCTTCTCTTTAAGTCAATATCTCTCTCACCCCCTTCACAGTCTCACCTCCTACTTTACTGAGAAAATAGAGAGCATCTGCCATGAAGTCCTCTCTGCCTTTTCCTTACTCCATATCTCAAGATTCCTCTCCTTTATGAATTTCCTTCTTTAATCATTCCTTCTCTCATCTTTAATTTCCCTGTATTTACTAAATTGTTTCTCTACTCACTAAAAATATGGCATCCTTAAAAAGCCTACACATGGCTCTACTATGGCCCCTCCTCAAGCTATTGCCTACATCTCTTCTATTTTTCACTGCCAAACTCTTAGAAAAAATCCTCCCCACTCACTACCACACCACCCACTCAATTCTCTGCCCCTTGAAATCTGGCTCCTAACTTCACCACCCAAATGAAACTACTGACTATCCAATCTAAAAGCCTTTTTTTAGCCCTCAGCTTTCTTAGCTTTCCTGTAGCTTTTAATAAACTAGACCAGCGGTTCTCAACCTTTCTAATGCTGCGACCCTTTAATACTCGTATATGGGCATATCTGCATGTGGGCAGACCCACCTGGAGATGCATAGAGGAGCGGAAATATATGTTTTCCGATGGTCTTAGGCGACCCCTGTGAAAGGGTCGTTCAACCCCCAAAGGTTGAGAACTGCTGCACTAAACTGACTCCTCTTGGATACTCTTCCTCTGGTTTGTGTGACAGCAATCTGCTGGTTCTCCTGTGTCTCCATTGCTGGATCATCATTCATCTCATATGCCCTTAGCAATATGGACTCTATCTAGGACCCTCTGCGCTCTGTCCCTTGACGTTTTTGTTAGTTCCCATAGATTCAAGCATCATCTTGATGTAACTGACTTCAGTCTTAGTTTTATGACTCTACCCTTCTTGGACTTCAATCCAATATCATCAACTGTATAGTTGTTATCTCCACCTGCCCACCCTACAGATATGTCAAACTTGTCATTTCCCAAATGGAATCAATTATTCTTCCCAAACCTGGACTTCTTCTAAACTTCTTTCATTTCATTAAAGATGTCACCACCTCCCTGGTCATCCAGCTTCATGGTCTGGGAGTCATCTTCACCTCTTGGCTCTCCCATACTCCCTAGAGCAGCAGTTCTCAATCTGTGGGTTATGTTCAATTTGTAACAATGAAAATACATCCTGCATATCACATATTTACATTATGATTCATAACAGTAATAAAATTACAGTTATGAAGTAGCAATGAAAATAATTTTGTGCTTGGGGGGTCACCACAACATGAGGGACTGTATTAAAGGGTTGAGGCATTAGGAAGGCTGAGAACCACTGCCCTGGAGACTGTTGAAAAGTCTTATTGACTTGACTCATAACATCTCTCTGTTCTGTCCTCTTCTCCCCACTCACTCTCATTCGGGTTTTAAATCACCTTTTCCTTGGTTTTCTCGAAAAGCCTCTTCTTTGCTCTCCCTATGACTGATTTCTCCCATCTCCAGTGCATCCACCACACAGATACCAACATAATCTAAAACGGAGGTCCTGACCATGTCACTACTCTCCTCAAAAAATCTTCAATGGCTCCTTATTACCTACAGGACCAAATGCAAACATGTTAGCCTAGCATTTAAGACCCTCCACAACATCATTCCCGTACACCATCCCAGTCTTTTTTCATGGTACTCTTTCATGAACTCTATAGTGCAGCTGTATTAGCTTGATAATTGTTCTCCAAACTCAGCATTTACCCACCTCTGTGTATTCACAAAAGCCTTGCACACCCTCAAGTAGGGTATGAACTCGCTTCACCTCTCAGAGCCCTTATGTTTCTCCAAGACTCACCTCAGATACTGTCTCCTACCCGCCCCCCCCAAAGTCTTCTCTGACCCCCTCCTAAGTTCTATCTCCCTCCCCTTTCCTTGTACTGTAGACATTTGTATTCATGTTATTAACTTGTCCATCTCCCTTAGAATGTAAGGTCCCCAAGTTTGTTCACTTTCATTGAACCAGAATCTATCTCTGTGCAGCTTTCACCCACTGCTCCTGGTTTTGCCCCCCAGGGCCAGACAGGACAAGGCTGAGCTCTCCTCCACAGAGCAGCCCTTCAGAGGCTGAAATGCACCGAGTCTTGATGTGAGTCTTAAACTTGAGATTTTGTGACTGTGTCCTAGATGATCTAAACATTGCTCCCAAATACATCCTGGGTAGTCAGATGCTCTGCTTATCTTACCCACTTTTCTATTTAGTAGAATTTACTTTCCTGGAATTTTCTTTTGGGGGGGGGTGAGGAAGGGAAATCTACTTAGAGGCAGAATTTATTTAAATTTTACTTTATAAGAAAAATTTAATCATCCAAATCAACAAGGATTTTTAAAAGTATGTGCTATGGGCGAGGCACAATCCCTGTTTGCAAGGAACTCATGTTCTAATGATAAATAAAACAAGAAAGAAATGTTAAGAGTCACAGAGCTTTTTCATTAAAATACAGCCCCTCCTCCTGCTCCCATGAAGAAGTAAGAGGTTATGAGTGTATTCCAATACATATTACAAGTTTTTTTTTGTTACACTGGTTAGTTTTGCTAAGCTTCTTCCCCTCTTTTTTTATTCCTTATTATAAGGGATGGTTGTTTTGAAGGAGGTAGGGGAAAGGATACATTGGGAAATGCAGAGAATATCAAAATAGAAGATAGCAAGAACTATTTTCGGGGTGGCTAGGTACAGTGAATAGAGCACTGGGCCTGGAGTCAGAAGGACCTGAGTTCAAATCTGGCCTCAGACACTTAACACTAGCCATGTGACCTTGGGCAAGTCACTTAACTCCAATTGCCCTCCAAAAAGAAAAAAAAAATTATTATTTTCTAATACATTATGAGAGGCACAATCCCAGTAAATAGCAGTCAAGGATGAGAAAGCTTTCTTAGACACTGCTCCAAAGTCTAGGGTTCTAGTCAGTGTCTTTTTTGTTTTGTTTTTTTGTTTCCAGATACCCTAAGGCCTCTCCATGGGATAAGGTCCTGAGGAGGCTTTGATAGAAAGTCTTATCCATAGCAATCCACAAGACTTCTCCTCCCTTTCTTCCACCAATCCTGCTCCTAGACCTGTGGGCACCATGGCCAGTCATCCTGACTTTTGTCTTACCTGTGGAGTCTGATGACCCTGGAAGAGAGAGTGAGGCTGATGACTTTGTGCAATCCTGCCTCACTTAAATCTAATCACTCAAAAGACTTCACCTTCACAGCGTCATTGGTCTTCTTTGAGAACAACAAACAACAATCTAGCTCTGTCATATCTTCCACGTCACTGTGGTTTAGTAAGCTTCTGACTCAGAGCACATTTTTATTAAAAGGATTTTAAAAGGTAGCAAGATATTGTTCTGCTGTGTTCAGCATGGGGGAAAAGTACTCTGATTTGTCACCCTGAATAAATTCCTTAACTTCTCAAAGGTGCTTCAGTTTTCCTATCTGCAAAATGGAAAAGACTGTGAACCTATGACTGAATGACCTCTAAGGTCAGAGGGAGAGACAGAGACAGAGAGCCAGAGACAGACAGAGAGGAAAAAGACCTTCTTTTTGGTCTTTCTGGTATCAGTTTCTTTACTTATGTTATCTTTCATGACCATTCCGGATTTAAAGATTAAAAACACCTCTTTCAATCCCCTGGGAACTCTGCATATCTCTTCTAAAAGGCACTTGCCTATCTCTAAAAAACAATTAAACTGTATTCACCCTCTCTTCCCATGAAACCCTTCACTTTGACTTCAAACATTCTTGCTTGAAACTAAAAATAAATTAATAGAAAAATTAAATTAAAAAATTTTTTAAAGAATTCTTGCTTTAACCATTGTGCTAGCATCTGCCCCATCCCCAGGCCTCCAAGTTTGCTGTCATACTTGACACCACCAGTCTAATCCATTCACAAATATTGTTCAAAACGTGTCACCTGCAGGTCCCCTCCCCACTCACACAGCCACCACCCGAGGTCACGCCCTCATCATTGCTCCCCTGGACTACTGCAATAGTCTTCTCACTGGTCTCTCTGTCTCAGATCTCTCTGTTCTCCACTCCACGCCAAGGTGATCTTCTTAAGGCTCAGGTCAAACCACACCATTCCCCCACCCATTCAGTGAACTCCAGAATCTCCAGAATCAACTACAAACTCCTCTGTGTGCTATTCAAAGCTCTTCCCAATCTGGCCTCCTCCACCTTTTCTAGCCTTCTTACACTTTACTCTTCATGTACCTTATGATCCAGCAACGCTGGCCCACTGGACACTCCTTGTTTTTAACTCCCTATCTCACCCCTGCCACATTTGCACTGAGCGTTTCCCGTGCCTGGAATGATCTGCCCCTTCTACCTAGTTTCCTTAAAGATTCCTTTCAAATCCCATCTTCTGCAGGACTTTCCCATTCCGCCCCCCCTCCCCCCCCACTCCCCTACAGAGGAGAGTGCCTTATTCTCTGGAATTACTTTCTGTCTAGTCAGTATGTAGCTTGCATATGTCTAGTTACTTATAGCATTTAGTAAAGGGTCTGGTGCAGTAAGGCCTAGTAAATGTTGGCTGACCGACTCACTAACCTGTATCTGTGGTGGCTCTCCCCAGGCCCACCCCCAGGTCCCTTGTCCAAGTAATAATCACAAGGCCACATAGCTCGTTGGTGATCAAGCTACAATTGGCCCCCATGTCTCCTAAACTCCTGGTTCTTTTTTTTTTTTCCTGTATCTCCACGTTCCTTCTTTACTTGGCATTTACTCCGCCAACAAAAGGTTTTCCAAGCACAGTCTATCAGACACTCCATTGATTCCCCTTGGATAAAATCCAGTCATAGATTGTTTTTGGAACACCACAGGTACTTAACCTTCTGTTCCCATTTTTTAAAAGAGCCAAGCTATTTGCATGTTTATCACTGGGGCAAATAACATTGATTACATGTTCTGGTAAAAGCATCATTACCCACAGTCCACTAACAACAGAAAAGTCTCCTTGAGAGGTCTATTGCTGAAGTTGTCGGAACTTCCTTGAAGAATCTGAATTTCCCAGCTCTACCACCCACATTTTCCTAGTATGCATGAATGCATGTATGTCTGTATAATGTATATGTATTCACACATGTATGATTATATAAATATGTATACATACATGTGTGTGTATGTGTGGGGGGGGGTGTGTGGTGACAGCCAGGTGGTGCAGAAGATTAGAGCACTGGGCTTGGAATCAAGAAGACTCCTCTTCCTGAGTTCAAATCTGGCCCAGACACTTACTAGCTGTGTGATCCCGGGCAAGTCACTTAACTTTGCTTGCCTCAGTTTCCCCATTTGTAAAATAAGCTGTAGAAGAAATGGCAAACCACCCTAGTATCTTTCTCAAAAATCTCCACATGGGGTCAAGAAGAGTCTGATACAACTGAAACAACTGAACAAAATATACATGTGTATATGCATAAAGATGATATATATATTAACGTATGACTATATATGTATGGATGGATATATGTATAATATATTTTACATATATAATATATATCTTATATATAAAATATATATATAAACAAACATATATTTATATACATAAATATATATATAACTTCCACAGTGGAAATGAAGAGAATATAACAAAAGCATGAAATTGAACACTTAATATCATTACAAGACCAAGACTGGCCCTGGAGAAGGTGACAAGTATGGTTTTCTTGTCCTTCTTTATGGAGGACAGGATAGGGGCAGAAAGGGAGGCATGTTTTGAGCGTGGAATATTACATACACCATCAGTCCTAGTTGATGCAATAATTGGTTTTGTTGAACCTCCCGTTTTCTTTTTTCAATTGTTTGGTACAAGAGATTGCCTTGCTAGGTAAAGTAAGGAGAAGGGATGTATTTTGAAATAAAAATGCCATAAAAACAAAATATATTAATAAAAAAAATTTTCTCAGGAGCAAATGATACAAGTCTTCAAATGCAGTGAGTGCCATCTCTGACAGATGAGACTTTAAGGGTTCCCACATGAAGGAGATAACACCTGGCCTCTATGCCTCAGTGACTTGAAGAAGACAGCCACCCGCCCTGTGACTGCAGAACCCAGATAGGCCAGCCGCTCACCAGAGGCAGAGCAGCTCAGAGTTTTTTCAGTCTCAGTTAGTACTTTAATGCCATTTTAATATGTGGTGGCTTTATTTGGTATCTAATGAAACCAACAGAGCGTGAAAACAGTCGCATGAATTGAGAAGATAATGAGTTGTGAGCGGCTGCTGCTCGTGGGCCCGAATGAGGTCCAGCACTTAAGGTACAAAGAAAAAACTGTTTCAGAAGAGGTTTTCATTAGCTTCATTAGGATGGTCATCAAATGAATGATTTCATAAAGAATCTAATTAACCAAAGAATGTGCAAGAATGGCATATTCTTCCTGTTAATTGGGCCCTTAGATACTAAGGCCTATATAGGCACCTAAGAAATTCAGGGCCAGATAAACCAGAAAGAAAACTTGTGGGTGGGAAACACAGTAGCACGTTAAAAGGAGATTTTTGTGATAAAATTATCCAAGATGCCAGATAAAGAACTTCCATATTCATGGAAAGAACAATCTCACAATGCTTCTTCCCAGGTTTATTTTCAAGTATTATAATGGAATTGAGACATTACCAGATTTTCATAACCTTTCTCTTTAAAGAACTGCTTTGGTTGGATATTAGAAAGCCAAAAAGAAACATCACGTGGCTCTTTCTTTATCCATTAAGAGGAAAAAGAAGTATAAGCTGCAAATGTAGGAACTATGTGCTTTTCTCTCTTCTTTCTTTCTCTAGATCTTCACCTTACATACGCTTTCAATTTTACTTTTTTCCCCCCTTTGAATTAAGAAGCAAATCCATTGTCAAGTCATTGCTTCAGAAAGAAAACAAAAATTTGCTTCAAATATGTCTGATAAAAATCTGCTATAAAAGCCATGTCAGAAATTGACACAAGTATGTGAAATCAAAAGAAAACCGACCAAAGGAAATGAAGAGTTTTTGAGGGAAAAAAAATGCACCTACTGTGTGATAGGCATGGCATGAGGTGCTGAAGATACAAGAGCAAAGAATGCCTTTTTTTTTGGAGGGGAGAAGGCAGGGTAATTGGGGTTATGTGACTTGCCCAAGGTAACGCAGCTAGTAAGTGTTAAAAGTGTCTGAGGCTGAATCTGAACTCAGGTCCTCCTGACTCCAGGGCCAGTGCTCTATTTGCTGTGCCACCCAGCTGCCCTGAAAGCAAAGAATGAAACATTTCCCACTCTTAGAAGCTTAAATTTTACTGGGGAAAATCAATAATAAGGTCAGATATTGAAAGCTGGAAAAGACGGTGGAAGTCACTTTATCATAGAGGCATTGCCCAGAGGGACCTCGGGGGTCATTTGGTTCAACCTCTTCATTTTACAGATGAGGAAACTGAGGCAATGTGTTTGCCCGAGGCAACACGGGTTATCAAATAGGAAAGTCAGGTGTCAAACAGATCTTCTAGGTGCAGATTCAGTGATTTCAAGTACATCAAACTGACAATCTGAGGTTCCACTTCACACAAATTGACACAAAATGGGGATAGTCTACAGTGGAAAGATACTGGGATGTCAGGCACATTGATACGTTGTGCTGTGGTTGTAAATTGGTCCAACCATTCTGCTAAAACAACAACGACAAAGAATTATGTGAGAAAAATTACTAACCTGTTCATTCATACACTGGGGGAAACACTGGCATTGGAGTGAGAGGACCTGCATTCAAATGCTGACTCTATCACATGCTACCTGTATGACTTGGTCAAATCAATGAACCTCTCTGGGTCTCAGTTTACCTCATCTGTAAAATGGGACGATCACATGTGTAGTATAGGTTTCCCAGGTAGTGTGACTTAAATGAAATGATAAATGTGATACAATGATCCAGAAATCTGTGATACTATGACTCAGAAATCCCACCACTGGCCATATACCACAAAGAGTCTGAGACAGAAATTACGGTCCCAAATATACCAAAATGTTTATAGTGGCATTTATTTTGTGCAATAGGAAAAAAAATAAAAAACCTTGCAAATAAAATGAGTCCCTGTTAACTGGAGAATGTCTGAACAAATTAGGGTGAATAAATGTCTTTTTCAGATAGAACTTAGAACTTGGCATGGGGAAATCTCAAAGAGGAAACTCCCTTTAATAATGCAGATTAGTACTTGCTCTGAAACTAGGTAGAGGAGTGGGACAGGGATGGAAAGTGGCATACACTGTCAGAAGGGTCATTTTGTCAGTCAGCTTTACTTTACTGTTTTTCTTTGGGGCATCTAGGGGTAGACTTAAGGCCAGAAAAACCTGAGTTTGAATTCTGCCTCAGGTAACTTATCTGTATACGTGATGCTGGGGAAATCACTTTACCTGCCTTACTCTCCATTTCCTCTCCCCAAAATGGACAGAATAAAAGCATTTACCTAATATGATTGTTGTGAGGAATCAGTGAGATAATATGGGATGTCCCAAAAGTCTGAATTCTGTTTCAAGCTACTTTGGGATCATTCAATATACAGAAACGGCTTGAAAATACTCCATAGATGCTAAATATTATTATTGTGATTATAACTGAGGTTTCGGAGGTAGGGAATAGCTTTGGGTAAATGACTGTGGAATAAAAGACAAAAACATCAACAAGACAGTTAAAAATTTATGTAAGCACGTGGCACCACATGTATTACTTCTCAATGGTAAAGGTCATGAGGAGAATTAACTAAGTACAGTCTAAAAAGTTCTTTGTGATGACCTAATGGAGACTGAGATGAATGACAGAATAGTCTCCTTTTCCTACTGTGGGGTAGGGAAAGATAGAAAAGAGGGGAATGAAGTGAAATCCTTAACAGAAATCTAAACCTCCAGATAACAGGGAGATAGCCCTCTCAAACTTTAACTGGACACACCCCTTTCCCAGGCCTTTCCAATAGAAAAAAAAAAAAAAGATGGTTTTCTTCTTTTAGTATCTCTCCTAAAATCCTGGCTTATCAATTGAGTACCACTGAACATGCACATAAACTGAACATTCTTCACCTGTTCTAGGTAAAGATCTCTGCCTCCTTTGCAAACTGACCTGTTTTGATACCTTTCATAACCAGGCTCTAAAGCAGAACTTCTGGATAATTCTAGGTCATAAGCCAGGAGCTCTGCAGAATACTGGCAACCAAGAACCTGAAAGCTTTCAGAAATGAAGGCAGAACTTGGGCACTGTCAGGACCTATGGGCTGAGAGAAAAGAGTTTAGTATGACATATACACACCATAATTTAAACAACTCTATCCCTCCCTACCTTTTATGTGTCTCCTTTTCTGTAGCTTAATACTGTCTCTGTGGGTTTCAGCTAGTGGGAAAGAGGAACTGAAGGGGGGAGGTGGGGAGAAGGGAAGGCAATGAACAGAAATCTTTAAAGATTGACCCAAATAGAGACTGCTTATCAATGTTGAGAGCTCCAAGCAGGAGTCCAGGTTCATTTGCACAGTGTACAAGTCTTAAATGAACATTTTTTAAAAAACCAACTTATTCAGAGTGTGTATATCTTTGTCCATTTTGTGATTTCGAGAATCAGAAAAGACTATTTAGTCCCTCATTCTCTTTTTCAGATGAAGAAAATGAGATCCAAGGAGTGAGAAATTACTGCCTCAAGTTGGAACCACAAGCCCAATCTCCAGATTGCTCAACTGCACTCTTTCTTCAGAAATAAAGCAATGCACTATTGGTCTCTCTGCCCCATCTCTCCCTATGTGGCCCATCCTTCATTCATTTAGTCACTAAAGTGATTTTCCCAAAGCATAGGTCTGACCATGTTCTGACCCTATTCAATAAACTCAAGTATCTCCCTGTCACCTCCAGCATCAAATACAAAGCTCTCAGTTTGGTATTCAAAGCCTTCACAGTCTGGTCACTTCTTACTTTTCAGTCCTTTCATACCATCTACTCTATGATGCAGTGACACTGTCCTCTTTGCCATTCATTGAACCTAATACTGTCTCCTGATATGTTTTCTGGGCATCTTTACTGGCTGTTCCCCATGCCTAGAACTCTAGAACCCTCTTTGTCTCCACTTCTACCTCCTGGATTTCCTTGCTTCTTTCCAATCCCAGCTAAAATTCCACTGTCTACAAGAAGCAGCTCCCAGTTCCCCTCAATATGTTTTTCTCCTGTACATAGCTTGTTCATACCTAATTGTTTGCATGCTGTCTCTCCCACCTTAAAAGCAGGACCTGGTTTCTTCTGCCATTCTTTGTACTGGGCACAGGGCCTGGTACACAGTGGGCACTTGATTAATGCTTATTGCCATGACTTAACAATAGAGATCTGTGATTTTTGTCAGTGCAGGTGTAAAGCCAATCAACAGTAGATTCCCAAAAGAATGCTACTGTGAACAGCTTTTAAGATTCGGAATACACAATAGTAGTGAACACCCTGTTTATTACATTACAAATCAAGATTCAGTACAATATTCACAGTTCAATATTATATCACAATATTTAGCACAGTATTTACAGAAAGTCACAATATTTAGAACAAGGAACAAAAGAAGAATTACCTGGTTTCCCTAAGGGGGAAACCAGCTTAACATTTAAAAGATTCAATTAACAATTCACAATGTAGTGATCTTCCACTCATGGGGCAACCATTAACTTTAGTCTCCAATAAAGTCCTTAGAAAACCACACAAAGCCTCTACCCCTTGATTTCCAACAAACCTCAGTTTAGTCCAAGGGGAGATCTTTTCTTGATTTTGACTCTGGGTGGTCTCTCTGATTCCCTGGATCCTCTTCCCTGGTCCCAGCTCCCTCCTGAATCTGCCAAACAATCACCTAGATTCAGGAGCTGACAGCAGCCAGGTTTACGTCCAGTCCTCAGGGCAGTCCCCGGCACAAGTTCACAGGGTTCAGCACACCTCAAACCCTTTACCACTTCTCTTGCCTGGAATTCAAGGATCAGCCAGGCCACAAACAAACAAAGTCCCATCCTGTTCATGTCTTCAGTCAGCTTTCAGATACTGGGAGAGGAACACTCTCTCTCTCTACCACTTTTTCTCAGCTGACTTCAGTCTCCACAGTCTCCATGAATCTTCCTTCCCTGAGGAGCCAATTCCAAATTCTCTCTTATCTCTCTAAAATTCTTCTTTATATACAGCACTGGCCTCCTGTCTCAGCCAATAGCCTTCTCCCAAGTTAACAGGGGAGTGTCTCAGTCAATAGCCTTCTTCCAAGTCAACAGGGGAATTCACACCTTTTCACCAATGGACAGAGTTCATACCTTCTATAGTTAGCCCTAAGTTACTAGCCCTAAGTATTTAATAAACTGATTACTATTACAGCAGGGAATTCTCAGTATGAGAACTTACTCTACCATTGATAATCATAATGCATCTATTCTTTTTTCTTTTTTTTGTAATAAATTTTATTTGTTTTATTGTTTACATCATTCATTTTCATGAGATTTTTGAATTACAAATTTTCTCCCCATCTTTCCCCTACCCCAAACTCAAAACAGCGATCCCACTGTAGAGGCCCTCCCCTGGTGTGCCCTCTAACTTTCTGGTAGGGCAGGGAGGGTCTCCCTACCCCAGCCCCTGTATATCTTAATTCCTAGTTGCAGGTATTGCAAAGCTTTAAATTCTAGATTCTTTCGGTTCCTTCCTTGTCACTCACCCCAACTGGAAGGACAACCAATTCAATACAGACTGTGGATGTGTAATTATACAGGACATCTTCATAGTGGACATATT
>CM053600.1:166930510-166969365 GCA_028646575.1 Pseudocheirus occidentalis | reverse complement strand
CCTAAGTAACAGCCTCAAAATAGAAAAGCAGTTTTTCTTTCTTTCTTCCTTCTTTTCTTTTTTTTTTTGCATGATAAATGATTTTATTTTATTTCATTCTATAGAGGAGTGATCTCCTGATTGTCTATGTCTTTTATCTTTAATTTAAATTTTTTTTTTGCCCTTTTTTTTTGGAGGGCTCTAGGCAAGGCAATTGAGGTTAAGTGACTTGCCCAAGGTCACATGACCAGTAAGTGTTAACTGTCTGAGGTCATATTTGAACTCAGATCCTCCTGACTCAGGGCTAGTGCTCTATTCACTGTAACACCTAGCTGCCACTAATTTAAATTTTTAATTAACAAAACTCATTTTCTCTCTCTCCCAACAAAAAAAAAACCCTTGTGACAAATAGACCCATTAGATCTCTGAGGGCAGGGACTGTCTCATGCCTTTTTTTGTATTCAGAGAGCTTAGCACAGTGCCTTGGCACATAGCAGGAACTTAATAAATGTTTACTGATTCTGACTTAGAAGTTTCTCCACCTTTCTTCAAGTTTTGCTGAAGGGATAGCTCCTCCTATCTTAGCTAGCAATCAGCTTCCCCAGTCACAAGGACCCAGGGACCAGCTAAGAGCTGGGGTTGACCAAATCCCTTTAAGAAGGGACTGTAACTCTTGTCTAACCAGATGGAGCCAGATCTCATCTCCAGCTCTGTGGAAAGTGCTCCATTACACCCCCTCTACATAAATAATATATACTTTCGAGTTCAAAAGAACAAATCCATAGCCTCTGCTTGGCACAGGGGCCAATGGCTAAATAATCCCCACTAAATAATCCTCATCACTGCTCCACACTGAGGTCCTTAGGTCTTGCTCTTTCTTCCTAATATCCACACCACTAAGCAAAACAATAGCTTTTTCCTGGCATAATACCTATTCTGTTTCTCACAAACACAGGATTCCACAGAGAGAACTCTCCTGAAATACCTCTTAAGACTTACTCACTTTAGACCCTGAACACATAGCTCTAGATAGAGTTTCAGGGTCTGAGTTTAAGGGAACATCACCACGTTATCCTATCTTCAGATCAGTTTGCATATGTGCTTCTAATCATTTGGTTAATAATGGTGATGGATTTGCACTGACCCACCAGCGGTCTACTGTCTGGTCACTTCTGCACCCAGCTGTAAACATCTGAGACATAGCTAGCTACAGTACAAACTCCCACTCTCTTTCCATATACACGTGTGTGTATGTGTATATATGTGTGTGTGTGTGTACACATACATACGTACATATATACATATATGTATATTCCATATATGTGTATAAAATGCACACACAGTTCTGTATACAGGAGCACCATCTGTGGCTAGAGAAAAAAAACAAACACATTCTGGGACTTATTATAATCCGGCTCTGGGGGAATGCCATTATTTTCATTCTTGTAGCTAATTAACTCACTAAAGTTTAAATAATTAGTTTCATGCCACTACTGAAAAGTTAGTCCTAGTCAATCAAGCAACCAATTTTGTCCTGTCCTTAGTCAATAAACATTAATAGGAACATTCTTAGAGGGGGTGAGGCAAGGGAGGAACATGTTCTATTTCCTCTCTGAAACTCGCTGGTTCTCAGTTAGGCCAACCAGGCAAAAGGCAAAAATTACTGAGGAATGCCCAGGCTGTGTAAGAAACAGGTCTGCTCCCACAGAACCTCTCTTAGCCATTAGATTGTAAGTTCCTTTAGGGCACAGGCTGTCATTCCCCCTTTTGTTGTATCCCTGACATTTAACACAATGCCTGACCTAAAGCAGGCATTTAACAAATGCTTGCTGACAGTCCAAGAGCAAGGCAGAAGGATTCTGCCCAAAGAGCAAGACAGAAACAAGGTCTGGATTTGGCAGGCAGGGCCTGTGAACCGAGGCTCAATGAAGAATGGATTTTAAAATGCCCCTTCCTATGTCTTCTAGGCAGAAGAATGGGGGGCCATCTCCAGTTGTCTTGATCTATATCTGGCCACTGGACCCAAATGGTTCTGGAGGAGAAAGTGAGTCTAGTGACCTTGTACAGTCCTCCCTCACTTAAATCCAATTCACTTGCCAGTCATGGCATCATCTTCCTGATGGACAAGCAGAGTAAGTCTATCCTCTCAGCACTAGGACAATCCTTCCCCACACAAGTCTCCCTTTCTCCAGACTAAACATCTCTAGATTCTTCTACGTAGGACATGATTGCAAATCCCATCAGTCACCAGCCCGGTCACCCTCTTCTGGGCAATTTCCTTCTTGCCAATGTCCTTCCTAAGATGTGATGCCCAGGAATGAATACAGTATTCCAGCTGTGAACCGGGCAGGGCTGAGTAGAGCCATACTATCACTTCCCTGGTCCAAGAAATCGCCCTCCTCTTAATGCTTCTTAAGAGTTATATTACAAGAGTTATGGTAGACTGGCTCTCCTGGCTTTGTGTCATCTGAACACTGGGCTTGGAGTTAGGAAGATCTGGATTTGAATTCTGCCTCAGATACTAACAGTAAATAGCAACTGTTTCTCTTTTGGCCAGGAACCTCTTCCCTTCCCAGATTGATTTTTTTTTTAATTAAAGAGGCCATCCCTTGAATAACTTCTTAAAGAGGTCTATTCACTGAATGGGTGTTAGTTACCTCACTCAATGTGAGAACCTGAAAAGATCTTAGCCTAAAAGGGCCAGGTTCTCCCATTGCATCCTGGGTCACCTCCAGTCATCCTGACGAGTACCTGGGCACCAGACACAGATGGCTCTGGAGGAGGTGAGGCTGGTGACCTTGCACCACCTTCCCTCACTCAAATCAAAGCCAACTGCAAGTCATTTCAGGGTCCTGATGTCAGGGTCCTCTTCAAGAATAAAGGACAAACACAACATGACATGGGCAAGTCACTTAACCCCCTATGAGCCTCAGCTGTCTCATCTATAGACTGAAAGTTTAATTCAATGATCTTTAAATCCCTTTCACACTTTCATCTATGATCCTATTCTCTTGGGGCCACCATGTCTCCTGACTGACTCATCATGAACTTGTACTTCACTAAAACACTCAGTACTTTTCCAGGTGAACAACAATCTCACCATGTCTTTCCTGAATGATAACTGAGAAACTGATTTTTGAGTCCATGTATGACGTCATTTGCACCCATTAAATCTCATTTTATTAGATTAACCAAAATTTTCTGGGTTGTCAAGAAAGGAAATCAACAACCATTTATTCAATGTTTACTATGTGCTGAGATTTCAAATGGAAACAAAAAGAAAGACCCTGCCCTTGTGGAGCTTACATTTTAACAGAGAGAAGACAACACATACAGATCTTTGTCAAGCTCTTTTGGAATCTTGACCCTTATTAGCCATTTTGCTAGCTAGTCCGCCTGGTTTTGTGTCATCTGGGTGCACTGGGTAGGCATGCCATGACAGCCGAGTCCTTCTCTAAATCCTGGATGAAAATGTTGTGTAGCACAGGATCAAGTCACAACATAAAGAAGTTGGCACTGTACGTCAAGGGCCATTATCTTCACTCGCCCAAACAAGGTCAGTAATCTCCACGGTCCTGAGTAAAAGGAATATCTTAATGTTCTGACTCAGCAGGTAAGGAGAGGAACGAAACTGATTCTTTTCATCCCTCAAACTGTGAACAGGAATATAATACACTAATTGTTAGTGCTTTCATCCAGTATTGACACAACTGTTAAAGATGAAGGGATGAGCAATTAGAATTGATTGTGCGATATAAATTAGCAGCTCTTTAAAAAAATAAACACTTGTCCAAGATGCTCAGTACATATTGTTATTGACTGAATACAGAAGAATGCTATGCTATTCTATGGGAAATAGCATATTTCTTAATTTTTCCTTCTCTTTTTGAGAATTATATTAAGGAAATTTTGCATGAGGTTGTTTATAAGGGGAAAACAGCCAGACATATTTCACCAAGCACAGTCAATTACATGATAATGTTTATAATAGGCAATATGCTCTCCTGAAAAGAACATTTGCTTCCTGAAGATCTGGGTTCAAATCCCACCTCTGCCACTTACTCCTAGGATGTCCTCGGGCCCCTCTAAGCCTCAGTTTCCACATCTCCAAGATGAGGATGGACTAGATGTTAGCAAAGGTCCCTCTAAATTCTGTGATAGATATTCACATGTTTGAACAGGGGCTGCTGTTCTACAACCATCTCTACCACCACCTCCCCTCAGACTCCAGCGGAGAGCCATAGAGCCCTGGAAATAGCAGTTCCCAAAAGACCACTCATCTAGCCTTCACCCCAGGCCCTGAAGCCACCACTGAGGAGCCCACCATTCACATAATCAACATCAATTGCCACCCACAGGCAGGTATATCAAATGTAACACTACTATCCCCCTGAAAATGGTCCTGCTTCCAGTCCAGTCCCTGCCACCATTATCCAGGCAAGCCACCCCTGTGGAAGAGGGGCCAGCTATTGCCACCAACTACAATACAGACAAGCCAGCCTAACTGAACAGGGAGGCCCCCTGGGAGAGAGACAGGAGGCAGCATATTGCTGGTGAGGTAAATCACTGCCACCATGCCCCCTCAGACCCTGATGGAGACTGTCCAGGACCCTGACCCCAAAGCCCCTGAGAACAGCAACGCACCACAGACCACAGGTTCTGATCTCCCAAACAACCACCATAACCATCCTGTAGAGAAACAACTCTTGTAGAAATGCAACCTGTTAACTGGACCTACAGGTGATGCAGCCCTTCCCTCCTTAGCAGTCACAACTAAAGACACAGAAAGTGCTCGCCACCAAAGTTCTTTGGCATTGTGAAATGACTCTAAAACACATGTAGTTTTATCAAGAGAAATGGCATTAAAGAAGAGGCATTAGCATCTTCTTTGATGCTCTGCCTTAACCATGGGACCTTTCCATATGACCTGTGGCTGAAATCTTCTGTATGAGTGGTCTTGCCCATCAGAATGTGAGTTTTTTGAGAACAAGGACAGTCTGACTTCATTTGCACCTCTAAGCTTAGCACAATGCTTTGTACATCCTAAGTGCCTAATAAATGCTTTCTCATTCATGGATTCCTTCATTGCAGGTATGGAGAATAACATGAATTAGGGCACCTTAAAAAAACAAATGCGGTGAAAGCTGCGATAAAAATAAATGTTCTCAGTCGGTCTGAGTAGGTCCCCAGACATTTTCCACTCATCACCGGTTTCTCTTTCTATAATGGAAACTTGACTCTATTTGAAGAAAGTTATCCCTAGTCCCAGGTTCTACTTATTGAGGACCTCTGTGTGATAAGTGATCAACAGCCGTTCAAATGACAAAGTCCTTAAGAAATCTGACAGAGATCCAGAGAAGGTTCATCTCATTTTATCTCCACAAGCCTTGCAAGATGAGAAGTTGGCATATAGGAATTCCCACTACCTGGATCCAGCCTTTTTTCTTTCCAGACTTACACGCATTTCTCTTCACTCATTTTATATTTCAGGTAAAGAAGGTGAATACAAATTCTGACAACTCAGTAAACTATCTTCTTCTTTCTCTCCATATTCACACAAGCCAACCTGCATAGATTCCTAATCCTATTCTAAACCTTAGTTCAAGTGCTCCTTCCTGAGACCTTCCCTCCTCCCCTTTGTCCTTGGCCCTACTTACTTTATCAAACATACTTACCTGGTACAAGTAATCCCACCATTCTCTAAAAACAACTCCCCGCAAATAAAGTCTCTTTCATTTTGTCTTTGTATGCTTAGTGGCAAGAACAGTGCTTGGCACAAGCTGAGCTGTTAATAAATGGTTGTATGAAAGCAGGATTGATGGAGTAAATCAAGCAAGTCCCTCCACCTCTCCTTAAAGAGATAAGATGCTCTGAAACCTTGAGGAGTTAAAAAAAAAAAAGTCTCAACCAACCTATACACTTCAGAGTAAATGTGAAATGTCCTTGAACGAAATGCAGTGACTTTGACACCAGTATTTGGATTGGCTCAGTAAAGTTAGCTGTGCTTGTGGGCCATCCGTTAAATGGAAGGAGAGGGGAAAGGAGGGGAAAGGAGACTGTCTCTGCTTAGTGGTGTTAAAGGCATAGCCAGTCCTGATTATGCAGAAAATGGAAATAAGATAACTCCCACCCACATAGGAGGGGAATGCAGAATCTTTTCCCAAAAGCTGGTCCCTAGCATCTCCCAAATGGGTGCCTCCATATTTGGTGATCTGAGCATGTGTAAAACAAAGCCGTCTTACACTTGCCATATGCCATTAGAGTACTTCGTAAATTCCCCTTTCTAAAAGCCACTTTTGGCTGGCTGGTTCAACTGATTCTCAACCAACAAGGTTCAAACAAAATGTGTTGAAGGCAGCTCATAAGTTAAAGTATTCAAAAGATAACCTCACACTCAAACCGCCCTCCCCTCCCTCCCCACCATCTCTACCACAGGGCTACCCCTCGGGCACTGGAGAGAAGTAGAAGCTGAGCTCAGAGGAGTCAGCTCCTGTGGGTGAGTGGGAGTTGAGATTAGGATCTCAGAGCATGTGCTCTATTTGTTCAATCAAAATGTATTGAACTTGAAGGCGGAGGAAAGAAAGAGAATAGCATTTATTAAACCTCTTCTATGTGCCAGGCAGTGTGTTAAATGTTTTTATCAATGTTACCTAACTAATCCTTACAACAGTTCTTCAAGGTTAGTGCTGCTACAACTCACAATTTTACAGATGAGGAAACTGAGGCTGGATCTGAACTCATGATTTCCCGACTCCAGGCTCAGCACCACAATGCAGTGATGCCATTATGTTTTCTAGAAGTGCCAAAAGAGAAGAGACTCATAATATTTTTAATAGATGACACCACATCCTTGCGCCTTCATTAGAGTAACGGAGTCAGGTTAAGTCACAGGCAATCCAAGTTCACTGGAAAGAAAGCCTTGGAAGTTCTTTTTCCCTCTCCCACTGACCATGGGCCATTGTGCAAATAACCAAAAAAGTGAAATGAGCTTAAGAGAAGAAAAATACAGAGTGGGTTTCTTTGATTGACCCTAGAAAGATAAGTTGCAACTGTCCATAAGAGCTGAGAATAGCCATGGGCTTGATTTTCTTTGTGTAAACAAGTCATGTTTCTTTACAGAGATAGATTTTGTCCCTGAAGGAAGCCTTCGCACCTCTTCTCTGGCCATGTGAGCTTCGGTCACAGACACCATGTTTCTATTAAGGATGGCAATGTTAGGGGTTGGAGGACCCGAGTTTCAGTTCCATCTATGACACTAGAGAAATAACTCTGGGCTAGCAAGGAGGTTCAGTGGGTAGAACACTGGGCCTGGAGACAGGAAGAGCTCAGTTCACGTCTGGCCTCTGATACTTAAAGTCAGGGGGACTCTGGGCAAGTCAATGAGCCTCTGTTTGCCTGTTTTCCTCAACTGTAGGATGAGGATAATAGTAGTACTTACCTCCCAGCATTGTGAAGATCAGATGGGCTATTTGTAAAGTGCCTAGCACAGGGCCTAACACGGAACAGGTCTCACACATACACATACACACACAGGTGTATATATGTGTATCTTTTCCTCCCCTTTCCCCAAGCCATTGAACCCTTCAGATAAAAGGAAATACTTCGACTCTCTTGCAGTTCTTTTAAGAGAAGTCAACCTTAAAAAGCAATCTGAATGTTACTGTGGTTTGGACTGATTTCTTCGGTGTGGGAAATTCCTGGTTTGGAAACTCCCTCCCCAGAGCCAAATCAGGCTCTTCTCTTATTGAGTCACCTAGGGCCCAGGAGTGACTTGAGCCAAGGCAGGGTTCCTCCACCTATCATATACCACGCTGCCTCTAACAAACGATGCATGGTTAGCCATGGGAGAATTTTCCAGTTTGCCATAATGGAAATAATAACTGAGAGCTCGGGAATACCCAGGTGACCAAGTCCTTTTCAATTTTGTAACTCCCTCTCAACCTCCCAAAACTCTTGGTGAAATGCTAAGTTATTCATGTTTTTTATCATAATGGGATGACCCCAAGTAAGGAAGATGTGTAGCAAAGCTAATATTTATCTAGAGCTGTCAGTAAAGGGTTTTATATAAATCCTTTAATGTGATTATCAGTTTTCCTGAGATATTATTATCCTGTTTTACAGATGAGGGAACTGAGTCTGAGAGATCTAATGTGATTCCCCCAAGGTGACAGTAGCAGTAAGGAGCAGGATAGGGTTTTTTCAAGCCCAGATCTTTCAGCTCCAGATTCAACTTTCTTTGCATGCCCCAGCTGCCTCTAGAGAAGTTTCAGGTGGGTCATAAACAGAATGAAGGAAAAGATGGAAAAAATAACAAACATTAAACAATGTCTCTACAATTTATAACCATTTCTTTTTAGTCTTGAATTAAGTATATTACTTTTCTGCTATCTATGGAGAATTAAAATCATGTTTCAAGAGGCAGATCACATCTCTGGATAAATAAGTACAAGGGATGTCCTTCATGCCCTGGAGCAGCTGACCATGTTCAGCATTTCACACACTGCTCTTCAGTAAGACTCAATACCAATCACAGGCTATTAAAATAAAACCAGATGGAGGACTCATGTAGGAAAGCAGAAAGCAGAGTAGCACCCTCTAAGTCATCACGATGAGCCTGTGTGCTACAGATCAGGGAGTCTACCAAGCTAGGAAGCTACTCATTTAATTCTAGGTGAGCAACTGCAATCAATAAAGAGAGAGAAAACTCTTGAAAATGTAATCTCAGTATGGGGAAAGAACCCCTGGTTCCATGGAAAAGCATTCTAGATTTGGCATCGACCTAGGACTAGCTACATAACCCTGGACCTCAGTCTCTTCACCTACAAAAGGAGGGGCAGAACACAACAACAAAGCTTAAGGGCCCTTCCAACTCCAAGTCAAGGCATCAGGGCTGGGAATTTTTTTTGCAGTATTCCCAAGAATAACTGTAGGATTTGGAGGGTTAAGATTAAGACAAGATCATGGCCCAAAGCCACTGGAAAACTTTCTTGTTCCCTTTGTAAACTGCTCACGTATCTACATATGGCACACAGCACAATTCAATATAAAATATGCTAAAAAAGGAAAACTATTTTTGATAGTTATTTCACATAACAGGAATACTGAACAAGTCAGGAGGCCCCTTTAGAATCAAGAAGCAAGGAAGGCTTCCTATTTTGTTTCAAGACCATGGCTACCCAATGAGGCCAGGCAGCATTTTCTATCAAAATTTTGGTCATCCAAATTTTTGTTTGTGAAGCTGAAATGTACCCACGGGCTTTATCAAAGTCCCGAGGACACTGCTACTAAGCCCTTATTTCTCAGAATTTAAAGCCTAATTTCCTTTTCAAATGCTATGTCGTTTGAGCTCAGTATTCTAGAAGTCAATTACTGTAGTTTTAGGGAACATCTAATACTCTCCTCCCACATAATCTGAAAATACAAACTGTTCACTTTCAAATGCACATAAAGGGTTCAATAATGCTTATATAACTGACCCCGTTGGCAGTCTCATCTCAGGATATTGTTCTCTGCTCGTTTTGTGACAATTGTGCCTACTGCTTCTCAGCTCGGAAAAAACCTGCATGTACGTGTATGCATAGATGTATGTGTGTAAATATATATGTAGATTTATACACTCACATATATGTAAATACAAATACACAACGCAGTGCATATATGTGTCTCTAGTTTTATAAAGGAAGGCAGCTAAGGTGGCTCAGTGAGTAAGGCGCTGGGCCTGGGGCTGGGAAGACCTGAATTCAAATTCAGCTCAGACACTCACCAGCTGTGACCCTAGGCAAGTCACTTAATCTCTGCCTTAATCTACTAGAAAAGGAAAGGCAAATCACTTCAGTATCTTTACTAAGAAAACCTCATACAGGGTCACAAAGAGTTGGACTCGACTAAACATACATACATTTTACATATATCACACGTATACATGTATGTATATGTGTATATACATATTTACAAATATACACACTCACTTTTAAAAACTCTAAACTTGTGTCCTGTCATAGAACACCCAAGCAGACAATCCATGGGCAACATCAATCTGATTATCAACATCAGTAAAGTCACAGAGATTACATCTAAGTTTGCATCTAAGTACTGGTGGTTACATAGTTCTATGAGGGGAAAAAAAAACTTTAGTGTTAACTAGAATACAAAAAAAAAAATCCTCTCGGATATAAAAAGCACAGCCTTCTCTCAGCCTTTCAAGTCTCCGATTTCTTCTTCAAGAGAACTCTGGTTTCACTTACGTGGATACAGAATGCAACCCTTGAGAAACACCTTGATGAGTTGCTATGGTCAGACAAAAGCCCACTTCCTCTGGCATTGGAAGACAAGAGTTATTAGCTTTGTGACTTCTCTGGGTCTTAGGCTAACTCTAGCCAGATCCATGACGATGAATCCCCTAGAATGGGCCTTACCTATTAAGAACCTGGTCCTCAGGACAGACACTATCACTGGGTCTGTGCTTAAAGTCTTTCAAGTATGGCAGGGTCTGCCACAGTTTGCCCTCTACTGGCATACACTTACGAATCATATCAGGATTAGGCAAACGGAACAGTATTTGGGTGGAGTATTCTTGGGTTCACCAAGAAGATTAAAAAAGTAAAATGTGAACTCTGAAAGTGGTAGCAGATTAAGAATTGGCATTACTTGCAGATGAAAATGCCAAAATATTTCACATGTATTTATGACAATCCTGTTAAACCAAATTTAAATCAACTAGATTTAAAAGTTTTTAAAAGGAAAATCTCCTACTAATTAGACAGTTATAGATTATTATTCTTTATTTTGCTCTATTTCTTGAAGGTACAAATATTCACATGAGTCTTAAGGAATACATTATGATCACTCCAAAATACTACAAACTCCTGGGGGTCTGAGAATTTATTTTCAATGCAGTACAAATGATAGAAAAAACAAAAAGGGATGAGTGACTGTCATACTCATATAAGCACTTCTGACATGTTACATAATTGAAATATGTTTCTAGATATTTTCAGTTGTAGTCATACCCATGAAACAATTCCATAAATTCAATTCTGCACATATGAAGCACCTACCATGTTCAAGGAGCTAAGCTAGCTGCTGGGGAAACAGAAGGGCAAACCAATGGAAGCCTATTTTGAAAATCTACTTCTCTAAACTATAAAATAATTTCTCAACCCAGTATTGTAGCGAAATAGAAAACAATGAGAATAAAACACAGGGCATGAAACCAAAAGTGTTGGAACTGCAAGGCATTTTAATGAGATAATGTAGCTGAAGTGTACAGTGCTTACTCATGTTTTTATCATCAGTTACATTTCTTTCTTTTTCAGTTTTTATTCAAAATACAAAAAATGCTGATGGGCCATTCTGGCAGTTATTTTCCAAGCCCTGTAAGGAAGTAGCTGTTTTCTAATGACAAAATTCTAAAAGAAAACATTATTGAGCCCAAAAAGGAACCAATGAGAGACCTGGAAATTCCCAGTCATGAGTTTACTGTTGTAATAGTCAGCATTCTGAGGGGGAAGGCGAGACGGGGACCAAGCTCACAAAAGTAAGTACTTGAAGTTGTAGGCTAAGATTCTCACCGTGAAAAATGTACTAGCTTTCTGGCTGCAACCGATAAAAATGGTGCGCTGCTTGCTTCACAAAGGACAAAGATCTGTTTAGGGCTCAACTGCTGAAGGCACACAGCTGAAATTAATTAGATATGGCTTACTGTGCTTGCATTAAAAAGGCTCAAGTTCTACATGGATAAAATTACATGAACAGTATAAATTTGATATGAAAAAATGCACTTTTATTAAAGTAATTATGCCCAACAAACAACAAAAGGGAAGTTTCACAATTTGGTTTCAATCATATATAATTCTTAAGTAGAAAAACTATAAAGTGACAGTCTAGTTATGGAGAACATCTCCTTTAATAAACTTGGAACCTTAATCCTTGTATTAAGAGATTCTATTATGGAAGAAGTTCAGTGGAAGGAAACATCATGGGGAGGTGGGGAATAGGGGGAGCACAGGGAATTAAGGAGAATATTTCAGCTTAGTTGGTTCCAACTACATTATTCTCAGTTCTAAAAAACTCCCTATTTTCCCTGGTGTTTCAAAGCCCCCACCAGAGGCTTAACACACAAGAGATTGCAGAATTAAAACAAAATATATCAATACTCCACGCACAAATAGGCATATGAAAATGAGCGTAGGCCAAATTTTATCTATTCACCTAAAAAACTATATAACCAATTATACATACAATGCATCGATACTTAAATTCCATAAAGTTCACAGCTGTATTGAGTCAAACACTGAAACAATCCATTTTTAAACTGGGATGTGGCTCATTTGGAAGAAGATTCTTAGGTTATCTTAAGAACACTCCCACTGGGACTTTACACTGATATACTAAATCAATCTTGGAAGATGGTGGGAAAAAAAACCTCAATGCTTAAATTATTATAATCAACTAATCCCAAATAAGCTCTTCTAAATCTTACACGTGAAGTATGAATATTAGACAAGTTCTTTTACCATGAAAGGGAATTTTTACAAATAGTATATTCCTTTAAACTCAAAAGGATGTATGTATACTTTCTAAAAGCGGAGGCTATTCAGAAATATTTCATTAAATTCATTGTAGTTCACTTAAGTCATTTAAAATTTTGGTTTAGTATCTAAAGGTGTTTCAATGCATAAAACTGATCAGCCTGAGTTCTTCAAACAGTGTTTATACATATTTCTTAACTGGAATATCTCAGAATGGTAGTACTGTACAGTCTTAAAAGCAACACACTTTAGCCAGAGGAAGTCATGATTCTGATGACCAGTTTGAAGCATTTTGGCAATATGAGTTTTGGCAATATAAATAATCTGTGTATTTTCTTCACAGTGGCAAAAATATCCTTTTGGCTCTATTTCTCTGAACCTTGATTTTATAAAGATAAAAGTCAAGACTTTTATTCTCAACAGTAAAGAATTTAAAACTTAAAAGAAAAAACAGCTGTTACATAAAAGCATGTAAGCAATATTTTTCCCACTAGGTTCTTTAATTGGAGCAAGTCTCAGTTTAATCCCATAGGCATGGTCCATACAAAATAAAACTAGGTCAGTGCAATTTTTGCAAACCTTAGCACATACAAGATTTTTTTTTTTTTAATTCTGAATCAATAAAAAACATCCTTTAGGTCAGATTCAGTTCCTAAACATACTTCTTATCTGAAAATCCCAGCCATTTACCAACAGCATATATAGAAACAGAAAAATATTGCCCATATGAACATGCTTATTTATTGCCTTGGGATTTCTTTTTGGTAAGTAGAAAACTAACTTCAGTCTGATTTTTTTCACCTGAACAACAATGGGAGGCCAGAGCAACATAAGCCCAGTAGGGAAGCCCTCCTTTGAAACCCCAGGAAAACATACAGTAGTGAGAGAATCTGGTTCCTCCTGCAAAAGATGAAGCCAAGAGAGCACATTTTCATTCCTAACTGTCTGTAGAAGATACATGGTTCCTGGGCATGAAAGGGGAAATAAGGTGGAGTAAGTATCTCCTATTAGCAAAAGAACCTTTTAGTTTACTTATGGAAACTTCAGCATGTAACTTCCTTGTTTTGGCATCTATGTGATCATTAATGATTTTCTAAAATCTAGTCAAATGTGCCTCCCTTCTTCAAGACGGGCCCATTTTTCATCATATAAAATTCTCAAGAGTCATAAGGTTAGGAATGTTTATGTGCTCTAACTTCTCATTAAAGTTAAAAAAGAGCAACTAATTTACCAGTATTTTTTACAAGTCAACAACCCTAGCAAAAGTGCTCTGGAACAAACCAAAGCTGCTAGATTCCCTACATGTCCTCCACTGATGTTCACACAGCATGTCAACACTTACAAAAATAAGGTCCTCAGCAAAGGCAGAAGGCCAGTCTTACCTACTATAAAAATTATGCTTAGGACAGAGAGCTACTTAATTCCAATGCAACAAGCAGAGCTTTACAAATACCCCAAATTATCTCAACACTTTTCTCACTCATTCATCCTCTGAAGAGCAGAGTACACACACACACACACACACACACACACACAAAATTTCTTGCTATTTGCTTGGCATACTATTTATTTGTAAGTCTTCAACTCTGGCCCCCACTACCCAAGATAATACCAAGGCTATCAGCTATGTACGTCTAGGGCTGCACAGAGAATCATCTAACCCTGAAGTTCTGCCGAGCAAGATATGTTTCAAAAAATTAAGTTCTCCCAGGTATGGAATAAGAGTAGGGAAAAAAAAAAAAAAAAAAAGAAACCAGCACCAAATTTTTAGCATTTCTTAATGGTTCAGAGTGGGTTTTTAACAATTAGCATTCCCTAACAAAATGCTTGAACAGAAGCATGAACAATAAGTGAATGCCTATTCAAGCAATATTTATATGTTGATAAGAGCCATTAAGGAAAATAATCTTGATGGGCTTGCTGCCACATATCATTGGCCGCACAGTTTAGAAGTGGCCTGCCAACACTGAGTTGATACGAATACATTTACTCCCTCATGAGTATAGTACACATTTAAAATTACATGCCTGCACGAATTTGTTTTAAAAATGTGGAAAATGGGTTTAAAATAAAGCTTCTTTAAAAAGTATGCTAATCAAGACAATCCATCATCAGAGTAGTTACTTCCCTACCAAAAAAACAAACAAAAATACACAAAAAACACCTCAAACAACTATACAATTAAGCACCCAAATGAAAACTATTAAAGGAATATAGACCAGTTTTAGTATCTTTCAGACCTAAGATCTAAAATGACCCCAGTCTTTTATGTTTACTATATAAAAACATTGTACAAATATCTGCTCTGCTGTGCTAAGGAAGTCTTGCTCCCACCTCAGAGCACATTATGACTTCCAAGTGGTACCAGCTGCTTAAATGAGCTTTTCATTGCATCCTGGATGAGACACTCAGGTTTAGCAGTTTTGAAAAGCTAGTTTACTTCCCTATTTTACCTGAACTGAAAACCATTCTCATTGTTTTAGACTGAGGTGATTAACAGTTAAGAAAAAATTACTGGAATATTTTATGATATCAACCTTCAAATTGGGGCATGGAAAAAGAATAGAGAAAGAGGCTTTGGCTGTCATAGGGAGAAAAAGCCAAAAAAAAAAAAAATGGTCTCCAAGCTACTTCTTCCTATCTTTATCTGAATTTCTTATACAACAGCTCACACTCAACTAAGCCCATGATTTAAATTCTCTCCTTATAATTTTCTTTAAAAAAATTTTATTCTAGATACGTGTGTTGTGTTAAAACTACTTCTGTAAAAAGACAATCCTATCGACTTTGGCTTTGCCTGTGGGCAGTGCATCA
This sequence comes from Pseudocheirus occidentalis, assembly GCA_028646575.1. Lineage (NCBI taxonomy): Eukaryota > Metazoa > Chordata > Mammalia > Diprotodontia > Pseudocheiridae > Pseudocheirus > Pseudocheirus occidentalis. Next base: position 166,954,042 of record CM053600.1, on the reverse strand, counting down.
GCCTAACAAAGCATGCCATTTCTATGACTCTTGGCTGTCTGGGCACCAAAGTGGTCTAGGAAATCCAAGTTATTTCAGAACCCTTTAGGAACAACAACCACAGAGTTTTCTCAGTTGTTTTAATATAACTAAGGGACAGCTACTCAGAACGCCAGGGATCGTAAAGTGCATCACAGAGGAGAAGCATATGAGTGATGGCAAACTCACTTAGCAGACTTTTATAAAACTCACTGTCACCAATGGGGCAAGAAAACAACATCTTAATTTTCTGTTGAGATTTTATTTGAAATCTAATTCAAATTGTCAAAGCTACAAAAGGGGGAAAAACATCTGTGTGTTATTTTTGCTAGGTCACAACATCCTAAAACAAAATATCACTACTGCCAGCAGATCAGTTACACACATTTCTGATGAAATTCATAAACACAAAAAATGTTTCATTTTGAGAAACAGCCACAATGAAGATATTTTTGTACAATATAAAACAATGACAGGTCTACAGATGCAGTTACTCATGAGTATACACGTGCATTCACAAAAAAAATTCAGGAATGCTCTTCCATTTGATTTTTTTTTTAAACAGACTTGTTCAGGCACAAAAACAAAACCGCATTTCCAGTAAGCGACAGCATTGTAAAAAAAAAAAAAAGTGAATTTTTTTTTGTCAGTGTTTGCTTTTCTTTGACTTCTTGTGAGATCTGTGCGGAGATCGAGACTGAGACCTGGATTTCTTCCCTGATTTTTTAGGGGACCTAGATCGTGATCGCCTAGACCTTTTAGGTGTCCTTGAACCAGATGGTGATCTGTCAAAAACAGAAGTCAAGTGTGAATACGGAGGCAAGAACTCTGCTTCAGATGTTCAAAGTACCCAACAATTTAGAGCAACGAAAAACCATTTAAACAAAATACTTATTTCCATAAAGTGTTACAAGCACCCTTATGTTTCTACCTCAAAATGAAGGAAATACTATCATCCTGTGCACTAGGAGAGCAAGCCACTCTACAAGGCAAGCTCTAACCTCCAAAGAACTGCTGTTTTAGTTTGATATAAAGTCACAATGGATCTGTTATCCTAGTGAATTTTGTGGTACAGATCAATATGAAAACAACTGTCTCATTATTAATAAGTGTCCCCTCAGAACATAAAAGATCCAAAGTCCTCAATTCCTCACTTCAATTCATAATTCCATGATTTGTAAAATGATGTGACAGTGGTCATTAAAAACTATAAGGAATAAGAGACCAAAAAGTGCATTACCAAGAGAAATTATACAAAACTTTTACCTCTACAATTTAGGAAAAGGCAAATTCTATTCCATGATCATCTAAATACAATACAATCTGGAACAAGAATTGGAAGTTTTTTGAAATTCATTCCAGCCCTATGATTTTATTAGCAATAGACAAACTAGAGACAGTTTTTCAGTCCAAAAGAAACTCTTCTCTATGAGATTTTTTAATAAGACAATTTGCCATTTAGATATCTGCAATTTAAGAAGCCCCAAGTAACCTGTCTTCCTAATCTCCACACAAATAATAATGTAAAACCCAGAAGCTACTTAACACAAATTCATGCAACAAATGAAGCATGGTATAGTAATAGGTAGCCTTGGAACCAAGAGGAGTAGGGTTCAAATCCTACCTGAAATACTAACAGTGTAACCACAGGCAAGACACTTAATCTCTATCAGACTCAGTTTCCTTCCCTATTAAAGGAGGGGTAAGACTAGAAGGCACTTTGGGCTCTAAATCTCTAAGAGTCTATGAATAATACTGTCATTTGACTAAAGTCAGAATGCAATAACTCATTTATCTATACACCACAATTGTACATGACTGAAAACAAAGAAGCCTTATCAGGAGTAAAACAAAAGACCCCAAAGTCCATATGGGCTCAAACACACATGCTGCCACCACAGGACAGAGTAACAGAGTCTATTCTCTCTGGGTGTACATTAATTCTTAGGGACCTAGGTTCCTATCCCACAGCTGATTAGAAACATCAAACCAAAAAAGGGAGGTATGTTGGGAAGAGGGCAAGGTCAAGAAAGCATCCTAGAAAGTAAAATGAAAATGATAAGAATGATAGTAAGGGAGACAAGAAAAAAAAAACTATAAAAATCAGACATAAGAACTTAAAAAAAAAAAAAACAACAAAACACAGCAGCCTAGAGCCGTCTAGTTTGTCCACAGGGGCTAAGGGCATGACCAATTATAGGCAGCACTGCTACAATAACTGCCATGCACCTGAGCCTCCAAAAACATGTTAAACTATGGCCAGAATGCTTTCAGAAGACAGAGTGTAATAATATTTTGGACAAATTCTCATCAAACTCTTTAGACAACACCCCAAAAGAAAATATTTCAGTTGTTCAGCAAAATTCCATTAGTGGGAAAAAATTACATGTTCCTGTATTAAGTGTCTGTGGAGATAGAAGTAAAAAAAATGAAAAAGCACACAGACCACAGAATTCATTAAGTGAAGAATAGAATCAAGAAGAGTTTCCTTTATGCAAATATCTGTATCGGCCTCATATTCTTGCCTGTGATGCTGCTATGTTGTAAGATGGTGATCCAGGGTAATGAAAGAACTTAGACATGTCTTCTCTCTTTCATGGCAAAGGTTCAGTGCACTACAGAAACTACAAAGGACAGTGGGAGGGGGAAAAATGAAGTTCTTTTCTGGATTCATTTGAGCAGTTCTGAATATGTATCTGAAGGTAATTGATCTTCCTTTCTCACTCAAAAGATTTTCCTTATGCTTACTCAAGAGAGAAAAACTGAATAATCTAAAATGAAAAGCATTTAAGAAAGTCATCAAGGAGAATAAGAGCAAAATAATTCACAGAACTGTATTTGCTAACAATTCTCCTGAATTAAGTTCCCTTTAAGTACCAAAAAATCTTAAATGATAAAAAAATGAAATTATTTATGGAATTATGAAGAAAACTACAAGATACATTATTTTTACAATTTGAATTATAGAAATGACTCAGAATTACCTTTTGGCCTTTTTACTAACATCTCTAGGAGAATCTTTGTGAGATGACCTGGAACGGGAACTCTCTTTGTGAGATCTTTCTGACCGCTCTGATCGCTCCGATTTTGGTGATGGGGATTTTGCTCGCCTACCACTACTGCTCCGAGAGGGACTGGGTGATGTGCTGTGTCGCCTTTTCCTGTGCAGCAAAGAGCCAAAATATTCATTAATTGGTAATGGATAGGTGTGTACATTAATTCCTACTAATAATTACTTTCAACTTCTACAGCAATGTTATTTTGTATCATTAGTTCAAGTCCAACATACCAAATAACTTCAACAATTAAGGCTTTTTAATACCAAATATCATTTCTTATTAATGCCATGCTACTGAAAAAATACAGTCTTTTCTTCATGAGCTAAAGATTAAGAGTAAGAACATGCTACGCAAACATGGCAGGGCCCCAGACTTCCTAGGAAGCAGTGACACAAGCGCAAGGCTGCAGATCCACATAAATAACAGCCTTCCCTATTGCTGCAACAGGAACAGCATCCATCTTTGGTTTAAGATAAATGAACTTCATCTCAAAGTTGCATATGAAATGCTTTATTTTTTTCTTAAATCACTCTGAGAGTTTTTGGAATAATGTCTGCCATGGACAACTGTAGTCATACAACACACGTGTGCATCTCTTTTGCCAAGAGCTTTCAGCTGTAGCTAGCCAAGGTTCAAATACATTTCAAAGGACAAAGCCCAAATCTTCTGGATCAAGGGTCTTTACAATTATTAAGAAATCATAGGCTGAAACATGGCTCAAGCAGAAGCAAACTTCCGACACACAGGAACTTGGTGAACTCAGAAATATGAACTTCACTTCCTAACTGAAGCCCTTCTGAGCTGAAGTGAAGGCCCCCCACTCCTCTCCCTCCTCCTCCCCCACTTCCAGGTTAAAGGCAGCACTCCCTGGCACATTAATCTGGGAGATAAGGAAGATCGAGTGAGTTGTGTTGTTCACTTGGGTCTCAAGTTGGGTACCTGATACTGTAACTAAACTCCTCCTCTGAGGTAAGAACTAAAGATACAATCTGAACCTTGAAACAGGGAAGATGGCTGCATGACCAAGCCCAGCACTCTCCAAGCAAGGAGAAGGCCACCCTTCGTGAGTCCATGACCTACAGCATTATTTTTTCAGGTTACTGCCATGATTCTCTTGTGTCTTGGGTGTCCTCATCTGTAAATGACTTCCACAGTCCTGGCTTTACTCTATGAGACTATGAAAACATCCCATAACAGTCACAACCGATCCAAAGCGCCAACCTTCTCCAGAGAACACAATAACAAGTGCTGTACCTTTCTTTCCTTGTTGGCGTGCATTCATCCTTTTCCTTCTTGTCTTTGGATCGAGATTCCAATTTCTCTTTATCTTTCTTATCTCTCTCACGTTCTCTTTCCAATTCCTTCTCTTTTTCCTAAAAAAAAAATTTTTAAAGAAGCATTTTCTGATATTTGTCACATTTTACAAATAATTTCAAATTTTGTGCAATTTCACCTTTCCACTACTTTTTTCTGTGCTTCTGGGATTTTCAAATATATGTGAATTTGATTTACATCTGAAATGCATTCACACAGAAGATATCTTATAAAAATAAAAGTAGACTTTTAAATATAAGCAAAAAAAATAGGCATAAAAAGAGTATCTTGCCACACCAATAGTTTAATCAGTATTGTAACTGGTGACTGTTCTGGGAGATTAAAACTTCTATATCAAACTTAATAGATGACATAAACTGGCTGAGCAATCTTCCCATTTGCTTGTCCTAAATCAATGAGGTATGCAAAGTACCCATTGCCAAGCACTATACCTCCACTGTATTGTATAAAGTGAATGGTCCTAGCCCCAACAGAAATCCCAAGTGCTACTAATATCTCATTTAAGTACAGAGACAATTTTTTAGTCATCTTCCTCTCTCCTATTTCACTGTACGTTGCACAAATTTAAGGAAGCACTTTCACACTCCCTACCAAGGTTCATTTAGCTCTATACTAATGTGAATTTCCTTCACAAATTTACTAAATTTGAAAGAGGGGGGCAAAAAATTTGCTTAAGACAATTGCTTCCTCTTCCAATTAAAGAGAAAATCTGAAAACCCAAGAGGCAACCATGTTCTAGAACAGATGTACTGATTTTAAACCATTCAATTTCATCAAGTGTAGTGAAAGAATAAGTCTGGAAGTGGATAATTTTTCATATATTACAAAACTCAATCACCATCCTGCAAAGCTCCATATACCACTCAGACAACTCAGTGGCTTAGTTATCAGTTTTGAAAACATTTCATGCTTATTTGGATCAGAAATACAAAGGCGATAAAGAGACTGGGTACTATAATAAAAAGGAATCAAATTTTTCCATCTGTAAATGCAGTTAAATCCCTAAAATGAGTAACTTTTAAATAAGCACATAACTGATTATCCTATGACTTCTAGCCTTGTAAAAACCTAAAGAAAAATAAAAGCTTTTTTTTGGGGGGGGGGAGGGGTAGGGGGCGAAGATAGGAGGGAGAACAGAGAGAGACAAGACAGGGTGGACAAAATGATATTCATCACACCCAGCTCTCTGAGTCTGATAAAGTAGCCAAAACCAACAATAACATTTCCTGGTCCATGTAATCAGTCCAGATCCCTACATCCAAAGTAATATGAAATTTGGGACTACTGGTCCTTAAGTAACTACATATCTACTCTCTATATGAAAGCTATATGCAGGGTCCTTTTGAAAGGATAAGCTACCTCAAAAGTAACGAGCTACTCTGAAAGTTGGTGCTGCTGCCCCAACTTGAAGATATGTAAACAAGTTTCCTACAATTCAAACTGCTTTCATGTTCTTTGTGCCATTTCTATAGTGAGGCTGAGAACAACTGTCTCATACTGTCACAACCATAATACCACCCTTTGGCACTCCCAGGGTCTCCCAAATATACCTAAAAAGATTAATCCATTATTATTTTACAGGTGATATGGGTTACATTGTCCCCTTAATAAAGCCCTTTTGCCCATTTCAAAATACTTTTAATATATTATTCTAAATATGCCAAATTTTGTCAAATTTTCTGGATGTTTACCATTCAAAGAATACAAATATAAATATGTTCATTTGTAATGTTCTTTTAAAAAGGATATAAAACCTCCAGGCCATTAGTCTAAATAGTCAGGCAAATACCAAAATGTACAATTCCCCTTACTCTCTGAAGAAGTTTGTCTCTGTAGTGTTCCACTTGTTCTTGAAAGCTCTGCCCTGGTTTTTTTGGTCTTTTCCCAGATTCCAATTCATCCTGAAACTTCATCACTTTGAGCTGTGGAAGAAAAAGGGCATTTAAAAGTTTGTCTTTGTTAGCAGAAGCTCAATCAGAAAAGAGTTCCTGAAGCCAAGCACCACTTCCTATCTGGCTCTGAAGACCAATAAAAATCTAACTGTTGTTGTTTAGTTATTTCAGTGGTGCCTGACTCTTCATGAGCTTTTTTGGGTTTTTTTTGGTAAAGAAAGTGGAAAAGTTTGCCACTTCCTTCTCTTACAGATGAGGAACTGAGACAAACAGGGCTAAGTGACTTGCCCAGGGTCACACAACTAGTTAGTGTCTGAGGCCAGATTTGAACTCAAGAAGATGAGCCTATCCACTGAACCACCTAATTGCCCACAAATAAACTTCAGGAGGAATTAGATCAGACTCCCAAACAAGCTCAAGACAGAGTGGACTGGCCATAGCTGGGAAGGAGAACAGCATATGCCTGAGACCCAGTTCTCCCACCTGTAAAAAAGGATGAATTAGCACTGGCACTACCTGCTTCACAATATGGGGGGGGGGGGGGAGAGGAGAGAAGAATGCATGACAACACACATTTTGATAGCACATCTGGAATAATTAGTTTATCAGCACATGGGCCGTTACTTATCTGATCACCTCAAACATCCAGACCACAAGGGCCATCACAACCCTTTTTTTCCCAATAAAGTTTTAAAATGAACAAGTCCTCTTTCTGTTGTCTTTGGTTATCCTTGCCCAGCTCAATACCCTGGAGCTTTAAAGCAACTGGACATCATTCTTATAAGATGGCGCCCTACTTCTGTATGAAAACTTAAAAATCTGCTCATGCTCATCATTGATGCAAGTCTGAAAACATCTAAGCTGGCTGATGAGTTTCCCTATGCATCCAGATAGGTCTCTGGACAATTCCCTTTTCCCCCCACCTCATCATAAATGTTTCTCTTTCTGCATTCAGAATTTTATTACTGATCCTTCCCATCCCTCCCAGACTTGTGCCATGGGATCCTGTCTAGCCTTCCTCTGAACCGCTAGAAATCTGCTCTATAAAAATGTAGGGCACATGACATATGGCCAGCTTTCCTCTCCTATCATAATTTCTAAGATGAGACTTTTTTCCCCTCAACACACTCATCATTTTCACCTGAATTTTAGAGCTAGAAAGGAATTAAGATATGAACTTCCAACTCTTTCGTTTTAAAGATGAAAAAAAAAACTAAACTCAAAGATACTAAAATGACTAGTTAGATATTTCATTGTTGGGAATCAGATATAAAACAGTTCTTTGATTTTGCTACCTTTTTAAAGAGAGAATTAAGATGATTAACAGTAAAGAGTGCTAGACTTTAATCCTGGAAGACCTAGTTTAAATTCTACTTCTAGCATTCATTAAGTGGTGACTATATACAAATCACATAAATTCTCTGAGCCTGTTTCTGCATCTATAAAATATGGATAATAACCTTAATGTACTTACGTACCATGTAAGGTTGTAAGGACAAAGTATATAAAGAGTTTTGCAAAGCTCAAAGCAATGGTGACCATTGAGTCTCCTGGGCTGACTCATCATCCACACCACAATTCTCAAATTGGAGTGCCCCCCCAAGGTTTTTCTGGACCTTTTCTCTTTTTCTCTACATTTTCTTGGTGACTTTATCATTTCTCAGATGTTTAATTATTAACTATGCTGATGACTCACTAATCTGTAGATTTAGCCTCAGTTTTTCCACTGAGCTTCAGAGTTCCACATCACCCACTGCCTATGGACATTTTCAACTGAACATCCTGAGGACACTTAAAACTCAACATGTTCAAAAGAGAATTCATAATCTTTTCCCCTCCAAACCCTCCTCCTTTCCAAATTCTCCATTTTTATCAAAGGCACCACCATCTTTCCCAAGTTTGCAATGTTAAATATGCCGGAACCATCTTGCATCCAACCCATTCTTTCTATTCTCACTACCACCACCTGAGTTCAGTCCCTCATTACCTCTTCTCTTACCATATGACTTGCTTAACTCAAACTCTACACACTTCCTGTATTGGCTCTGGGAGCAAAGAGAAACTCACCTGGCTTTTCAAGCCCTTCATGATCTGGCTCAAGCCTATCTTTCCAGCTCCATTATGCATTACTCCTCTTCCTGGACTCTAGCAGTCAGCTGAACTAGCCTTCACTCTGCTCCTTATACTTGTCACTCTATCTCCCACCTTTGGACCAGGTGCCCCTATAACAAACAGGAGTGCACTCCTTCCTCACTCCCACCTTAGAGAAATCTCTCTCCAAGATAGCTCAAAAAACAATCTCCACATGAAGCCTTTCCTGATCACCTTCATGCTTGTGCCCTCCTTTCCTAACTACTTTCTATTTATTTTTATTGATGCTGCAGGCCTCCTCTACTGCTCTTTCCAAAATTAACTTGTATTTATTTTGTATCTATTTGTACTTATTAGTTTTAGATTCATATTCTCCATACATATTTATAAATACTCGTTGCGTCCCCTGTTAGCTTATGAGTAAATGATTTCACTCTCTGTGACTGTCCCCAGAACTCAGCTTGGCACAAAGCACGCATATTTGAGTACTGAATTTACTGAAGATGCTTATTCTAAATATATTTATTCTGTGAACTTATAGATGTATGTCTTTCCAGAGCACTCATTTCCCTGTGCACCAAGCAGCACAAAGTGGACATTCAATAAATTCTCGATTACTGACTTATCAAACAAATCAAAAAGTGACTACCTACTCTGTTTTTGGCAAAGAGAGCTCCAGCAAACAAACGTACCAATATGCCAAGGCAATGATCTGTTTTCTGAACTCTGCCTTTCTCTCTAGGTCATCTATCTGAGCATGCTCAGATGACAATATCTCTAATGTTTCTGCCTATGCTAATTTTTGCCCAAGGGCTTTTCATGGTGTTTTCTCCTCCAATTACTGGGTTTCCTCACATAATCCTATTTTCTTAGCATACAATGCTAATCAACTCCACCTCCATTTCATTTCTTTGGGGTAAGATGGATCAAACTACACACTAAGCCTCAGTGATACTGACATCATACTTGAATCTTTCTGAGGACCTTAGTGAGCCTAGTATAAACTGTTTTTTTACCTCACAGAATAATTAATATGTCAGCCCCTCACACACACAGCATTTACTTTTGCTTTCTGCAAAATTCTAGCAATTTTGTTGCCTAGTTTCACATACCACAAATTAGAAGGTAAAAAGTAGATTACATGTATTACTAATGATATACTAAAAGTTGAAGCCAAAGGAATAAAACAACAACAACAACAACAACAACAACAAAAACATAAACTCAAAATATAGTAGTCTGGAGTCGCTGAATATAAGGGGCCCAAGATTCATCTCTCTAACACATCTAGTTAAACTGTGAGGACATCATTGTGTTTTTAGTATTTATACCACTGTAGCTGATATTCACAAAGGCCCTATAGTCACCAAAAAAAAAAAAAAGAGCTATATTCCATAAATTCTATTAAACAACAAGAAAATAGAAAGATTTTCATTTTTTAAGCCTTTGGCACCCAAAAAGAGCATCAGCCATCTAGAAAATTGACTCTATCCTTACCTAGTGGTGCTTGAGTAAATGAGATGTTTCTGTATTTAGAAAGTATTCTGGTATTTCCTATATAGTCTCTGCTCAATCTCATATCAGTTCTTTAATACAAAGTAGATTTTATTCCCCATTAATATTATGTACATGTCCTTACTTTTTTTGGATTTTACAAAAAATAGTTACTACTCTGAATTCATCTTGAACTTATTTTAAAATCCTATGAGATTGAAAATTTGTTACTTGAAATAAAATTTCTACCTAAAATGATGGCATATGCTACATTCATTTATTTAAAACTCACTAGCAGGAATTTGTAAATGAATAAAAATGAAGTTAAGAGACAAATAAGATCAAATAAGGGAAAAGATTACTGAATTCTCCAAATGAAAGCTAGGGAGTCTGGAAGTCAGAGCTGCAAGCTCCAATACTAACACAACTGTTTCTTATTACCCAAACTGGAACACTTAAGAAATAATTATCCTAGAGTTTACAAAGTTAAGTTACTGTTGTCAAGTACTGTTACTCCTTCTAGTACACTCTCTTCCTTTTTCAAGGAAAAGGCAGACCTAGACAGGTTTGTAGGTAGCTGGGAGCAAGGGGATAGAAAGGAAAATTTTGGAGACCCAAGAGACAAGAGGACTGACTGCTGTCAATGGTTCAATAGGTAACAGGAAGGCACGAGAGATTCAAAGTAGAGGGGGAAAAAAGTTAAGTCTTGGCAAGAAGTATCAATCTCAAGCAGAAAAAAAAATCAGACTAGATTAACAGAATGAGAAAAAAACTGTCATACTGGAGGCACAATATAACAGGTTTTGGAATTATAATCAATCTCTAACACGTATAATAGATAGCTCACATTAATATGGTGCTTTAAGATCTATAAAAATTTTCTACAAATACCCTGTAAGATCTAATACCGGTCTTATCCTACCTAGTGGACGCCGAGCTGACCCAGGAAGACCTGGGGCCTCTAACATTGATTCTACAACCCAGGGCAAGTCACTGAACCTCTCAGCGGCAAAGGTGCTGACCTTCATAAACAGAAGGACTGCTTTATTAGGGAGTCTCCATTCCAACAAAGTCACAGGTCCAGTCCCTATCCCAATTTCAAATGAGAAAACCTTCAGTGAAGCAAGCTGCCCATAGTCACAGAGCTGGGATGTGTCAAGGCAAGGCCTGAATCTAAATCTCCTGACTCCAAGCCTAGCACCCTTTTAAATGTCGCCGTGTTGTACCTATAGAATTTTAGAACCTGGAAAGGAAGATAAGAATCAGCTATTCCTACCCTTTTGTTTTATAGATGAGAAAAGCAAAATCCAGAGATAAAATGAGGAATTTTACAGTGAGTGGTTGACATTGGATAGCCCTAATTTCCAGACTCTTGGTCCAATATTCTCATAACACCACCTCTAATAGTCCAATCTGACTCAGCCCCCATCAACAGTATGCTGGGAAAATAGTAGACTTGGGAACAGAATGATCAAATATTTGTTGGATTAAAACTACTAAAACTTTTTTTTATACCATGTGCTTTCACACAGTTGGTTTAAATAATCCTAGATTTTTATATTTTTTTAAACATAATTTTCCTGAACAACTTCAAACTACACCATGTCCAAGAACCTTTAAAATATCATCCTTTTTAAATAATCTCTCCTCCAGGATAAACATAAGGAGACTGCAGATTTAGAACTGGAAGACAGCTAGTCCAAACCCCCTCATTTTAGAGATGAAGAAACAAGGCCTAGAGAGGTGAAAGTAATTTCTCAAGTCATAGAAGTGTCAGGGGACAGAATTAGGATTCAAATCCAAACTCTTCCCTATGTGTGATATTCCGCTTCAACATCCCAGAAATGACAAAAGTTTCTGAACACTCCAGGCAGTTAATCAAAGGCACAACTAAAACGACATAATTTACTCATAAGGACAAGTCCTTAAGAGCATCAAGGTAGCACCACAGTGCATGTGCATGACCTGAATTTAAATCTGTCTTCAGACACTTCTTTGCTGTGTGACCCTGAGCAAGTCATTTAGTCCTGTTTGCCTCGGTTTCCTCATCTATAAAATGAGCTGAAAAAGGAAACGGTAAACCGCTCCAGTATCTTTGCCAAGAAAACCTCAAATTGGGTCACAGAAAGTCAAAGATGACTGAAAAGAATGACTGAACAACACCACAGGTTCTTAGTAACCTCAGCCCCTATCCTTACTTAAAATTCTGTTTTTAAAGTATCTTGAGATTTTATTTGGACAAAGATACATCCCTAACATCTAAAATCCAGTATCACAAGGATTCCCTAAAAACCCAGAGCTGAGAAGACAGCTCAAGTCCCTTCTACCTGTGTGATTTATCCATCAATTCAACATACAGTTTTTAATCAAGCCTGGTTACTGAATGATTCCAGGATTAATATTCTTGTCTCTTGAATTCAACAACCAATTCAAGTCATGAGAGACTCGTGTTTGAGGGGGAAAAAATGTAAAAGTATGAGTTCTAGAGGAAAAACCAAAGGTATTGTTGTCTAGCCCTCACTCTGCCACTGAGTAGCATGAGCTCGGCTCAGCTCCCTGCTGCACAAGGTTCTCTCATTCTTGTGTAAAGTATCAAGATATAGTTTCTAACCTCACAGAGCTTACATAGCCTACTGAATAATCTCTAAAGTTCTTTCTGGCATTAGAATCTTTTAATTCTATTCCCAGTTCAAACCAAGCAGGAGCGACTATCTAAATGGAAGGCAGTACAACAGGAACACCTAGAAGTAACAGATCCCCAGTCTGACCAACAGAAACCAGAAAATAAAGACATCTAACACGGTAATGAAAGAACCAAAGTCATCAAAAAAGGGTAAATTAGTTAGGATCCTCTGCTTAAGGCAGCAAACAAGTACACTAAGCACTGGAGAATTATTCTCCTCAAAAATAGCTCAGATAAGCCAAGTGTGGCATATATTAAGAGGCTCAGTAGTCATCTGGGAAATGTGCACCTGGCAACTCAGGCCAGATAAACGCAGGAAGTTCCTGTGCTCCAATCACAGTCTGCTCTATCACACCTACAACACCTGCCAAACACAGTGTTTTTAGAAAAGAAAACATGTACTTTAACAATGTGATCCAAGGCTCACTATAAAATTCTCTTCTGGTAAATTTTCTAGTTCAGTCCTTTTATTTAACCTATTCATTTTGTTTAAACTTATGTGTAATCTGACTATTCAATTTACTTTTAAAAAAAATTAGAGAAACCCCCAGAAACTAAATTTAAAATGTAATCTGAATTTTAATTTATCACATCAGATTTAAACTGTATTAACAGAGGAAGTCCTTCTGTGGGCAATTTAGGGTCTATGTATAATACTTTAAAGTTACACTTTTCAGAAAAGAGATGAAGAATCTGTCATTTCCACAATGTCAAATATTATGAACTTCCCTAGTACACTGTAGGGAAACCACATGAACCTAATAACGCTGAAAATCACTGATTTCTCCACCCAAAGTTTACACCCTACTGATATTGCACAGTTCATAATAAAATGTTATCGGTGGTTTCTGAATTGACTATGTATGTATGAGAAATGGGTGGAGAAAAGCTTGTAGTAACCTAACAACAGCAACAACCACTTACGGAAAAGGAAATAAGATAACACAAATGAAAGGTATAATGTAAAAGCAAACTTTGTAAGAAACTCTGGCTTCTTTGTCAAACTTATTCTTTCAAGTTTCAGACTCCATTAAGGCTTCACTTCACTATAGACGGTAACTCCTGGGAAGCTTTTGCCATAATCTGAGAGTAAAGATTCAGGAGGATTTCCCCCAATAAAATAACCTACCTTTTATACGGCAAGAAAGAACATGCACAAAGAACAAAACAAGTCTGCTCCCAGAAGGGTGCTCTTTAACTAAGACAACTGCTTCCAGCCTGTCTATTCTCCACAGGGGAAACTGAGGCCTAGAGAGGTGAAGTCGCCTGCCAAAGCTAGAACCCAAGCCCAGATTGTCTGGGTCCAGGTTCCCTGTTCTTTCTAGTCCAGCACAAGTCCTTTTTTTCTCACTCCAAAACATTCAATTACTAACCAACATCTTAGCCACAATAACAACCCCCACACAGATCACCTTTGCTGTTAAAAAGAGATGTTGTTTTTCCCAGTTCACAGGTGAGGCATGATGGAGAATCTACCTGGGCTACAATGTCCCATGTGACTCAAACAGACCATCCAGAATCAGGAAATAACCCCTCCTTATAACCCAAATCACTGAATGTCCATCACTCGTTCTGTGAGTCTGGTTGTGCTTTCATCCTTGACGTTAACACTCACCTCAATTTCTCGAAGCTTAGCTCGCTTTTCTTCACTCATCTCCGAATATTTAATAGAGGACTTGGACTCTGCCATCTCTTCTTTGATCGGATTGGAATACAAATGATGCTCTTCAGATTTGGAGCTCTGAGTGTCCTCCTCATCTTCACTCTCTTCTTCTTGACTTTGGGAATAAGCAGGACATGTGAGCAAATTCAGATCAGTGCCAGAGCTGTTTCTGTTGCACCCCCCTCCCCCTTACACTTTCCCTTTCCCTGGCTTCTTCCTAATCTTCAAGTTGGTCTCTGTGCATTCATCTCCTTGCTCCTGTGTTTGTTTCTGTCTACATCTGTCTTGTATTTCAGTATCTCTTAGAGTCAAATCTATCTCCATTTTGGAGCAATTCCTTCCTACCTACCTATACCGGTGCCTTTCCTTGCTCCCCTCCCAAAAACATGTTATCTGTGCCTGTGTTGTCTCATCTTCCCTTTCTTTTCCCCCTATAATTAAGTACTGAATATAATTAGCAAGGGCTTAACAAACATTTATTAAATTGATGGTTTTTCCATTGTGTTAAGTGTTTATTTTTTGCATTCTAGAGAATTCTGGGCAGAACACATTTATTTTGAACACAATCATATTTTCTCATTGACTATAAAACTTTCAGAGATGTTTTCTCTTCAAAGTTTTCTGAAAAAAAGTTTTGATTGCAACAAGTAATAAAAATCATGCTTAATCACATATTGCTTTTGTGGTGTTGTGTAACTTTCCCATATACCTTCTGCAAAACTACTGAATCAAATGGATAATCGATGCAAATGTTCTCTGGTATATCACCGTTCATTGGGAATTCTTAAACATTAAATCTCACAAAATCAATAAGATACAATAACAATATTAAACATTAACTTTTCCCAAAACACTGCCCACAAAATGTTGATCTACACAAACTGTCAATACTACTCTATATCCCTGGAAAGTTACTACTCCCATCACTGTCTTAGGTGATGAATCTTTTGGTGGTAGCAGTGGACTCTAGAGACACCAACCAAGTAGCATATAGAATCAAGAAACATTAGCATTAATCTAGTCTTTACTGTAAACAGGTACAATTTCTTTAATATATACTTATTTAATTGAGTCAAATTAATAAGCATTTACTATGTGCCAGCACTATGCTAAGTGCTGGAGATACACAAAAGGGCAAAAACAGTCATCAAAACTAAATGCTTTCTAAATTCTAAATACTTTCTAAAAGAATTAGACACCTTTAAAAACAACTTTGGAAATAAACAATAACCTGGGGTTAAGTAGCAATTAATGGTAGCCAGATGAATTGTTTTTCTTTAGTGTGAAAAGTCCTAGTACCTTTATACATAGAACATTTCCAAGCTACTTTACCAAGTTTATACAGAGCTAGTCACCTCGGTTTAAAACTTGAATCATGTTTCACTCTTCTATCACCCTCCCTTACTCCCCCCCTCCCCATCATATCCAAATCAGTTGCCAAGTCTTTTCAATTCTACCTTCACAATCTCCCTCATGAATCTGTCTCCTCTTCTAATGCTACACCACCACTATTTCAGGCTTGCATCACCTCTCACCCAGATTACACTAAAAGTTTCCTTAGCTAGTGTCCCTGATTCCAATTTCCCCTAGCTTCATACATTCCTAACAAAATAATCTTCCTTAGAAAAATGTCTAAGCATCACACTAAGGCCCTCACACAAGAGCTGATTCTATCCTACATTTATAGCCTTTTTTCACATTATTCCCTTCCATACACTATTAAGAGGGCACCAGAGGGAAAGGGAAGAGAGTAGGGTCTTTCTTCCCCTCCTAAAAGCAAAAAACTACTGACAGTTACTTCTAAAATACAGTTACTGTAAAATGAATTTTAGAAATGAATCATGATTCTGAGTATGGCATATAAACTCAAAACATTTTACAAGTGAGTCCTGGAAATGTTTTGATTTATGAAAGGCCATAAAGTTCATATCAGAGACAAACTGTTTACCAGTTCTGTTGTAATCTTGCTTGTCTACTTTTGAAGCACATTAGAATTTAGTCAGTCTATGGTTTCCAAAGCAGTATGTATATAATAGACACATACAAATCTTCAACCAAAGCAAGTAAGTTTCAACCTGTTTAAAGCTCCAAATCGCTATTTTAAAATCAAGTTTCTTCCTAAGTGCTGTAGTAACCAATACCCTCTCATAAAATGTAGTTAGTAAAGATGCTGTTTTAGATTCGGCCACTAGAGTGCAGTAGTGTAGCACACAAATAAATTCAAGTGCTGGGTGAGCATACTAATACAAGGGGAAAACAAAAAAGGTGATATAAATTACTGTCTTTCATACCCCAGGAAGCTATCTGCACAATAATTTATTTTACCAGGCCCATTCAAATTAAATCACTCTAAAAGAAACCACTAAACCTGTCTCATTTGAACTGAATAGGGAATTATATTTTTTAAAAAAATAGAACAACTGATCACCAAGCCTTTGGAACAGATCAAGATGATTCAAAAATAATTTAAAATATAGGTTATTTTTTTAACCATTATCTTCAAGTCTAGCTTCACACTCGTTATTTTTTCTAGTTATTAAGTTTTTATTTAAGTGTGATTTTGATTCTTGCTAAAAAATCACAAGTGGGGGGTGGTAGTGAAGGGACGACTTGCCTTACTCATCAAAGGCTGTTACAACATTAACTAGTTTAATGGTTCAGAATAACAAAATCAAATATACATCAAAATTTAATGACTTAGTGGCCATTAGTTCCATCTTTTAGGAAACAGTATGAAGTAAAGGCTTTTTTCCCACTTAAAAAGAAGAAAAAGATAAAGTCTATCATTCAAGTGTGTCAACATGCCTATTATTTTGTCGTTATCTAAAATAAGTATCTCAAACACATTCATGCTCTGGGAATGCTATTCCACGTAGTTGGTTACTGTTGATTAGTACTGCTATACCCATAAATTTAGAAAAATTAGCCCACTTGTAAAACATTCTAATCATGCAAAAATTAATTTTCACCAAAGTGATTACTACATTTTCCAAAAAACTGAAAGACACTGGTATTGCCTCTTCATATTTCCCCATACTCCCCAACACTGGCAATGATTATAACTATCCTCCAATTTGGCTCTCTCTTGTTCAAGCTCTCACTTTTAAAAAAAGGGGAAGAAGGGTCCTCATTTTTAAATAGAGATCTTTGCCATGAAATAAAGTTTGATATGTGTAAAGTGCTACCTCTAACCCAAAGCAGCAATTATACTAGCAAGCTATTGCCTGAAGGAGGATTTTGAAACAGATCACTACAATTTCATACCCAAGGGGAAAATTTTAAAAGTATTTAAAACTATGAGGACTGGGAGCATTAAATGATATTAACTATTACTATAATTTTACTTTGAAATAAAATTTTATACCCTATTTTTTTTTTTTTTTTGGGCCTTATGAACAGAAAAATACACGGTGGTGCCAATTTATGCTGCTTGATCCTTCAAGGTATTCTGTAAATTCTAGTTTTAGGGCTAATATAATCCACGGAAAAATCAAAATGCACCTGACAAAACATAAAAAAGACCCATCCGACCCACCCTTCCTCTTGTTGAAGAGCTCTCCTCCAATTTTCCTAAGAATTTTCTTGAAAACACTACCAAGTATTTAAGTATACATATGTGTGTGTGCACATGTGTGTGTGCAGGTCCTCCATTTTAGAATTTAAGTTCCTATATAACATGGAGAATGAAACCACTATTCCTTTTACCTCTTTAAAAAAATCACTTTCCACAGAGCCCAATACAATATTTGATAAGAGATCTGAAAGAAATGCCACTGATCAATTAACATATTTAACTACAAAGTGAGATTCATAACTTGATGGAAGAAAACAAATACACTACAGAACTAAAAAGCTCACTGAAATGAGAAGCACTATAACCAGAAGCCAAAAGCTCCTCGTATGCTGGGAAAATAAGTGAGGATCTGAACATGATCCCCTTACCAGATTTTCCCTCCTCTTCACTATTATTTCAAGCACACCCCCTAATGAAAAAAAGGGCACCCACACCAGAAACTGAGCACAGTAAGATCCTAGATTCTTACTTTTGATTTTCTTCTTCTTCTGATTCTTCATGCTGGTCAAATAACTCCCACTTAGATGTTGTTACCGCTGAATAAAGGGAAAAAGGATGTAATTCCATAAGGTAAATTAACATTATTGTAGAAGCACAGCTGAGTTCCAGGTTTAGAGCTGGAGGTTTGCATTACACAAGTTTTTATCTGTATGGTATTAACAGCCATCTCTTTGTTCTACATGCATTCCATTCCTCATGGGAATATGTAAGTTTAATTCTTTACTCAAACTTACACTGCATTTCTATCTGAATTAACTAGGTGACTAATATTCTCATGCTTGTGTTGAAGATTCCTTGTTTGATCAGAAACTCCATATATTCCTGTGGACACACTATAAGCACCTTGTTTACATCCATATGTACACATCATAAGCACACCCTGGCTTGGGGCATTCACAAAGGCAATCTAAGTACAGGAATAGGGAGAAACTTCACCAAGAGTGGAGGGCTCTCTTCCTCCAACCTCCTAATTTCTATGGGAAACAGTGAGTTTGAAATTGGCTCCCAAACATCCTGAGATTCTGTACTTTGATTTTCCACTCATAGTATGTCACTTAAGAAACTTTTAGCTTGCTAAACAAGGGTCTGAAACGAGACCAGCAACATTTACTGGTCTACTGAGAACTTAACAGGCCCTATGGTGTCTCTGATTCCAAACTTGTTATATAAACATTTCAGGAACTGCCTTGACCCATGCAAACAAGATGACATCTGTAAAATGTGTCATAAATGCTAGCTATTATTTACTTGGGGAAAGAAAAACTTGATGGAGAGTTAGCATTCTGCTCACCTTGGGCTTCCAATTCCGATTCGTCTACTGCTTCCCATTTGGATGGGGCTACTTTAAAAATTGGCTCATTCTTTTTTGAGTCTTCCGATGTATCCACTGTTGAGGCAAAGAACTGCACTATTAGGAAAGGAGCTAACCAAGGAGAGTAATATTTTAAAAAAGTATCTACATCACTCATCCTACATCACCATCTTGGCTCCGCCCCCAATGATTTTTAAAATGTTTATCTTGCGGCTTATTCACATTTTGTTTTTATAAATACATTCATTTCTGAAAATACTTCTTACCAACCCTACTGACTTGCTGGACAAGTCATTTAACCTCTCCGCCTCAATTTCCTCATCTACAGACTGGGAATGATTTAACATCTATCTCACAGCTGGGTGGCAAAGTAGGTAAAGCTTGAGTCCTGGAGTCAGAAGACCCGAGTTCAAATCTGCCCTCAGATATTTATTAGCTGTTTGACCCTGAGCAAGTCACTCAACCTCTGCAGCACCTCCCAGTCAGAGAACTAAATGAGATAATAATCTGTAAAACACTTAGTGCTGAATACCTGGAACACAGCAGGTACCATATAAATGCTGGCTATTATTACAAAGTTGTGTTGGGAGGTGATCAAATGAGAAAATATATGTAAAACTATTTGCAAACCTGAAGACTCAGGAGTAATCAGACACTGAATGAAACATAAAAGAACAAGGTCACAAAAACCCAGAGAAGAGAGAATCCCTAGAAGGAAAAGGGGCAACGGTGTCAAATGCTGCAGAGGCTGAGAAAGATGAGGGCTTATGACAAAGCAAACAGGTATGGCAACCACGAGAAACAAACACACATATGTGTATCACACATATTTAGGAATCCAGGGCTTTTTCCAATACAGGGAGGAGGAGGCACAAGGTCTGAATACCACTTCTGCCACTTCCTCTTTGTCTTACTTGGCCAAGTGCCTGCAGGTCTCCATCTATAAAACGTAATGGCTGAACTGGATGACTTCTATCCCTTCTGGATCTAAACACTGTACCTTTCCCTCTATCAACGCAGAATGGCTGAGGCTCCACAACTTCTAGTCTTAGAGTGGCCCTGAGCACCAGAGAGAAAGGGACAAGCCCAGGCAGCAGAAGCAAGATGTGAACCAAGGTCATAATCCTGATTCTAACATCAGAGCACTCACTACCCAACAAGCCACACTTACCTCTCGGTGTAATATATACATACACACACACACACACCCCCCAACATCTTTTAATTCCTATACCTCTTTTACTACTGAATATCCAGGCTTTTTTTTCCTTAAGTAACAAACACAAATCCAAATAAAATAAAACATTTCCATCACAAAATCCTATGTAACATTTTTCATTATTTTCATCTAAAAGTAAGAATAAAATCTACTTAATTTCAAATGTCAACCTATTTTGTTCTATCTAAAGACAAAAATGAAAGTTTCTCTTACAAGGCACACCATCGAGATCGTCATCAAGTGACTTTATGGGGACTCCATCAAGGTCATCAATGGGGGTGGCATCAATAGGAATTCCATCTACATCTTCCAAAGGTGCACCATCAAGTTCTTCCTCAATAGGAGCCCCATCAAGATCATCTGGTACTTCCTACAGAAACACACAGACAAATTAACTTCCTCCTGTATTTTTTTTACCAGCTGCTGCTTTGACATTTACAACATCTTTCACATGCTAACAAGCCAGTACAATCCTGGACACATGGATGCCAGTTACCACATTTAAGATAGGTCTATGGTTTGTATTTTACTAGAATACAAATTCCTAGAGGGTTAAGTACCCATTTTCATATCTCGAGGGATTAGGACAGTGCTATGCACATAGTAGATAATCAATAAATAACTGCTAAATCAAATGATAAAAGAGTATATCTGAATTAAGAGCATTTAGCTATGATTTGTTAACATATTTAAATCTAAGTGCTAACCCACCAAAAACAATGGAATTCTTTTCATTTTTCAAAGCCTTCTTTCAAAGTCTTTCAAAGCTTTCCCTTCTCTTACTCTATACATCAGGAAAAGATCACTCCCTGTGAACTATTTCTGATTTGTACCAGTCATTTGGCACCTAACACTTAATAATAAAAGAACATATTAACATGCTGTCTTTTCGCTCTAAACTTTCACATGTTTATATTGTAAACTTCTTAAAAGACCTACATTTTATGCTCATTACATGTCAACAGTTAACAGAGTACTTCATATATAACAAGACACTCAAATACTTGGTGTAGAGATTTTTTCAATTTTTGTATTTCTAAGCCCAGCATCTAAAAAAGTGCCTAGAACCCTAATAATAAATGCTTGTTGGATGAATAATTAATGAGGTCGGTGTTCCTCTATATTCAAGATTTCAAATTATTAGCTACTTTCAATCATTCTAAAATGTTCTGATCTCAATGTTGCCACCAGAGGAGCTCCAGGCTTTTTTCCTGGGCTAAAATTATGATTGTGAAGTATGTTGTAAGTTTTCTCTTTACACAAAAATAAGCATATTATCTTAAAATCATCCTTTTGTGAAGACATTTCTTTCAAATATGACAAAAGTAAAAACTACAAACCTGCCCCAGTCTACTTGATCAGGCCTTATCCCTTTTAGTAGGCTAAACAAAACTAGAATTATGGGGCCAGAGATTATTAGGAGAACATGCTTAGTTCCAAAAAGTATTTGGGGGTGAGGAGGAGGCTACTCTAGAGATGATGAGGGATGGCAGAAGGATTACTCTCTTCTTCCAGATAAAACAGGATTAACTGCACTGCTTTTTTGTTGCCTCATTGCTTCCCTATAGGTTGAAGGCGTACAAATTACTCTGGCTTGTTTATCCATTCATTAACTCCTTGCCTGCCACTGGTTATTTCTAGTCCTGTCACTTTATCCTCGCCACGTTAGTCTCTTCCTCCTACTTCTGTGTTCACTGTCCCAGTGAGCACTATCACAGCAGAGAAGCTGTAAATCTTTCTGAAATGAACTTTGTGACAATATCATCACAATGATTAATGCAAGACATCTAAGACATACACATACTCATGTAACATCAAAGCAACCACGAGGAAATAGTACAAATTAAAGGAAGTCCATTTTGAAAACGTCTTGTGTTTTAACACTGTTACTTAATAACCATCCTTTTGTAATCTCTGTTATGTTGTATTGTATGGCAACTTATCTACTCCTCCAAATGAAAGATGAGCGGTGACACCTACCTCTGTTTCTTTTTCTTCAATAATATTTACAAGTCCCAAAAATATATTTTGTAATTTGATCAAAAATGGTTCTGGATAAATTGCCCAGTCTTCCCACGCTCTGAAGCAAGTCATTACTCGTTGCTTAAAACATAATAACAAAAGGAAACCAATAGTCATTTATCAAGAAAGTTAAAAAGCAAAGCTCGTAGTGGCCTGCGTCTCTTAAAACACAACCAAGAAATGCAGGGTCTCCTATTCACCCTCTTCCAGATTCTTTAGCTCTGAATGTCAATGATTTGGATCAGAGATAATGGATTGTATAAAAACAAATGAAAAGATAACAAAGAATTCATTGTTTAAAAAAATTAAAGTAACCATAAATATTTAAAACTATAATAAATTAGTCACAGTCATTTGAAGCCACCCCAAGAACTTTTAGGATGCCTTTTATTAACTGAAGGTAATTCATAAAGTGGGATGTTCCCTAAGAAAAGGCCAGTTAATTTCAACAGTGTCTAATGAACAGAAGTATCAAAAGGAGAGGAGTCTGGCAGAGTCACTCACTACAGCAGAAACGTATGATAAATGCTATCCATACAATCTCTCCTGAGATCATCTCTAGTCATCCCAAATTATACCCCTTCAACAACCACATTTCCCATAAAGCATTCAAAGCTGTCTTGTACCGCTTTTCCTTAAAGTTGTCACATATAACCGAGATACAATATATCATCATCACAAACAGCTTCATAGCACTTCAAGGTTTGCAAGACTTTTTACATGTGTTAACTTGGACTTTTCACAATACTGTTGTGAATAATGTGCCATAATGTAAAGCCAATCAGCAGTAGATTCCTGAGAGAATGCTACTATGAGGAGCTTTAAGATTCAGATTACACAGTATTAGTGAACACTCTGTTTATTCCATTACAAATCTTTATTCAGTACAATGTTCACAGTTTCCGCAATTCACAATATTATATACAATCTTCAGAACAAGGAAAGTCTCTATGTTATATCTTATTACAGAAAGGAACAAGGAACAAGAGAAGAATAAGCTGGTTTCCCTAAGGGAGAAACCAGCTTCACACTTTTAAGATTCAATCAATCAAATAACAAAGGAAAGATCTAGTTTCCCTAGAGGGAGTTGATTCAATCAACAATTCACAATATACTGATCTTCCACTCCTGGGGTAACCATTAACTTTAGTTTCCAAATAAAGTTCTTAG
>CM053600.1:166889156-166930010 GCA_028646575.1 Pseudocheirus occidentalis | reverse complement strand
TTAACTTTAGTTTCCAAATAAAGTTCTTAGACAACCACACAATCCTTCCACCCCTTGATTTCCAACAAACCTCAGTTTAGTCCAAGGGGAGGCCTTTTCTTCACTTTGACTCTGGGTAGTCTCTCTGATTCCCTGGATCCCCTTGCTAATAATAATTAGCTAATAATACCCTCATCTTCTAGATAAGTGATTTGCCTGTGACCACACAAGCTAATAAATGTCTATAGGAAGGATGTGAACCAGGTGTTCCTAATGCCTGGTCCTTTTCACTTCACTGCTACCTAATCCAAAGATGTAAAATGTATTTTTTCACATGATAACTGGCTCGTGCAATTCTCTCTCTCTACCTTCACACTACTATGCTACAGTGACAAATGTGACCAAATTAAAAGAAGCAAAATTTAAAAACGTCTGGGATATAGTGGTACAGGATATAGTTTTGTTTTTTTTGTAACTCAAGATAACTACATCAAAAAAATAAACATTTAAGACCTAGGACAATGTATTTTTTATTAATTTTTGCCACAAAAAATTGGTATAATATAAAAACAAAGATATTATGAGATGTTCAGATTTAAAGTTCTATCAAAACAGCTGGGACTTTTAAAAAAAATACACACAAGATACAAAATCTATACACATACCTTGAAATTTTCAGATTGTAAATGACCTTGAATTGTACGGTAGGTGGCATTGAGGTCTGAAAATATCTGACACAACTTTGTTTCAAAACTGTAAGTCAAATAACATTATTTTAAAATTCTAACAAATTGTCATACAACATAATTGTTTCTCCATCCTTATACTCATTCCTATTCTTAAAATACTTAAAAACCAAGAACTAATTACTAAATTACAGAACCAACAACTGTGTGGTTTTAAAGGACTGGAAACATTTTGAAATTCTGTCAAAGTTTCATCACCTTAGTACTATATCTTAATTTATAAAGCCCTTTCAAGAAAAGACATTACTTCTTTGATTTAAATAACTCAAGTCAATGGATTCAGTGAAGCTTAGTCTCCTGGAGCACAATTGTGGACAAGAACATAAACAATTCTTTATTACCCATTTTACAAATAAGGAAACTGAGGCTCAGAGTTTAAATTGTCAACTGAAAACTACACAGCTCAAAAAGTAGGAAATTCAAAACTAGGACACAAATCTTCTGATTTTTTAATTCAATGCTCCTTCTACTACACTACAAAATCTTATGAGCCTATCTTAATTCTTTAATTAGTGAAACACTGAATTAAAACCAGTAATTAACACTGCTTCAGTCCCAAGGGAGCAATGTTACCAGATAATATGTAAAGAAAATCCATGGCCTAAAATTTCTTAGTGTTTTTTAAAAAACAGAAAAGTTTACTTTCATAAGAGAAACAGCAAAATGTTTCTAAAACTGGTCTACTTGATTTAGTGGGAAAAGAAGACCAAAAGAATGGGAAATAGAGAGAACAGTGGATTTGGGGCCAGAAACTTCCTGACAGTAAAATCAAGTGGCTGGATGAGAAGATCAGCTGTCTATTACAGCTTCAAATCCTACCATATATACATACATACACCAAAATATTAAAAAATGGAAGCCACAAAAACAAAATCTAAAAGACTTCATTGTAACTTATCTTAGTGATTACAACTATCTTATAAGTTGGGAGCCTGATATACCAGGATTATGACCAATTAAATCCAGAATAAGTGCCAGAGCAATGTATTCTTTAAAATAATGTCCTAAGAGTTTCCAAGTCCATATTCATGAAATTTAAATAAATTTTTTTTTGCATGGAGATGGGGTTAAAACATTTTTGGTTATTTAAAATATACCTTTTGTAGAGCTCAAATTAAATTAAGCTCTTATCTTTTATTTTAAAATTACAGATATAAAACATTATACTTACAATTTTCTATAATATGAAGCATTGGCAACTTTTGCCGAAGAATTATATAATACATCAGAAACCAGATATAATCTGGCAATCTGTAACGTAAAAAAATAAAAATGATGCACAATTATGACTACAAAGCCAACAACAAATCTGTAACAGAACATGACACTTCCATTAAACTGTGACAAGGAATAATAACAGAGGTAATCAGGCTTACCTTCAAATAACTTGTTATCAACATAAAAAACATGCTCACTACAATTATTTCTTTAAGAGAAATGTAGATTATGTTTAAATTTCATTGTACATGTTTTTCTAATCTAACACTTAAAGATAAAAATTCCCTGCTCATAATTTACTTAAGTATGGAAAACATGAAATGCTTTTCTTAGAAATAAATTCATAGACCAAAATATAACTTATCCAATCACAAAATACTTCATGTAATAAAGTGCTTAAAAAGAATTCAGATGTGACATAAGATCATTTCTATTTAAAAACTCAAGAAAAATGTCTACATACCTTTTTAGGCAGTGGTGTTTTCAAGATGGACAATGACTCAGTAATACAATCCACTATTTCTTCAGCAGCTTCAGCATTATTAAGACAGAAAACCATTGCATCACCAATGTCATTTTTCCGAGGAGTTAATCCACGTAAGATTTCTTCTAATTTATCTCTCTGCCTGAAATAGTTTTTTTTTTGGCAAATTATAAATACTTGGGGTTCCACTGCAAGATTCTTTTAGGTGGGGGCTGTTTTTTCTTTTCTTTGTATCCCCAGTCCTTAGCATGGTGCCTGGCACATAATAGGTGCTTAATAAATGATTGTTTACTTGACTCCAAATGCCCAATACTTTAGTCTAACTTGTAAGAATTAAAAAGTCGCTTAGATGGTATCACATATTTCACCACCTAAATATTGTAACACTTCCAAAATACAAGTTTCAGTAAAAATGTGAAGAAGGTACTACCTGATACATGTATCTCCTAGATAAAAGCCATAGTTATTACTGTTCAAGTGAAAAATACTTTTACTAGCCCCTTGAAAGCCAGCTTCCTCCCAGGATTCCCCACTCCAAGGCACCAGAAGAGCACGAGCAGGATTTGGTTTTCTGTCTCTTCTTTCCTTCCTAGTTCCATCAACATTATCTTTGTTTCTTTCAGTGCTCCCTTTGGCATGACTAAAGCAGGCAAACCCATAGGCGATAAGAAGTGCATCTGCATGAGCAAACACACAATAAAAACTGGATTCCCCAATACCTAGCTCACAGGTATAGATTAAACAACAAAGAATAGCTCCTCTTTTTTCCATTTGGTTGGCAAACCTCCCTGAATGCCTAATCAACATCAATAAAACCCTGGGGGCACGATTACTTCACCTCTGAGTTTCAATGTCTTCCCCTATAAAAGAAGATGGATATACTATCTTCAAGCTTTAAAATCCTGTGATCCCAAGGAGCCACAGGGGCCACCTTCCACTTCTCAAAACAAAGATTCTAGAAATCTTTGGTAGGTTACTTCTTGTGCATCCCTACCTGAACAACTCCTCTTAAGTCTTACAGAAGATGGAACAAGTTTCTAACAGTCATTGACAAGCAATCAGAACTTGGGACATGAACCTGAAGTCTAAAAAAGTCCAAGGACTTAAAGAATGCAAGTGATAACAGGACTAGGGGCTTATAGAAAATTGTAAAAATTGCTTGTTCGCCCAACCAAGATCCTTTGGCACCCCCCTGCATAAAAAAGCATTTCTAACTGGCAAAGAATAGGTCAGACTGGGCTGATACAACAAAGGAGAAAAAAGAATGACAGCAGAAGCTTTATGGCCACTGTTCCAAGAAGCTTGGTTTTTAGAGAAAAGAGAAAGGGCAAAGACACCACAAACGCGTTGTTAGTTGCCTTATGCCTTAAAATGCCTGTGTGATAAACAGGGTGAATGACCACTCAGTTGGTTGACTCTCCCAGACAGACAAGCTTTGACTGGTACTGAGGGATCACAGGACCATACAGTTTATAGCTGGAAGGGAAGGATCATAGGTCAATCTAGTACAACCCTTTCATTTGACAAGGTAAGCAAGTTAAGTGATTTGCCCGGGCATATTGGCAAATAATGGAAGAGGTAAGACTTGATCTCACAATTAAGCCCTGCCCACACTGCCTCTCCTTGCTTTGGCAACTGCTCTTAAGTAGCCAGTGTAGAAGGCAAAGCCAACTGGGTACAGCTACAATTTCTAATACGGTCATGACCAATCCCAGAAAATCTTGGACTCACTGAGTCTGGTACAGGGTCTCAATGACTGTGATGTTCTCAGCCAGTGATCAGTTAAACTGTACCAAGAGCAATCTGGACAAAACTTAGTAAGACAACGAAGGCCAAAGACAATGAGCTGGATTCAAGTCTCGTCAACAGCCCTGGCTAGTTCTGTGACTAGTTTCAAGTCACATCCTCTCTCTGGTTCCAGTCTCCTAATCTATAAAATAAGGGGCTTGTAGTACTAACTAGATGGTTTCTCAGGTCCTTTCTACCTCTCAATCAATGATCTGAATCCCTTATTCAAAGGCTAAAATATAATGCATCACCTCTTTTCTGAAACATTTATTCTACCTTGTACTAATTACTCAGGGCAGTGACCTACATTTGAATCAGCATCTTCATTAAAAGCCACATAAGTTTTAGAGGTGGAAGAAACCTGAAGACATTTGGTACAATTCTTTTTTTTTTTTTTCAAACAATAAGATAACTTCTTGAAGATTTTATGATCCATACCATAGATCTGTACACATAGTGGTAGGGCTGGGATTTTAACCCAGATCTTCTCACTCTTAAACCAACACTCTTTACATGGCATTGTGTTGCACTCAACTAAAATGTATTGAATTGAAGAACATTTATCACAGAAGCAATAGAGATCAATGGCAAAAGTTACTTAGTTCTTAATTGGGCAAAGGAGTGGAAATGAAATGAATGGGTAGTTTTCTTTGCCCTCTTTCATGGAACCTCAAATTAATGCACTACAATTTTAAGATAATAATATTCTTGGCTTGGGGGGCAAAACTCTTCCAACACTGAAAAGGAAGCCAAGAAAGAAGCTTACTCTTCTTTAAGTGCTCCTTTCTTGCTAGGTTCCTCAACAAAAGCTTCAGTTTCTTGCTCTTCTGACATCCCATGCAGGTATGGATTTAATGGTGGTGGCCTCCAAAAAGATCCATTTTTGAACATACGAAAATCTTCTGTTCTCCACTTAGTTGGAGCATCTCCCTAAAAAACACCAAAATATAAGACAATGAAGTCTAACTTTACATACACTCAAAACTAAAGCAGAAATTGGGTTTACTTGCCTGTAGAATTGAATAAAGCTTCCATCTATAGTAAACATGGGCTGGAGTCTGGTTTTCAAACAAAAACCTAAAAAAACCCAACAAATACAGTTTAAATTTCCAGTTAAATGATGTGACTATTCTTTCCAAATAAAGGTACAAGTCAGAAATATTCTGTTTGACTACTGTAAAAATACAACAAATAAAACCTTACACTGAAGGTCAAAGAGGTAATATTTTTTCCCTCTAGCCTGATCTCATCTTACCAACAACTGACATAGTCATCATACTCATAAATGAATTCTTCACAGAGCAATAAATTTTAATTTAGCCATACAAATCACCTTATTTTCAAACATTCATTCTAAACTCAATCTAATGAAATAAATCAAGCTATTCAAAGCATATCTCCAACATGTAATCCTTTATCTGGTGACTGCTATCCATTTAAGCATAATCTTTAAAAATTCAGTGTATGGAAAGCAAAAGTGTTACAGGACTATGGGTTGAAAACTAGAAGAGTCCTGAGGGGTCATCTAATTCTACCCCCTCACTTTACAGATAATAAACTAAGTACCAGAGAAGTTACCTAATTTCCCCAAGGCTACAGTTAGTAAGAGTGGGGACATGCACTCAGATGCTGAGACTCACAGCCAAGATTCTTTCAAGCGAACCACATTGCTGAACAAGTAATACCCTGCCATTTCACTTTTCTCCCCACGGCTGTTTCAAGACACTATGGAGGGGATTCACTACTTTGCTTTGTCTTTTTAATAACCATGTCAGAGGTATTTAGCCTATCATAACTAAATACTTATAAAGACTTTACTCTGAGTCTGAGGTTCGTCACCTGGGTTATGTGAATTTTTTTTAATTTTGGTAAGTGTTACTTCAGTATAATTGGTTTCTCTGGTAATCCTATGTATTTTACTTTACACATGTGCAAACATTCAGAAGTACACATAAGCCTCCCCAGACCACCAGGTGGGTCAATGATACAATGAAAGTCAAGACTCCCTGCTCTGAGTCAAAACAATAGCCATGTGATAGAAACTCTTAGGTTCTATCATTTACCTGTGACATATTGAAGTTGCTTAATTCACTCACTTGTACCAAACATATTCTATTCTCCTTTCTACTGAAATCTCCCTTTTCCTATTTTAAAAATATACTCCTGAAACCTAAATTTCAAAGATTAAACAACCAAGAAGGACAATGTATGCCATATAGGCAACATAAACCCACCTGAACATAGGATTGTTGATTTCTCTATTCATAATCATGGCTTCGAACATTGGTCCTTCACGTACAACAAACTCTATCATTCGATGTATCAGTGCGAGCAAATTCCTATAACAACAACACAGTTAAAGAAAAATGGATTCAGACCTACCACTATATAAAACTATACTTCACCTAAGTTACTTTAATTGTGCAGGAAACGATTATTTTGCTGACTAATACAGAATTTTATACCAGGTAAAAGTAATTTGGAGCAAATGTTAATGCTTTGCATTATGGGGAGAAGGGAAGGGCGTGGTAAGGGGAGGGGAGGGAAACCACAACACATCCTGATAATATTAAAGAGTAAATTTTCTGAAATGTCACTCCTAATTTTCAATACTTAACTCAAAAGGTTACTATGAAATCAGGGACTAAAAAGGAGGAATACTAATCATACATAAAAATTGGAAACTGGAAACTTACAAGCTATCTTACTAATTGTACAAGAAAGTATTACTAAACTAACATCAGATAATGCAAAAATCAAATGAGATAACTTTTGTAGATACTATTACATATGGCTACAATTTATCAAAACTTGAAAACTACCAGATAAATAAGCATATGGCCAGATTTAATAAGAATACCATCTAATTTCCATGCTATAGAAACTTTTTAAAAAATACACATTTATGAGCTCTACAGACCATTGTAGAACTGGGCATACATACTTTTCTGGTTCATACAAACCAGATGGAATTTTTATTGAATCTGACCCTTAAAGAGGCAACATCCCTTTGGTCAACAATAAAAATAATATACATTTGTGAAATAAATGGAAAATTCTCCAGTTTGTAGATTAGAGGCTTTCAGCTTCAAAATAGTCCATGGGTAATAAATAAAGTTTTAAATGAAGAAAATTCCCCCACTCTACTCAAAATACTGCCAAAAGGAGAAAAATATAAGGAGCTTTTCCCAGATTATATAATTTTAATGTTGCAGTATCTGGGCTAAATTTCAAAGTATTACAGAAGTCCTCTTTGCCTCTAAGTCTCTTAGCCAAGTTTGAAAAACAATTGTATTTCTTAAGAATCTGACAAAGGGTCCTAAAATTGTCAGATACATCTCAATTTACAATTGGGAGATTTTTAAAAAATAACAGAATGCAAAGTTAGGTAAAATGATCTCAGCTATTTCCTGACCACAGCATTAACAAATATTAATTGGGAAAAGCAAAAGGATGTTGGCTCTAGGTAAACTGCACGGACATAATTTATTTACCCTATTAGCACTGCCAGAACACTACATTCTCATATCTGCTATAACATATTTTTTAATGTATGGTTATTTTAGAAAACATCAATTTATATGGCTTTATATCATTACCCTGCTTCAGAGGATATAATTAATCACCAAGAAATAAAATTTTATTGCTTAATTTCTCACATTTCTCAAACAAACCTACTTAACTAGACACTAAAACATCTACAAAAGTGAAAAAAAAACTAAGACTAAAAGGAAAAAATTTCTAATCTCTAAAAGATTATAAACTAGGAAAAGAGTTAACTACCTAGATTTTTAACTGCTACTACAATGTTTTGGCTTTCAGAATTAAAACAAATAACCCAAAGCACACCTTAGGTTGATCTAAGTATTTATTTCTTTACAAGAACAAGAACCCTGCAAGAACATGTAGTTCTAAGTTCAAGTACTGAGAATATTCTCCATATTCATATAGTTATGGTATTCTTTTGGGCAGGGGTAGTAGAGGGAAATGATAATGAAATTATAATTCAATTTCTAAGGTCCTACACTAGTAGCCATTTTAAAGATATGGGAAGCGATTCCCATCATCAAATGTTCAAATATGGTCTACACATCCAGAAAAGTAACTGGGTTATTAACTTTAAACTAGGGGTTTATTACTTACTAATAATGAAGTCTTGAAACTTTTTCACCAAAACTACACTCAACCAATTAGATTTTTTTTAAAAGAAATAAACTAAGCCATACCCAAGATACTCCTTTCCATAAGCTTTTTGAAATGCTGCAAAAAGCGAAAAGACTCCTCTCTTTGAATACTAAATAATATGAAAAACTAGTTTCAAATAGGCTTGCAACTTTACTATCTAAACATTCATGATCAAAAATTTAAATTACTTTCATTTAACTAATATGACTTAAAAAAAAACCATCCTAAATATGAAAACTAGCTCCTTCTGGCACTAGACTAAATTTGTGCCTATTAAAACCAATTTTACTCAAATTCCTTGCCCTAAAAGTTGTGTTTAAAAAAAAAAAAAACTTTCGCTCTTATTTTTTTTTTAAAAGGGACTGTTTTACAATAGAATGAAAACAGTGTAGTACAAAAAGATGATAGTTTTCTAAAGTGCATTATTTAAAAATGTCAATTATCTTACTCTGGGCAACAAAAAAATAAAAATGTCTCTCAGTTATAATAAAACCACATTTATTGGAGTCGATCGTACCAATGTCTGGTCAAAAACTGTATACTTTCCCAATCCATCCCATGATGTTTTCCTGGTCCCCCGCTGCCGCAGACAGTTCAGCTGGTGTTGCTCACCAAGGCCAATGTCAAAGAGAATTTGGTATTCTTTTGTGTTCATTTATTATCCAACCAGTGTTGTGTTCCTGTGTTTGGGAAAAGGCTTAGCTTGACTGAGCAAGAGCATACCTAGAGAAATGCCTCTGCTTTTAAACACTATCTTTATATAGAGAAAAGAGGGGTAGGGGTGGGGGAGAGAAACAAAGAAACTCAACTATCTTTCACAGTAAAGGGCTTCCCCTGTGCAGTGTTCAAGAATGAGATTTTTGAAAAAAAATCATTTAAAGATCTACAAAAGAAATCTATAAGTCTACCAAGATCTTCTCAACCAAGACTGCACATAAAATGCATAATTCAGAGAATTACAGAAAGTTATAACACATGAAGTAGAAAACATAACACAATCTAAAGCATCCACTATGCAAAAAGCCCATTAAAGATTTAGTCTTCATAACATTTGACCATCATTTTCAAATGAAAATAACCACATCCTACTCTACAAAAACTATAATTCTGTATATTATACTAAAAAGGAAGAAAAGGAGTGCCATAAAATTGCAAAGTATAAATTATGAATTAGTAAAAATTCCCATTTCTCCCCATAAGTAAGAGGAAGGAACCATTGCTCAGTCAAGCCATTACCTTTTCCTCAACACCATTTTTTTAATTCAGAAGGGGATATTTTCTATATTTAGATCAGTAATAATAAAGAAAAACATGTACCTTTCTGTTGGGATAACCACTTTGACTATGGCTTGCGACAGAGTCTGTATATGAAGTCACATCAGATAATAAACATAGAATATGTGAGTATTGTTAACAAGTAACAAGCAAAAATATACATATGCATTGAAAATACTACACATCTAATCATAAGTTTTGCAGGCAATCACTGCTGTGAAGTTATACACTAAGCAATTACATATATGCAAATGGATGTGTTCAGTGAACCATGAACGTTCACTAAATGCCAAGAATCAGAACACTCCTGCCAGAATGCACATCAATGCCCGGAATCGGTACTACACTGAGAAGTCTAAGATAAGGATTTTAATTTGTGAAATCATTAACTGTTTGCCTTGGACCGTACAAGTTTACTACTTTGTTCCCAAGCCTTTAAAACCAGCCCTGTCATTTTAAGTGTAATTCATTAAAGAACCAACAAATTATTTTAACTGTAAATTAAGTTGGTTTTATGTTTATAAAAAAGTAAATACTCACCCTTTAGTATGTTTTTACTATAGTTAGTTGCTTTAACAAACCACACATACCCTAAAAATTCTGACACCTAGTTGGTCCTTAAATATTACGTCAGCTAGTTGCCATCTAAACAAATCAACTATTTAGGAGGTCATTTTAACTGAAAACTAAGCCAACTGATTACAAAGTAGAAGTTTCTTAAAACAAAATGAATTTAACTACTGCAAAACTAGCACCTAAATAATAAACCTGAAACAACAGGGAATTAAGGAGGGAGAAAAAATAACTGAAAATTGGAATAGCATAACTAAATTTAAAGGAGTGACAGTAACAAAAATATGGCCAGATATTCCTGAGGCCTCATTTCAATACTGGGGTTTCATGGGCTAAGGCAGGGAACAGACTATATGTATCTTTAAGGGTTACCAAACAGATAAGCACACACAATTCTATAAAATTGTAGAAAAGAAAAACTACCATAAGATTTAGTATTTACAAATTAGATGCGGCCCTATGTACATTTTTAAAATTACCTTCTCAAAATCCTCCTTGCTTTTAGGTGGAGGTAACATTGGAGCATTGGGGTTCTTTAATCTCTCTCTAGGCTGAGCATTGAAAGGCAGGCCGGATGGTGGGGGAGGAAGAGTGTGTTCCATCATAGAAGGTGGAATGTATATTGGATGTGGTGGAATAGGTACAGCTTTGCCCCACCCTAGTTTCATTTCAAAGGACATGATCATCTTTCCTACAATAAAGAGTTACTTCATCAAATATTTGGTTTATAAACAAAATTAAATATTTTAAATTACATTTGAATTTTTTAAAGTTTATTTTTAAATTTAAAACTACATTTCAAACAGTGAAAAGATTCTAAGGCTTCTGGACAGATCAGTGATGCTTACCATTTAGGTTTTTCAAAGCTCTCTCAGCATCTCTTCTATTCATAAAGGCCACAAAACCACAATTCCTTTCTCTTGCTCTTTCCTCATCTGTTCTTGGCCACATAATTTTGACACTGGCTAATGGTCCAAACCTCCCAAATTCCTGGCATAACATTTCTTCATTCATCTAAAAGATAAAACATACTTATGAATTTTTAAAATAAAATTTATAATTTACTTCGAATGGGTCAAATTGTTATAATGAACCTTCAAGGAACACTGAAACAATTTCATTGTGAATGAATTTCACCAGTAAACTATTAAAAATCACATTCTCAATCTGTAAGATCACAATATAGAATTATTGCATAGTCCAGCTCTGACTTCGTGGAAAAAAGTCAATAGCATTTACACGATAAAGGCAAGAAAGCAAACTACTTTATTTATTCCTTCATCCCTACCCACTGTCCTTCTTTCAAACTTCTGGAGGAAGAAGTTATTTTATTTTTGTAGATGCCTTACGAATTAAAGCTGTATTTTTACTGTAGAATATTTTAGGCTGTTTAAGGTGGAAAGGAGAACAAAAGGATACTTAGAAAGCAGACCCAGAAAAATTTCTTTTTTTTTTCCTTTCATAAATTAACACTCTAAAATATGAACATCAACAAATAGAGGAAAGGAAAGTGACAAGTATACTATAGAGGCAAAATGCACAAAATATCCTTTATTTCTTCTCTAAAACTCAAAAGTACAGGTCAATCATATGACAGAGCTAGCTGGACAAGACATAAAAAACAATCAGCCAAATAAAGTGCTAACAAGGTTTGTTCACAGTGGAGTTTGATCATAATGTTACAGTATTATTGTAAAATAATCTTAAGACAAAGAATATAGCTGCAAGTATTTCCAATTCCAAATTAATGGTCCGCTTACTGTAGCAATTTTTAATACAATAAAAGAACAGGGGCCCTCTTGGAATCTGCAATGAGATTATTTACTGACATCTATTCCATTAAGTGTTACACACAAGATGCAAGATCTTCCTATAGTGTTTGTTATAGAAAGTTACGGACAGCAGAAAACATGCTTAAGGCAGAAAGGAGAACAAAAGGACACTTAGAAAAGGGACCTAATGGATTACTCCTTGAGACCTAAAGAATACATACATCACTATTACTAGAGGTCATAAGCAATGACTTGTAAAATATCTTTTCTCTTATTAATAGAGCTTTAAAAATAGTTCTTCAAACAAATATCAATGAAAATCTATTAGAAAAGCCATTGTTCATTGTCCTTCCTTTTCAAGGAGGACCAATGAATGATTCCACCATGCTCATATTAAAATCTGATTTGTCTCACTATCTGAAGGGTATTATGGGTTTTCACAACTGTCACCTATTACAAATTCTTTAAGCACGTATTTCAATGATACTCCACAATATGGAAGCTAATTGCCTCAAAGGTTAGCAATCTAGTTTTTTAGACTTTTCCAAAAAGAAATATGCAGTAATATTCCACTTAGATCTATAGTATTACCTGTGGGTTAATGTTTCCAAGGTATAAATTTGTAGTACTTGGATCCCCCACATCATGTGAGCCAGGTGCATAGTCGTCAAGGACTAGGAAAAAAAAGGAAAAGGATTGTAACCCTCAGAATAAAAACACTGTTCAGAATGTGTGCCGTGTTAAAGAGCAAGAAACTATATTACCACCAGATGATCTATTTCTTCGGGAAGGCGCGTCCACTACAAAAGAATAAACAAAATAAACAAAATAAGACCTCCTTACCTTTAATTACATTATTATTTCATCAAAGATACTTATTAAAATAAATGTTACTTACTAGAACGACGCTGACCATCTGAATCTGACTGAGGGGGTTCAAAACGACTTAGCCTGCCTTTTGTTTTATGTCTTTCATCACGTTCTTCTTGAATTCTGTTGAAAACATATTAAATCACTAGCAATGAGTAAAAAAATATGATCCTAGTGATTATGAGTAAAAAAAAATTATCCATCCACTATATTCAAATCAGGTGATTTTTACTACTTTCATGCTGGCTTATTATTTTTAGGAACAAAAGAACTTGGTCACAACTACAGCTGCTATACAAGACAGCCCAGATAACTGAGTCCTTTAGTTAAGTACAAAGGCAACATGTGCCCATTATACTACTAATATCAAGCCTGGAACAGAAGAATTATTTTTAAAGTATTTATTTTAAATTATTATATTTAATGGGGAGGAAATTAAAAGTTACAACTACTGAGAATTTATCAGGTCCTCTCCTATTTTTTCCTCAAGAGGAATATATTTTTCCACTGCAAACAGGACTCTGGCCATTAGATAAAGCATTTTAATTCAGCCCATATATGGGAAATTACCAAGAGGCTTAACTGTGAATTTTACTGTAAGTTCATTTTCAAACCCTGCCCCACAAAAAATAATCATAAAATCTTAAAAGAAAAAAAATCTTAATGACAGAATAATTGGTAAGAACTAACAGGTATACTGTGTGGGTCTTGTCTTGTATTTCCAACGATCTATTCAATACACCTAGGATGTTTATTCTCCACACTGTGGAACTTACTGTTTTAGTTCTTCTTTGAAGAGTTCCAAATTGCTCTTTTTCTTTTCTTTCTCCCCTTTCTTGAGTGGCTATGAAGGATATGACAAGTTATGCTTCAGAAAATGGAAGATTTAACAAAACGAATGGTTCAATAATTATACCATTTCTAAACCACATTTACCTCTTGGCCACTGATTTCTTTAATGTCACTCACTAATAAGATGATGCTGGTAAAAATAAAGCTTATCACACTGTCAAATATCTTATATCTAAAAAAAACAATTTTGGCGCTATTCTTAAAATAATGAGGTAAAAGAAAAAATTTAACCCAATACACCTGAAGCATTTTGCTATTTTTAAGAAACATACCAAAACTCATACATCTAAATAAGTACTGTGATCCAAAGCAGTCATTGTGGAAAATCACAGACTTATCCAAAAGATACTGCTTAATATATTTTTGCATCAATTCTTACAACTGCCTTCAAAGCCAGTTTAGAAGGTAAAAAAGGGCACCAAAATATAAGAACAAAAATCAGCCTCATGACTTTATCCTCGTATCTTCTTTTTGACCAAAAAGAATATATTTATACTCTGTCTAATCACTCCATTTATTCACTGGACTTGGCTCCAGGTGACTTTTGGCTGTTACCAAAACTCGAACTATCCTCAAAAGGATAAAGATACACTACTAATGCCTATATATATATTCAAAAGGATGTGTACAGGCTCTGAAGAATATCCCATATGAGGAATCTCAAAAACATTATGAATATGGGAGCTATTAGAATAAGTGTTATTATGCCCCCTAACTCAACTTTAAAGGGCATAATGCTCGTTCATATGTAAAACATCAGGTATCTTCATTTAAAATATAATTAATAATTTCTGAGTATATCTTAAGCTGCAACTAAGTTATCTTAACATAGACTAACTGAAGTGCCACTGGGTTAGTATCAAAGGTATGAACATTAAGAAAAATGCAAATTATTGTGCCATAGCAGTATACCTAAAGGAAGCCAAGGAAGAAACTGTTCAAAGCTTAACGCCTGTCAGTGGTCATGTGCCATGTGCTAATGTATTACAGTCTTCTGAATGTGAATGCTATTGGGTTAGAAAACATCAAAACTCACCACCTCCAAAAAAATTACCAAAGTCCTGCTTACAGTGGAAGTACAGAAAGTAGTCTCAGCGAGGTCATCCACATAGACATGAAAGGTCAGTGATTTCTGAGTAAGACTTACAGGTTTTTTGGTTTCTATCACAAGAAGGGATGGTGGTCTTTCATTGGAGGACTGATTGGGTGCATTCTTTTGATCTGCAAATCGTGAGGACGGCTTGTAGATTTTGCCTCGTTTTTCATCTGTTTCGTGTTCTTCTATAATTTAAGAAATTGGGATACTGCTTACTATATGGTAAGTTTCAAACCTGTTTTTCAATCAATAATCATTTAAGTACCAACTATGTGCTAACCATTGTGCCAGGTGGTAGATATGGCTGAGAGGACACAAAAGGATGTCTGGCATATCTACCAAAAGTGAATAAAATTGGTTTAAGAAGCCCAGAGATACAGATATACACACATATATAATATGTATATCTTACTTGCTCATAACTGCTCTACTGATGCTGCAAGAGTAAAACTGCTTAACTTTAATTAGCATTGCTCTATACTGATTACAGCATAAATTCCAATTCCATTAACACTGATGGCATATATAATGTCCAAGGTTCAATGCTAGGGACTGGGATGGGAGTTTGGAAGGAGTGATGGGGATGGAGGAATTGATACATAAACAGTCCTTGCCCTCAAGGAACTGGCAATCTAATAAGAATTATATATAGAATTTATATGAATTTCTAAATTCTAATAAGAATTTAACTATAATATAAAGACAAATATGTAGATGAACAAGAAATACCAAAAAAATTACTATTCCATGCCTTCCCACCCCCCCCCCCCGCCCCCCTAAGAAAGGGTCACATCTGATCAATGTGGTAGGGGAAGTTAAAAAAAAAAAAAAGGAAAGAAAGCACATGAGGAAAGTGTTATTTGAGTTCAATAAAAAAAGAATTTTAATTTGCAGAGCTTTGCCAGCTGATGGACAAGGGCAGTAAAGCACTGAACATGTTTTGGGAACGGCAAATAAGCCAGAATGGCTACAGCATTGAGCTCCTGAAGGGAAATAGTGCAAGGTAAGAATTAAAAAGCAGAAATTAGATTGTGTTCAGTCCTGAATACCAACCTTAAATAGGCCAGACGTTGCCAGTTTAACCACCCTAAATGTCTCTATTAAATATTTATAAAAGAACTTTTGAAATGTTCAAACCAAAAGGTATCAAAATAGTGAGTAGATCGTGAGGTTTTTTTTATCTTTTCTTATTGTCTATACTTCTCCCATTTCTTTCTTATTATTAGAAAATCCACTAGAGGGTACTAAAGGGTGGAAGGAAATTCTAATTAGAAATTTTCTCTATTTGTTACCTCTCCCAGTAAATATAGAAGGGAAAACGGAAATTAATGTATGAGTGAAGTCTGGAAATTATTTATGGATTTCAATGACCCCTTTTCACAACTGCAAAGAATAATGTAAAGTCAGTAGGATCATACCATGTGTTCCGTTCAATTTCATACCTTGAGATAAACCTGAAATTACTGCTGATCCACTAATTTAAAACAATACATATGGGAAAGCTAAAACAAAAGTTATGCTCTGACTTTATGTCATTGACCATGGCTATCTCTTCATCAGGGTTCTAGTCACACTCTGCAGCTAACCAGTGATGATATGGCCTTGAACAAGTCACCTGATTTCACTGGGTCTCAGTATTTTTTTCCATCTCTAAAATGAGGATTATACTAGTTGTAAGGAAAGTAATTTGTAAACTGCCCATGTACTACAGTCCTGATCTCTCTTCATGGCGTTTGCATGGCCCTGGGTCCTTGAAAGCTATAAACACAAGTTCTGCCGAGTCACTGCATACTTTAAAAGGCCTTGCATAAAGACAGCCAAGGTTGGATTGTGTTTTTCATCAAAAGACCAGCCCAGAGAAGTCAGAGGAGGCTCATGTGCAGTGAATGAACTTTCTTCAGCCACCTCAGCTTATCAAGACTATTTACTGGGCACATGGTCTGGAAAGCACCAGGGAAAACCCATCTATTAAGCATTGAAGCAAGTAAGTTGTTGTCCCTTCCTGTTGTAGGCTTTAGACACTTCCAAGGTTATTCTAGGTCTAACATTTTATGCTTTTACTCTCAGAAAAATTATCTGTGTTAAACAGAGAATACTGAGATTTAATACAAAGTCAATCTATAATAATATTACATTTTGGGGTCTTATTTTGGTTTTTTGTTTTTTAGAGGAGGGAAGGCAGGGCAATTGGTGTTGAGTGACTTACCCAAGGACACACGGCTAGTAACTGTGTCAAGTGCCTATGGTCAAATTTGAACTCAGGTTCTCCTGACTCTAGGGCCGGTGCTCTATTCACTGAGCCACCTAGCCACCCCCCTTTAAAAAAAAAAAAAAAAAGAAAAGGAAAGGGCAATGTGGCTAAAAAGTTGGACCTGGAGTTAGGAAGGCTTAGGCCCAAGTTCAACCTGGGCATATTTATGATAAGGCACAAATCCTTCTCAGTGCCCCTGGACAACTCATAAAAATCTTAAGTTGAAAAAGCTTTCACACACTAGTTCTGGGCTACCTAGGCAAAAACTACTATAACTACAAAATCTACTATGACTACAACTACCACACTCAAACCTACCTTTAGCAGCATTAACCACACCACCTCTCACAAATGTTTTCACTTTATTGCCATCACTGCCTTCAAAAGCAGCAAGGAACTCTTCATAAATCTCAGCAGCTGCCTTTTCATCCTCCTAAATAAGCAAATTTAACAATTTAGTGTATTACAGTTTAGTGTGTGACTTTCCTACTATAAATCAAGTCATCCAGGTACATATAAGCAGTTGAAATCTTCCATCCCTAAGCAGGAAAAATAACTTCTACCCATCAACAATTGCAAAGTTACAGAAGTTACTAACTAGGCAAATCTCATCGTTGGGAATAAAAGAATGCATTCAATTACCAATGTAAACTGTTTTTCTTTACTGAATAAAACCTATTTTTAGACATGCCCCAACTGCAGAGCTTGACCTCACCACCCTTACAAGTATCACAGCCATAGTAGAGGTATCAGGCAAAAGAGAAGGGAGGACAAATTACCTTTTTCTTCAGTTCTTCTTGCTCTTTCTTGCTCAAAGTCCTTTTAGCTGCACTCATCTTCCCAATGCTAAAAGCTTTGAGCTTGTTTTCCAGAAGTGGCTATGAAAAGAAAAGCAAGTTTAAATGTTTATGTAAACAATTCTTAAAATACCTCTTTTCAGAACTTATGTCTAAGTTCCAAAGAAGGTTCCAAGCAAGCAAGGCCTCCCTGCCTCACACCAGGGGAGAAGATTCTGTGTGCTGAGAAGAGCACCAATAGATAGACCCAAGATGCAAATGCTGCTCTCTGGTCCTTCCCTTCATATGCCAAAAGACAGTGGAAAGGAAGAAGATCGTCTTCGAGATGCTACAGGAGTGACAAGGGAAGGACAAGAAGTAATGGTGAAACTATAAACAGGAGAGAATGAAAACAAAATTTAAAATCTTTCCTATGTTAATGTCTCAAATATCACAAAATAGATTCCTCATTTTAAATCATCAATTTGCAATTCTGGAGAGGGAATGAACAAAAGGAAGGGCACCCACACACACACAATCCTTTAGTAGACATAAGAGATCTACAAATGCAGTATAATGAACATGCATTCAGTATATTTTTCAATGTATTGCTCAGTTATGCTGATTTTTTTCCTCTTCTTTTTTTGTCTTTTAAAAAATAGCATTTGCTCAGTGGGAAGGCTGAGAGGATGATATAAAAAATCTGTCAAAAATTCAATAAAAAAATTTTAAATTACAATTTGAAAATAATGAAATCTTTTTCATAACTACTTAAGATAAACTTTCCATTTAAAAAACCATATATCAGGGGCAGAGCCAAGACAGCACCATAGAAGCAGGAAAATTCCACAGCTCCCCCACAAACACCTCAAATACCCATAAAATATGACACTTAAACAAATTTTAGGGCTCCAGAACTCACAAAATTACAGAAAAACACATCTCCCGCTAAAGGCAGCTCGGCAGGCGGGACAGGAAGGGCTCATCACAGCATGTTGGGAGCCAAAACCAGCCCAGCCTAAAACCATGGCTTGGCCCCAGGGCCACCAGGACAAGCTGTGGCTGGAGCCTTCAGGAGAGTGGATCAACAGCGGCTGTGGTGATTTCCAGAATTATCAACTGGTAAGAAACAAAGACTAAGTAAAAGGTCAGTGGAACTCTGCTAATTTGGGGAGGAAGAAAAGCCAATGCCTCCAGGGCAAGGAAGAAACAGAAGCAGCTGTGTCCACATGGCTGCTTCAGAAACTCCCAGCCTGCAGACTGCAGGGGGTCCAAACAATCATTCAGAGGCTAAATGCTCCTACTTTAAGCTGCCTGGATCCAGACTGTGGTCTTGGATGGTGGTCCTAGGGTGCATTTTCAGTGAGCCAAAGCTGGTGGGGGCTGCAGCGGCCTCCTAATAGCCCTGGAGCTGCGAAAACCCCAGCAATTTGGGACAGAGCTTTCCCCTGAGGAAGCTGAGTTCCACAGAACTAAATAATGAAGTAATTGACTGGCAACACAAGCAGGCAAAGGAAGCGAACCAAACTCAGCAATACAACTTTAGATTCCTTTTTTGGGGACAAAAAGGATGAAAGTATGGAACGGGAAGAAGACAACACAGTCAGAACTCCCACACCAAAAGCTTCCAAGAAAAATGTAGATTCATTATAAGCCAGACAGCAGCTTAAGAAGAATTCTGAAAACCAAATAAGAGAAGTGGAGAAAAAATTGGGAAGAGAAATGAGAATGATGCAAGAAAATCATGAAAAGAGAGTCAACAACCTGACTGAAGAAAACAACACCTTAAAAAATAGATTAACTCAAATGGCAAAAGAAGACCAAAAAGCCAATGAGGAAAAGAATGCCTTAAAAAGTCGAATTTCCCAGATGGAATAA
This sequence comes from Pseudocheirus occidentalis, assembly GCA_028646575.1. Taxonomy (NCBI): domain Eukaryota; kingdom Metazoa; phylum Chordata; class Mammalia; order Diprotodontia; family Pseudocheiridae; genus Pseudocheirus; species Pseudocheirus occidentalis. The sequence goes on along the minus strand of CM053600.1, from coordinate 166,910,267 downwards.
AATTTCAAAAGCTTTCTGAGGAGAAAAATTCCTTCAGAATTAGAGTGGAACAAATGGAAGCAAATGACTTTATGAGAAATCAAGATACTATTAAACAGATACAAACAAATGAAAAAATTGAAGGCAATGTGAAATACCTCCTTGAAAAAACCACTGACCTGGAAAATAGATCCAGTAGAGGCAATTTAAAAATTATTGGACTACCTGAAAGCCATGATCAAAAAAAGAACTTAGAAAGCATCCTTCAAGAAATTCTCCAGGAAAACCGCCCTGATATTTTAGAACCAGAGGGCAAAACAGAACTTGAAAGAATTCACCGATCACCTCTTCAAAAAGATCCCCAAAAGAAAACTCCTAGGAATGTTATAGCCAGGTTCTGGAATCCCCAAATCAAGAAGAAAAGATTACAAGCTATCAAGAAGAAAAGATTACAAGCTGCCAAGAAGAAACAATTTGAATACTGTGGAAACACAATTAGGATTAACGCAGGATCTAGCAGTTTCTACATTAAGGCCTGGAATATGATATTTAAGAGATCAAGGGTTAAAACCAAGAATCACCTACCCAGCAAAATTGAGTATAATGTTCCAGGGGAAAATATGGTCATTCAGTGAGGTGGAGGACTTTCATGCATTCTTGCTGAAAAAACCAGAACTGAATAGAAAATTTGACACTCAAACACAAGAAGCATGAGAAGGTAAATATGGAAAAGAAATCATAAGGAGCTTATCAAAGTTGAACTATTTACATGCCAACATGGAAAAAGGATAATTGTAACTTAGGAAATTTTTCTCAGTATGAGGATAGGTGAAGGGAATACGAATGTATATATACATATACATACACACATGTCTATATGAGGGTATATACACATGTGTATAAATACGTATCTGAGTGTGTGCATATATGTGTACATAGAGGGCATAGGATCAATTGAATAGGAAGGGATAATACTTTAAAAGGTGAAATTGTGAGGTGGGAGAGGAATAGAATGACAGGAGACAGGGAGAGACATAACAGAATTAATCATCTCATATAGAAGAGGCTAGGGATAATTGGTACAATGGAGGGGAAGAACAGGAAGGCAAAAGGATAAGGGTCAACCTTACTCTCATTGAATTTAATTTAGGGAAGGAATGACATAAACTCTAAACTGGGTATCTTGCCACACAGGAGAGTAGGGTGGATGGGGATAAGAGAGGTGATGAAGGAGGCGAGGGCGGGGGGAGGTGCTGGAGTCACACACTCTGTAAAGGGACAGAGACAGGGTAGAGAACAGAACAAGGGGAGGGCGGGATAGGAAGAAGGGACATATAATCAGTCTCTCACAATATGTCCATTGTGGAGATGTTCTGTGTAACTACACATGTACAGCCTATATTGAATTGCTTGTCTTTCCAGTGGGGGTGGGTGACGAGGGACGAAGGGAAAGAATCTAGAATTTAAAGAATAAAATGTTAAAAAAATATATATGTGTGTGTATATATTATCACATATATTATTATTAACTACAATATTATTGTTATTATTATTATTATTATTATTATTATTATTAACTACATGCAACTGGGAATTAAGATATACAGGCACTGGGGTAAGGAGAACCATCTTGCCCTACTGGAAAGTCAGAGGGGAGATGGGAGAGCACATAGGAGAGAACAGATTGGTGGAGGGGTTATACAGTGGGATGGCTCTTTTGGGGTGGTGGGTAGGGGAAAGATAGGGAGAAAACGTGTAACTCCAAATCTCGTGGAAATGAATGATGTAAACAATAAAATAAATAAATGAATAAAAAACTATATATCATAAAGTGACTAAACCAACTACATAGCTTTTTAAAACCAGAATGATTTAAAGCCATATCATTTTTATATCTGGATGAAATGTCTCAGTTACAGGGAATCAAAATACTTATCAGTAATACAAATTTGTTTACTAAGCACTGTCCTTTATTTAATCATCCAGTTATATAGTGGGCTATCTTTGCAATCATTTCCTTATCAGTAAAAAAAAAAAAAAAAAAAAAAAAAAAAAAAAGTTAACCACTTATTCTACTGACTTGATATATAAGTAACCAACATCATAAATTATCTTGGAAATACTTAAATTGATAGTATAATCTGTATGTTTAAAAGCAGGCAAAACTATCTAAGTTATGTCTTTCATAAAAGAGTAATCCGGGGCGGCTAGGTGGAGCAGTAAATAGAGCACTGGCCCTGGAGTCAGGTGTACCCGAGTTCAAATCCTGCCTCAGACACTTAACACAAAAAACTAGCCATGTGACCTTGGGCAAATCACTTAACTCCAACTGCCCCTGCCTTCCCCCCTCCAAAATGGAAAAAAAAAAAAGTAATCCTACTAAAAGAACAAGATACTCTGCAATCAGTTGCTATTCCTGGTTCAAAAATATTTTTTAATTTCAATTTAGATAAGAAATTTTTTCATGTCTTGAAAAGAAAAAAAAAATCATCTTTTTGCTGACATATACTCCAATGCCACAAAAATAAAATTTAAAAGTTATCTAGTACTTCTCAAGACTGCATCCATCAATCCATCAAGTATATCTTCACCACCAGCGGTAAAATTCTGCACCTCATTTTATTTTCTCTTAAACTCCACTTTGTTCCATTTATCTCCCTGGCTCATTTGTATACTTGTTCTGTTCCTGACTTTTAGCCTTTTCTAAATCTTAGTCTTAGTCCTTAATCTTTTCCTAATTCTCTCACCAGAAGTGGATCTTCAGGTCATAACATGAAAGGGACCTCACCAGTCATTTTACAGCTGAGAAAACTGAGGCCCAAGGAGAGCCAGTGATTTACTCAAGGTCACAGGAAACCATAAGCATTCGAGGCTGCAACTAACAGCTGAGGCCTCTGACTTTCCACTGTACCACTTGCCAAGTCTTAACTGAATCATTCCTTAAGTCAAGGACAAGAAGCTTGGACCAGCTCACAAGCCATCTCTCCAAGCATATGAGATCACCCCACCCCCCCCAAACAAAGCATACTGCGTGCCTTTGTTAAGAAGGCCTCCCTGGATGAACCAAAGGCCCAGCATAGGGCAATTCAGAGGCTAAACCTGACTAAGAGAACAAAGGAACAGCAGAGTGCAGAAAGGCCATTCAGCCAATTGTCCATGATTCCATATGAAGAACTTCACTCCTCTGGATCTTGAAGGTCTTTCTTTTTTAAAATGTAAATAACCAAAGAAAAAGGATGAAATTGACACTGTGGTCATCCTAAAGTGTAGTTTACACCTTCTAAATACTAGATGACCTTCAGGTGAAAGCAAAAGTGTAGACAAGGTGGGGTGAAAGAGGTAGATAAAGGGGTACTGACAGAGAAAGTCAAATGAGAGAAAAGATAAATTTTGTGGAGAAAATACAGGACTAAAAATTCTTAAAACAGAATCTGAATCAAAGCTCTATTATTTATTAATGTTGTGATCATATAGAGCAATCAAATAATCACTTCAAGCCTCAATCTTCTCATTTGTAAAATAGGGATAATGCTTTTGCTGTGATACAGTGATGTGTGCAATCTAATAAAAGACTCTCACTGAATGCTTTTCCAGCTTAGCAGAACACATTTACCCTCTGTGTCTTTGAGAACCTTGAACTTATTATCTAGAGCAGTGGTTCTCAACCTGTGGGTCACACAACCCTTTCACAGGGTGTCACCTAAGATCATCGGAAAACATATATTTCTGATGGTCTTAGGAACCGAGACGCCACTCCTCTCCTCTATCAGTCTCCAGGCAGGTCCACCCACATGCAGATATGTCCACATATGAGTATTAAAGGGTCGCAGCATTAGGAAGGTTGAGAACTCCTGATCTAGAGGCATCTAAAGAGAGATAGGCCCAGCCAACTACTCAAAAATCATCTTTCAAACCACTTCTGAGACGTATTCACGCAGGCTGTTATCCCCTTGACTAATTTTTCAAAATATCATTCTGAAGTCTTCCCAGATTAAAGACTAGAGAATTTATTACTTTTCTGATATTTGATCTAAACAGGCAAGGAGAGGATACCTCGATCTCTACTCCAAATATATATATATTTGCTTCTTATCCCCAGATTGCACTTACTCTTGGAACAACTAGTTTGCTATCCATAATGTGACTGGTCTTTTATTGTAGTTCACCTTCGTATCTTAGACTGTAACTTCTAAAGAAGGAAAAAGATCAAGGTAGTTGGGGTGGGTGGGTGGGTTTATTTTTGCATGAAATTTTTTGGTACAGAGCTACACACAAGGTTATAGTTTACACCTAATCAAAGGTGATTTCAAAATTATTTTTAAAGAGTCTTGAAAGCACACTGACATACCAGTTTGAAAGGCCAACCATAAATAATGTTGGTTTTTGGATACATGTTCTACAAGTTAATTATATCAGGAAGAAAAGGAGGCAAGAGTTCTTATTTGTTTTCTTTGAGGGTAAGGAATGACCTCTAAACTATCTGTATAGGTAAAAGTTTGTTAATATTTATATTTCAAATAACTCAAAATTTTATCCTTAACATTTCACCAGAAATTAAAATTGAAAAGCTCCAGTAACAAGTTAATGTAAGCAAAAGATTACTCTTTTCACAACAGAATATATTAATGAAAGTTAGAATCACACACCTGAAATTTAATAGCTGAATAGCATGAAAAATGTAAAGTGAGAAGGACCAACACTAAAACACAGAGCCATGCTGCACCAAGTCATTTTTTTCTAACTTACCCTTGACAGATTTTGATGCGGAGAATCACAAAGGTTCTCACGGGCACTTTCTGTCCTATAATTATGCTTCCTTGGGCTCTTAGGTCGTGTCCGACTTGGCATATCTGTATCTGAGGGTCCAGCTGCATCCATCTTCAGAAAAAAAAAAAAGCAAAAGAAATTATATTTTTCCTTAAAAAACTAGACATAGGTCCTCTTAGCAGATTAAAAATTGCTAATTTGAGGAAGACTGTCTACTGAGAGTCCCTTCTTCCTTATGATTTACTTTACATAAATCATAAGATTGGATATGATTCAGGTTTCACAGCCTATATATACTAAATATACTAAAGAGGAAATCCTTCTATGTAGTCATAAGCTCAAAATTTTAAAATAATAGTATTTTGTGGGCTAGAACTGGTTTCCCAAAATTCACATTATTTAATATGTACTTCATGACACTTCCTTGTTTTCACTTAACGTCTGTGACTTTTGTAGATTAAACCTGTGAGTCAACTGTCTTTACCAATGCAGATCAACATCTGCTCTGAGGACTTATACTCTTAGAGAGATGGCCGGAGAACTGAGAGTTTAAGTGACATGCACAGTTCACACAGCCACTGGGGATCAGGAGGGAGGTGGACCCAGGTCTTTCTGACTGCCTGTCAGAAATACACTGCCTGTCCTGTGATTTTTTGAAATATTTACTTCTAATGACTTTTACTTTTACTTCTAATGATTAGTGAATCCATATAAACCAAGCATTCATTTCCTTGCCTTAAACTAAATTATGAGAATCAATATAGCCACAATATTCAAAACTATCCTTAGAAGCTATATGGCAAAGAAAGTGTAGTATAGTGGAAATGACATTGGATTTGGAAGACCTGAATTCAAATTTTGACTTATTACCTGTGTGACCTAAGTTACTCTCTGGGTCTCAGCTTCCCATATGTAAAATAAGTAGCTTGTATTATGATGATCTCTAAGGTACCTTATATTACTCTAAATCTATGACCACACAAGTTACAAATTTTCTAGGTGACAATTTAAGGTGATAATTCTAAATATTTTTAATGAATGTAATGAATTATCAGGCATTGATTCATCAACATGAATCAACAAACTCCCAACTTATAAATGTAACTCCACCGGATATCCTTAAGTGCAAAATTAATATTAGAGCAATTAACGGCAATCTATTTCTTAAAGCAGTGTTCCATTGCCACCTGTGGCATGCAGTGGTCTAGAACCATCCCAAATCCCTGGTAGCTTTCACATCTTTATCACTGTATTTTCAAGGACCCTTCCCACACAGGGAAGTTGACCAGCCATCTATTTCTCCTCTCTTCACTATCTGGATGACATTATTCCCCAGGCACTGGTGCCATTTGGAACATTTTATCAATGGCAGGGATCAAGATTCAGAAAACATACTCATCAAATCTATGAATGACAAAACTGATAAGGATCATGAATGGACTGCAGAACAGAATCACGATTCAAAAAGATGCAGACAGGCTGGAAAGATGAGCCAAAATCAACAAGATTAAATGTATACCAGGATAAAAAGAACATCCTGAAATTTTCCATAAAAGCAACCAACTGAATAAATAAAAGTTGTGAGAGACCTGAAACTGACAGCAATTCAAGTGAAAAAAGTGGGAATTAGTGTGGACTCTTGGGTGATACCCTACTCTGATATTTTAAAGGATCAATGATATTTCACTAACAAAGGTTATACAGATATCAATTCACCATACCTTCTAATCTTTGTCCATGTATTCCTAAAAATCCTGCAGTACGCTGGATGTCTTCCTCTTTCCTATATAATTTCAGCAATACCAAAATGAGGCAAAGGAGTGCAATGAAAAAAAAGGTAGACTTGGAATCAGAAGAAAACTGAATTCAAATCCTCCCTCTTGCATGTACTACTTGTATAACCACAGACAAATCACACCTTCCCTGAGTCTTGGCGGCTTCCTCCTCTGCAAACGTACAATTATCCGCGTGTATCACCTACCTGGGAAGTGTTATAAAACACAATAATGTAGGAAAAACATTTTGCAAACCTTAACAGTGTCACCTACCATGACTATTCTTCTCCTGGATAATCTCTCTTCTCTAAGACTTTGTGACATGGCTCTCTGGCTTGTCCTCCAACCTCTCAAACCACTGCTCAGCCTCTCCTACAGAACCATGGAGTCCCTCCAAAGGCTCTGTCCTGGGCCTCCTTCTCTTCCTACAGTCTTTCACATGGGACCTGATCAGATGCCACAGCTTTCTCTATCATGTCTCCGCTGAACGTGCTCAGATCTACATAGCCAGCCTTAGTACTTCTCCTAAACTACAAGATCAAATCACCAACTGCTCACTGGACATATCAAGTTCCATGTATTTCAAATGCATTATGTACAAAACTGAACTTATTTTCTTCCCCCAAAACATACTCCTGTCCCTGACTTCTTTCTTTCTGGCAAGACACACTACCATCTTTCTAGTCATATAACTTTGAAACTCTGGTGTCATAGCCTGGACTCCTCACACATCCCATTACTGATCCACTGGCAGATTTTTTTAACCTCCACAACGTGTGTCCCATTAGTACCCTTCTCCAGAACCACACAATTGCCACTCTAGTTCAGGGCCTCTAGTTCATCCCCTCTCATCTGGACTCCACTGTCATTGAGAAGGTTTTCCCGTCTCAAGGCTTTGCCCACACCTCTACAGAGCTGCCAAAGGCAGTTTCGTCAAATACAGATTTGACCATGTCATTCCCTGCTCAATAAAACCTAATGGACTCCAGGCTCACATATAAACTCAAGTAGGCAGGTAAAGCCCTTTACAACCTGGCTCTAATTTAGCTTTAATACTTCCCTTCACGTTCGCATACCTCATTTGATACCTACAAAAATCTTCACTTAGAAAACTGAGTCTCAGAGAAGTTAACTAAGTTGTCTATGTCACAAAGTCAGTGTGCAGGATTAGGCCTCAAACTGATATTTTGAGACACCAAATCCAATGCTCTTTACCTTCACCTTACAGTACTACTGCATAAGGGAGAAGGACCAATGATTAGAAGGGACAGGCAATTTTATCTTTATATAAAGAAGGACCTTTGTAATATAGTTATTTAAAAATGAAGTAAAGTGCTTTGCCATACAAAATAGTGCGCTTCCTGTTGGACCCTGGAAGCATTCAAAGCAGAGGTTTGATCATAAGCTATCAAGAATGCTATCAGATGAATCTCTGTGTGAGCAGAGAGGTTGGGATACATATAGAGATATAGATAGATACAGATATCACTTTTAGGTCCCTTTTAACTCTGATTCTAATATAACTTGGACTAATATGATGAAGAATTTTTTTGGCTATGCAATCCTGAAAAGTGAAATCCTCTCCTGAAACTGGATAAACCTTTTTGAATACTTTAAAGCCTAAAATTAGCCAAAAGGAGAAATCTTGCTTGTTACAAAAAAGGCCCCATGTCCAAATAACTGCCATATTCTATTTCAAAATAGCAAGAACCCATCATCATACGGATACAATGTGCTACTGGGAAAATGCACACTTCCCTTCTATAACTTTGTTTAAAAACAAAAATTCTGGGGCGGCTAGGTGGCGCAGTGAATAGAGCACCGGCCCTAGAGTCAGGAGTACCTGAGTTCAAATCCGGCCTCAGACACTTAACACAAAAACTAGCCATGTGACCTTGGGCAAGTCACTTAACCCCAACTGCCCTCCAAAAAAAAGCAAAAACAAAAAAAAAATTCTTAGAGCATTCCTGTGCCCAGAAAATACACCATCCTTATGGATACAAACTCCTATAAATTTTGCTAGGCTGGTCCTCCAATGACATAATGCATACTCCAGGCCCATATGCAAAGTTGTTCTAGCACAGAAGGACCTGCTGTAGCTTATGACTATACTAGTATGGTCTTCAAACACCCAGAGCCACTGCTATATGATAAAATGTCCTAGAGCAGGGATTCAGAAACTTGTTTTTGTTTTGTTTTCATATTTTTGCAACTATATTTCAATTTAACTGGCTTATTTTGTAATCCTATTTTATTTATTTAAAAACATTCTAACAATACATGCTGTAGGGGATATGGAAAAACTGGGACACCAATGCACTGTTAGTGGGACAGTAAATTGATTCAATCATTCTGGAGAGCAATTTGGAACTATGCCCAAAGGGTTATAAAACTGCTTAACTTCTGACTCAGTAAAACCACTACCGGGTCTTTATCCCAAAGAGATCAAAAGAAAAGGAAAAGGACCTGTAATGTACAAAATACTGAAAGCAGTTATTTTTATGGTGGCAAGGAATTGAAAAATGAAGGGATGCCCATCAATTGGGGAAATGGCGGAACAATTTGTGGTATATGACTGTGACGGAATACTACTGAGCTATAAGAAAACAAGCAGAATGCTTTCAGAAAAACCTGAGAAGACTTATGCACACTGAAGTACACAATAATAGCAATGGTGCACAATAATACTGTAAATGACTTGGCAACAAATCAGGCTTTACGATGAAAAAGGGCAGCTAGGTGGGGAAAACTGGATAGAGTCAGAAGCCGAGAAGTCAGGGAAACCCTGAGTTCAAATATGGCCTCAGACACTTACTAGCTGTGTGATCCTGAGCAAGTCAATTAATCCTCTTTGTCTCAATCTCATCATCTGTAAAAGGAGCTGAAGAAAATGGCAAATCACTCCAGCATGTTGTTGCCAAGAGAAGCCCAAATAGGGTCGGTCACAAAGAACTGGACATGACTGAAACAACCGAACACTAACAATAACAATAAAGTACGACGAAAAATAGTATTCCACCCCATAGAAAGAACTGAAGGGAGTCTAAATGCAGATCGAAGCATGTGTTTTTTACTTTATTTTTGGAAGGGTTTTTGGGTCTGTGTTTTCTTTTGCAACATGGCTAATATGGAAATATGTTCTGCATGACTGCATGTGTATAATCTACATTAAATTACTTGTTTTCTCAAGGAGGAAGGAGGAAAAGAGAATTTGGAACTCTAAGTTAAAAAAAGTTAAATTTTTTTTTCACATAGTTGAGAAATAAAATAAAATGAAAGGGAAAAAAAACATTATTCTGAAAAATGGTCATTTAGCTTCACTACTTTGCCACAAGGGGCTATGACACAAAAAAGGTTAAGAATTCCTGCAGTTATTGCGTTTACTGGAGAAATTACCATTTATGACTTTTAAAATTTTTTAAAAAATACTTTCTCCTAAATAGGATTAGAATTAAAAATAAGGTTACTAAAGCTACAAAAACCATATGAAACAGAATTATGAAGAAAACAACACTGCAATCAAAATTTTAATGTAACATCCACAAAGGTTATAACAGTAAGGAAAGAATATTCTTTTTCTTATCTTTTATACTTACATGTGCATCTGAAGAGCCAGATGAATGTACTGTGTCTGATGATCTGGCCTGTGAACATAAGAAAAATAAAGTCAATTTGCAAACAGAGAAAAAAGTTTTTGTACTCTAAACAAGACATGCCACTTCTCTTGGTATAATTTACCCTTCGAACTTTGATGGCACGTCTTCTCAACTAGCAGAACTGAATATAGGCAGGGCCCCCAACATAAAAACAGACTGCATTTCAAACAAGTCACTTGTAGGAAGTTTAAACCTCTACCTGTCCAGTAATCTAAAAATTCAAACATGGATTATATCCTAAATACCCTACCATAGGTCCTATAGGATACTACGCTAAACACTTTCCAAAAAGGAAAATTAAATCCCAGACAATAGCATCTAGCTGATACATGCTATCATACATACAAATAATATACAAACACAATATAGCAATAGAATGGGCAAAGAATACAAAAGGAAAAACAGACAAGAGAGATTAAAAGGAGGAATCTTCTTTATTTGGGGAGAAAGAAGCTGTACCTGAGCTGTGCTTTAAAGGAAGAAAAGCATCTCAAAAGCAATGAGGGATGGACTGAATAAATGTATGACATTTTAAAAGGCAGGATAAGCTGGGGGAAGAGTTTAGAAAGCAGTAGTATAAAACAAAGCTTGAAAAAGTTGGCAAGACACCAGACCATGGAGGACCCCAAAGGCTAAACTCAAGCATCTGTATTTTATTCCAGTTAATACAGAACCACTGAAGGTTGTAAAGCAAGGAAATAGGGTATATAACATGATTGTATGCATTAATATCACCATGGCATGAGTGTGTGAATTGCTTGGAGAGAGAAAAGGTTATTTTTTAATTACTGCAAATGACCACAATATGCACTTCAGTGCTAAAGTGCTACAACAAAAACAAAAGCAATTCACAAGCTACTGAAAGAAAAAATCTCAGTACAAAATCTCTGATACCCATAAGAGCAAAAGGTAAAGAACTAGATTTTTATTCAGTTATCAGACTTTGCAAATCTTTTTTTTTTTTCCTGATCACTGTGGCAATCTCAGCATAAGAAAACTTAAGACTGTGAGCACTCACAGAACAGATACTTCCTTACCCTCTCCCCAAGCCTCTGTTCCTGCATCCACAAAGTCAGTGCAGTGCTCACTCACTGCAAGATTTTTTACTTTTATCTTTGATCTTTGATCCTGAGCCCCGCAGCACAGCTCCTAGCACAGGTAAGGTACTTCTGATTTTTCATCTGAACTAAGAGTTCATCTAATCTGACCCCCAAAGGCCTTTCTAGTTCTAAATCCATGAACTACTGTCTAATAACTTTAATTAGAATTTTAAATTCCATCCAAAGAATTTATTATATGTTCTCAAGTTACTGTTACTGACTGTGGTCTTAAAAATGTAATGCTCTTATCTGAAAGATGGCCAGCATTTTACACTTGAATTAAGAAAAAGAAATGGGCTTAAAATGAAGGCTTTATGTGACAGATGAGGAAACTGATACAAAGTGATTTGCCCAATGTCAAATGGTAATCAGTAGGGTCTTAACTTGCATCTAGTTCTTCTGACTCCAAAATGTAGTCTTCCTACTACTACTACTATATTAGCCACTGACATAGAATAGCTGAATCAATTTAACTGATAACAAAAAGATATTTAATACTCTTGAAACAAAACAAAGTAACTACTACTAACAGACCTTAATTTCATCATTGCAGACTCCTCTACTAGAAGGGAAAATAGATTCAGGGTTGGAGGGTAGAAGCCATCAGAGACCATCTGATGTAATATACATATCCCAACAAATCTCATATAAGAGGTCATCAGCCTTTGCTTGAAAAGTCGTTTCTTTCCTCTCCCAAAATTTTCCCAATCAAGCAATCCCCAAATTCCAGTCAATTCTACCTCACCAGTGTTTTAAATCCATGCTCTTTATTTTTCACTGTCCTTACTTTAACTCAGGCCCCTATAATTACAACTATTATAACAGCCTTCTAAATTGATCTTCCTACCTCTTGTCTCTCCCCATTGTGGTCTACAATTCACATTGTGGCCCACTTAACTCTCCTAACACATTGGTCTTGATACATTAAAATTTTCAAAACAAAATTTTAAGCAAAATATTAAAAAAAAATTTTATTTTAGAGGTCCACAATTATATCTTTTCAACCTCCCTCCCTCCACCAATGGTGCCAATTTCATCATAATCCTTTGTTTCTGAGTTAATTAATTAAAAAAATTTTTTTCAGGAGCCACCAACTGCCTATATATAAGGAAAGTATGGGGCATCGAGGTGGCACAGTAAATAGAGCACCAGCCCTGGTATCAGGATGACTTGAGTTCAAATCTGGCCTCAGACACTTAACACTTACCAGCCCTGTGACTTCGGCAAGTCACTTAACCCCAGCTGCCCTGCATTCTCCCCTCCAAAAAGCAAAAAAACAAAGGTAAGGAAGGTATAAACTTCTTAGTGTCAAATTTAAAGCTCTCTATAATTTGACTCCAACCAATCTTTTTTCCAGTTTTATCCCCATTCACATTATATACTCTAAATAAGAGTTCTTAACTGGAGGCTCATGTACTCTTAGGATAATAAATTTAGATGAAAAAACAACTAAAATCTTTATTTTCACTAATGTGTAACTGAAATTTAACATTTCCTTCAATGATGAAGGTAGGCAACAAAGAGTCTATAGGTCAGACTTGCCAGACTTGTCAAAAGGGTCCATAACAAAAAAAGAGAACTTCTGCTCTAAGTTCTACAAAATGTGGGATACTCTCTCCATTCTCATCCCTCTTCTGTTTCAATACCACTTCTGTTCTAATGAACCACCATGTGCCTGAAATGATTTGCCCCTTAGTGAAATTCTTCCCCTTCCTTTAACACCCAATCAGGAACAATCACTTCTACAAAGGTGATTTTTCCAAATGGAGACTCTCATTAAATCTTCAGAACTCTTCTGGGTCTGTCTTTTGCATATAATCTATATACTTAAAAGATTCATGATTTCATCCAAATGGGTATTCCCTTGACCAGTTGAGACTATAACCCTTTTGTGACATAATAAATGTTTCAGAATTACTAGACCCCAAAAAATTCAATGCTGTGCAGCTAACCTGGTGATGAGATTCACCATATTTAGCAAGGCTGGCTCTTAACTACTTTAGAGCTATGTGATGTAGAGGATAAAGCATTGGGCCTGGAGTCATAGAGATCAAAGTTAAAATTCAACCTCAGGCATTTGCTAGCTGCATGAACCTGGGCAAGTCACTGAAGTCTTGTTTGCCTCAGTTTCCTCAACTGTAAAATGGAGATAATAATGGCGCCCACTTCACAGGGGTGTCATGCAGATGAAATAAGGTAATATTTGTAAAGACTTAGTACATAAATGCTTCCTTCCCTTCCATTGCTCCCTCCTTCCTTTCTTCTTCACTTCCTGGCATTTAATAAATGCTTGAGGAACTTAACTAAGAATGTTAAACAAAAACACCAAAAAGAATGCTGAAGGGTTCACTTCTTTTCATAGTTTACCACCTTCACACAACTTTGTTCTTCCTAACTTCCTAACCCTGGTGTTTTCCACAACTTTCCTCTATGCTTTAACAACCAAGCTTAAAAGGGAAGTTGGCATATAGTAAGAAAATTTGTAGCTAAAATTAGCCTATGAACTGTCACCTTAAAAAAAAAAAAATCAAGCACCAAAGCATATTCTTGGATGTCACTGACCTTACTAATTATAGGCTAGAATAAAATACAAATACAGGGAAATGTGTAGGAATTCTCTATAATAACCTAGAGGAAAAGGCCCACATATTTCTCTGTTACAGGTAAAAACTTAACACTTGTCTCCCAGCCCTTATATGCAAACTGTTACCAAAGTCCGTGATTTCACCTTTACAACAGTACTTGAATATGCCCCTTTCTCTTTTCTGACAATGTTACCACTTGAGTGTAGGCCCTCATCACCCAGCTAATTCAATAAACTCTAGTGACTTCCTATCACCTCCAGGATCAAACACAAAGTGTTCTATTTGGCATTCAAAATCCTTTATAACAGCCCTCTCCTGCCTCCTTATACCTTAGTCCCTAACACATAAGTCTTTCATTCGGCGATACTGGCTGTTCATGAACATGACTCCCAAGCAATTTTCTCTGGCTGTGCCCCATTCCTGCAACACTCCTCCACTCCAAACTACTGACCTCCCTGGATTCAGTTAAGTCCCAACTAAAAATCACACCTTCTAGAGAAAGGCTTCTCCAGGTCCTCTTAATTCTATAGTGCCTTTCCTCTTTTAATTATTTCCTATTTATCCTGTATATAGCTTGCTTTGTATATATGTTTGCATGTTATCTCCCTTCTTGTCTCTTTTTTATCCCCAGTGCTTTTGGTACAGTGCCTAGAACATAGTAGACATTTAATACGTATTTATTGATTATTACTTAACTAGTATTTCTTCTGATGATACTTCTCAAAACAACTCAGAAACAAAGGATTATGATAAAGTAGGGCCATTATTTGGGGGTAGGGGGAATGAAAAGATATAACTATGGACCTCCAAAATTAAAAAAAAAACCAGTAGGAGTTTTTTCTATCCCCATACTACAATTTCCAGCTGTTTTTCCCAGGAGACATTTACTGAGAAATAGGAACATTCATTCCATCACCAAGATTACTTCTTTCACATTTTGTTATTACCGTCTTAAAAATTTCCATTAAAAAACACAAATAATGGAAATTTATGCTTTTATTTTTATTCTTGTTTTTGTATTTCAATATTTATATGTGGCTAGGTTTATAATTTTAAAAACAAGTATGTCTAAGTTCAGCCTTACAATTTCCCATATTTCATCAACACACTAAAAAATAACAGTACATTCAAAATGTGTCACATGCAAATAGAACTCAAAAGAAATTAACAAAAACTGGCATTAACTCAGAATCTGGAAAGGGCAGGTTGGAGCTAAGCTGTGAAGGGTTTTAAAAGCCTAACAAAGGATTTTATATTTTATCCTAGAGGTAACAAGTTTATTAAGTAAGGAAATGACATGGCCAGACCTGAGCTTAAGAAAAATCCTCTGGCAGCTGTGCATATTGTAGACTAAAGAACAGAGACTTAAGGCAGGGAGACCAATCAAGTGGCTATTAAAATAGTTTAGATGAGAGGAGATAAGGACTTGAAAAAAGGAGATGGCTGTGTAAATTGAGAAGGGGTCAGAAGAAGGAATGCCAAAGAGTTAAAAAAAAAAACAAAACTAGGCAATATTTGACAACTGAGTAGATACATGAGGTGAGGAAGATAGTGGGAATCAAAGGTAATGTCAGGGTGTAAACCTAGGTGACTAGAAGGATGGTGCTTGCCCTCAACAGAAATAGCCAAGTTGGGAAGAAGATTGGGTTTGATGAAAAGATATGTGGTTCCATTTTGGAAGTGTCAAGTTTGAGATGTCCAATAGGCAGGTGGGGACATGGAATTGGAGCTAGATACAGCAATCTGGAAATCACCTGTTTAGAGATGCTAATTAGACCTATGGAATAACACTGAGAGTATGATATGGATGATGATGCAGCAGGATGATGCAGCCCAAGAAGGGTCCAGATACACAGAAGGATAACTAGGAGACAAGTTGTCTGGGCCTCACCAAAACTCAGGAGAACATCCCAGAGTTAAGTGTGATCCAACCCTTTGTGTGATCTACTTTTTCTAGAAAACATGATACATGAGAAAAACCCATCCAGTCTGGCAACTAAAAGCTCTCACCTTCTACTCAGGACAAATAAAAGGAAACAGACTACACTAGGGCATATGTGCTCCTCTTTTTGCTGCTGAGGATGCAGTAGTATAGAAAGTCTACAAAGAACCTGACAAGCTCCTCCAAACTAAGCCAATAGGTTGACTTTAGCATAGAAGGGGCAAAAAAATACTTTGGAAACGACTGTCTGGGATCAAGATGTGAAAGAGCTCAAAAGCCTCCTACTTGTGTAGCATGAATAATGAATTCAATGAGTCCAAAATTGCTGGATGTGTCAAGTATGAACTGGCACCAAAAAATTAATGTAACCACCTTAAGAAAGGAATAAGAGTTGAGATTGTTTCTGAGTTCTTTTAACTCTCTCATTTAGCAATACTTAAGCCATTTTTTACTTCTCAATTCTCTATCAACCACTTGTGAGCCTCTGAGACTTGGTTTACACTAAGAAAATCTAAGAATCCTTACATATTAGCTAAGTCACTAAAGGTTTCAAAAGTGTTTCAGAGAAAAAGAGGTGGAAAATAAAAGAAATTTTAAAATGCCAAAGGGAGAAAGAAAGTAGAAGTCAAAGCAACAATTTAATTTTTGGTCAAAAGGAAATGCAAGTAACCTACAAAAAAACTGTTAGAAGCATTCTGCCAAGTTTAGATTAATAACAAAAGTGAGAAAACTAAAAAGACAGACCCTGGAATTATAATGCTAATGCAAGCAGAATAAGTACCCAACAAAATTAAGAGTTGTAACTAACAAAGTATAGTGCACAGTCACTCTTGCTAGGAGAGGCAAATGGATGATTTCACAATGCTCACTAAAAGGAATAAGAAATATCCTATAAAAGGCTGGTCATCTCATATTGATGTCTGTGTTCATGATTAACATAAAAAAAGACCACCCACCATCAAGAGAATTTCACCATGTTTACCAGCATCTTTTCAGAATATCAAGAAATATAGAAATTTTGGGAAAATATTGCTAAGATCTTCCAAACCAAATTAAGAGTTAAGTAATTTCAATGCAAAAGCACAGAAGAGAATGGCATAAAGTACCTTTGGAAAATATGCCTCAGGATTAAGAAATTATAAGACAACTAGCATCTCTGTTTATCATTAATACTTTCTTCTTAAAAAAAAAATAAAATCAAAAAGCATTTACTAAAGATCTTCTATAAGTCAGGTACTGAGCCAGGTACTATGGATACAAAGACCGAAAGGAAGCAATCTGCCAATGAGCTTAAACTGTAAGGAGAGGAACACAACAAATAGACAGAAAACTAAAAAAAATATATAAAAGCACATATTATTTCACTTGATCCATTTTATTTATTTGTTTATTTCATTCATTCGTTCATTCATTCATTCATTCATTCATTCATTCATTTTTCAAAGGGGGAAGGCAGGGCAATTGAGGTTAAGTGACTTGCCAAAGATCACAGCAAGCTTTAAGTGTCTGAGGCCACATTTGAACTCAGGTCCTCCTGACTACAGGGCCGGTGCTCTATTCACTGCGCCACCTGGCCATTCCCACTTGATTCTCTTTTAAAAGCCAGGTAATTGCTATTACAGATGAGGAAACTGCTACAGAGTGACTTGCACAGAATCATAAAACCAGAAACAACTAGGTTGAGACTGGAAACCAGGTCTTCCTGGGTCTTTATTGAGTGTAATAAAACATCAGAGATGCTGCTTAATGAAGAGAGCACTAAAAGTGAAGGTTTCGCCCCTCACAACAAAGAAAATTACCTGAACTCCCACAGGTAGAGAATGGAAAACCAGGGTTTCAAACTCCAAGTTTACCTAGCACTTTCTCCCCAAGGGCTGCCTCATATCAGCCAAAGCAGTTCCTACAGAGGCCCTGCTAATCACCCAGGCTCTTATGAAGGAGGAAGTCAACTTAGTTTTCCTTTAAAAAAATTTTTTTTTATTATTATGAACCTGACAAACATCAACATTTCCATTCACAAAGCAGAGGAAAAAAGGTTTATATATGAAAGAATGAATCTAATTCTTTTTTTTTTTTTTTTTTTTGCCTTTTTTTTGGGTGGGCAGTTGGGGTTAAGTGACTTGCCTAAGGTCACACGACTAGCTTTTGTGTTAAGTGTCTGAGGCCGGATTTGAACTCAGGTACTCCTGACTCCAGGGCCGGTGCTCTACTCACTGCGCCACCTAGCTGTCCCATCTACTTCTAAAAATAGCTCAAATCCAACATGAAAGTTACAATACTACTCCACTTGTTCATGTTTCCCTCTGACCCTCTCCTCATCCTTTATTTAGTCACCAAAAATTTCACTAAGGCTCCTTTCATTATCAGAATCCAAAAAACTAAAAGTCTTCTCTTGTAATAAGTATACTGATACAAAAACAAATCTATATGTTGGCAGGGTCCAGAAAATGATTTTTCATTCAGTAGTTTATGTATAGGCTGGGGTAGGGAACATGCAGCCTTTTAACTGAGTCCAAGTTTTATATAGAACAAATCGTTTTAATAAGGGGATTTGTTCTATGAGGTCTGGATTCAAAAGGCCATACTTGAGGGGCGAGAGGGCCATGTATGTGGCCTCAAAGCCAGAGGCTTCCCACCCCTGCTCTAAGCCATCATCATTACTACTATTAATAAATGCTTATCATTTGATAATCATGCTCAATCAGTCAATAATATTGACTGGCTTATCCTCAACCCTACATCTCTCTAACCCCAGCCAAAAACTAAAAGTCCTCTCCTGCAACAGACTCATAGGGACAATGTCTGAAAATGTGCTTCAGATCCATCACCTTTCTGCCAAGAGGTTGGAGGTATATATTAAGTCTTTCGAACAATGCTGATATAATTTCATAAGTTGCTTTCTTAGTTCTGCTTACTTTTCTCTGCATCGATTCACACAAGTCTTCCCAGGTTTCTCTAAACCTGTTCTTTTTCTTATTTCTTATGGCCCAATAATAATTCTTAACATTAATATGTCATTACAAACTGAGTAGCATCCATTGTTTCCAATGAAGACATTCTTAACAAGAATTGGAAGGCATTAGACATAGCAAATAACAAAGTTCCTAGAAAATTAAATTGACAATCTATGAAATCACAGTCAAAAATCAACCCCAGAATAAAATAAAAAGATGCTGGGTTTGTTTTTTTTTTAAAGATCTAGCCTAAGCTATCTAAAAACCTGTGGATCCTGAAAAATTGGAAACAACGGGAATATTGACTTAACATTTCTTAGGAGTTTAACAAAATGACTAAAAAAAAACAAGTCACCAAAATGAAGGGAAGAGAATTCAAAAGTCAGCAAATGGAGAGGCTGTATAGCCAAGACAAAATTGCTTTAGTGTACATGCTAATACGAAGAGCATCACTGGAAGATTACAGTTTTTGCCCCTCTAAACAAAAAGCAGCAAAAGACAAAACGAACCATAAAAGAAAACAATTGTCACAGGAACCAAATAAACCAGAAGTAAAAAGTATTTACAAATAAAATTGAGGACAAAAAAACTGATGCAAAATGGAACAGATCTACTCTAAGTTTCTATAGCTAACTATTCTTTATCAAACTTCATCAGTGACAGTATCACATTTGAATGTGATACCTCAGTCACTATTATGCTGATACACAGAAAGAGTACTTAGGATGAATTTGAGGAGAGTAGCTAGACCAGAATAAGTCCACAGAAGAAAATACTGCAGTTGGCAACATAACTATAAACACAGTAAAGGATCAATTCTTAAGGTCTCAACGGACTAGAAACCAAATATATGAAGGGAAAGTTAGAAAGTATTATTAACCCCCAAAAAAAGGACAATGTCAGCAACTATGAATCATATGCCTAATTTCTCATCAGTACTTCAATATATAAGAATGAAAAGAAAAAAGCCATGGTACAGTTTCTAAGAAGGAACTCAGGTTGGTTGCTAAGAAAAGCCACTCCTATATTCAAATAATCTGTCATCTTGTTAATGCAGGTTTCTGCTATGATACAGATTACTGCAAGACTTTAGTCGTGTCTATCCTGTGGGATTTTAATCCACAATCTCTCCTGAACTCACCAGGAGTGATCTACCCAATATGCTGATGATAATGGCCATGGCGGAAAATGCCTAGAATCACATGGTTTTGTTTTTTTTTGTTTTTTGCTTTTTGGAGGGCAGTTGGGGTTAAGTGACTTGCCCAAGGTCACACAGCTAGTTTTTTGTGTTAAGTGTCTGAGGCCGGATTTGAACTCAGGTACTCCTGACTCCAGGGCCGGTGCTCTATTCACTGCGCCACCTAGCCGCCCCAATCACATGGTTTTTTAAGATTACCAATAAACTTTGATTACTGGGACTCTAAACATGAGCTCCTTGTCCAATGAGAACACATACTTCTAAAGCAGCTGAATTATATCAATCTTGACATTCTTGCCCATAAACATAACCTGAAGAAGAAAGCTGCAGCTAAAAAGTAGGATGCATGCCTTAGAGATGCAAAAGAAAAAATGAATTGTCAGAGAAGGTTTAAAAGCACACCCAGAGGCAACAAAAAGCACTGTTTCATAGGATCGTTATGTTATTAATAAGCATTTGTAAAAACGCCACCATAAAAATAATTTCTGTTTATGGACCTTACTGAAGAGACTTGAGTAATGTACCAAAGGACTTGGGGGGGTGTTTTTCATTGACAATGGGGAAATGAATCAGAGAGAGGGACCATATCCCCTACTCAGGGTGGGTTAGTTCATGATAAATGATGTCAATTGAAAAAGACAAAGCTGCTTGTGTCTTTTTTTTTTTTTTTACATTTTAATTTCCAAAACCATCTCCCTCTGGTCCTTCTCACCATGCACTAGAGAAGACCATCATTTGAGAGACACTCTGTGTGTGTGTGTGTAAGTAAAACCATACTATACATACTTCTATTCATCAGTTCTTTCTCTGGAGGTGGATACCATCTTCCTTCACAGGTCTGAGTAGTTGATTTGAGAATTTCTAATACTCAGAATAACTTAGTCATTCAGTTTTTCTTTAAACAATGTTACTATTATTATATACATTGTTACCTTGGTTGTATTCATTTCATTCTTCTGTTATACTGACCATAGCTTCAGAATATTTAAATTGTTTCTTTCTAGTTGCTTGTGGTATTTTCTCCTTGACCTGGGAGCTTCAAAACTTAGGTATATAATGTTCCTATGAGTTTTCATCTTGGGATCTCTTTCAGGTGGTGTTCAGAAGATTTTTTTTTCGCTTTTTATTTTACCCTCTAGTTCAGAGATCCCCCAA
>CM053600.1:166868444-166888656 GCA_028646575.1 Pseudocheirus occidentalis | reverse complement strand
AAAAAAAAAAAACACCTCAGCACCTCACTCTGGAAATCTACTTTCTTTAACCTAGCTGTTCTCAACCTGTGTTATGTTCAATTTGTAACAATGAAAAAGTCATAACAGTAGCAAAATTACAGCTATGAAGTAGCAATGAAAATAATTTTATGGTGGGGGGGGGGTCACCACAACATGAGGAACTGTATTAAAGGGTCGCAGCATTAGGAAGATTTCGAACCACTGCTTTAACTCTTTAACACAGTGGTTCTCAACCTTCCTAATGCTGCAACCCTTTAATACTCATATGTGGGCATGTCTGCATGTGGGCATACCCACCTTGAGACGGTTAGAGGAGCAGTGTCTCGGTTCCTAAGACCATCGGAAATGTATTTTCCAATGGTCTCAGGCAACCCCTGTGATCCGTGAAAGGGTAGTTCGACCCCCAAAGGGGTCACAACCCACAGGTTGAGAGCCGCTGCTTTAACAGGTTTTTAAAATTGGAATCATTTCCAAAAAAAATATCAAAAAAAAATTTTTTAATGGCATCTTAAATGTAATAATTTGTTGTAAATTTGTGGTCTGAAATTCTGATGATGCGATAATGGGTCATATAACCGTATAATATCCTATTGTAAACACATCATAACACACATGTATTCCTGTTGATGCATGCTGCACTTCCTTACAATTCAAGACATGCTCACTTGCCGCTTGTTAAGACCTATTGGCAGACTTGACCACTGATCAATTATAACTTGCATTTTGTGTTTATTTGGAAAATAATGTAGTCATTACACCTTTAACTCTGTTATAAAACAGATGAAACATGTACGCAACAAAACTTTCTTATCTTCTCTTCTTACGCTTCTACCACCCCCTTATTTTTAATCAGTGCCCCCCCCAATTGCACCCGAGGATACCACTGCCCACCCTGGATCATTCCAGCACTCCCCAGGAACAGTACCACCCACTTTGGGAAACTTGGCGAGTCTAGTTCTAAAACTTCAGGGAAATTTTCCTTAATAATTTCCTTAAGTATAGTGTCTCCTCTTTTTTTTTTATCATAATTTCCAGGTAGTTCAACAATTCAATTGGCTCTCCTCAATCTGTTTGCTATTGGTTGTTTTTCTAATGAGATGTTTCAAATTCTCTTGGGTTTTTTTTTTATTCTTTTGGTATTGTTTCATAATTTCTTGGTGTCTTATGAAGTTATTAGCTCCCCCTTGCCCAATTCTGATTTTTAAGGAGTTATTTTCTTCCACAAGTTTTTGGATCTCTTTTTTCAACTGGTCGCCTTTCTTTTCATGATTTTCTTACTCATTTTTTCCAACTTTTCATCAACCTCTCTTATTTAATTTTTAAAGACCTTTTAAAGCTCTTCCAAGAACTTTTTTGACTTGTGACAATTTTATACTTTTATTTAAAGTAGAAGTAGCTGTTTTGACTTCACTGTCATCTTCCGAGTCTGAATTCACTTCTTCTCTATCACCATACCAGCTATCAATGGTCAGTTTCTTTTGCTCACTCATTTTTTAGCAGCTAGTTTCTTGGCTTTTAGCTTTATAGAGTTGGGGGCTCTAGTCTCAACTTGTGGGAATAATGTCTCAAGTATCATCTTTTTCCTATTGTTTTCTGAGTTCTATCTGAAGGCCTAACGTTAGTTACCTTCCACTCTCCACCTCAGCGGAGACAGGGCCCTGAGTACCCCTGTCTCTGCACTGTGGCTACAAGTTTCAGCTCACCCCTCTGCCCTGGAACCAAAACCAGGGACTCTACTCTCCTGGGAGTGACCACAACCATCAGGGTCCCTCTGCCCCTCTTTAACCACACTCACCACCTTGTAGGTCATTCCTTCTCACCCACCACCACAGTCTGGGACCTCATCTTGTCAGAATACCTGGGCCCCCAGTCCAGTACCAACAGAGGTCCCATAGTCTTTACCTGTTCAACTATCTACCCACCACACACAGCCCATGGGAACAAAGTTCCTAAAGCCAAGGCTGTTGGTAACAACTGCCCCCAGGTCTTGTGGTTTATCAATTCATCGTTATCTGTACTTCAATTATGCCAGATCACTACCCAGGAGGTCTTACCTAATGCTGCCCTTCCAAGCTGTCTTAAGCTAAACAACTGCTTTACCCCAAGTTTTATTTCTGTCACTCTAACATCTCCTTTGAGGCATTATTTTAAATTATTTGTGGGGGAATCTGGGAGCACCAGGTAATTTCTTGCCTTATTGCACCATATTCCCAGAATCCCCTCAGCTACTTAGCTTTTATTTGGTTTCCATTTTCTCCGCTGTGAGAGAAGATTATCAGGACTGAGTTGAGACTCAAAATACTTAAGGAGATAGTAAGAGACCATTTAGACCTAGGTTTCTGAACTCAGGATATATGAGCCTATTATTTCAATATTTTGATAAGACTATTTCAGTACTACTGGTTTCCTTTGTAATCCTGTGCATTTCATTTCACATTTTAAAATATTATTCTGATTATGTTGTAAGACGAAAAGGGAAAGTTTCAGAGAAACCAACGAGTCCAGACCTACACTACTGGGTAGTAGGTAGGTAAATAGGGTCAAAATTGAAATAGGCTAAACTTCTTTGCTGTGTTTTGATTAGACTAGAAACAGACTGATGACGGTGGGTTGTTGTAGGTCACATGACAAACAGGAGCGTGTGCAGTGGCAACCCTATATTTTTTACTGGTCACTGGAAATCCTTTGGCTGGTCACTTATGAGGTCCAGGCCTGATCTAGACTTTAACGAACCAACATAGAATAGTGAACAAAATCAGGAGAAAAATTTATCTGAGAACAACATTTGTAAAGACAAAACTTTGAAAGACTTAACAATACTGATCTACACAATGGCAAATCATGATTCCAGAGAACTAAAAAACACGCTACCAACTTCTGTGGATGGAGGAAGGAAGGGAAGGGTAACAAGCATTAATCACATGCCTATTCCATGCTGGGCACTATACTAAGAACTGGGAACGCAAAGAAAAAAATTATGGCGGAGAGACAAGATGCAAACAACTATGCACAAACAAGTCATACACAGGAGAAACTGAAATAGAAGGAAGGCATTAAAAATAAGAGGCATCAAGAAAGGATTTCTGTAGAATGTAGGGTTTTGGCTTGGACTTGAAGACAAGGAAGCCTGGAAATGGAGATAAATGAGGAAGAGCATTTAAAGCTAGTGAAAATGTCCTGAATCGGGAACTGGAATGTCTTACGCGAGGAGCAGCCTAGAAACCAGTGTCACTGAATGGAAGAGCATGTGGGGGGGTTTAAGGAATGAAAAGACTGGAAAAGTAGGGAGGGGTCAGACTATGAAGAGCTTTAAAAGCTAAACAAAGGGTTTTATATTTGATTCTAGAAATTGTTTTATTGAGCTCAATGACTTTACTAAGAGGGAAAGTGGACCTGCGGAGACCAATACTTGAGGAAGATCATTTTGCTAGGGTGAGTGGAGGACAGAAGGAGTGTATGGAGGCTTGTGGCACAAAGACCAACCAGGAAACTATTAGAATAGTCAAAAGTAACCAAAGGGGTGGGGGGGGAGGAAAATAATGAATGAAAATGTAAAAGGCCACAGAGAAAGTCAAGACTTAATAAATGCTTATTAAATATATAAATGTGAGTATTCTCTCCACAGATCACAACCTATCCATCCCTTTCTCATCCTGGTTTATTTTTTGGTCCATATTCTTTCATATGTCCTCCACAGAGATTGCACACAATATACCAACGGACCTCCTATTTTAAGGATACCTATGAAGGACTTGGACCATCTAGTTGTTAAACTACACTTGTACCACAAGACCCAAATTCTCTTTTTTGGTTCCTCTTCTTCCCCAATATATGTTCTAGGCAGCTAAATGGCATAGTCAGTAGGGTGCTGAATTTGTAGTCAGGCCTGAGTTTGGATCCTGCTTCACAATCCCTAGCTATGTCACTTAACATCTCTGTGCCTCTCAGTTTCCTTTGAGATAACAGCATTTATCCCCCAGGGTTGCAGGGTTGTGGTAAGGAACAAATGAGTTAACACATATAAAGTGCTTTGCAACCTTTAAAGTGCTATATAAATACTAGCTATAGCTATTATTATTACAAGACATAATTAAAAATACGAACAGCTAAATGGCCTAGTTGACACAGTATCAGACCTGAAAACAGAAGACTTTATCTTCATGAGTTCAAATCTGGCCTCAGACATTTACTAGCTGGGTAACCCTGGACAACTCACTTAACCCTGTTTTCCTGTTTTCTCATCTGTAAAATGAGCTGGAGAAGGAAATGGCAAATGACTCTAGTATCTTTTCCAAGAAAAACCAAAATGGTGTCACAAGGAGTAGGACACAACTGAAAACGACTGAAGAAATAATTAGAAATATGGCAGAGTATACATGTGTCCAGTCTATGTCTCCGCACTGATCTCTGGGTCACTCACTACTTTCCTGTATCTGTATCACAATGTTTTATAAGTATCAAAAGTATTTAACAAAAACACATAAGGGAAATATCAGGTTCTGGGAACTAATGTCTACTGCAGATCACATACTCAGAGTCATACCACTGACTGAAAAATACTTCGAATACAGACAATCTTCCCTCCAACAAGACCCCTATCCTCTATGCTAAGGCCATAACAGATTTCATGGTAATTGAGGGCTCTTTGTCTATGAGCCTCTAAACAGGATGTGTGTGTATACATACACACCACTTTATCCAAGTTATCCAGTTATCCAAGCAGTAACTACTTATTTTCTGCAGAATCAAATATATTTAACTTCTGTGGCATTCAAAGGTCTTCACATCCATCCTGGTCCCTTCCTACCTTTCCAGTCTGCTTTTACATTACTTCTCTCTTCATATGCTCTATGCACATGACACTGTATATTACCCAACCCTGTGCCTTTGCACTGGCTTTTCCGAAGTCTTAGAATGCTCTCCCTCCTCTAGTCTACCCTCTTGGAATCCCTGGTTTCCTTCAAGACTCAGCTCAAAATACACTGCTTGCCTTCTCAATGGGTGGAGGAGGGGCTGGAGAATTTAGAACAATTTTTTTTAATGTTTAAAAAAGTTTAATGTAATTGGGAAATATTTAATGAAATAAAGAAAAACATAATTGTTTAAGACTCAGCACAAGTACTACCTTCTACATGAGACTTTCCTGGTTTACCTTCCCCGCTGCTAATACCTTCTTCCCAAGGTTATTTTGTATCTATTTTGCATGTATCTTCTATATATATATGTGCATATATGTATGTCCCCCATGAAAATGTAACTTCTTATATAATTGACAATTCCAGAAGTCTGATTATGAATCATGCCGCCCACCTTTTGATAGAGAGGTGATGAACCAGAGCAGAATGAGATATCCTTTAGATTCAACGTGCAGATTTACTTTACTTCTTTATGAAAGGAGAGAACTTTTATTTTTATTGGGGGGGGGGAATTTAAGGAGTGACCACAATACTAAAAAAGAAAAGAAGTTCAATGAATGAATATACAAGTTCAGAACAAGGGCAATGGTAGAACTACCACATTAAATTTGTTATAACACAAAAAAGTGTGCATAGTGAAAAACTACATAAAAGTACAGAGGTTCATAGACAATACTTTTTTCTTTTCTTTATATATTTAAATGTTCATATATCTTGATGTTTATTAAATTCATAATAAAAAAGTAATTTTTAAGTATTTAAGCTCACTAGAGGCAGATATTTTCACTTGTCTTTGTATCCCCCTCTGACACTTAATAAAAGTTTGAATGACTGAACCTCTACTTCAACCTCAATGACTTCTATCTCCCCTCTACTTCAGTTACTCAAAATCTGAATATTCTTAAACACTTACAACTGTTCCTCCTCAGAGATCCCAAATTTAAAACTTCCCTCTGACTAAAAGTTGTACTCTCTCATTCCTTCTAACGGAAATGGTGCTTGTTCATTTTCCTGACTTTACTTTTCCCAACTCTTCTAGTCCTTCCACGTTTCTGGCTTCATTCGTCTCCATACTATTTCAGACTAGATGCTTAATCAGCCCAACAAGGCTCTTTTTACCTCCACCTGTTTGAAAAAACCTACAGATCCCCTCTCTTTATTTTTCAAGCATTGCTGGAACAGGTAACAAAACCACGTTGACTCAACCTACTATAAATCGAGCTATCTATCCTCAGTTGGAGCCTTTCTTTAGCTCAGCCATCTGTTCATCTTTTTTGTTTCCTGTCTATAGCATTCATTCGGCTTAGCAGCTCCTCCAAAGTTTTCCCATTCTCTCCAAGTTCAAGATCAAATCCACCTCACACCTTTATCTTAGCAATGACATCTTTTCTCCCAAGACCAACTGCATTCTCTAAACCTACTTTCCTATCTACTCCCTTCTGAAAGTCTGAACTTTATGGACCCCCCTTCTTGGAATGTTTTCAAAAGCATATTTACTTATGCATTTTATT
The DNA here is from genome assembly GCA_028646575.1 of Pseudocheirus occidentalis. Lineage (NCBI taxonomy): Eukaryota > Metazoa > Chordata > Mammalia > Diprotodontia > Pseudocheiridae > Pseudocheirus > Pseudocheirus occidentalis. The sequence goes on along the minus strand of CM053600.1, from coordinate 166,882,208 downwards.
TATCCATATGATTATCCCCCCAAATTTACTGAAATAAAGATGTATTTTTTTTTTCTCATAGACCCCCTGAAATTTATCCAAGGATCTCAGGTCAGGTGCCCCTGGTAACATATGGGTCAAAGGTGAGACCTGAAGCCAATTTTCCCAGCCCCTAAGCCAGTTCTTTTTTAAAATGTTGCTCCATACCTAGCCCATCTGACTTCTTGGCCTCTTGGCATCTATTCAGTTCCAAGTCCTGTTGATTCTACCCCTAGCATACTTCGCTTCAGTTTCCTTCTTTGTGTTTCACCACCCTAGTATACTAGACCTCACTAAACTCACTTGGACTATTTCGACAGTCTTCTAATTACTCTTCTCACCACCACCCATGTCTGTCTGACAAACTATCCTTTACACTGTTGTCATATTAATCTTCCTTATGAAAAAATATGATCACGTCACTCCTCGGCTCAAAATCATTCAATGGTTCCCCATTACCTACTGAGGAAGGTGCCAGGAATTTGAGTCCTTCTACAATCTAGTGCCTCTAACTTTTCAACTTCATCTCACACTATACACTAAGCAAACTGAAAAACTCATGACTGCTGTACACAGTCAAATTTACCAGTTTCCTTACCTTTACTCATACTACTCCTATCTCAGAAATACCTTCCCCCACCTACATTTACCTACTGAAATCCTATCATTCCTCCTTCAAGGCCCACCTCAACCATAAAGGTAGCAAATTATGTTTTCTTTCTCCCGTTTAACATAGCACATCCTTCTTACATTCTTATTATAATCTATTCAGCCCTTGAGTTACTCTGTGTGTATCTATGTATACATGTATGTGTATATGTTTATCAGCATAATGTTTGTATTTGTCATAACTCTCATGCTAGAATATAAATTCATTAGGGAAAAAGATGTGTCTTAATTAACTTAATACATCCCCTGAGGATCTAATAGTGCTTCTGAACACAAATGGCAACTAAATGATTCAACTCAACAATTTATTAAGGACCTGCTGGGTAAAGCACTGAATCTTTAGTTAAGACACTTCCCCAATGGAGTCTATAGTCTACAAGAAGCATGGCAGCAATTAAACAAAACACAAGTAAACTGCTTTATGTACAAATGAATGCAACACTATTAATAAAGATAACAATTTATGGCTCTAATATGTTTGAATTTGTCTTATGTCCACAAAGCATATTTCTCCAAAATGGCCCCTCCTATGGTAGGCACAGTAACCTATGAGCCCTCCCCCTCATTTGCTATTCTATTATAGAGAAGAGAAAGCCTTACACTTTCTAGAAGAAGCAATAGGAACAAAGACCTGTAGTCAGTCTAAGAATGACAAAACCAGTTAGGAGACATAGTCCTGTCTTCCACAAACGCACAGGCTCTATGCCAGTGATAAAAGTCTAATACTAGAATAGCAGGCAAGACAACTTCAACTCAAAGCAGCAGCATCAGAAGAGCCTGAATTATCCTGGAGCTGTCTTACAAGTATGTGGTTAAGAATATCAAATATGACAGAGAATTTCATGACTAAAAAGCTTAGTTGTTTCTCCTAGAAAATTTTGTTATCAGTATCTTCAAACAAAAGTGGGTCCTTGTTTGCAAAATATATGAATGAACTATTTCCACCAATCTACAAAAGTGAGTATCAATAGATGTTACAGCTTTATTCAACTCACAGGAGCCTCCAGTGTCTTTTGTTCCTTCCCCTCCAATTTTTACTGAAGATATAGAAAAAGGCAAATCAGCTTCAATGACTCCGAAGAAGCATCCTCAGTCTACTCACCACATAAACACTTCAATCAAAGCCAGGGTCACCAATGAGTAAAAACTACTACACATTTTTCACCTTGTTTTAGGAGAACAAGGAACTAAAGAGCTACTCATCGTGTTCCAATGATTACTAAGCTGCTGAACTTTGCAAATTCAATTCTGAGGAAGATAGTAATACTCTAAATATTGCAACTTCCTAAACCTCCAAACCCACTACCATTAATCAGAGAGAGAGATTTAAACTCGAGATTCTAAGAGGTGGTGGTGAAGTAGAAGTATACTCCAGGAGGCCAGTCTATGGCAAAATAACAGAGGTGGGACTGCCCTCTGTAAAGAACAGCAAGGACTGTTCAGAGAGTATGAAAGGGAATGGCATATACAAAATCTAGAACGGTGGGTTGGAGGCAGGTAGCAAATGGCTTCAATGCCACTGGAGTTTCTAACTGACTACAGAGAATCTCCAGGGACACTTTTTTACAGAGTAGAGGAATGACGTGGTTAAGGGGCCTCTGCTATAGGAATACCATTCTGGCTGCTGAACGGAGAACAGAGAGACCTCACACAAGGAAAGCAAATAATCAGGAATCTATCAGAACAGTTCAAAGAAGAAATGATGAGAATCTTGGCTAAGGTGGACTACAAGAGGAGAAAAAAGGACAGGCAGCTAGGTGGCGCAGTGAATAGAGCACCGGCCCTAGAGTCAGGAGGACTTGAGTTCAAATCCAGCCTCAGATACTAAACACAAAAAATAGCTGTGTGACCTCGGGCAAGTCACTTAACCCCAACTGCCCTACCTTTGGCCCTCTGAAAAGAAAAATGGGAACAGATGAAGGAAATGTTGTGGATCCTGAAATGACATGATTTAGAGATTGACTGGGCATGTGAGTGCAGAGCTGAGGATGACACCAAGAACCTGGGAGAATGGAAGGATGGCAGACAGCCCTGACAGAAATATTTTTGTATAAATACTTCTGTATTTTTGTTCAGAAGAGGTAAGTGGATCTGGGGAAAAAATGATGAGCTTTGTTTTCAATGTGTTAAGTCTGAGATGTCTACAGGACACCCACTTCGAAATGTCTAACAGGAATCAGATGACCTGGAAGAGAAGCTCTGGAGAGAGCCTGGTCCTGAATATGTAGATCTGGGCATCTTTTAGACCAAAGTGAGTCTAAAGCTACGACCTGTTCTCCTGTTCAGATTCTGCTAAAGAGTAAAGATAAAAAATAAGCAAAGGCAAGTATAGCCTGATGCTAACATAAAAGAAAAGATCAAAACATCTGATTGCTCATGAACATTACAACTTTCAGGGTGAGCCAGGGGAGCATACCAACATAAAACTAGAGAATATTAGAGATGGAAAGAACTTTAGAGATCATCTGTTTTCACACATAAAGAAATATGTTAGACAGTTACTTAAGGTGGCAGAAAAAATTATTTCAGTTCATACTGTTTCCCCATTTCCTACAGATATGGGCAATGTAGCATCCCTAAATACTTTCCCATAATGTCAACATCATACACAAACACACAAAAAGTAGAGCAAAAGATGTTTAGTACGGCTGAATGTTTTTAAAACTTACTACTTCTTACTGGTATAGCAGGCAAAGTACAGATAGGGACCAGCCATAAACAGTGGGGGTACAAGAGAAAATCTAAGCAGTCACTTATACTTTTCCTCCAGAAGAAGTGAATGAGCAGGTACAAATACCTAACCCAGGAACTAGAAAATTCCACACACCACAGCAAAGGGCAGAAAGGGTCTCCCTCCCATGTTAGAGTATACTTTAAGAGTAAAAAAAAAAAGCAAAGATTAAGAGAATATTGTAATAGCTTTTTATTTAGAATTACATGCTAGCTGACATTTTTAAAAGTATGCCAAATTTCAAAATAAACTAGATTTAAACTATTAGGAAATTGTAATGAATTGTGGCAATGTAATCTGAATTACTGGAGGAATTACAGATTACATTATGGATGTGACATAAGTGCCAAAGAGAGTAAAACCAAAAACCACTGCCTACATCACAGAGCCAAAGACACCACGTTTTCTTCCTTAGAAGCAAAAGGATACTGAGGCAAACAATCAAACAAAATACAGCTCCCTCTGAATCTGAAACCTGGGATTGACTCCTGCCTCAGCCACTTATTTACCTGTGACCTGGGGCAAGCTCATGAGTACTTCTGGGCCTCAGTCTCACCCATCTGTAAAATAAGAGGTTAGACTAGAATGATACCCAGGGGTCCTTCCAACTCTTCATCAATGACCATCTGACCGAGGTTCTCTAAATAAAGTAGGACCAGTGTTCCTAATCCCATTTTATGTCATTTGCCAGACAGGCTTTATCGATAAAAGACATTTTTTGTCAATAAAACCCCACAAGACACTATTTCCATTATATGACTGCTTACACCTTAGTTCTTTGGGGGGCTTAAGCATGTTTAGAATGCTTAAACACCATGGAGCTTATTCCCAGGGCACCAAAAGGCCTCCCCAGCAGCAAGTACTTAAGGGCCTGTAGAAGAAAATCGAAGCCTTTCGGGACCCGATCGGGGAGCCTGGCACGAGATCACCGACATCACCGCTCCCCCGAACCTTGGAGGGGCTAAGCCAATGCCGGGACATCGTTCGGACGAAGGACAAGGTAACATCTGCAGAGAGCTCAGCATGGCGCACGGCACCCAGTAGGCGCTTTAAAAAGGCTGGCTTTCCCCACAGCACACATTCCCTGCTCAGAAAAACCAAGCGTTTCCTGCCTGCCACGGGAAAACAGAGCAGGTCCGGGGACGCGGGTTGAGGGGAAAGGGCTGCTCTCCTCTACCTGCGTGACCTTGGCCGCCCCTCCCCGGCCCCCCAGGGCCGCCCACCCCGACTCTGAGGGAGCCAAGCGCACCCATAGAAGGCCGAAGGTCATAGAGCAGCCTTTCCAGGCCAATCCTCCCCAGGGCACCCCAGGGAAGGACTAACGGTCTCGCTAATTGACCCACGTGCAAAACCAACTACAGCGTGACCGGGGGAGGGGCGGGCGGCCCAGGCCGGAGGCTCCCTGGTACGTCCGGCTGGAGCCGAAGCTCCGACGCTCGCCGGCCCTCTGAGGCTGCGCGCCTCGGGGAGGCCCGGGCTGGGACCGGGCGGAGGAATTCCGTAGTCCCCCGAACGCTGACCCCGCCGCCCTCCGAGCCTGGGCCTCCCGCCAGGGGAGGCTGCGGAGGTGCTGAGGGCGCCTGGCCCCCATTCCGGGCTCAGGGCCCGGCCGTGACGGACCGTGCTCCTCAGCCCAGGCCTTCCCGTCCTCGGCGCTGCCACCGCCCCCCGGAGAGAACTCCGGGACCGGCTGCGGAAAGAGCTCAGGCCTCACAGCCTGCGCACCTCTGCGCGGCAGCGCCCCGCCCCCCACCTGGCCCGGCCTACCCCGCCCGCCCGAACCAGGGCGGCAGGCGCCCACCGCCTTCGCCCTCCCCCTCCTCCGACCTCCCTCTGTTTGACCCGCCTTCCCCTAGGCACACGAAGCCCCCTCGGAAATCACCTTTGAACTGGATTTCTGCGAGCCGCCTGGCGTTTTGTCCGCCATCTTGCGTCCTGCCCCTACTCGGCGGCAGCAGCGGGAGCGAGTCGAGCGCCGACCGTGCGTGCAGATCGCCGTCGGGGGCCCGCCAGAGGCGTCCGCAGGGAGGAGAAGTCGATAGCCGAGGAAGCGAGCCAAGAAGGCGAGTAGCGAAAGATACCTCACTTCCCCCTCCCTCTCCCCCTCGACGCAGGCCCGGAAAGAGGAAGGCGCTCAGACGTCACGTGCCAGCCGAGCCCGCCTTCCGGACACTGATTGGCGCGCGTCTGGGACGAGTTGGGGCGGGGCGAGGTGCGCCGACCTCTTATGGCTGCTACGCAATGAGGCTGGAATTCGTCCCCTTCCTTCGATGCAACACTCCCCCCCTCCCCCCGCCCCGCCACATTCTCCAGGCTTGGAAGCTAAGGCAAATTAAAGCGACTGCGGCTTTAGGGAGGGGCCAGGACCCTACAGGTCTATGACATTACGGGCTTCTCGACGCTCCCCCGCCCCTTCCCAAGAACCCCTTTGGTCCGGTGCCTCACAGACCGAGAGACATGAGTTTGAATTCTCCTGACCCCTTAAAAACTGCTCAACCTCTTTGAGCTTCCGTTACCCCATCCCCAAAATGGGGACAGTCACGTTCTTCGCAGCCACTTTTGTGTCCTAGACGCTGTTGGCAGCTCGGTGAAGCTGCTCCCATCTCAGAATAACATTTGGAAATGCATCAAATCAATTACGTAGCATCTGCGACGGAAGCCAACGCTGCCCGAGGTCATTTATCCACGTGTTGAGAGGGAAAAGCAAATTCGTTCCCTCCTGGCCCTGCCTGGGTGCTTGTGCTGCTCCGGATGACGGGCGTGAGGGCTTTGCACCCCAAAAAGTGGGGCCAGGGGCAGGGTTGTTTCTGCACGCGCCCCCACAGCACGAGGCCCGTGAACATGCAGGCGCCCGGAATGGCTGGTCCGGCCCTGGTCGCCTCCTTCCGCGCCCTACAAGTTCTTTGGCCCCCACGGGCGGAGTCACCTCAGAGGGCCATTTCCGAGTCTGCCTTCCCCGCCTTTCTCAACCCTACTTCAGGACGCACGTCCCCAGCTGCCTTTTAGACCTGCCCTTCCCCAGATACGGTGGGGGCAACAGCGTCTTCTTGGGGCCCCCATCCCCACTTCTGTGGTCCCTTTAGCGCCCGCTCCCTGGGCCGCTCCTCCTCCGTCCAGACCCGGATTATCTGAATGGCCTGAGGATGGGTGTGCCTGCCGAGAGACCCTCTCTGGTCCGCTCCAGCCTCCTTTCAGCCCCAGAAGTGACATTCCGAAAGTGCAAATCTGATCAAGCCACATTTCTGTAAACTCCAGGGGTTCCGTAGAGTCCCGGGACCAAACCAAACCCTCTGTTTGGCATTCAAAGCCCCTAGCTCCCCAGCCCACGTTCTCAGTCTCCTTTACACCTTTACACACACACTCACTCCTCCCCCATCTCTCGCTCAAGGATGGAGTGGGAAAGATCCATAGGGTGGGTGATAATGGTACAGAGAGATGACAGGGCACCATGAAGAGCTCTCAGGACTGAAGTCAGAAGGAAAAGGCAGGATTAGATGTGGTAGTAATGGTTAACATATTGATGGCAATTTATAGTTAGGCTGTCCCTCACAAAAACCACATGGGATGTGCATTACAAGTAATTTGAGTTCAACTCAGCCAGCATTTGAGTGCTGTGTTTTAGGCCTTGGAATAATACATAAAATGAGCATCATATAAGCACTTTCTTTTCTGTAAAACATAATAACACTTCCCTCAAAGAGCAGCTCAGTGGTGCAGTGGATAGAGAAACAGGAGTCAGGAAGACCTGATTTCAGATCCAACCTCAGATATTTACTAGCTGTGTGACCCTGTCCAAGTCACTTACCCCATTTTGCCTCAGTTTCCTCATCTGTAAAATGAGTTGGAGAAGGAAATGGCAAACCACTCCAGTATCTTTGACGAGAAAAACCCAAATGGAGTCGGGAAGAATAGGACACAACTGAAAAATAACTCCAGAACAAAACCTCACAGTGTTGTGGTAGGATTGTCTATGTAATATATCTGTACATAAAATATTGTCAAATGAGATAATAATAATAGCAGCTAACATTGATTTCACACTTACTATGTGCCAAGCACTGTCCCAAGCACTTTACGGTTACCATTGTGCAAACCTTCAGGCTTTACATAAATGCTCTCATGACATCAGCTCCATCATTGTTATTACTTTATAATGTGTTTAACTCACTCAGTCGTGATGGCCCAGTGATGTAGATAATTATTATCCCCATTTTATGAGGAGGACAATGAAGGTGAAACTCTGAGAGGTGAAGAATCCAAGTTTACACAGCTAATTAGTAGTGAGCTCAAGTCTCAAGTCCAGGCCTTTTGATGCTGGTGCAGCATTCTTTTCAACAGACCATGCTGTTTTTTTAAGAAGGAAGGAACCAGGTCCTACTCCTGCTGCTGCTGGAAAAGGAGTTAAGAATATAGTCTTGTCTGCCCATTGAAGCTCCCCACCCTAGGCTAGTAGCCATAGCTAGCCCAGTCTCCACAGTAATTGTATGCCTGTCCAAACAATGCCCAACCATCCAAAAAGACATCAGGTTCACCGTCAAGGCTAGTCAGTCTCCAAGGTATAGTATGATATCCTAGGCATCAGGAAACCCCACTCTAACCAACAAGGCATACCCCCTACTTGCTTTGGGACACTTGAAATTCCTTTGACAAGAAAAACAGAATTTCATGCCATTGTTAAAAGGCTTAAGTGTTTAGTTTGTTTTTTTTAACTAACGGAGACCAACTGAAACATTTCCATTGAAGGATCATCAGTCAATCATTCAATAAATATAAATTATTGATCCTTTCTGGGTTTTTAGAGGAAGTTTGAAAGAGATTGGGACTGAGCCCTTGAAGGAAAGGGTGCCACTGGAAGGGAGAAAGGAGGAAGGTGGGAATACAAGAAAACAAGCTTCTACGACGCAGTATTTCTGAGGACCAACTCTGTTTACCTTCAGCTATCTGTCTATCTAGAAGCCCCCTCAGGAGGTGCTTTTTTGTCTTTCTTTTTTTAAGCTCCATGGTACACTGTTAGGTAATAAGCATCTGAGCAGGTATTTGGCTGTCAGTCCCTTGACCCATTGATACTACATGGCTTGGAAGGGTACAAATTATTAAAAAATAGCTACAGAATAAATTAAAGAGGGTATAATGCAAAGTAGTGTTGGAGAGGAAGAGACTCCGGTGAGGAAATCTGAGGAGTGGAAAACGTTCATGTGAACACCAAGCAAAACAAGGAATATCATCATAGATGTAAATGAAAAAAGATCACATGGACAGAGAAAGAAAATAGATGAGTTTGGGAAAGATCACAAGGTTGACCCAGAGACATAATACTGTGCTAATGGTCAGCTTCAATTATCTAGACATCTGTTGGAACGCTCTTGTCAAAAGCAAAGCAGCTAATGATGTCTTGGTTTGCCTGGATGATAATACTACTCCTTCAAAGTGAGAGAAAGTGATGAGAAGTGCTATTCTAAACCTAATCATAATTAATGAGGAGGAACTTAGTACTGAAAAATAATGATGGGAACCTTGGGAGGAAGGCACCTTAGTATTTTTCATATAGGAAAGGAAATGGAAGAACACTCTGAGATACATCCTGGGTTTTTGGAGAGCAGATTTCAAACACGACAGAGGAATCTTAGGTAGGATCCTATAGGCTAGAATCCCAAAGAGGAAGCCTATCCCCAGAGTATGTAAATCTCTCGAGAATAAAAGCTAAAGACAAAAAGAAAAATTATTCTAGTGAAGGGAGAGAAAGGGGAATGGATTATCAAAGTACCAACGTGTATCCAACCAACTTGTATTTTTGAAAGACACATCTAGAAAATGGAAAGAAGGGGAGATAAAGGGGTCTCTAAGAACCAAATCAGAAGTAGGAAAACAGATGAAATGTGTTCTGCCTGGCCTCAGAAGATAGAACTAAACATGAGATGGGAGGTTCATTGTCAGGAAAAGCAGTCAGATTTGGCCATTTATATCCGAAGATCTGGGGTGGATACAAGATAACTGTGAGGGCAGTAAGGGACCATTAAACAAGATATGTGGAAGGAGGGAAAGGTACCAAAGGTATAGGGGAAAACATTTTGGACTTTATCAGTACCAAAAAGGCAGCGGGGGGGGGGGGATGTTGGGGAAGGGGACTGAAAGAAATCAGTAACTCTTGACATGTATATCAATTCCCAATTAACAGAGCTGGAGAGAACATAAGATACCATCATATTTATTGTTTGGTGATTGCAAAATAGCATTTGATTTGGCAGAACACAGCAGATTCTCTTCTAAGAAGGAAACTCCCATTCATACATCAAAATTGGTCACGATTCCTTGGAAGATTTAATAACAGGTATAACCTAGTTAATGGCGCTCTGGTAATGAATATCAGATGAGATATAAACCAATGAGCTATCTGCTCACCAAAGGTATTCACCACTGGAATAGAGGAAATCTAGATCAGAGTCCAAGTCCAAGACAGATTCCCTATGGATGATGAAGTCTCTCAGAGACTCCTATTTAAAGATGTATCATCACGCTGATTACATCAAGCACCAGAACATTGTAGACTCTCGTGGAAGAGATTCATCATCATTCAAAGATATTAGTCCTGAATATCCACACAGGAAATATCAAGTGGATTAAGAAAGCCCCTGTGGGGCTTTCCAACAATATGTTTCTCCAGGACAGACAGCACAGATTGACAACAAATTGGATCCACAGTGAAACAAGAAAAGCAAAGCAGGAATGTTTAGGAAAAGTTCTCTTACATGATAGGAAAGACTCACTTTTCAGTATTAACTTTTTACCATGTTTATATGTGATAGCAAGGCACAGAACACAACTGCCTCGAAAGAATTAAAAAATAGGGGCGGCTAGGTGGCGCAGTGAATAGAGCACCAGCCCTGGAGTCAGGAGTACCTGAGTTCAAATCCAGCCTCAGACACTTAGCACAAAAACTAGCCGTGTGACCTTGGGCAAGTCACTTAACCCCAACTGCCCTCCAAAAAAAAAATAGGTACCATAAAGCAATGCTTATTTGGGGGAGGGGGAGTGAGGTGAGCAACCTGTAGTGCGTGTATGTGTATCTACAGATATCTATGTACATCTATATCTATATCTATAATCAAGGAATACAAAATAGGAATAAAGCATAGCATAAAGGAGTCATGTGACAGAAAGGATAACTTTTGATGATATTTGGGGAGTACATGGACAAGAGTCATATAGGGCAGCTAGGAGGAACAGTGGATAGAGTGCCAGACCTTGAGTCAGGAAGACCTGAGTTGAAATCCTGCCTCAGACTACTGACTGTGTGACCCTGGGCAAGTTACTTAATTCATGTTTCCTTCAGTTTCCTCTACTCTAAAATAGGGATAATAATAGCACCTACCTCTCAGGGTTGTTGTAAGGATCAAATGGGATAGTAATTGTACCAGCATGTAGTAAGTGATATAAGACTTAGGTATTATTACTAATTATTATTATCATTATTAGGTCTAGATGAGTTGCAGTCCTGGCCACAGAGGGAACTCCCAAATTCATGAGATCCATTTCTCTATTGGAGTTGGGAAAGACTACCTATCAATCAAAGCTATACAAAAGTGGGGTGGGCTGTCTTGGGAGGTAATAGGTTCCCCCTCACTAGACTACATATGAAAGTTGAATGACTACTTGTTGAGGATCCTGTATAAAGGATTCTTGTTCAGGTTAGACCAGATGTCTTCTGAGGGCCCTTCCAGCTCTGAGATTCTGGGACAGGGTATCCCTGGGACAGGATTCCAAATGTCATGATCTTTTTAGTATACCATATTCACCATAGTCTTAATACTTAAATATATACTATGATCAAAACATTCCAAATCATCACCTATAGATTCATTTTTAACATTAGCATACTGCCTAAAAAATCTTTGTCTATGAGAGTAAATTAAGCAACTATAAAAACCGTAGCAGATAGAAAGGTGGCCTCTGACACATACTGACACTGCCAGCTCCTCATGGGCAAGTTACTTAATCACTCAGTATTCTATCTCTTGGATGGTGGCATAGACGCAGGAAGACTCTGTGAGCTCCCCCCATAACCATCTCAAATACTTATAAAATATGACTCTAAACAAATTTTAGAGCTACAGAACCCACAAAGTGACAAACAAACCTCTTGCTGAAGGTAGCCCAGCAGGTGGACAGGAAGGGTCCATCACAGCACACTGGGAACACAGTCCAACCCCCAAAGCCTATGGCTTTAACCCCAGGGCGGCCCTGACCATTGTCTGCAGTGGACCTCAGGAGAGTGGATCACCCGCAGCAGTGGTGCTTTCCAGAATTTTTAACCCATAAATGCCAAAGGAAAAGTAAGAGGTCAGTGTAGAACTCTGTTGGAACTAGGAGGGACAGAGGAGCAGGTCCAGCCCCTGCCCCTGGAGTTAGAAGTGGCAGAGGTGCAGAGGCCCTGCAGCTACCTCCATGTAGCTGCTTCAGAGCTCCTGGCCTGCAGATCATATGGGGCCAAGGAAACATTCAGAGGGTAATTGCTCTTCCTTTAACCTGCCTGGATCAGGATCACAGTCTTGGGTAGTGGTCCTGAGGTGTGTGACCAGTGAGTCAGAGTTTGTAGGAGCTACAGCAAAGGTACCCTCCTAATAGCTCTGGCAGCTATGAAAACCCCAGAAATTTGGGACAAAGCTCTCCCCTCTGGAAGCAGAGTTCTACTGTGGAAAAGAGCTCAAAAGTCAAGTAATTGAATGGCAACATGAGCAAGCAAAGGAAGCACAGCAATCCAAATTTAGATTCCTTTTTGGGGGACAAAAAGGATCAACGCATGGAATGGGAAGAAGACAAGGAAGTCAGAACTCCTGCACCAAAAGCTTCAAAGAAAAATATGAACTAGTTACAGGCCATGGAGGAGCTCAACGATTTTGAAAATCAAGTAAGAGAAGTGGAGGGAAAATTGGGAAGAGAAATGAGAATGATGCAGGAAAATCATGAAGAGAGCCAACAACCTGACTGAAGAAAATAACACCTTAAAAAATTGATTAACTCAAATGACAAAAGAGGCCCAAAAAGCCAATGAGGAGAAGAATGCCTTCAAAAGCCAAATTTGCCAGATGGAAAAAGAATTTTAAAAGTTCACTGAAGAGAATAATTGCTTCAGAATTAGACTGGAGCAAATAGAAGCTAATGACTTTATGAAAAAATCAAGATACTATAAAACAGATCCAAACAAATGAAAAAATAGAAGGTAATGTGAAATATTTCATTTGAATAAAACCACTGACCTGGAAAATAGATTCAGGAGAGACAATTTTAAAATTATTGGACTACCTGAAAGCCATGATCAAAAAAAGAACCTAGAAATCATCCTTCAAGAAATTCTCAAGGAAAATTGTCCCAATATTTTAGAACCAGAGGACAAAATAGAACTTGAAAGAATTCACTGATCACCTCTTGAAAAGATCCCAAAAAGAAAACTCCTAGGAATATTATAGCCAGGTTCCGGAGTTCCCATATCAAGGAGAAAATATAAGTAGCCAAGAAGAAACAATTTTAATATTGTGGAAACACGATTAGGATAACACAGGATCTAGCAGCTTCTGCATTAAGGGACTGCAGGGCATGGAATATGGTATTCAGGAGGTCAAAGGAGCTAGGATTAAAACCAAAAATCACCTACCCAGCAAAACTGAGTATCATGCTTCAGGGTAAAATATGGTCATTCAATGAAATAGAGGACTTTCAAGCATTCTTGATGAAAAAACCAGAGTTGAATAGAAAATTTGACATTCAAATACAAGAAGCAAGAGAAGCATAAGAAGGTAAACAGGGAAAAGAAATCATAAGCAACTTATCAAAGTTGAACTATTTACATGCCTACATGGCAAAATGATAATTGAAACTTATGAAACTTTCCTTAGTGTGAGTATAGTTGAAGAGAATATAAATGTATGTACATATATATGTATATATTATATATATATGTATACATACATATGTAGGAGGGTATATGTGTGTATGAATATATATGTGACTGTGTATATATGTGTATGGGTATATATATAGACAGAGGGCACAGGATCAATTGAATAGGAAGGGGTGATATTTAAAAGGGGAAATTGAGAGGTGAGAGAGGAATATAACGAGAGGAGATGGGAAGAGACAGAATGGGGTAAATTATCTCATATAGAAGAGGCAAGGGATAACTGTTACAATGGAGGGAAAGAACTGGAAGGCAAAAGGGAATGGGTCAACCTTACTCTCATTGAATTTGACTTAGGGAGGGAATGACATACACACTAAATTGGGTACTTTGCCTTACAGGAGAGTAGGGGGAAGGGGATGAGAGGGGGGATGATGAAGGGGAGGGCAGGGTG
>CM053600.1:166855608-166867944 GCA_028646575.1 Pseudocheirus occidentalis | reverse complement strand
GGGAAGGGGATGAGAGGGGGGATGATGAAGGGGAGGGCAGGGTGGGGGAGGGTAGTTAGAAGCACGAACTTTTGAAAAGGGACAGGGTCAAAGTAGAGAATAGAACAAGTTGGGGGTGGGATAGGATGGAGGGGAATATAGTCAGTCTTTCACAATATATCCACTATGGAAATGTTTTATGTAACTACACATACACAACCTATATTGAATTGCTTATCTTCCCAGAAAGGGTGGGTGATGAGTGAGGAATGGAAAGAATTTGGAATTCAAAGTTGTAAAATCAGATGTTTATATATATATATATATATACACATCTATACATATATACACGTATATATGAAAGTTGTAAAATCAAATGCATATATATATATATTATTATTATTATTTTTAAAAAAGATCTCTTGCATAAAAGTTCCCTATGCTAATTAAATCACAAGGCTTTTCCCTATCCCTGTTACTACCTAGTACATTTTGGTTTTTGTAGGGAATATCCTCGACCATCTTGGCCATTTGTAGTTTTAGAAGCACCTGGGTCAATGAGACATTCAGTGATTTTCTAGGGCTATGTGTTCAGTATGTGTCTGAGGCTGGACTTGAACCCAGTGCTCCTACTGACTCCAGCAGAGTATGGAGGACCACTTGTCAGTTCCATTCATTGCCCCTGCTTCTACCCAGAGAGCCAAATAGAATAATCTTTCCTCCATAAGACAGCGTGTCAAACACTTGAAGACAGCTATCAGGTCCCCCTTAAATCTTGTCTTTCTAAGCTAAACATCCCTGGTTCCTTGAACCTTTCTTCATATGACGTGAACTCAATGCCTTTCATTAATCCTGATTCTCCTCCCCCAGACTATCCCCAATTGCCAATGTCCTTAAACTGTGATGATCATACCTGGGCACGGTGCTCCAGAAGGAATCTGACTAGTGTAGAACACAAAAGGATATTTATTCCCTCCTTATGCTTGTTAGCTATACCTCTCTTCACAGAGCCCAAGATCCCAATATTTTTGGCTGCTGTATAATATTGCTGACTCATATTCAAGTTACAATCCACTAAAACTCAACATCATTTTTCACATTAGCTACCATCTCTTCATGCCTTTCCCAACTTCGATTCTTAGACTGATTTTTTTTAACACAAGTGTAAATTTTCACATTTATTCCTGTTCCCTTTTATCTTCTTAGTTAAGTCCAACACTTTAGCTTTTCAAGAAGTTTTTCAATCCTAACTGTAAATCCAATGTGTTCATTAAATGTCTCAGTTTTGCATCATCTGACAGTAGGATGAGTATGCCACCTATCCTTTTATCTAAGTCATTGATAAAAATGTTAAAGAGCAGAGGACCAAACACAGTTCCCTGGGACAATCCTCCGGAGGCCTTCAGCTGAGGTGATATGGCACCATTGATGATGAGCCTTTGAGTTTGGCCATTCTATCATTTCTGAATCCACTTAACTGTTTTATCATCTAGTCCACATCTCTTTTTATCTGCTCCATAGAAATAGTAGGAAATGCTTTGCTAAGGTCCAGGTAAACTACATCTATATTCCCTTGATGTACTAGTTTAGTACACTTGACAAAAAAGCAAATAAGATTGATCTGGCACGACCTGTTCTGAACGCAGCTAGGCTGACCTTTGGGAATTACCACTCCTTTTTGTGGATGTTCACAGACCATTTTAAAAAATGTATTTATTTACTTTTAGTTTACAACATTAAGTTCCACAATCCCTTGAGTTTCTAATTTCCTCCCCCTCCCCGCCATGCACTCAAATATAGGATCTACAATATACCTTCTCATTAAACACAGACCACCTTTTTAACAAGGCACTCCAGAATATTGCCAGGAATGAAAGCCCAGGTCCCTGGCCCTAGAGTCAGCAAACTATTCTCTGTCTTAAAAAATAAAATGGAATATCCCTCTCCCAGTCCTCTAATGCCTTTCCCATTCAGCTTTCAAATATAACTTACTGGCTCAGTCATCACATCCTTCAAGTCTTTCAGGACCTAAGGCCAAGTGACTTAAATTCATCAAAGGCAGCTGGATACTTACTCACTACTCCCTTATTTAATGTGGGTATTAAATCCATATTAGCCATTTCTGTTCTTTCAGAAATGCCTTTAACACTGGGAATTTGACAAAGTGCTCTCCCCATACAACCCTGCAAGAAAGGCAATACAATTATTATTAGCCCCATTTTATAAATTAGGAAAAGGAGTCTCTTGGATTGAGTGACAATGCCCAGATTCATATAGCCAGTAGGTAAATAAACATCAGAGTCAGTGTTTGGACTGGTCTAGGTTCCTTTCACCAACTGCATCATTACCCTTATTCTCATTCACCATTAATGAATTCCCAACTGGTCAGAGTGCCTCACCAGTGTCTTACATAAGATTATTTAATGAAGGAATGAATGGATGAATGAATGAATGGGTAAATGCTTCACTGAGCTTCATTAAAAGCTAGGCCACTGCTGCCAGGTGATCGCTGAAGATGGGATAAATCCTGAATGTTTGGTACTCCCCTCCCTAGATTCTTGCCCCTTATGCATCACAGAGTATAAAAATGAATTCATAACAAGGATTCCAAGTGTCAAGGGGAAGGAAGGGTCATGGCTAAGTCACAAATACCAAAGTAAGACAACCTGGGAATAAGCTGTTCTCCAGCCTGGGGACATTTTTAATTGAGAGCCCAGTCCATGCTCCATTAGGAAGGACAGAAGAGGGAGAATGGGCTGGCTATATTTATCTAGGCCTTTATTCTCTCCAACTCATTCCTTCATGTTCGCAGCTGTAGTTCTTATGCCTGAGGCTTCTATAGCAAGAAAGTCCTGTTTGACCTAGGGCAGAGGTTCCTCTTTTTGTATTATGGACCCCTTTGCCAATCTGGTAAAGCCTCTGGACTCTAAGAATCATGTTTTTAAATACATAAAATAGAGTACACAGAAATGCAAAGGAAACCAATTAGTATACTGAAATGTAATTTTAAAAATTCAAACAAACAAACAAAAAAAGAAACAACTTCATTGACCCCAAGAATCCTTGTTAGATTGTTCCTCATTTTATTCCCATGAAGCCCTTAGCCTCATTATGCAAATTAAGCAAACATACAAAAACAAGAACACCCAATGGGGACAAAGGTCACACTACGAGCATCCCAATCCCAACCCAGCTCCTGAAGTCTGCTGCTACTATTCGGATCATCACAGGACAACAGTGTGCCCTTTCATTCCCATGGATTGCCCAAATAAGTGGAAATCGCTAATGCTAAAATCCTGCCCCAGCATCTCCTCCTCTTGGACCCCAATGACTCAGCCTCCTGTAACCATTGTGCACCCCACAGCAGACCTCTCCGTGCCAAAATCTCACCTAGGACCATAGCCTCATATACCAAGACTCTTGCCTGGGACCTAACCCAGCAATAGAGCCTCAGGCACTAGACATGACCACAGGAAGAAATCCTGTTATCATGGTAACTGGGCTCACAACCATTTTATATTATTTGATCTTAAATGAGTTCTCACTGCTTAGAGAATAGTCCTTTTTTTTTTTTTAAATTACCTATATTAGATTGTAAGCTCCCTGAAGGCAGGAACTGTCTTTTTCTTATTTGTATCCCAAGTACCTGGCACAGGGAAGGTGCTTAAAAAATGTTTATTGGCTTTTTATTGACTGATTGTCACACTTCTCACCCTCCCCCAGGCCCACCTCTACCCTCCTCCTGCTCTGTCTCCCACCTTGCTGCATCCTTTACTGAGACAACAGAGGTCATAGTCACAAGATCCCTTCCCAACATTCCCAAACCATCCATCTCTTCACTGTCTTCTCCTTGCCTCTAGTCTCTGCCTCAGTGGCCCTTCTCCTCAAGATGATGCTTTTGATCCCCTCTAGGACTTAGCCCCTTGGATCACCCCTCTTCCATCTTCAATCTCTCCTTCCCCATGTCTACAGACACACCCACATCTCTTGAATCCTTAAACACATACCTTCATCTAAGCCATGCTATAGTCCTAAATCTAGCTCTCCTTTCTAGATCTTTGCCTCTACTTCCTTATCTCCCCTATAGTTTCTTAATCCCCAGCAATTGGTTTTTGCTTGTTTGTTTTCCTTTCTCCAATTTCTCTAAGGTTAGGAGTATCTCTCAAAACTTGGGTCCAGAGATGTTTACTCATTTCTTCTTATACTCTTGATAACCTCTTCAGTTCCAAAGGGTTTAATGAGCATCTCTATGCAGATGACTCCCAGATTAACTCCCTACCTCCAGCATCACCAGGTGCCTATGGGATATTTCAATTGGGGATGTTTTAGGGCAGTGGTTCTCAACTTTCCTAATGCCCAACCCTTTAATACAGTTCCTCATGTTGTGGTGACCCCCAACGATAAAATTATTTTCATTGCTACTTCATAACTGTAATTTTGCTACTATTATAAATCGTAATGTAAATATCTGATATGCAGGATGGATTTTCATTGTTTCAAATTGAACATAATCCACAGGTTGAGAACCGTTGTGACCTAGGGCATCTCAAACTCCTAACAGAAGTGCTCCTGACCATAAACTTTAGAGAAAGCATAGCAGGGAGAGGGATGGAGGAGAGGGGTCTATTGGCATAACGGTTTTGAGCTACTAATCCAACTGGATGATTCATATGTCAGATGCTACCACCAGCCTACAAAAGGGTGGTACCAAGGGGAAAATGGCAGCTCCTTTTAGGAGATGCTTAGAGAGGCCAGCTGTCCTCTGGTGTTGGGGGATGCTTGTATCATGGGGTGTTTTGATTGACAGCACCGACATTGACGCTCACTACTGAAGATAAGGCATTGGTGGCATTGGAGCCTCCTACAGCATCACACATCAAAGCAACTGCTGGACAGGAACTTTTTAAAAATGTGCCTTTGTATTCCCAGCCACAGTACAATATCTTGCACATAGCAGTCATGTAATAAATATGTGTTGAATCTTGTTGACAGTAATATAGTATAGGGGAAAGGGTGCTGGAGTTGGAGCTAAGTCTATAGGAGAGATCTGGGTTTGAATGCTGGCTCTGACATTTAATTAGCTGGGTAAGCTTCCATTTTTGCCTTTCTCTGACTCCCCAGTACTGTGATCTTTTTTTGATCACAGTACCTGGCACATTTAGAAAGGGCTTAACCAATGCTTATTGGATGACTGTTCACCAACTGCCTGGCAAGGTCCCTGAACCTCAATTTGCTCAGGTATAAAATGGTCCTGAAAGTCAGTATGGCATCATGTTGGAGTTAGAACCAGTAAAGCCCAGAGTACAAGCTCACCTCAGATGTTAGGAGTAAATCACTGTGGGCAAGCCAGTGAATTGACTTCTTAGTGCCTTAGGCCAGCCTTTAGAACACGCAATAAGCACTTAATAAATTATTTTTCTCATTCATTCATTAATATTCAGTCAGAAGTGTCTTTGGATCTGCGCTAGGAATGGAATCCCCACACCAGTAGTTCTCCATACTGAGGAAGTCTCAGATCCTTCAAGAAAATCAGCCAAACCTATAATAGGAATCTTACAGGGAGAAAAAACAAACCAGAAATTATGTGATTAAGCATTTTAAAAGCCCCAAAGCATATTGTCTCTGTATCCCTAGCCCCAACATAGTATTTCTCATTTATTTACATAAATGTCTATAAGGTGTATTGTTCAACTATTGATGGAACTCGACATTCGCCAAAAATCCTCTCCATCTGCTTACCACTTTCAGAGAATATTTTCATGGAAGTTTTGGTTGAGAGATAGACCCTTCTTTTTTCATGAGCAAATCCCTCCTGCATCCAACTCAGATCATTTTCAAAGGCTGTCCTCCAGCCTGGGACACTCCCCCCTTCCTTATCTCAGCCTCCTGACTCCTCTGGCTTCCTTTGAGTATTTAAAATACCATCTTCTTCAAGAAACCTTTCCCAGTCCTCCTTGACTTTAGTACCTTCCCTCTGAGGTTACCCCCAATTCATCTTATTTATATATCTTGTTTGTACATAATTGTTTGCATCTTCTCTCTCCCATTAATCTGTGAGCTCTCAAAGAACAGAAATTGTTGGGTTTTTTTGCTTTTCTTTTATATTCAGCAGGTAGCATAGTGCCCAGCACACAGTAGGTGCCTAAGAAATATTTATTGATGAATGTAAGTTTTCCATTTCGGCTTCAAGGGCTTTCACCTGATCAGCAAAGCCACAATTAAGAAAGTCACACCTGATCTATGTTGGCAATCGGTCAGGAAGCCTCAGAGAGGGCATCTCTTCTCTTACTGTCCATTTCTCATTTAATGAACCCTCTTGTGATGCTGCTTCTATTACCTCCTTCTATTTTTGTCAGCCCTACAGTCTTTCTTCCTGGCTTTGTTTTCCATTGATCAGTATCCCTGATTCTTCTTAAGGAATGAAACTGTAGTTAGTGAAATCATAGTAGATTATCTGTGCTGGTATGGTATTGGTCTCCTTTAATCACTAGAGGGCATACATGATACATGTGTGCTTGAGTTTCAAAAATTTCCATACTCTATGCTTATTGTATCAAGGTCGTGTTCAAGCATTAAAAATTTTTTTAATCTTTTTTTTCCAACTGTAAAATTTTAGAGATAATTATTTTGATTTTCTGACAAGTGCTGTAACTCAATTCATTGGTTTATAGAAGATCAGAGTACAAGTCAATTCATACAAAAAATACATATAACAACACTTTTTATAGTAGCAGAAGGAACTTATGTTCAATAAAGGGTGCTCATCAGTAAGGGAATGATCGGGGAAAACTATGGTACGTGGAAAATAGAATATTGTTGTGCCATAAGAAATCAAGACTATGAAGAACTTAGAGAAACTTGAGATGGTGGAGAAGTGATGTGGAACAAAGCAAGAATAAGCAGGGAAATGATGACTATGATAACGTAAAGGAAAACAGGAGGGGAGGATTTCAGAACTCTGGTCAGTGCACTGATCAACCACAACTTTAGAAGTCTGTTTCATTTTCTATGTGGATGCACTCCCTTGAACTCTGGGAAGGGTACCCCCTTCTCCTTTCAGCTTCCTTTGTGTGTTATTTCTGAATCCTTCCAACCATTAAATTGCAAGCTCCTTGAGGGCAAGGATTGGTTGTTGTTGTTTTTTCATGTTGTATACCCAGAGCTTTACACAGTGCCTGACACATATAGTTGCTTTGTGAATGCTTAAGCAGTCAGGTAAATAGAGTGCTGAGACTTGAGTCAGGAAGACTCATCTCCCTGAGTTCAAGCCTGACCTCAGACACTTATTAGCTGTATGACCCTGGGCAAGTCACTTAACATGATTTGCCTCCATTCCTATGTCTATAAAATGAGCTGGAGAAGGAAACTTCAAACCACTCCAGTATCTTTGCTAAGAAAACCTCAAATGGGGTCACAAAGAGTTAAACATGATAGATATGACTGAACAGCAACAAAATGAATGTTTGTTGGCTGACTGATGGTGAAACATGCCTTTTGACAGAAAGATGGTAGGTTTCAGGGGTATAATGAGGCATACATTTTCAGATATGGTCAATGTGTTGATTTATTCTTCATTATCATACTAATATGTTACAAGGGAAAAAGAGAGTCACCAGAAAGCGGCAGTTATGTAAAATTCTAAAAAGCCTTGTTGAACATCACTTCCTTCCAGTTCTTTGCTACTACAGAAAGTGCTGCTATTTATATATTTTTGTATAAGTGGACTTTGACCTCTGTCTCTGAACTTCTAGGAGTGTATGCCTAGCAGTGGTATCACTGGGATATATGTGTGTGTGTGTGTGTGTATAGATACACACATATGCATGTACATGTACATATACATACACACATCTGTGTATACATGTGCATATACCTGTACATATATATGTGTGTACATATATACTCACACATATACCCACCTTGGCAAGGAGTTATTAAACTCTAAGCCAATGAATATAGTATAGGAGAAATATATCAGTGCATGAGCTTAACAGCTGTGCACATACCATCAGGCAATTACCCTCTGTGGGAGAGGAAACTGCCTGCAGACACTGCAGTGAGGAACCTGGCAGAAGGGGGATGCTGGTGATAACAACTGACTCCCCACTCCTATCATTCTGTAGCAGCACAGTAAGGATGTAAGTAGCTTTAACAGGAAAGAGAACTAAGTGGTCTCCCTCATGAGGTGCAGATGTATTCTGCAGCATCTTTGAAAACCCAGGGGTCCCCATCCAAATGTAAGTGGTGTCTGTGCCTCCCTGAAGGGTTCATCTAGTTAAATTGAGTATCCCCATGGAGAGAGGCAGCTAGGAATTGATGCTAGTAATGTCTGTATGGGCTATAAAAATAGCACAAAGATTCAAGGCCCTAGTGTTCCACAGTGAAAATCCACCTGAAAGATACTCATCACTCTGCCACTTAGGTGAATATATGTGACTGAGGCATTCCTCTCTTTCCCTAGGGCAGCCACACTAGAAGGGCTTCTGGGTCTGTGACAGCTAGATTTCAGGAGGAAATATGGCAGTGAAAGGAAGGAGATAAAAGGAACAGAATAACTGCAGGGGACAGTAGTATGGAAGAAATGAAAGACATCTTCCATATGGAGGTAGAGGAAAGACTGAATGTTAGAGATAATGAAGGAAAAAGGGTTCCAAAAAATAAAAAAAAGGCTGCATCAAGAGCCTAGGCTCAGTTTTAGCCTCAAAAAGAAGGAAGGGTGCCAACTGCTTGATAAAGGAGAAGAAGAAATTAATAACATTTCCCATGCATGGGTAAGAATGACTGGACTTGAAGAGACTTCTAGGATTTGGAAGATTTTTTGCTCACCTCCTAAAGCAAGGAAATATCACATGGTCTGAACATAGGACAGGATTAAAAGGAGAACAGAAGAAAAAGGAGAGAACTGTAAAGCCAAGTACAAGCAGCTTTCCAGAGGACGGCTGCTGTGAACAGCTTTCAAGGTTCTGATTACATAGTATAGTGAGCTCTCTATTTATTCAATAACAAATCAGAGCAAAACATTCACAGAAAATCAAGGTACAGCACTCACAATGTTACAACTTATCACAGATAATCAAAATCCAGCATTCACCATATCACAACTCAACAACTTATCACTAAAATGGCCATATAGTTTTCACCAAAGTGGTCACATAGTTTTAAACAAAGTACATTCATTTAGTCAATCACAAAATCCTTAATTCAATCACAAAGAACAAAAGTCAAGGTTCTCCCTAGGTCACAGTAAATCATGATATTCTCAGTCAGTACACAGTATCCCAGCAAAGTCTTCTCTCAGTTTGACTCAAGGCTGGATCTCAGCTTCTATGGTTCCTCTGCCATGGTACCAGCTCCAACTGTCATCTGGGTTCAAAAGCAAGCAGCTCCCAGTTTCTTATCCAGCTCCTTGTCCAGTTCTTCATCCAGTTTCCATTCCATATTGAAGCTCAGTGTCTAGTCCACCTCAAGTCCTACACAATTCCTGTTTCTGGGAAGACAAAGCTTGACAGAACCACAATAATCTTCATGCACATTGCCAGAACTATCATCCATTCATTATCTGCCTGTGAAATCAACTCAGGCCCACCAATAAGGTCTGAGAACTCAACACAAATCATCAACATAGAAATCAACACCGACCCACAAACGAGGTCCAAGAGATCAGCACAAATCATCAATAAAGTCCCAGGACCTCCAAAACCCTTCTCCAGGAATTCTGTAAACATACAACTAGAAAATCCTCTTTCAGGGCTTCCAGTAAGGTCCCAGGACTTCTGTACAAAGTATCACAAATAAACATCAACACAGACAAAGCAGACAAACAGAGTGCTGGGATATCACAAGTTTTCTCCTTCTTGACTCTGACACCACAAGAGTCTTCTTCTCAGTTCTTCTCAATTATCAGTTCAGTCTTTGGTCTAGCAGCTACCCTGCTTCCACATGCTTATCCCTGGAAAATTCTGACTGTCCAGCTTGTGCTCTTCCTTAAATATGGTATAGCTACTCCCTGTTGAGCCCTTTCCTGTTAAATCAGCAACAGGGGTTCATACCTTTAACAAAGGCTTAATTTAAAACTAGGTGCTAAGTACCTCTTAGCTTAGCAATACAAAGGGATCTTCAAATTTCATTACCATTACAAGAACATACTGAGAAAAGCAGGCATCAGTGTTCCCTGCCTCTACCCTCCATACTCCATCTCCCCAGAATAGGAACATAACTGCAACAGGAACAAAGACATCATCAATAATATTCCATTTAAAATCCTTGCCTCCAGGGAGATGGAGGAGACAAAAGATAGGCACTAGATTTGTACTTTGTCCTTAAAGAAAACAGATCAAACATTCCTTTTCCTCTCAATTTGAAAAGAAAACATTTTTTTCAGCTTCTCCATATTCAGAGGAAATAGCAAATGAGGGAAATCATTTATCTAATTGGTATGTCCGCTACAATACTTTTAAGTTTAGACCACAGCTCTCAAGAGACATTAATAAATTTGGCTGCTTTTTGTTAGATTTTTTTTTAATCTTGTGGCTTTGAGCCTTTTTGTTCTATGGGACTTTTAATGAGCTTGCTCTCTGTGGTCAGGCTTAAAAGCAAGCACCTTATGATTTTGTTCATGAGCTCTCACATGTGAAGATGGTGGTGGGTCTGGGAACTCTATACCAATATATCATAAAGGTGATGTTGATTAAAAGGACTTCCTTGGGCCAGCTAGGTGGTCCAGTGAATAGAGCACTGGCCCTGGAGTCAGTTCAAATTGAGCCTCAGACATTTAACACTAGCCATAAGACTTTGGGCAAGGCATTTAACCCCAATTGCCCTGCCTTCCTCCCCCCGCCCCCCGCCGCCATCTAGAAAACAAAAAATAAATAAATAACAGGACTTCCTTTCCATTGAAGCCATTCTTTCAAAGAATTCTTCTAAAGCTCAAGTAGAAATTGGAGATCCTTTTAGACTGCTACTACCTATCTTCTTAGACTTCTCCAATATGAGGACTTAGGTCTTTACTTGGGTAGGATACACAGCTACTCAAATGGAACCATCATCTCATTCAATGAAGTCGACAAGCATATGTTAAATGCCTATGATGTCCTTCTCACTCTACTAGGTTCCAGCACTTATCACAGTGCTTGGCATATATAAGCATCTAATAAATGCTTATTGACTGACTAGCTGACTAACCAGGTGCTGGGGAAACAAAGATAAAATGAAAGAGTGTCTGCCTGCCCCCAGGAGCTTACACTCTAATAGGAGAAGACAGTACATAAAAGGGAGCTGAAAAGGGGGAATGGTATGACTGAAGATGTCATGAAGTACTAAGGCGGCCTATGACCCAAGAAGATAAGGCCAGATCTGGCCTAATAAAGATGGGGGTGGTTTCAGGGAACCCAATTTTCTGGTGGGAAAAGAGTGGATGTGATGGCTCAAGCAGACCCTAGAAATCATTTAGCCCAAACCCTTTGTTTTACAGATGTAATGGTAATGGAATTTGGAGATCCTCCAGTGTTGGCTTGGTTTCTGAGATGGGTATTGAAACCCAGAGCTTGTGAATCCCACTTGTAGAATGGACTTGTTGACCTGAAGAGAGAGGGCTGAACTGGGAGGAGCTGTGGATTTGGAGAGAAGCCCAAACAGAGGAAGCCAGAGTTGCTGAAACACTGCTGGTAGCCAGTTGGAGCTGTCCAGAACTTTTGAGAACTGCTACCCAGAGCTGCCGAGAACTGAGGAGGCATGGCTGTGATGCTGGTATTTTGTCTGTCTGTTTTGATGTTGTATTGCCAGATTCATCTGCTGGTGAAGGACAGTGCTGCTGTTGTAGAGGTCCTGGAACCCTGCTGTTGGTTCGGAAGCCCTGAAGGAGGATTTTCTTGTATGTTTGCAGAAATCCGGAAAGAGGGTCTTGCTGATGTTTTCAGGGGTTCTGGGACTGTTTTGCAGGCAGAGAATGACTTGATGAGAACACTGGCAATGGCTTTGTTGAGCCTTGTCTCCCCAGGTACTGAGATTGCTGAGGGCTTGCCTTGAGAGATGAAAGAAGGGCCTTTCCTTGGGTTCTCAATGCTGTGATGACATCTTAACCTTGTTGTAACTTAAGGGTGGATGGCCTTTTGTGTTCTCCTGCCTCTTTTGAGAAAGTACTTGGCGTTAATGAACAGTATTGTAATTCAGCTGTGATCCAGGGGTGGGAAACTTTTGACTTTTTTGTGCTCTGTGATTGATCAAATGAATGTACTTTGCTTATGATTGGAAACTAATCTCCATTTGAGAAGCGAGACTTTGACTGACTAAATTAACGTACTGCCCAGGAATGGGCTACTTTGGTTTTTTTTGGGGGGGGGGTGTTGTTTTTGTTGTAAT
>CM053600.1:166805647-166845013 GCA_028646575.1 Pseudocheirus occidentalis | reverse complement strand
TCTGTTTGTGAAGGCTTGGGAATGTGGGTGTCCGCTGCATTGACTATATGCATCAACTTTGTGACCATTATAATGACTTTGGCTTTCTGGTTTTGGGACTTGTCCTTCTGGTTTTGGGACTCAGTGTTATGGTTTCTGAATAAAGACCTTGGTTCTGCCTTTCATGTGGAGAGTTCTATATTTTGTGATCCAAAACTACACCAACATATTCATAACCATCATGGGTGTTGTGAATATCTCATTATTGATACAATGACCAGTCACAACAGCTTCTATTTCTTTGTTGAAGCCTGTACACCTCAGCCCACTCTCCTGGAGCCAGACCAGCTACAATTGCCCTTTGGCATTCTAGGGTACCAAGAGGGGTTGGCATCTTCTCTATTGCCACTGCCTTCAGCTTCTACCATCTATGTCCCCCTTCTTGTTGAGTGCAGTAACTGCAGTTCCATTTGACCACGTAACATCAATTAGCTTTATGAAGGGATATTTACTTCATATGTGTAGCAAGAACAGAAATATAATAAACATTTCCCTCACTATCTTAGGGGAAATAATCTCCTTTATACCACTGTAGCCTCAGGGGGGAGGGGGGAAGGTTCAAACGCATCTCAGTCTCAATATTAGTCCAACCCAATTCACATCCAACAACTGCTGTTTGATGAGTCAGTGCAACCACCACTGGGCTGGGTCACAAAGGTCACTGCTGAAGATCCCTTCTTGCTCTTCTAGGTACCAGTGATGTACAGGCTACCAACACCAAATGCAAGAAGCCTGGAAACCCACTGTCCATTGACATAGTGTGGAAAAGGACACACGCACAGAGGTCAAGGGCCAGTGCCCATTTCATAGTTCTACATGACCTCAGTGGGGAGAGGGGCCCAAGTCTTCTCCACCTTTATATTGTCTCTCACAAGATGCTATGACCAGAGTGCAACCAGGAAGGAGCACAGCTGAAATGAAGAGACCAGCAAAGCTAAGCTGAAGCTAAGATATCCATAATTCTGTGACGTCCACTGAAAAAAAAAACTCCTGCTAACCACATGGTTGGAAGATCATGACCAGGTATAGAATGCCTGTACTTTTCAAGTCTCACCAAGGCACTTCCATTCCAAGTCAGGATCACTCTTGAAAGTAGGCTCCTCAGTGTCTCCACATATGGAGGTGCTTTTAGAGGTACTCTGTGCTTGTATATATTACATATGTATCATAATGTGAAAGGCAGTCATGTATAAGAAGTATGAGACTTATTCTATCTGGCCCCAGAAGGCAGTGGGTAGAAGTTGCAAAAGAAATCAGGCTTGGTATCAAGAAAAACTTTCTCACTGACAGTGATCCCAAAATGGAATGGGCCAATTTAGGAGAAAGCGAGTTCTCCCCTAATGGATATTGACTGGCTGGGTTATGTTGTAGTAAGTTATGGTTTTTTTTTTTTCCAGGATAGACCCAGCTAGATGGTCACAAAGGCCTCTTTCAACTCCAGAACTGCTTGATTCTATATGCAAATCATATTAGTACAAATGAGATACATCATCTTTCTTGATCCCCAAAATATCCCAGTGAGGCAGTTAGCATAAAGATATCCATCACATTTTATAGATGGGAGAACAAAAGCTCAGAAAGGTTAAGTAATTAACCTAAAGTCATACAGCTAGTGTCAGGAAAAGGTTACAAATCCAGATCTGCTCTGGCCCTGTTCTTCTCTGCATTTGTACCACACTGTCTCAGGGGATACCCTCAAACTGAAAAGGACTGTCTGGTCTGATGCTTTAATGACAAGCCAACCTCTAGTGCCTCCCCTTTGGTAGTGACTTCCTCTTTATTTTGTGTGTCGTGCACTGGTACATAGCTGTTTGCATGCTGACTCCCCCATTAG
The DNA here is from genome assembly GCA_028646575.1 of Pseudocheirus occidentalis. Taxonomy (NCBI): domain Eukaryota; kingdom Metazoa; phylum Chordata; class Mammalia; order Diprotodontia; family Pseudocheiridae; genus Pseudocheirus; species Pseudocheirus occidentalis. The sequence continues at coordinate 166,843,140 of CM053600.1, read as the reverse complement.
ATGGTGAACTCTTCAAGGTCAGGGACCGTCTTCTGCTTCTCTTTGTATCTCCAGGGCTTCCCTTGGAGCCTGGCCCATAGCAGCAGCTTAATGTTGCCTGTACTTGCAATATACCTCCTATAGATAGCTTGTACCTGGAAATTTCCCTACACTAGGGAAGTATTTGTAGCGTACTTGAACTACATGTTCTGGGATATAAGAGATAAGATGGAAGAAAGAGGCTGCCAGAGAGGGAAAAAAGTGAGGAAAAATCAAGAACCCAAGAAATATACTCTCTAGAGGAACCAGCTCTGGCAGAAAGTTAACCCATGACAAAACAGCCATGGGGAACCTGGTCAGGGGAGCTTTCAGTTTGGGGGGGAAGGGTACTGTTCTTGAAGAGGCTTCACACTCAGCAAATCACAATGAACAAAACAATATCACAAGGAGGCACATAGTTAAGGATAAGAATAGTCTCCGATGAGAATTTCAACTCCAGTTGCTTTGCTGCTAATTCCCAGCCCTCTCTCCACCTGGTCTCAGAATCAAGCATCCCTCCTGGAGGCTTCCCTAGGGGTTGTCATGGTTACATCTGATGCTGCTATAAGCTTCTCCTTGGGAACACTCTGACTGGATTGTTGCTTTCCACTCTTACAAAACACAGCCCTCTAATTTGGCATCTGGTGACTCCAGTCTCCTGGTTAGAGTTGTGGCTGCTTCCCAATTACCAAAAGGAAGTACACTATATAGAAAGCAAACTCCAAAAGGGGAGATTCAGGATCTAATGTAGTTTTCCTTATACAATGGTCAGTATCCCACTCTCTGCAATTTAGTTAGAGAAGCATTGTAGCAGGGGCTGCTAGATGGCCCAGTGAATACAGCACTAGCCCTAGAGTCAGGAGGACCTGAGTTCAAATCCAGCCTCAGACACTTGAAACTTTTACCAGCTGTGTGATCTTGGGCAAGATACGCCCGACTGCCCTGCCTCCCCCCTCCAAGAAAGACCCCCAAGTCCCCAGAAATCCTTGTAGCAGAGTGCACTAAGTTTCTTGGGGCTTAGTTAACTAAAAAAAAAAAAGGTCGGTTTTCTGAAGGTTTTATAAATAATTCAGTATACTTATCTAGGAAGCACCAACTTTGGGGAATTTTTACAAATAATACCTTTCCACTTTGCTACTGAAACATATGTTACCTTACCGACAATTGTATTTATAGGAAAATAACCCAAACCAACCAGGTTATAAATTAAATTGGACCAATTTGTCTCAGCTTCCAAGTACAGCTGCATTTGGTGATAAGGACTCCAGAGACACAAATATTTAGGGACTCTCTAGGGAATCACAGTAATGTAAACACAACCCAATTGTACAGTTCTGTTTTGATCATGCCTTGATTGTAGAGAACTGGCCAAAATGGACTGCTAAGCGCCCACACTAACTTCCCAACATAACACAAGGTGATTTTTCTCAGTGAAGGGCTGTGTAGTTAGGTCTTGGTTTACCTTAGGGACACCTTATCTCCCAATGTACCATCCAGGGAATGGAAATCAGTCTATGGCTTCTATCTGTTTCATCAGGACCTACCTAACTGATATGGGAAGGAAGAAAGACATAGTCCTAACTGGCAACAGAGTTAACTTGTAAAAACATAGAGGTTAGAGAAACACATTTTTGTAAGTCAGTGGAGGGTAAGAAAAGATAATGCTGTTCAAATGAGACTCAGGAACAATTGCACAGGAGGTATTCTGTCACCCTTAAAACCAGAACAAGAGAAGATTGAACAGTGGGTGTTTCTTCTTTGCTTGGTCTTTGTAAGTATAAGAACAGTGCACCAGAGGGCATCTATGACTTTACTGCCACTGTCCATCATTTTTGTTTTCTCAGGGCATGGGTTAGAACACAAAAAAAGAGAGAAAATTCTGAGACAAAGCTTATACCAGGCAATTTTCCAGCTTACCACAATGTTATGCAAGAAGTTTCAAACTTTCGAAGGTAGCATGCAGAATATATTTTTTAATTCATAAAGGGCACATTTACTTACAATTGATCCTAGCTCCTAATAAAATAGTAGCATTTTATTGATACAAGTAATTGTTTTCCTTTTTTCCAATAAAAGTAATTTTGTTTAATGTGCATTTTTCGTCATTTTATTTTGTCCTCCTTGTCTAAGTGTACTGATTATGCAACTGTGATGTTGATAAATATAGGTTTTATCAAAGGGTGAACGTATTATCCTGAGAGCCCTAACTATGTGGTTGGCCAAGGAGTATTAAAAACAAATGCCCAGGCTCATATTCCCTTTACACTTGCCAGACTCTGGTTTACTATTGCTAAGCAAGCCTTAGCAATCCCTAAATCTTAAATCCCTTTTACAAATCAGCACAGACCTTTAGGTCCAGGGATCAAAAGAAATTAGGTTTGGTTTGAAAAGAATAAGGTTGGAGACAATGGAAAACAGAACACAAGACATTAACAAAATACCTTTTTTCCCCCGCAAAAGTAAAGCCTCCTTAATTAAGAGCACACCAATCTGGCCATGAGAACAGGGGCCAGACTTTACCTCTGCACTACTAGGAAGAAAACCATCTGCTAAGCCATTCAGGAGAGCAGATTTCAGGGAGCATGTTTAAACTAATTAGGAGAATGACTATAATTCAGAGCCATTTATCTACCCCAAAAGTCAGCGTTAATTACAAATCGTTTTGTATATATTCATTAAAGTATGTCCCTTAAGATCCTCCACTAAGCAACAGTGTTAGCCTAGTTGTAGTTACTGTAAGCGTCTGAACGAAACAGAGTTAGGGACCTAAGGTCAGAGCTAGATCCTCCAAATGTGAACGCGGTGAAATCTGTCTGGGTGAATCTTCAAGCTGATCTTAAGTCAGTGTCATTTCAATCAGGATAGTGATGAACTCATCTCATTCAGACACGGAGATAGGATTTCCTATGACTTTGATTTTGGAGGTGGGGAGTGGGGTCCAGACCCCACTGTCATTTCATTGTGTAAGGTACTCTTGGGTAGGAACAGTGCCTCAAGGAAGTCACCTGGCATCTGCATGGAGCAGCTGGTCTGAGGTCACACGGCTTGTTACGTACATCAGAGGCCAGGCTTGAACCAAAGGGCAAGTTTCCTGACTCTAAGACATCACAATGCCAATATAATGAGAAAATTTCATAACATGACTGAATTTTTTGATGGCTAACATCACTTGGGCCTTACGAGTTGCCTTGCAATTACTGTTATTCCTGCTAATGACATTATTGTGCTTCCAGTCACCAAGGCTCAAAACCTGAGTCATCTTTGACTCATTCCTCTCCCTCCCCCCATTTCTCCCCCACCAGTCTGATCAGCTGCCAGATCCCTATCCCTTCAGCCTCTGCAGTCTCTCTCAATTATGTGCCTTCCTCCCAACTCTTATAGCAGCCATACTAGATTAGGCCCTCAGCACCACGCGCCAAGTCCATTCTCTCTTTAAAATCTCTCCTTCTACAGCTAGCCAAGTAATCTTTACAGGTTAATTAATGTGTCCTTTATTATACATCATCTCCTTGCAATTCTTTTGTTGTTGCAAAATGCTCTTGTGCTTTTTGTTGTTGTTGTTCTGATACACAGATGGGCCAGATCGTGTTTTTCCTCTGATGAAAAACATCTCTGCAGTGGTTCTCCAGCAGGATCAGAATAAGATACCAAGTCCTTCACCCAGGACACACTGCCTTCCACCTCTGCATCCAGCCTATCATTCCAGTCTGATCACACACAATTTCCCTCTTACCTTCAATTTTCTGGCCAGAGTAATCTGCTGGCTGTTCACGACCATGCCTTATCCTGCTGCATTTACACAAGGCTCCCTCCGGCAGACTCAGGCCAAAAACTGTTCCACAACCAGCTCAAACCAAGTGTTACATTTCACTTCAGAAGCAGGCAGATGCTACACGTCAAGGCTTATTGTTTGGTGGACTATCTAAACTAAAGCAACAGATAAAATATTAATAACGCAGTTTAAACCAAAAAGTATATTCCATGTACACCGCTCTGAAAGCCAGTTGTTAAACGCTACTGAGCACACCACTGCCTCAAATACCACCATCCCCATCTGCAGAAATCTTTCTCCAACAACGGTCAGCCCAGGCACCCTCCTTTGTGAAGCCTTCCGTCATCACCTCCAAATCTCCCAGTTCATTTGGATGGTGCTGTTGTGCTTAGTTATATTCTAACCTGTATTATCACTTTAACATCTCTTCCTTTTCTTCTATTAGATTCTAAGCTTTTGGAGGACAGAGACTTTGCTGTGTTTCTTCTTTGCATCTTCAGGAACCTCCAGTCAAACCGTCTTACACAGAGCAGATGCTCAGTAAATGCCGGCTGAACTGAATTCAGTTTTTTCTCATTGTCTCTCCTTACTCCCAATTGCCCTTCTTCCCCACCCCCACTCCCTTCTCCTCCTGTTCTCTTCCTAGATATCCCCTTAAGTATCTAATTCACATTTTTAAATCTTGGTACATATTAGTATTTTCCCCTTTAAGACTACTGAGCACTCAGTGGTGCAGTGAATAGAACGACAAGCCTGGAGTCAGGAAGACTTGAGTTCAAATCCAGTCTCAGACACTTATTAACTATGTGACCCCAGCAAATCACTTAACCTCTGTCTGCCTCAGATTCCTCAACTATAAGATGGGTGTGAAAATAGCACCAACGTTCCAGGATCTTTATGAAGACAAAATGAAATATTTGTAACATGCTTAGCTTATTGTGCCTAGCACTCAGCAGGGGCTCACAAATTTTTGCTTCCTTCCTTCCTACAAAAGCATGACCACCAAGTTTAATTTACTTTTGTAACTTCCCCATGACATAAAGTGGGTGATTTCTATACAATAGGTACTTAATAAATGCTTGTTAAATGAATTTTGTCCTTTAACCAACTTTAATTTGGCCTTTATTATCTTTGGCAACCTCCTTATTTTTGGTTTGCTCTTGCATTTTTGTGTGTGTGTGGTTCATATCATTTCTCCCAGACAGAAAGACATCTCTCCCACTAATTCATGCCACTTTCCTTAAGCCTTCATTTAAAATTTACTGACTTAAAATTTTAAACTTCTTTTAAAATTTTAAACCTTAACTTCCAGGGCAGCAAGGCAGTACAATGCATAGATTGGGCTCTGGCTTTAGAGTCAAAAAGACTTGAGTTCAAATCTGGCCTCAGAAATTTACTAGTTCTATAACCTTAGGCAAGTCACTTAACCAGGACCACCTCCCCCCCCCCAAAAAAAAAAACCCAAACCCTCCAAACAACAAAATTTTAACTTCCTTTGACTGAGATCAATTATTAAAATGGCCCTCCTCATATTCCTCCAGATCCTGCTCTTCTTGACACCCTCAGTTGTCAATGCTAAGACCATTCATGCAGATATCCATGTTCATAAACCTAGAATTGTTTGTAGCTCCTCCTCTTTGCCTTCTGCCAAATCCTGTCAAATTCTACTTCCTGATTATCTACCAAATCAGTCCCTCTTCACATTCCTAGCTGCCCTCTGAGATAATCCAGGCTTTCATTATTTTAACTGCTATACACTCCAATACAGATCTTCCCACTTCTAGGCTCTACCTACTGATTTTATACAGTGCATCCAGGTTGGTACCAACCAGCCTTCTCTCATGTTACATTTAGTCCTGTTCTCCACCTTCCAGCCAAACTAGATTGCTTGCTGCACTCTGAACGCACCCTGGGCTTCCCCACCTCTGTTACTTTGTTCTGTTACTTTCCTTGCACTTGAAATGCCATCCTTATCCTTGTCTCTGCTTGCTGACTTATCTTCCCAGATATACCCAGTCTTCAAGGTCCAAAGTAAGTGGACTAAGGCTAAGTCCAAAGACAGTCTTCTCTGATTCCTCAAGGTGGAAGTAATTTCTCCCCATCTGATCTCATATGCACAAAAATGTGTATTTTTCTGGGTTTATGCTATATTTCTTTTATCTCCCCAAAGTTCTCAGAACACTGAACTATGTATGGCAGACAGTTAATGTTTATCATGGCAAAATTTCAAGTGATCATAGCTAACAATAACACTATCTGCAGTTTCATCACTGTGGACTGTCAAATCCCCTGCCAGGTATGGTGAACCCTTTTGTAACTTAGAGGGGTCTTTAAGGGTGGCTCTTGTCAAACAATTCATCACCACGCGGCCAACCGGTAAATGAACTTCTCTGAACCTGGGTTCATCTTTGGACAGCAGACATCAGCTTTCCCACTCTGTAGGACACTCCAGATGAAATAAATGGCAAAAAGCCTCCTCTCTTGCTACTTTTGTTCCGAGGCTCCAGCGCCACATTTATACAGGTCCACTACCACAGATCTATGTTGATCAATGAGAGAGAGAAGGAAAATAGGGAGAGAGGGACAAGGACACAAACGGTTAAATCCCCGCTTTTCTTTTCTAAATTGCAAAATGAGCCTTATTAGCGGCGCTTGAGAAGCACCTTCCTCCTCCCCCATCCCGCGGAGATGGTTCCTTTTGCTCTCTCTGGAATTTACGACTGCTGCAGGTACCCGACAGACATTTCTGCGGGGGCTTTCTCCCGGAGAAGACGGCCCTCCCCCACCTGTGACCGATGACCCAAACTGTCCCCTTGGAACTCCAGCGTGGCTGTTGGCTTTAGAACCCCCGGCGTGACCCTCGCCGCCGCCTCCCGGGGGCGGGGGGCGGCGGGCGGAAAGGCCACTCGGCCGCACCCTTTGCTCTCTCCCCATGAATCATTAACGAGCTCCGTCGGGCGGGCGCTCCGGGGGGACGGGGGGAATCTGAGAAAAGGGAACACTCTATCTCCAGGGGCGATGAAACTTTAGCCGGGGAGGCTCCCTCCTGCACCTCCCCCGCCCCGTCCTCGTTCCCTCCCCCGCCCTCCCCGCGGCGGCCGCCACCGCCGCCGCCGAGCTTGCAGTTACCGCGATGCTCAGTCGCAGCGCTGCAGCGGCGGCGGCGGCATTAGCAGCATCAGCAGGACCAGCATTAGCGGCGGCCGCATTAGCTGCAGCATTAGCTGGCACGGCGCGCGCCGGCGCCGGGAGCCGGGCCACCAGCAAGGATGCTGAGGGCGGACGGGAGATAGACCCCCCGCGAGCGCGGCCCTTCTCCGCCCCCGCCGCCTCTCCCCACCCCCTCGAAGCGCCGCCCGCCGCCGGCCCCCGCAGACGACAATAGCAGCTCCGGCTCCGCCGAGCTGAGCTGCCGCAGCACCGACCGCTGCCCTTGACCGGCGCGGCCGCCGCGGGGAGAGGAGGCTCAGGTATCGTTCACCTGCATCTGCAAAGACGGCCGGGGTCGGCAGGCTCCCGGGCGGGGAGGCCGAGAGGAGGCGCCGCGCTCGAGGGGCAGGCAGCATGCCGCTGCGGCTCCGGCCCCGGGGCGCGGGGACAAAGAGTGCCGCCGCGCCCGCCGCCCCTCCGGCCGCCTCCTCGTCGTCCTCCCCGGCGCTGACGGCGGAGGCGGCGGCGGCGCCTTCGCCCCCCGGCCGCCCCACTCCGCCGTCGCCGCCCCCCGGCCTCCTTGAGCCCGCCGCGGGGCCGAAGCCGCTGCTGCGCTGGGACGAGGTGCCCGACGACTTCGTGGAGTGCTTCATCCTGTCGGGGTACCGGCGGCTGCCGTGCACGGCGCAGGAGTGCGTGGCGTCCGTGCTGAAGCCCACCAACGAGACGCTCAACTTCTGGACTCACTTCATCCCGCTGCTGCTGTTCCTGAGCAAGTTCTGCCGCCTCTTCTTCCTGAGCGGCCGCGACGACCTGCCCTTCCACCACCCGTGGCTGCTGCCGCTCTGGTGCTACGCGTCAGGGGTGCTGCTGACCTTCGCCATGAGCTGCACGGCCCACGTCTTCAGCTGCCTGTCGCTGCGCCTGCGGGCCGCCTTCTTCTACCTGGACTACGCCTCCATCAGCTACTACGGCTTCGGCAGCACCGTGGCCTACTACTACTACCTGCTGCCGGGGCTCAGCCTGCTCGACGCCAGCGTCATGACCCCCTACGTGCAACAGCGGCTGGGCTGGCACGTGGACTGCACGCGGCTCATCGCGGCCTACCGCGCGCTGGTGCTGCCCGTGGCCTTTGTGCTGGCTGTGGCATGCACCGTGGCGTGCTGCAAGAGCCGCAGCGACTGGTGCACGTACCCGTTTGCGCTGCGCACCTTTGTCTTCGTCATGCCGCTCAGCATGGCCTGCCCCATCATGCTGGAGAGCTGGCTGTTCGACCTGCGCGGCGAGAACCCCACGCTCTTCGTGCACTTCTATCGCCGCTACTTCTGGCTTGTGGTGGCCGCCTTCTTCAACGTGAGCAAGATCCCCGAGCGAATCCAGCCGGGCCTCTTCGACATCATTGGCCACAGCCACCAGCTCTTCCACATCTTCACCTTCCTGAGCATCTACGACCAGATGCACTATGTGGAGGAGGGGCTGCGCCAGTTCCTTGAGGCGCCGCCCTCCTCGCCCACTTTCTTGGGCACCGTGGGCTATATGATCCTCCTGGTGGTCTGCCTGGGCTTGGTCATCAGGAAGTTCCTCAACGTGTCCGACCTCTGCAAGGAGGACTGAGGCGGAGGGAGAAGTAAAGAGAGAGACACATGCTCCACCTGCCACGTGGTCGGGCCAACCCTCCTGGCCCTTGGTTGGGAGTTTTGGTTTGGGGGGCTTCTTGGTCCCTCAGGTTTGGCTTGGTCTCCTTTCTTCTCTTCCCTGGAGAGGATGCTTCAAAACCATAGAGGAGAGGAGAGGAGAATTACCCCATCACTGGATCTGGAGCCTCTCACCCAAGCGTTTGCATGGCCATTAACTGCCCCCAGAGGGGGAGAGCAGGAGGGCAGGAAGGCAAGAGGAAGCAATCTAGTAATGTTCATGCTATATTTCAGGAAAAAAAAACGCACACACACACACACAAATGACAGCCTTGTGATTTCGGGGGTCGTGGGGATTTTATCTTTTCTTTAAACGCACAACTTTTAGGAAAGGGCCAGGGAGTGCTAGTCCCCTGGATTGGGGTTAACTAGGAAATAAAGGAGTATTGATGATTTTAAAACTATGGTTTGAACCCTCCTTGGGCTCTATAAGAAGAGTCCTCTGTTGAAAAGAACAATAACAATTAACCCTGATGTTTTAACCTGCTAGAAAATGCATGGAAATGTGAACACAAGTTTAATTATTTCAATGTGTTGATGAATTGTTATTTAAATAGTAATATATATATTATATACCTATAATATATATATGCAATGATTATTTCATATGTTTTTTTATCAACTCGTGTGGAAATAGTTTCAGAATAAGCACTTGAAATTTTCTTTTCTGTTGGGGAAAGTTGGGGGGAGCAGTAATTGTTATTTTGAAATCTCAGCCCTTCTGCATTATGTACACTGGAATTGGGTTGGAAGGCAAATTGATGGAGAGCTGTTGCCTTTTTATACAGTGTTTTTCTTGAGGACCACATGTATGTCTGATACAGCTGTGAATTATTCTCCCATAGAGAATGTGATCCAAGTATGGGAGAAAAGCTAGTGATTTGTAGAACCCTGAGGTTGGGCATGCTCTCACTCATTCAGTTTTTACTTGTTCGTTATCTAATTAGGGCTACACAAATCCCACCTTGACTATTTTCATCTTGATTCTCCTTAATTCAGTTGCCACTGGAGTAAATGTGCCTTTTGAAGCAGTGCCCAAATGGCTGGTCCTCAAACCAGATGAATCTGTTTGCCTAGCCGTAGGAGGAAGCCTTGCCTGGGTGGTTATTGCAGATCAAGGTTTAATATTTCATCCATGAATGAAGAAAGATGGGGGCTGGTTGTGATTTTTGTGGTATGAATTGCTCGCTCAGCATCACCTTCTGAAATACTCTGCATGTACAGTTATGCATGGAAATCCAGCCAAGATTGCCGGTGCCACTATTATTCCTGACAAGCAGCCTTGGGGAAGAACCAATGAGAGTGTTTCAAATTGATGCAACCTTTTGTTTTAAAAATTCAGTAAGGGAAGACATAATTCAATCCCAGCTATCAAGAGACAGATTTCATCAGCTATAATAGAGAAATTTGAGTTAAAACAGGATTTAGCTTTGTGATAGGAGGTCAGCTGCCCAATTGTGGGCATCAGCAGTTCAGATCTTTCGGGATAGGCTCTTAACGGGGTTAGTTTTAGGAAATTAATAATGGTGCCCTCTTCAGTCATTTGGAAATGAGTTCCTATACTTGACTTACTCCAGCTGTCCAGGTTGGCCTATATTTTGGGGAAAATTTTTGCACTTGAGCACAATCTAGTGGGGCTATTCAGGTGCTACTCTAATGTTAACTAGATGACTTGAAATGGGGGAGGGGAAGGATATTTAAATTGTAGCATTATTATGGCGTTATTGCCAAACAGGAAAAGTAGAGAGAAAAGTGACTTCTTTGGAACTAGAGATGGTGCTTTTAAAGGGGGCTAAAGGTAGTACTGTTTTTGTAAACATAGGGGTGTAGCACAATTCCCTGGAGAAAATAGTATTCTGGTTGATTTTTTAAATATTTGTTTGCATATGAAAGTTAAATTTATATTTATATGTTTGTATTTAATATAGGATCTTTTACTGGAATTCATTGCAAGGGTGATTGAGCACCAGCTCATGCTTTGGAAAACTCACACAGCATTCCCATTAGCCTTCCGTAGAATGATTTGTACTTCCAAGCTCTGTAGGACAGTACCTTTGTATCCAAGGAGTTTGTGGAAGTAGCCGCTCCTGTATGCAAATGTATTTTGTTTATGAATGATGTTTGTTCTGGTACCTCAAGGAATGTATCTTTGAGGTGCTGGAAGTATCCAATGACCCTGATTTCAAGGGCAACTGTAGCACTGATTCTGAGCTGTCGGTATATAGACTTCTAAAGTTGGATCCTGCTTTGGTTTTTTTGTTTTTGTTTTTGTTTGGGGGTGGGGGGAGGTTTGCACCTGCTAGGAGGTCATCTCCTTACTTCTCAGAGAAAAACATTTAAGCCCAAAGACACAATTCCCCACAACCCTCTTTCCCCTCCCTCTTTGCCCTTACGATAGAGAGGCCACTTAAGGATACAATTATACCCATATCATTTTCAAGTGATGAACGTTGCGTGAGCCCTGTAAGATGACACACTTTTCCCTGTGAAAGATTCAGCTCAAAGTATGTCACTGAGAAAATATTTGTCTCTTTCCTTTTCTTCCTTTCCTCCTTCCTAACTTTCCTTCTTGGTTCCAAACTCAGACTTTCTCTAATATGTGTAGGGAAAGGGGGATAATAAGCATTGGGAATAGAATGATTGTTCACTAAACTGATTCACATGGCGTATATATGTTAGGTACGTTTGAATTAGAAGACCAGGGATGATCCACCAGATTTTTAAATATTATTTACTGAATTTGTTTATGGTTTCTGCTAACATAAACAATGGTACGCTAGAACCCATCAATATTTACTAACTACCTACACTAGTGTGGGACTACTAGATAGAACAGAAATAACATACCAAAAATCAGAAGAGATTCTTTTTCTGAAAGATTTCTTAGTTGTCCTTTTGCCTTGCTCACCCTTTAAAATAAGCTTGTTTTGAAGACTGGTTATGTCTCCATAGCATCCAGCTTCAGTTGTAAAGTGAAGAACAAGAAACAAGATAATCGTCAGTTTTTTAAATAGTCTGCATAAATTATTGTAGCAATAGAATGAAGCACGTTATAGAATCTATTTTATTTTTACTTGTTAGTCCTGAACAGGATGCCATCTCAAGGAGCAATGTCACAAAGTCATGACTGGCGTGTAAAAATAAATGTGATATTTTCCATTGGCCACATAACATTTTCTATATATATCCCAGCAAAAGTATATGGTGCTGGCCTGTCCAAAGCTGTGCCTAGAATGTTATTTCCATTCATAAATAGTGCCTGTAAACTGATCATTCATAATGTGTTCTCAGTTTAAACTTTAGGCCCCACCAAATCATTATATTATTTTGTGAAAATCATTTCTAGGAATATAAAATGCTTAAGAATGATGTTAATGGAGATAATTTTTGAACTTTTTTATTTTTCTGACTTTTTTGCCTGAGGATTAGATGCTGATCAGAGGGGTAACATCAAGCAGTAATTAATAGCGCTTTTCATCTCTAGGCTTCTTGTTAACTAGATGGATTAATTTGCACAAAATTGCCAGTAAAAGATAATCTACAGTTATTATCTCAATGTTAGGGTCATATAGCTCATCCAAGCCTACAGGGCTACCTTTCCCAAACTAGTATTTTTAATTGGACAACTTGTGAGTTCCTATTGTAGATTTTATACACATGTCAGAATACTTAACTATGATACTTATCCATTCATCCAGATGCCAAGTAGATTCTTTTTTAACACTGATTTGAAAGTCAGGGACAGCAAGTGACACATATGTATAACCATGTTGAATAGGTGACAGAAATCCTCCATAAATATCTGTTATTTTATTGTAGACTGTCCCCCCTTTTAGATACATTCCTTTTTTTTATTCATTCAACAAGCATTTATTGAGCATCTATGTGCAAGGTCTTGTTTTCATATGAATTTTTGGGGATCCAGCAACTGTTATTCTCACCACAAAGTCCCCCTTATCACACATTTCAGAGCAGGTTGGTTTGTGGTGTTGATGGCTCTGAAGGAAGCTTTTACTTAAAGTAGAGTTAAAGCTACACCCTTAACCGAGGCCCATTTTGGCCAAATAAGCCAGAATGTTTCATGATGCTCACTGGTGTCAGGAATGGGGCATCATCTACTACAGCCTTGTTAAAAATTCTGCTTTACCTGGCCGCTACAATTCACTTTGGCCTGCAGACCTCACATTCCCAGACCAATGTACATTTTCATGATCTCAGATGGTTTCATCCAAATACAAGGATAAAGCCAAGGATACAGACACATTTTTGAAACTATGGTTTGAAAAATCCAGTAACCATTCATTTTGGAGATATTGACAGCATACCTAGACTTATGCAGCTTATATTGATCGCCTAAACTGTGTTAATATAATTTTGGATATGAATTATACCTAGTTCATGGTTTGTGTTCCCCCTTTTAAGGTTCTTGCCATAGACTTCCATTGAAAGAATTCTTGGAAAAAGTCTTCCTGGGGGATTTGGGAAAAAAAAAGGATAGACTCTTACCAAAATTAGAAAGCTGCTTAATAAAAAGAGTGAGCCTTTAGGCTTCAGACATCAGCTGGAAGTGGCCAGTACAGCGGAAGGAAGAGCCGTGAGCATTTTTGCCTGGATTTTTAAGTTTGCACCCAGAAAGTTGTGTTGCTACCTGGATGAACATGCAGGACTTCTTACTGCAGTACTGTCCCACCGCAGGCCCCTTCCCCACCCCTCCCCAGTTTGTATTCTGCTTGTCATGATCAGATGTTTTTTTGGGAGGTAATCTGAGCAAAGTGGGAGATTCAGGGTGCTTATTTTACCAGTGAACAACCAAGAAAGCTTGCTAAACTACAAATAGTGGCGCTATCTGAACTTTGGAGACCAGGATTCTGGGTGCTCTGATCTCCATCTGTTGGCAACAGATACCAATAGTCAAGCACGTGCAGACTACAATCACTCATTTCTGTTTCCTCTCTGGTTTAAATGGAAGGGACAGTGGTTTATTTTGGTTTGTAGAAATGCTTTATCTGATGTGTTAGAATAGGTCCTCTTCTTTGCAGAGCATGAACCCCTACTTCTGTCTGTTTTTGTACAATTTCTCTAAGCCATTCCAGGCATGGCATTTCTCAAGGATACTTAGATTTCTCGAATGTGTAAAAACACCAAGCCAATTTCTTCATGCCTTATAGCACCACCCAGCACATGCAATAACCACCCAAGTAGGTGCATGTTATGTCTTACAGATTACTTTAACTGTGTCGTTGAGAATGTCCTCCTCTTAGTGGTATACCATCTCATTGAAAGATGAATGACCACTACTGTAAATAAACTTGTTTCTATAGGACATAGTAATATCCACTTCTCTTTGCAGTCCCCACCTCTACATAGTAAGAACAGGTTTTTAATCAGCTAAATGCAAAACCAAAAAATCAATGAAAAGAAGGAATTTTTTTTAAAAAGTATTTTCTTTTATAAAAAATATCAAGTTTTTAATAGTAATTAGTTTGTGAATAACTCACCTTTGCACAGAGGTGAGGCTTAGCTTCTTAAAATGCTCATCTTTGTCCTGGGCATTTAATCACTTTGAATTCATTTGAATGATAATGCCCTAGAGGTCAGTGCTTTTTCTTAAATACTATGTAAATCGTATGTCAGTTAGGGAAAGGTAAACTCTAAAGGGAAAAAAAAAGGGCCAGATTTTGCTCCTTATATGTAGCAAGACCCAGAAGTCTTTTTTTTTTTATTCTGATGGGAAACATAATTAAATTTATCCAAAAATCACCTCCCTCCTTTCTGTCAGTCTCTCATTCTTTCTGCAGGTCGTTAATAAAATTATTCCAGACAGGCAACTGAGTTTAAAATAAAATATCAGTAGAGAGGCCCTCTCCATTTCCATGGTGCCTATAGTCACAATTGATGATGTAGCCAGGTCATTCCACTGATGTTGCTGACTTCTGCATTTCAGCAGCCCCTGTAGTGAGGACAGGAGAGTTAGGAAACATCTAATATGTGTTCTGACTTAGAGTACTTCAGAGAAGGACTCGAGGCTGAAGTTGCACTGCTTGCATTAAGCCTGTAGGAGCTCCCACACCTGAAAACTGCCCTCCATGGAGGCATTCATTCACATGTGACGGGGAAGCAACAGAAATGCATGTCTCTATTCAACTCTGAAGGCAAATCACTCAATGGCTTGGATGATAAGTATTTGGGCCTTTACAAACCATCTGCCTTATGAGGTTTGTTCATTTCTAAACTAAGACTTTAACTAGGCTTGCCATTCTAGGCTTTATAAGTAAGAATGTACAACCAGCATGTACCCTTTTTATAGTAAAGGGGCTTAATCGAAGGGCCACTGTTCATCTTTTCTCAGGTGACATACAGGATGGGGGTGGGGTGGGTGTGGAAGGGCTTTGATAATGACCAAACAATACAGGTGTGCATATTTCAGATTTTTTTTTTAGCACATTTTCGTGGTGATTACAGGGGAGGATGGGGGTTGGTGGGTGGGTAAAAGTTGAGGCAGGCATAAAGAGAAAAATTGATTACCTGCTTGCTAAATGACCACAATTTTTCTTGAGAAAACCCCTGACTCTAGCCATCAATAAATCTAGTAAATTTTGCCCAAAAGGGCCGTGTTTAACTACCTGGGAGAGACCTCTCAGGATGTTTGAACTTGAGTTCTAAGTGGTCTGTGATGCTATTCCAAATCAGTAGTAAAGACAGAAAGATCATTAATCACAACTTATTTTAAATCCACCAATGAATTACATGCACCCATCTATAAAGATAGATGCCACTTTGTGCATGCAAAAAAAAGCTAGACAAAATTGTGAATCGTTCTGTTTTTTTGGTTTGCTTTCGTTTTGTGTTCTGAGAAATTTGTTCTTTCTGGTCTTGAATGCTGAAATCTGTTTTTAAAAAAACTATGCATTTTTAGCTGAAAGACAAATGTATGAATAAAGTTGTTTCTAAGCATATTTAAAGACTTCGCTTGTATGCTGCAGTATTCATTCAGGAAAAAAAATTGTTCAGTTAGTCTGAGATTATCCAGGAATTAATGAAAATCTAGCATGAGTAACCACATTCAGAAAGATTCTGCAAAAAATCATTGTTCCTGTTACAGCAATGAGGAAGAAACACATGTACGCAGACAATCTTTATGACTACATCATGGAACATAGGATCTTAAATATAGGCCTGGAAGAAACCTCAGAGATTGTCTGACCTACCACGTTTGATAGGTGAAGAAACTGAACCTCAGAGAGGGCTAGGATTTGGGGTGGCTAGTGAATAGAGCACCAGCCCTGGAGTCAGGAGGGCCTGAGTTCAAATTCAGCCTCAGACACTTAACACTTCCTAGACATGTGACCTTGGGCAAGTCACAACCCTAATTGCCCTGCCTTCCCCCTTCCAAAAAGTAAAAAAAAAAAGTTGCTAGGATTTGAACCCAGGGCCTTTGATTTAATATGCAGGGTTCTTTTTTTACAATACTAAAACATCTCCATTAGAAGCTTATCTAATGGGAAAATCAGTCTGTGCTAACCTTTAAACTCCAGTAATAAAATGTTGCCGTGTGCTAGGTTTTCCCATATTTTGAAGGGCATGTAAGGACCATAGGGTTACATGGGAGCCAAGAACATGTGCTATATAATAGCTTTGAGTTGCCTGTGTATGCAAAAGGTGCCCCCTTTCCCTTTCCTCCAATTGACTTTAGAGCTTAAGTAATATTAAATCACTTGTCATACTTCTCATTTCTAAATTTAATTCCAAAACCTCTAGGTTTCTGTAGGTATGACTTATATTTATAGTTGTAAACAGTTGTAAATAATATCACTTTGTTATGGTGGGAAATAGCAGTGAAAGAACAAAGAAGAACAATTTAATTCAAGGTTTTTTTTTATCCTGTCAAAGGACCCAAGGCAGTCCTGAACGTCCAGAGGTCCGGAGGATAGTGAGAGGAGGCCACAGTATGATTGATCACCGGGCATAGTGATATATTAAATAATAAAGGCTGCTGCTGGTTCCATGTCAAACACTATTTTTCCATGCTGAGGCCCCAGAACAAGCAGATTGGAAATTCAATAAGAACCATTGATGAGAAAAGCAGTTGGCACTCAGGACGAGGAGTGAGTCAATCTACAATAAATTTCCCCAAGTTATATAAATAGAGATAGATATGAAATCTATATGCTATACATACAACACAGAGTTAATTTTAGATGATCAGAGTGACATTATGATTTCACTCAACCACCTGAATGGGTTAGGAGGCCCTAGGAAAAAATTATTCTCACCAAAACACTTCATATATAAAACCACATATACTTTAGAAATTTAATTCTGTTAAGTGTTTGGGCAGGTCCCCTGAGAAATTACCTTCATCATTATCATTATTCTCTGAGAACTAAGCCTGTGGAATTTCTACCCTGTATGTTCATAGTATTTTCAGTCACCAAATGTTAATCCCTATGGCAAAATTGGAGAGATATGAAAATTTTATAATCCACAAATATAGGTTACATCAACATGTATTTTTGGAGTCTGCAGATTCAAATCCCTTTAATGTGATATAAATGGTATTGACTCTAGGAGCCTTTGATCTACCGAATCATTTCAGAAAATAATTTTTAAAATTGTTCCCAGTACTAGCTCTCTTTTTCTATAATAATAATAATAATAAAAATAATAATAATGGCTAATAATATAGCACTTACTATGAGTGGGGCACTGCTCTGACTCCTCTTCAAGTATCTTATTCTATCCTTCCAGTAACCCTGGGAGACAGATCCTTTTATTCCCATTTTACAGATGAATAAACAGGTAAACAGGTTAATTTTTTTGCTACCACCACATTTTTTTTTCCCTATTTTAAAACAGTGGCCGAACTGTCTTTCCAGAATCCTGTCTAACCAGAACTTCCTTTGTTTTGTCATGGAAAATAATGGCTTAAATTTAAGAAGTTGCTATCAACTTGTTTGGGCTGGTAGCATGGTGGATAGAGCACTGGGTTTAGAGTCAGAAGACCTGAGTTCAAATTCAGTCTCAGATGCTGGCTGTGTGACCTTGGACAAATCACAACCTCTGCCTCGCTTTCCTCATATGTAAAACAGAGGTAATTGGTAATGGTAGGTAAAACCTACCTCCCAGGATTGTTACGAGGATCAAGTTAGGTAATATTTGCAAACTGCCTGGCACATAGTAAGAGCTATATTAATGTTATTACAATAATTACTGTTATCACAATAGTTATCACATATATGAATAACATTGTTTATAGCATTAATAATAACATAAATGATTAATATGACAAATATTAATATCAACAACACTTATTATATATCATATTAACATAACCCTTCCTGTGTGCCAGGTGCTTTACAAATATTATTTAACTTATTATAAGAAAGGGAAGCTAGTCAGCACTCTTCCTCCCCTCCCCTCCACCTTCTCTCCTTATGTGCCTTTCCTTCCTACCTACCTTGAGTTAAGGTTATAGCTTCTCCAGTTCCTTTCTACTTGGCAACAAAAGTGATGAAGCCCTAAACTTATTTGTTAGGAAAGGGTAGAAGAAAACAAAACCCTAACACATACAAACATGAGAGTTCAAACACATTTGCCAGTGATCTCCATTATCTCATAAAGCACACAAATAGCTTCCTGAATCACTGGAGCTCTTGAAGAAGTCAAGGAATTTTCAAAGGAAGGGGATTTTAGGAAGCTTAGATTACTGAATTGGCCATTGTTCTTTGGGAAATGGGGCTGAAAAATCTTAAGATTAATAAAAGCTGGTAAGAGTGGTACCGGGTCCCAGATATTCATGTGATGTCCTTCCCTTCCCCCAACACCGTTTGGGGAAAAGAGGGAGCCTCCAGAGAGGAGGAAGACCCCTTAAAGTAAATCTGATTCTAAATATGTAAAGAATTAAAATCTTAGCTGACCCCTCCAGCCTCTTTTCAGCCCTTGGTTCCTTTCTTCAGATTATTGTCTTATCCCAATTGATGTATGGATCTGTTCTGACAGCAACCTGTCACTGCCAAAAAGAACAAAAAATAATGGGTCATGTACTTAACGGTATTCAGTAACAAACCTGGATAGAAAACAAAAGGAAGCTGTTCATTGCATTTAAAGGAAAAGCTACAGGGTTGGACAACCCTAATGCAACTATGGACTGCTCACAAGACCATCTTGCTCTTATAAAAAAGGGGATTTGTTTTTCCTACCAACCCTTTCCTGTTTACCTCTTCTGCTTTCAAAGCCAAAGAGACAGATTAAATAGCAGGTTCCAGATGTGGTAGGTCAGAGCTTTTTAAGTTAGTACATGAACTTGTAAAAAAATATGCATATACACACATATATACAACATTTTTGTTTCAATATATTTTCTTTCCTTTTGTAATCCTATATATTTTGTGTTTTTAATATATTATACATTTAAAAACCTTATTCTGAGAAAGGCCTCACTAGATTTCCACACAAAGGTTAAGGACCCTGGTACTAGGCCAACGGGGACTATTATGTTTAACATTGGCTTTGCCTGTTAACTTGATAACTAAAATTACCCCTATTGAACCTAATAACCCCTATTACCCCTACAGACCTGAGTGTCTCAGTTGACCTTATTCTATACATTTTAAAAATTAATTTAATTAACAGATATACTTTTTTTATCCTGGGTCATCCATAATGTGGGCCAGGGAGGGGCAGGACTGCTACCTTCACCACTACGTTTTTATACTGCTGAAATTTAGTTAAAAATCAATATTCCTAGAAATCACAAGAAGCCCACATGGATTCTGAGGACTGTATCCTATTGTGAGGAGCGTCAATAGACTCACACATATAGGAGGGGGTGGAAAAAACAAAAACCCCAAAAGCAAATATCAGTATCAAAGTTCAGTCATTTGCCAATTCTTTCCATCCTCTCATAAAAACACACAAACATCCTCCTAAATCAAAGAACTTTTGAAGAAGTCAAGGAATTTTGGAAGGAAGGGGATTTTAAGGAAGCCCAGATTCTACTGGGCAGATGAGTCAGGAAGTCTCATCATTCTGAATTAAAATTTGACTTCAGACACTTACTTAGCTGGGTGACCCTGGGCAAGTCACTTAACCCTGTTTGCCCCAGTCTCTACATCTATAAAATGAGTTCTAGAAGGAAATGGCAAACCACTCCAGTATCTTTGCCAAGAAAGTCCCAAACGGGGTCATGAAGAGTCAGACACATCTGAACAACAAAGATTTCTCCTGAGTTTGGCATTATTCGGAGAGGCTGACTAGACCAACTCTTTCCTTTTACAGATGAGGAAACTGAGTCACAGAGGCTAAATGATTCGCTCATATTGCAAGTGTCAGAGCTGGGATTCAAACCCAGGTCCTCTCATTACAAATCTGGTGTCCTTTTCAATAAACCAAACTGCCTCTCCTTATTTCAGAGTATCTCGGGTCTTTTTTTCTTAAACCCCTCAGGTGGCAGAAACACCTCCTCCAGAGCTTTTGAGGCTCCTGGCCCCTGATTTGCTATATAATAACAGCAACAATGATGATTTTTGTGATTATTGCTAGTTTTATTGATAATAGGTCAAGACGCTTTGAGCTGAAGGCTTTCAAGGAAAAAATAGAGGCTGTGCATGGCAAGAGCCTGCCTAGGACCATGAAGTTAAAGGTTGATGGAAAGAATACACTTAGGGCAATTGGCAGCTCCCCCGTGAGATCAGTCCTGTGCTTGGCATGGTAAAAGAAAAAGTCTGAAACAAAAATTCCCACAATGTTAACTATACCAAGGGCTTATTGCCCCAAAGCTGCTGTGGGAAAAATAACCTTTACCTGTTCAGGAGAAAGAAAGTTAATAGATGTTCTCACAGTACACAATAAACAGATTGCAAATTGACACAAATAATTCTGGAACAAAAAGAGGTGATTCTACAAAGCAAAGTATAGCAGCGGTGCAGTGGTGTGGTGGATAGAACAGGTCCTGGAGTCAGGAAGGCTAGTGTTCACAACCGACCCCAGACCATTTGACCCTGGGCTAGTCACTTATGCTCAGGTTCCTCTTCTATAAAATGAAGATGATATATATCCTGGATTGTTGTGAAGATTAAATGACATAGTAATGGTAAAGCTTTTAGCACAGTGCCTGGCACGTAATAAAAACAGTATAAATATTTCCATTGTTAATTTTATAGAACTAAAAGTGGTTAATCTCCAGTTGGGGTCTATAAAAAGGCTAAAATCCAAGAGTGGAATCAAAAGCTCTGTGGACAACATCCACATGGGACTCCAATGTGCTATCTGTTAACAGATGTTGAGCAGGTGACTTGAACCATGCAGATTTTTTTTTTAGTAGAAATGGAAGAAGGGTTTATGATAGCAAATCCATTTATTGCTACCACAAATTACCTCCAGGTTATCTTTAAGGAGTTTGGGTTTATTGATCAATCTGATGCAGATTAGATAACAACACAGTGGAATCCATGCTACCTGTCCCTGCAAGTACAAATATTCCCAGGCCGCCAGATACCTGGAGAGACACAGAATTACACACCAGAATCCTTCACAATCAGACAGATAACAAAGAATACAAACCCCAAAGGTCCTTAAATTTAACAGATAAACACACCTACTGTCTACAGCTGTCCAGATATAACATTTTTTTTGCTTTTTTTTGGAGGGCAGTTGGGGTTAAGTAACTTGCCCAAGGTCACATGGCTAGTTTTTGTGTTAAGTGTCTGAGGCCGGATTTGAACTCAGGTCCTCCTGACTCCAGGGCCAGTGCTCTATTCACTGCGCCACCTAGCTGCCCCCAGATACAGCACTGATATGTAAATATTTAAGAACAACATCTTTAATAGATGTGGCCACACCAAATACTAAATATTTTCTTTCCAAACTGCACAACATATAAAACTTTGAAGATACAGAACCTAAAACCATGTGGAACTAAGCACAGGTATTGTAGGATCATAGATTTAAATCTGGAAGGAACCGTAGGGACTCTCCAGTTCATCTTCCTCATTTGACGGATCAGGAAACTGAGGGACATGGAAGTAAAGTGACATCTATAATCACCCACCTGTAAGTAGTTGAGGTTGGATCTGAATACAGGTCCTGTTACTATCTACCACAACTATAACTATCTACTTACAACATACTTTCATCTTGTCTACCACCAGAGTCCCAAAGATGTTTTCAATGAGTCAACAGAGGTCCTGATGCTCCAGTACTCTTACTCAACAGAAAAGCAGTCATTTTTATCTATCTATGCAATAGTTTACAGAACATTGACTATAAATATAGTCAATATAAATATATAAATATTGAACATTTATATTCTATAAATATAGAAAATATAGAAATATTTGTGTACATTTACTAGGCAGCATTGGAACAAACTGAAAATGAATCCTGACAAATATATATACAAAAATGAATATGTTTTATTAATTATATAACCATCTACAATAATGATAGCAAGAGAAAATGACTTTATAGTTGAAGTCCATCCAAAAAAGATGAGATCATAACAATAACACAGAAGTGACATTTATATGGCTTATTAAGGTACCAAGAGCTTGTCATACAAAGATTGCCTCACAATAACCCTGTGAATTAGATACCAAAAACATTCTCATCCTCTTTTTTTAAAGATCAGGAAACTGAAGTTTATATTCAGGGAATTGCCCTTGGTTTCACAGTTAGTATCAGAACAGAATCAGTATTGAACTGGTATTTCTCCTAATGGCAAGTCTCACACTTTCTTAAATACACCCCACTGCCTCCTGAAACGTTCAGAGGGTGGTGAATATGATCTGATTTGGCTGGAGGGAAATGTGAAAAAAGGCTGAACAGGTAGGTTGGAGGCAGGTTGTGAAGGCCCTTGAATGCCGGCTGAGGAGCTCAGACTTTGTCCGAGGGACATGGGAGAAATATGGAAGGTTTGAGAGCAATAACTGTATGACATATTCAGCATATGAATCAAGTAGTAATGTATAAGAATGATCAGACAAGGCAGAGACTACCATTTGGCAATGAGAAAGGCAAAGAAAAGGCCATCAGCATTGTCTGTTGCAAGTGTGGTGACTTTGGAACAAGAAACTTGAGTAAAACTGATGGGAACAGAAACCAGATTATAAAGAGTTGAGAACTGAGGGAAAGGTCAGATCAGAAGAGCAAATGCCTTCCTCTTTCAAGAAATGTCTCAGTAAGAAGGAAGAAAGAGAGTATGGTAAGTTGAGGCTCAGAAAAAGGTTTATTTAGAAAGAGGAGATATCCCAATATCATTTTCCTGGAAGGTCCATCTTCCATTTGAATTGGTCAACATTATTATAATAGGCTTACCACCCTGCCTTTCAAGTTCAAGTTCAAATAAATTGGAGCGGATAGGGATATGGCACATAGTCCTTCCTTGTGATGTCCACCTCACCCCAAAGGGTCTTTATGTACTGGCACATGATACCCCAGTCTGTAAAGGCTGTGTGGGTCCATGCATTAATGCCATGCTGAAGAGTATTGAAATGTATTTGCATTTAAGAGCTTTGTTCTGGACAACCAAAACACTTTAGTTCTTGTAGGAGGGAGTTGATTCAAAGGTGACCGAGGCAAGAGAAGTGAGAGTTACTTCTGTCTTGAGGAATATCAGGATTCATTTTCGTTTTGTTCCAAGGCTGCCTGGTAAAGTAATATCTAAAAATAACCTAACAGAAAGGGTTTCCATTTTCTGCTTGTACTGCTCAGTCAGGATGACAAGTGTAAACAGTCTTATTGCCTGATAGGTAGACAAGAATTAGAAATATTTGTGTGCAGATTTTTCTAAAGTTATATCTCAGCTCTTTGAACTGAAATCATTAAGTTTTTTATACTTGCAAAAAACATAGAATGACTGAGAGGTTTCAGAGCCCTTAGGTAAAATTTTTAATTGATGCTGTCTATCACGATCATTTTTATTTACCAAAATGTGTTTCAGATCTTGCTACACGCTGTATAGAATAATTACAGTAATGTGTCAACCTGACCTTTACTAGAAAAAAACCTCAGATATCTTGAGGAGAAGATCTGCTTGTATTGTGGGAAGAATGTCGTCACTGATAAGCTAAACAGGCTTTCAAATACATTTCCAAGGATATACAAAACAGGTCATTGTACTTTTACTGATAAGGAGCCAAAAAAAAAAAAAAAACCAAAAAACAAAATTCAGAATGAATCCCTTATTTCTTCTTGTTGTAGATGTCTTATAACTTTACAAAAGTGATACTTTCAATGATCAGTTTTTTAGTTATGTGATTTTTAGGTATCCCTTTCTAAATTTTTCAAAGGAAAAAAACTGGCATATTACATTTGCATGTATACTTTCTAGTTTAGGGGTAGGATCTGTGATTTCTCTGGCATAGAGAATTCCCAAGTGAAGAAACTCCCCCTACCAATTGAGGTCAGATCCTTCACTACAACTTAGTCTTAGACAGTTGCTTAAAACAATGGTATCCTAAAAATGGAGGGGTGTGTGTGTGTGTGTGTGTGTGTGTGTGTGTGTGTATGTGTGTGTGTGTGTGTGTCTAAACCATACATAAGGATCCTTGAGGGCTGCAAACTGCCTTAGAAAACCACATATGTTTATATATTTCTTTTTTAATTAATACATCATCACTTTAAGATCAGGTAAGAATGACATTTTCAAGTGTTTCAGGCCATCTTTGAGAGTATTATCTGGAACTTGCCTAGAAATTCACAGTCAGTATGTGTCAGGGGCAGGACTTCCTGCCTTTAAGGCCAGCTCTCCATGCCAAGACGCCTCCCATATAGATATATGTTTTATGCATATGCGCATATAAATATATATACCCATATGAGTATACACACACACAATATACTGTATGTATTATAGAGAGTGATAGAGAGGAATAATAGAAATATGGATATAGAGATAGAGAAAGATGAATAAGAGAAAGATCAGTAAGAGACAGAAAGATAGATAGAAAGGCAATAGCACAGCACAGTAGATGGAATGCTTGACTTGACATCTGAAATACTGGGTTCCAGTCCTGTTTCTGACCCTTATAGCCATGTTTTCTATCTGAATTTTAGGCATCTCTCTAAAATGTAATAAGTTATGGATGAATTATAATCTGTATTGGTGCTACACCAATAAAATCACATATTCTTAACATACTGATATCTGTGTAGATATGTTCTGAACATGAAACACCAAAATTCCCAAGGCAATGAAGTTGCAGATAACCCAGAGAACTCCCAGTAAGGAAACTGCCTCTGCCGATAGACTGACAGCTTCTGTGCAAGTAATAGTGATAGAGATTTGCCCAGGCTCGTAAGGCCAATGCATGCCAAAGTGTGACTTGAACACAGCTTTTTATGATCCCATGGCCAGCTCTTTACCCTCAGAACCATGCAGCCTCATATATTTATGCATTACAATATGAATCTAGTACAGACAGCAGGATTAAAGTCATTCATCTTTCCCCCTTCCTGTTCTGATAGAGTCAGTGTTAGAAACTGGTACAATACAAACCTACCTGTTATTGCATGTAATGCCAGTGTTAATGATAAAAACACACACAACATCTTAAACCTGTAATGGAAAGGATCTTTTTTTTACAATGCAAAGGATAAATGGGAGTAATTGACAGAATTTGGGAGTTGGAAGGGGCCTCATCATCAGCTATCTGGTCTAACATGTATCCCCAAACTACCCCCGCCCCAGTTCAACCTAGCCAGCAAGTTGTCCTCCAGCGTCTACTTGAAGGCCTCCAATGAAGGCAGAGGAAGACTACCATCCCCCCCCAAAAGAGACTTTTCCACTTTTGGAATCAGTCATTTATCCAGTTCCTAAATCACAAGACTGAAAGATTACTTCTAGAGCAAGTTTGATTATCTTCAACATAAATTGTTTGATAAATATGATATCACTTCCCCTGCAGCAATTCAGCAAATGAACCAATAGCAAATTCATACCTGGGAATAAAAGGCTTCATGGTAATACAAAGGTCTTGTCTAGGTTACTTAGCCAAAAGCTATGTCTAATTTATAAGTTAATTCAAGCGAACAGTTTGGTTTTGGAGGCAGCTGGATGGTACCATGGATAGAGAGCTGTTCTTGAAGTTAGAAAGACCCTGAGTGTAAATCTGACTTTGGACACTTACTAGCTATAAAACCCTGAGTGAGTTACTTGACTCCTTTTGCTTCAGTTTGCTCCGCCCCCTCCTCCCCCCTGTAAAATGGGTCTAATAATAGCAACTACCTCCCAGGGTTGTTGTGAGGGTAAAATGAGATAATATTTTTAAATGCTTTACAAACCTTACAACACTAAATAAATATGATTACTATTATTTGACGAGGAATTCTAGTAGCAATTAAGGACAGAATGAATTCTAATGGTGAATCATTCTAATGGACAGAATGATTGTCCTTCCTTCTAATGAGGGAATGATAAAGGAAAACCTTGATTGAAAATAACTCAAAAGGAGAGATGCAGCTAAAAAAAAGAGAAACTGACCCTAGAATCAAGCATTAGATTTATTCCAGCTGGTCAAAAACATTAGCAGGGAGGTATCTCACTTAATTTTTACATGGCCCAGAACTAAACCCAGACATTTAAAAGTGATACATTTACAGTTCTACTCTTTGAAGTAAGAGAACTGGCAAGAATAAAGGAGAAAAAGGAAGTCATCTGTTAAAACATCTGTCATCTGAAGAGAAAGTATTCTCCTACACTTTTGTCCTGTCATTGTAATATGTAATCCCAGTGTTAATGAGAAAGCTACATTCTGAGCTGAAAGGATCCATTCCATAATGCAAAGCATTAGTGAAATGGTGTATTATGAAGGGAGACAATCACATTGTATCATATTGTTGGTGGATATACCCAAAAAGTTTATCAAATCTAAATGAAACATTCATGATGCACCCAAGTGTCATATCAACAGCCTTTAAAATGGTCTGCCTAGGATAACTGCTAAATTTTACATGGCGTGCATGTTAAGGCTGTGCTATAAATCAATTTCATTCTTGGAAAGACAAGAATTACTCCACAGATTACTCCAGTATTGTTGTACCTTTGTAGTGGGCCATAGATACATTTTTTAAAATTTCACTTCTTAACTTTTTTAAAATTTTGTTACATTGTAGTGACTATTGTTCAGTCAACACCCACTATGAACAAAACACCATGCTAAGCACTGGGAAGACTCAAGAGTCAAGATAAGATTGTTTCTATGACCCGTAGCTGCTTTTAATCTAGTTGGGGGAATAAGACACTGATCCTATTAAAATGAGCATGTAACAGTGTTGCCTTGGCCACCATTGCTTGAGGGTCTTGTTTGTTACCTTTCACCCTATACCCCAGGCTTGTCCAGTACCCTTAAGGGGTTTGGGGATGTCTAAACTCTCTGCTGTTGGTTCCAGCCCTCATGAATGATGTTCCCCTGATTATAGAGGGGTGCCCTGTATCTCAGTTCCATTCAACCACTTAATAGTTGGATTAGCTTTTACAGAGGAATTTTTATATTTACTTTAAAGAAATAGCATGAATAAACCTACAAACATCCTGATCTGTCCCCCAACACCTGGAGATATAATCCCACCACCAACTCCAGCTCTGGGGAGGAGGAGGGAGAGGGGATTAGGGTCATAGTTTAGGTCAATTCTCATATAGCTCAGTCCCAGTTTCCAAATCCAAACCTCCCTTGGACTTGAGTGCCAGGCATCTTCTGGCAGCTTCCTTGCTGGACTAGCTGGCTGCACATCCAGGAATCTTACCCCCAAGGTCACCATGACTCAACTTCCTAGGTCCAGTGGGGATTTCACCACCTGCACCAAGAACCAAAAAGGACAAACCAAATAAGCCAAAATGTGCATAGCATGGGTAAATGTGGAGAAGAGAAGAAGGTAACCCATGTATCCTGTGCTTGAGCCATGACTCTTCTGGAAATGGTAGGAAAGAACAAGAATGTCCCAGTATGTCAGTTTTCAAAGAGAACTGGTGATATGGGGAATGCCCAACACCTTGTTACATACAGATTTATTGCTATACCAAACTACCAAAAAAAAACCTAGACAAAATATTAACAAAAAGGTTCAGAACAGCAAGAGAAATGGGAGACAGGGGTGGATCTGGGAGGAGAAACCAAGTGCACTACCAGATGTTAAGCTATGCCTTAAACTTGCAGCAGTTTTGAACCTGTGGGTCGCAACTCTTTTGGGGGTTGAACAACCCTTTCACAAGGGTCACAGGGGTTGCCTAAGACCATCAGAAAACACATATTTCCGATGGTCTTAGGAACAGAGACACCTCTCCTCTCTCTGTCTCCAGGCGAGTCTGCCCACATGCAGATATGACCACATACGAGTATTAAAGGGTTGAGGCATTAGGAAGGTTGAGAACCATATAATCAAGAACCATTTAAGACTGGATAAAAAGTCGAAAATCAGTACAGTCTAAGTAGCAAACTAGATTTTTTTTTGAAGACTCAGAAGTGATAAAAGACAAACCAGTGGTCAGTGAAGCCAAGGTAACTATGGTGTCTAGGTCTCTAATATGCTTTCTGCTTCAGCTCACAGCCTTCCACTTGAGACACAGGAAAACAAATGCTTAATATAATCTGAAGTCATTCAGAGACTTCTCTTATGGAAGCTCTTCTCGTGTGCCTGTTGCTTAAATTCTCCTCTGTACAATGCCTGTAAACCATCCCATCTATCACTAAATGTAAATTAGTGTTTTATAATTGGAGTAAACAATATAATCAATGCATGTATTATCCACCAAGTCTCTCCTTAATTAAAAGGCAAGCATCTGTTTACCTAACTCCTCAGTTGCTCGGTAAATCTTTTTCCAAAGCAAAATTACCAGTCCCCATGGGATTCATTTTCTGTTGAGCGAGGCTCTCATGTGAATTACAGGTTTGTGATATGAGGCAAATGACCTCTACAAGGTCCTGTGTGATGAAGCCAGCAAAATGACCTCACATGCAAGGCTTTCTTTTTCTGCTTCTGATCATTAAATACTCCCTCAACCTTTTTATTCCCCATTTTTTGTGGGAGGAGGAATGGGAATTTATCTTTCTAGACTAAGGATTTTAAGAAGGGAATCGCTAAGCTAGAAAGAGTTTGGAGGACAACACCCAGCCTGTCAGGGTTCGGCGGAAGAAACTAGAGGTGTTTATCTCAATGAAGAGACATGATATCTGCCATTAAGTATTTGAAGTACTGACATGTGGAAGAAGCATTGGGCTGGGAGTGGAGCATGGGGAGCTGAACAAGGAGCAGTGGGTAGAAATAAAAATGAAGCAAATCAGGATTAATGGGTGGTAAAGGTTTCTAGCAATGAGAGATACCCCTAAGTGGGCTTCCTCAGGAAACAGTGGACCTTGCTGAAGGTACTCAAACAAAGGCTAGGTTACTTATCACCTCCATGGTACTGAGGATCCCTATTCAGTTATTATGGACAGCTTGAGAGGTCCCTTCCAGCTCTGAAATTCCATCAGTCTGTGTTTCCTTCATTGAATAAATAGTTCAATGTAACTGTGATTCCTTTAGAGTATTAAAACCTTTCTGCCCAGGCCTAGGTATGGCAGTAGGCTAGAAAAGAGAGATATTAGTGTAGAAAAATGTTTTGAAATTCATTAATAATAATCTTGAACACATTCAAAATAAATTAAAACATAAGTGTTATGAGGGCAAAGACTTTCAGTTGTATCCTCAAAGCCTAGTACAATGCATTGAACTATATTTGCTATTACAGCTTTATAAGGAACACCCAGTGTGAAACTTCCTTCTACCCATGAAGGTCAACCATTTTGTCTGAGACACCAGGTCTCAGGGCACTGTCAGAGTCACTGAGAATACAAAAGACTTTTCAATGGTCACACAGCCAAAAGGAATTCTTGAACTCAGGTCTTCCTGATCCCAAGGCTGACCCTCTGTTTGTTACATCATTCAACCATATATATATATATATATATATATATACACACATACACACACATTCTAGCATATATATGCCTATATATTTATATACATTCCTATATGTGTTGTATACATATTTATACATACATACATATATTCTTTGCATATAATAGGCATTTAATAAATGTTTTTCTAACTGAAGAAATCTTATAAGGGAGTAAACTCAATTAGATGACAGCCAGTTTTCTAGTTCCATGATAAAACCATTCTATCACTTTTTTCTCTCTGGTCAAAAGACCTTTGGAAAAACATTTTTACTGGTTAGCTGAATTCTGTCTGTTATTCTTTTGTACATGGACTTAATACAAAGTGCCTATCATT
Source organism: Pseudocheirus occidentalis (assembly GCA_028646575.1). Taxonomy (NCBI): domain Eukaryota; kingdom Metazoa; phylum Chordata; class Mammalia; order Diprotodontia; family Pseudocheiridae; genus Pseudocheirus; species Pseudocheirus occidentalis. The sequence goes on along the minus strand of CM053600.1, from coordinate 166,813,239 downwards.
AACCTGGAAAGAAGATTATTTGTAAGTAGCATTAATAAGCAGCTGTTTTTCATCCCTGAACTCAGGAACATTACCTATACATTTTTACTTCTCAGCTCTTCCTTTATTGGAACAGCTAAGTGGCACAGTAGATAGAACACAGGTCCTAGAGTTGGGAAGATTCATCTTTCTGAGTTTAAATCTTGCCTCAAAGGCTTACTAGCTGTGTGACCCTGGGCAAGACACTTAACCCTGTTTACCTCAGTTTTCTCCTTTATAAAATGAGTTGAAGAAATGGCAAAGCATTCCAGTATCTTTGTCAAGAAAATCCTGAATGAGGAGTCATACATAACTAGCCAACAACAACAAAAAACCCCTTCTTTGATAGAATCTCAGAATTGGAAGGAACCTCCAAGATCATCTATTCACACCCCACCTACACAGGAATCCTTTCTACAGTATCCCCGAGAACTGACCTGCTAGTGTCTGCTTTGAGACCCCCACTGATGAGAAACTCCTTCCAGAGGCACCCATCCCACTTTGGAAAAGAACAACTTGTGTACGTGCCATGTCTTATCAGTAAAACAAGTAACTCGAAGGCAAAAACTACTTTGTCTTTTGCTTTTGTACTGTCTAGCACATTGTAAGTTTTAAATAAATATTTGCTGAATTAACAACTCTGTTAAAAAAAATTCTTCCATACATCAAGCCCAAGTCTGCCTCTCTGCCTTCCCTTGTTCCTTATTCTTCCCCTTGGGGCCAAATAGTTCCATCTTACCGCATGATCTCAAATCCCTTCAGTATCCTGTGATCCCACTCCCCCTGACGCTTTCCAGATTTTTGGCAGGACCCTGACTAGCCACCTGGATTTGTTAACGACAGATAAGTCTTCAGCTTGGTTTTGGCCTTCTGGTTTTTCTCTCTCAGAGAAGGATATGAGCCATGCCTTGTTGTCTCCCTATGGAATTGTCCATTGCCATCAATCACCAGAGGTGTTTGCTCTTTGGGGAATCTTGCCAACCAAACAATTTTTTCCCCAAGATCAAGCAAGGGTGGAGACCCTTGCTGCCCTGAAGCTTATAAGTCTAGATCCGTCAGCTGAAGGCTCGAACTGTGGCATTACAGAAACATCTGGACCTCCTAAGACTTCCAAAGAACTGGCTCCACTCTGGGGAGGTTTCATCACCTTGTAGGAAGGAAAGGATTGACTCTGAAAGCCAGCAGAGTCAATTGGCTGGGGATCTGATGGCTGCCATTGTATAATACAGCCTTTGATGTCATTTGCCCTGCATTTCTGGAAATGCTGTCTGGACTTGTTATGTCTGGGCCCTCAGGAACAAAGACCATATCACAGATTCAGCTGTAACTGTCTCATCATAGACTCTTAGCAAAAAAGCTGATTCCCCTTGTCACCTGGGGACAATACAATGTGCCACTACAGAACAGCAAACAGTTAGGGAAGGGATACATAGATGCTACCTTTGAGTTAGAGGAGTCTAACGGATAGGGCACTTGGGTTCAAATCCTACTTCAGTCACTAGCTGTGTGACTCTGGGTAAGTCATGTACCTTACCAGTTCTCTCATCTATAAAATGGTGGATGGGGTATTGGACTCAGTGGCCTCTAAAACCTTTTCTAGCTTTATATGCGATTCTCTTTGACTACTTCCCTGTCCATTAGTACACTAGGAACACTAGATGAAGAATAATTCAGAAGCATTTCCAAACTCTGGGGCTTACCTGGGTCTAACTTTCATATAAGCAACAGAGGTGCCCAGAGTACTGCCCATTGGTAACAACACTTTTTCTTCCTCTGTAAACATCCCAAGAAATGCTTCCCAGAAACCCTATAACAATGTGTCCTGGGCTTCTGGCTCTGTTACTTTTCACAGCTTTAGCCCTGACCAAGTTAGTAGCTAGTTCAAGCCATAATAGTGTTAACAAAAGGAGACATAGATTGTGTGCCAACCTTGCTCTGCCTTGGTGAGCCTTGGGGACCAGGACAAGGAGGAGGATGGTAGATACCAAGGAGACAGGCCTGGTTGGGGGGCAGGGTGAGGGGATGGAGCTCAAGCTCAGGCCCAAGACGTATTTTTATAACATTCATGGTAGAGAAGTTACCCTTACAGAATTGGCATTGTTGCTGTTCAGTCATGTCCAGCTCTTCTTGATCTCTCTTGGGGTTTTCTTGGCAAAAATGCTGGAGTGATTTGCCATTTCCTTCTCCAGCTAATTTTACAGATCAGGAGACTGATGCAAATAAGGTTAAATGACTTACCCAGCGTGACACAGTCAATGAATTGTGTCTGAGGCCAGATTTGAAGTCTGGTCTTCCTGACTCCAGGCCTGGTGTTCTATCCACTGTGCTACCTAGCTGCCCCGCAGAGGTACAGTTAACCTAGCCATTTTATCAACAATTTCAGATAGCCAGAGCTACTTGTCTACCAGGTCTGAGACTGCACCTCAGCAAGAGTTTCTGTTTAAAATCAAACCAAAGTGACACAACAGAAGGGGTTCCTCTGGACATTCATCTCTCTCATCAGAATTTCAATACATTTTGTTAAAAATGAGGAAGCAAATGAAAAAGCACTTATTAAATGTTTATCAGGTGTCAAGCGCTGGGCTAAGCAGCAGAAATACACATACAAAAGTGATACAGTTCCTGTCCTCAGGAAGTTTACATCCCTATAGAAGGAGGCAAAATTCACCAAGGAGTAGGACCAAGAAAGGTATCTCTGGTCTGGCAGTCTCCCACTTAGTGAGCCAAACCATAGTGTAGCCAGTTGACTCACCCTTTCTAGAAACAGCAGTAGTATTGATTTGGTTAGTCTCTACAGCATTGGAGGTTACCCATGAGGCAGCAGAGCAGTAGCAAGATGGCCCAGGGAGCTGGCTAGATAATAAGTTAAGCTTGGTCTAGTCAGGAGCCAGCTAGATTTAGTGGACTACATGAGTTTTCACTCTCTTACCAATCTAGACAGCTTAGCCTGAGGGCCAGAGTTCTAAAACTGAGTGGATTAACCGCTCAGGACTGGGCCCAGGAATCTGGAGGCCTGTCTGGAAAATAAGATACTGTTCCCAATAGGCAGAAGTGTGGCAAGGGCAGAATGTAATGGACTTGGGGATATGTCTGCAGAGGGTGCAAGAAAGAGCAATAGCAATCAAGAGTAATAACAATCAACTTTAGCAGATACTTAGCACTTAGTAACTTCGGGCTAAGTATGGAAGGTGTGAACCCTGTCTGCTGTTGAGAAGGCATGAACTCCCCTGTTGATGTGGAAGAAGGCTATTGGCTGAGACAGGAAGCCAGTGCTGTATATAAAGAAGAATTCTAGAGACAGAGAGACAGAATTGGAATTGTCCTGTGGAAGAAGTAGGATTGTCTCAGCATCTGGGAACTGAAGAAGTAAGTTGGAGTTTTCTTGAGAAGGAGAAAGAGACAGAGACAGGGAGACAAAAAGACAGATAGAGAGGGAGAGAAGAGAGAGAGTTTCTCTCCCAGAATCTGGAAGCTGACTGAGAAAAGAGATGGAGTTTTCCTGAGACTAGAATCAAGTGGAGGCCACCTAGAAGGCCGATATTCCTTCTGGGTCCTAGTGCCAGCTGAACTGCTCAGGACTGAAGAAGCATGACCGGGATAAAACTTTGTTTGTTCATGGCCTGGTTGCTCCTTGAATTCAAGGCAGGAGAAGTGGTGAAGGGTTTGAGATGTGCTGGATCCTGTGAACTTCAGTATGTGCCAGGGATTGCCCTGAGGACTGGACAAGGACCTGGGAGCTGTCTACCTCTGAGGACTGGACGAGAACCTGGAAGCTGTCTGCTTCTGAATCCAGGTGACTGTTTGGTGGATTCAGGAGGGAGCCAGGACCATGGAAGGGGATCCAGGGAATCAGAGAGACCTCCCAGAGTCAAGATGAAGAAAAGGCCTCCCCTTGGATGAAACTGAGGTTTGCTGGAAACCAAGGGGTGGAGGGCTTGTATGGTTTTCTAATGACTGTATTTAGTGATTAATGATACTGAGTAATTATGAATCTAGATTAGTGACTGATTAAGTTATTGGTTGCCCCATGAGTGGAAGATTGATATGTTGTAAATAGATTGATTGAATGATTAAGTGAGAAGGGTTTCCCCCTTAGGGAAACCAGTTGATTATTCTTTTGTTCCTTGTTCTAAATATTGTGGCCACTGTAGAGAAAACTGTGTGGCTATTCTAATGTTAAGCTGCTATGAACACTATCTTATGATTTTCTGTGATAAGATGTAATGTTGTAAATATTATATTGTGAATATTGTACTGAACCTTGATTTGTAATGGAATAAACAGAGTATTTACTATTACTGTGTAATCTGAACTTTAAAAGCTGTTCACAGTAGCATCCTTTTGGGAATCTGCTTGTGCATGGCATTACAAGCAGGAACTTAGAGAGCACTGAATGGGACAGGTACCCTTCATTTTCCATGGAAGACCTGCAAGATTAGCTAGCAATTCATCAATTTTGACCAAAAGAGGGAGAGGGGAAGGCCATAGACTTGATCTGGATGTGGGAGATGATAATTGAGACTGGGCCTTCTGGACCAGGAATGGTCTCTATGAATACAAGCCTATTCCCTTCAGTTTATATAACTTGCATCTCTATTAATGTCACTATGTTCCCCCAGAGAGTAAGTTCTCTGCCTCTGGCATAGCGTATTAATATAAGATCACATGGGCCAGCTCAAAACCTTACTTTTTATGACCTGGGACATCTAGTGGTCGCAGAAGCAACATGATTTCTGCCAGTGGGTCCAGTCCTGTGAAGTAGGCAACTGGTAGCAGCAGGTTTACTGCAAAGATCCATTAATTAAATAAGTATCTGCTGGACAAGAGTGGCAGTGATTCTAGTCACTGATGTCTTGGTCTAGTTTCAGAAGACTCTGGGCATGCTGAATGGGTTTAGATTGTCCTTAGTTACCTAAAAAAACCATCAGCAGCTATCTGAAAAATTGGAGAAGTGATAATATAAGGAGGAGATGGAATTTCTGGGGCACATGTGGGTTTATGTAAGATGAAGGCCATCCAAATAAAAGATCCTCATTATGACACACACAAAAAACAAAAGACAAAAAACAAAACCCCCAACCTTTAGCGGCTCCTTGTCTATACAGGATATTGCTAGTGCTTAATTTTCAGGTTTTCTGTTCTGTCTGTCCCTCTAGGCAACCTTCTGAAACACTCCAAGACATCCCAGAGGTGGGAAATGTATCCAATAACATAAAACACTATTTTCCTATGTCTGTACCTCGATCTCCCAAGCCTCACACTAACTGGTCATCATAGATACTGATGCATTCTATGTTGTGTCTCATAAGCCATATCATCCTTCTTTACTCCCTGGCCATGCACAGACTTCTTCAAAGTTGACTAAAATGGAGAAAAGCTACACCATATGGAAGAAATTATTCACAGTAAAAGATGTATTTGAGGTATGGAGCAGCACCATCTTGTCGAAACGTGGCAAGGGACAGCTAGGTGGCACAGTGAATAAAGCACCAGCCCTGGAGTCAGGTAGACCTGAGTTCAACTTCAGCCTCAGACACTTAACACTTACTAACTGTGTGACCCTGGGCAAGTCACTTAACCCCAATTGCATTGCCTTCCCCCTTCAAAAAAAAAAGAAATATGGCAGCTCATCACCATCCATATTAATCATAATCAGCTCAACCAATATGGACATTACTTTTTTGGAATTTCAAAGATAATTTGTCAATGGTTCTTTGTTAACCTGAAGAGATCTCTGGTGGAGTGTCCCATTTGGGACACTTGGCTTGGCACTGTGCTATTGAATTTCATCAATGACTTTCATAAAGGCAAATGCTTGAAAAATTTGCAGGTCCCATAAAACTGAGCAGGAAGAGATCTTAAAAGGCTGGGACACTGGGCTGAATCTAATAAGATGAAATTCAGTAGGGATAAAGGTAAAATCTTATACTTGGGTTTAAACAAATAAAGTTCACAAGTGGATTGTAAGCTCAATATGAGTCAGCCATGTGATATTGTGGCCCCCCCAAAAAATGGTAATGGAGTCTTGGGCTGCACTTAGGTCCTGCTTCCAGAAGTAAGGCAGAAATAATTCTTCTGTAATCTGCCCTGGTCAGAGCACCTCTACAGTACTGCGTTCAGTTTTAACATGGTTTAAGAAAGACATAAGGGGCCAGCTAGGTGGCTCAGTGGATAGAGCATTAGGCCTGGAGCCAGGAAGACCTGAGTTTAAATCTGGCCTCAGACACTTACTAGCCATGTGACCCTGGGCAAGTCACTTAACCCTGTTTACCTCAGTTTTCTCATCTATAAAGTAAGCTGGAGAAAGAAATGACAAATCACTCCAGCATCTTTGCCAAGTAAACCCCAAATGGAGTCATGAAGACTCAGATATAACTGAAAAATGACTGAACTAAGGACATTGTTGCAGTAGGGTTACCAATATGGTAGGGGTCCATAAGTTCATGTCATATGTAGAACAATTGAAAGAAATAGGAATATTTAGCCTAGAGAAGAGAAGACTCAGGGGAAACATGGGAACTGTATTCAAGTATGTGAATGGCTGGCATTCGGAGAAGATATTTGACTCATTCTACTTGAATCCAGAGTACAGAACCAGGAACAGTGCGTAGAAGTTAGGAAGAGACAAATTTGGGGGAAAACAGCAACAAAACCTCCTCTTAGCACTGTCCAGAAGTGGAATGGGCTGCCTCAGGAGGTGCTGGGTTTCTCTTCCTTGGAGGTCTTCAGGAAGAGACTGGATAGTGGTGGCTAGGTGGCACAGTGAATAGACCATCAGCCCTGGAGTCAGGAGGACCTGAGTTCAAATTCAGCCTTAGATACTTAGCACAAAACTAGCTATGTGACCTTGGACAAGTCACTTAACCCCAATTGCCCTACCTTCCCCCCTCCAAAAAGCAATAATAATAATAATAACAAAAAGAAAGAAACTAGATGACTATTCATTGGATATATTATTGTAGGGTTCCAGTATAGATTGGACTGGATGGTTATTGAGGTCTGTTCTGTGGTTCTATGACCTCCATCAACATTTATGACTCCAAGCTCTACAATCAGATGACATTTCACCAGTGCAGATTTTAAAAAGGATTTGGAAAGCTGGCAAGTTAGACACCCAATAAGGCCGTCTTGTAAAGTCTGTAGATACACAGTCTAGGCCAGATCAGCTAGTTGATCCACTGGTACTAGGCATAAGGTACCTCTTACCAGCCTCTGTCATTGGTACTACCAACTGGCACAACTTCCATGCCCAAAGAAACATCATTCTCAGAAAGGTTCTTGTATTTCTATTATGTTCTCCTTAAAGAGGCTAGTTGGATAGTTCTCTGACTCTTGCATAGCATAGTAATGCTGGACCACACAGGTCAGTTCAAAACCTTCTCCCCGCCCCCAACCTGGGACTTCTAGTTGCCACAGATACAATATGGTTTCTGCCAATGGGTTTAGTCCTGTGATAAAGGCAACTAGTAACAGCAAGTTTATTGCAACACTTGCTGATTTCACTCCTCTCCCCCACCCTGGATAATGATAATGCTGGAATTTGTTCTCATAAAGTCATTTGCTTCCATTTGCTC
>CM053600.1:166752285-166796493 GCA_028646575.1 Pseudocheirus occidentalis | reverse complement strand
GGGGTTTCAGCCCCGTCCCAGACTGCTATGATGAGCCCGGCCTGCTGCGCTGCCTGTAGCAACAGATGTGCTTTCTGTCTTTTGGAGAGTTTTGGAGCTTGAAAATCTGTTTAGCGTCCCATTTTATGAGTTTTTTAGCGTGTTTGTGTGGGAGCTGTGGTGCTTTGCTGCTTCTACGCCGCCATCTTGGCTCCGCCCCCACCGAACTTAAAACTTTTTAAAAAATGAATGTTACTTGTTCACTCCATTGGTTACAATGCTTCTGTACAACCAGACTATTGTACAATGTGAAAGTATTTGCAGATCCTATACTATACTTGATTGTATGCCACCATTGTGGGGGGGGGGGGGAAGGAAGGGGAGAAAATCTGAAACTCAAGTGATTCTGGAACTGAATCTTGTAAACCAAAAGTAAACAAACAAGTCAATAAAAAAAAATAAAGGAGGAAAAAAAACTTAAAAAATGAATGTTAAAAATTTTCTCTCCTTGTAACTGGGAAAAAAATACTGTTTAAAAAGAAAAAGGAGACTGAACATCCTCTACATGCATGACTTTCTCTGCTGGCAAAGCATTTTTCTGTGACCCTAAAGAGGCTTTTATCTATTTTGGAGAGTAAACAAACTAAGCCAGGTCTGATGAACCTGCCTTTGGCTTAAGCATTTGACCGAAGCTTAGAGCTGAACATTTCCTAAGTAGCATGCGCCACGCCATTGTTCAGCTGGCTTGTCATTTTTCAGCTCTAAAGGAAGTGAGGTTTATGAGCTAATTCATATGTATTGGAGCTGCTGAATATCCTATATTGGTCTCATTAAAGTCAGACAGAGGCACACCACTACATGGATAGATAAGGCATAGGGTCAAGAAGGCCTGGGTTCAGGGCTTGCCTCAGACGCATAGTCTCATGTTGGTGGCTACTGATAATGCCCATGGACAGAAGGGTTGTCTGTTTATTCTCATAGCACTGAGAAATGTCCAGACCAAAAAAAGCCTGAGAACATAACAATATGTTTTAAAACTGTATTATTTTTTGCTGGTGTTTCCCAAAGTCAATTTTCAGGAAAGTAATTAATTTTTTTAAACCATACTTTTTGAAAAATACTAGTCCCCTTAATTATTAACATTTATCAATTAAATAACCAAATATTTATTAAGCATTCACTCTATACAAGGCACTGTACTTACTGTGAACAAACCAAAAAACGTGTGCAGGGTGGTATGGTGCAATGGAAAGAGCAGAAGAGGTGTACTTAGAGGACATGAGTTTGAATCCTGATTCTGATCTCACTTTGTCCTCCTTGGACAAAGTTTACTTATCTGTAAAACAAGGGGGTTGAAACTTTGATCTCTGATCAGTGCAGTGAGCAGCCAGGAGTCCAGTGGACAGGGGATGGAGCATGCTATCGACCCCTAAGAGTAAGATGGTGGACTTAGAACATGCAACGAGACATGCATTCTTGGACATGAGCAATGTGGAACTTTGTTTTGTTTGACTCTACGTGTTTGTGACAAAGGTTGTGTTTTCCTTTTTTTTCCAATGAAAATAGGGATAATGGAGGAAGATAAAAATATCTATTTTTGTTCATTGGGAGGGGAATGGAAAAGGGAAGGAAAGGGAAGAAAGATGGCAGAGTAGTTAGAGCACTGGGCCTGGAGTCAGGAAAACCAGCCTCAGATACTTATTAGCGGTGTGTCCTTGGTCAAGTCATTTAACCTCTGTCTGCTTCAGTACCCTCAGCTATAATATAGGGATAATAACAATACCTATCCCCTACAAAGGGCAAATGAGATGATGTTTGTAAAGAACTCAGCCCAGTGCCTGGCACTTAATTGCTATATAAAAGTTAGAGAAACAAAGGAACCAAGGGATCTGGCTAGGTTATCTCTAAGTCTTCTTCCAGTTCTAGATGCTATGATGTTTATTTAAATAATGTAACTTAATGAGCAGTCTAGGTACTTGTCCGAGCACATTTCCCTTTCTGCATCACATCAGTAACAGGCATTCTCTTTTCTTGCCTGCTGACCACGTGCCTTAAAATAAATACTCCACCAGAGACGTCTCAGAGGCATGTGTGTTATAAGTGGTGACTGGAATTCATCTTTCCCAAGGTAGCTGAATTAGCTGGAGCAATATGGAGCATCTGCTTTCACTCACCGCAGGAATCTCTCTTGCCATGTACCTCTCTGGATCTCTGTTTTGTTTTAGAAGTAAAACTGATGTGGTAGCTGAAGTAATGCTAACTCTTCAGAATATGGTTTTGAGTCTGTTCTCCTCCTTTCTGAGCTTTGCTTTCTCCATCTGTAAAATGGGGATGTCACATTCACACTACCTGCCTCATTGAATTGTTGGGATAAAGCACCATAAGCTAGTATAATTATTTACAAGTATTTACACCTTTTCACCAAGAACCTCAAAACTTTTCACAAGTGTTTTTGTAGTTGTTTCAAGCATAAGATATAAGGACAATTTGTAACTTGTGTGCAAAGGTACAGATGGAACTCCAAATCATGAGTGCTTGGCTTTCTTATATTAAATAACATATTTGCAGTTTCTACCTCCCCTACTTTTCATCTCCCCACTTTGCTCCCTTCTCTCTCATCTAGAACAGGCATTATTCCTAACCTGTCGTCCATGGACCCTCAAAGGGAACATGTATCAATTTCTACAAACCCATGACTTGGTTGGGAAAAAAATGACATCTTTATTTTCAATAACCTTTAACTGAAATTGAGCATTTCCTTCAATTGTCATCATAGGTGATGAAACATGATTATGAGGCGTCCACAGGCTTCACCAAAGTGCCAAATAGATCTTGACACAAGAAAATTTAAGAATCCTGAGCCATAAATCATTAAAGTCAACTGATGACTCAAGAAAGGATCTCCTGGTGAGGAGGAGGGAAGGAATTACACCAAACATTTACTATTGCAATTTTCTCAGGTACACTACACAGTGGGAAGAAAGATTTAGTCAGAAGTCTTGGGTTTGAATCCCAGATCTGCCTCTTACTATTGGCGATCTCAGGCCAGTCACTCTCTCTGGGCCATCTGTAAAATGATGAGGTAAGATTATATGACTTCAGGGCAGCTAAGTGGCACAGTGAATAGCCACTGGCCCCAGAGTCAGGAGGACCTGAGTTCAAATCCAGCCTCAGACACTTGACATTTAACTAACTGGGTGACCTTGGGCAAGTCACAAGCCCAATTGTTTTGCCTTCCTCCTTCAAAAAAAAAAGATTATATTACTTCTAGGATCCTTTCTAACTCTAACAGCTAGCATTCATACAGCACCAGAGGGCTTACAAAGTGTCTGGCCCCATAGTATCTCATTTGAGCATTACAATAACTCCCTGAGGTATGGGATTTTATAGAAGCTTTAAGTATTATACATTTTAATATCATTTACATATTTTTATTTTGTATATATTGTCTATCTATTTTGTATAACTTTATGTGTTTATATGTTTCTCATCTATTATTTATATTTTTGTGTATTTGTATATTTAGTACACTTATATGTTTTAAATATTTACATTTTATAGTGTTGCCCAAGATGACACAGCTGGTATCTTAGCTTTAAATGCATTATCTGTATTATTTAAAATCTATGTGTATATATATATATATATGAAGAAAGGTAACCATAAAATCCCTCTGAGTGGCTGATTTAGATGGCATTTTTCAGTTATATTGAGCTTCTCAGAAAAAGGAGCTTTCTAAATCCATGCTTTTCATCCTAAACCCCATTCTTCCAGAAGAGGGCAGAGGGGAGAAAATTCACCTTCTTGCTGAACTTGCTGAATCTGCCTTGGTACCGGCTGCTTACAGAGCCCACAAACAACTGAAGGAGGCCCCTGGCAAAGCCTTGCAAGGAGGAGGGTGCCTCAGCACACCTCAGAGAGATTCCTGCTGCTTTCAGTGGTGAATGTTGGAGATTGCTGCTGCTCCCCTGATTGGGGGTAAGGTCTCATGATGGGCTTCCTAACCCAGACCTGAGAATGGGAAGAATTGTACTCAGCAAATAAACAAACACTAGCATTTTTACTTTCATGCAAAAGTACCTGTGCCCCATGGGAAAGAAAATCAGACCATTAAATGCACACCCAGTACAGGGTCATGCACATAGTAGGAACTTGATAAATATCTGTTTAACAAATAGCAGATTTCTGGGCTTTAAAGAGAGAATCATATTCTCTCCATATTGCAAATTTTACAACAGGGGTCTTTTTTGTTGGTGCTTCTTTTTTTAAAATAAAGGCAGATATGGAATTTTGTCAGTGTAGGGGAAATACCAGTAAGGAAACACCTTTTCCCAGCAGCGACTCTTACAGTTAAGCGTTCTAGGGAGGAACCCTGGGGTGCTTCTGCTTTGTCTTCATTTGTCTGATGCCAAACATGATTTGAGAAAGACTTTAGTATCCTACAAGGGGTACCCAGGAGAGAGCTTACGTATAAGGGAAGTAAAAAGCATAAATGTTTGGTCACCTGCAGAGTGCAAGACCCTTAGAAAGCAGTAACACTAGGGGAGAGAGGGAAAGAGAGCCCAGGAACAAATAAACCCAAAACCCCAAAAGGAAGGTTTGCCCAAAGTAAAGCAGGGCCAACCAGGGGCAACATTACTCACATTTACCTTTGTTTACTGACCCCAGTCTTCCCCTCTGCTTCCCACCAGGGAAGAAGTCTCCAGACTTTTGATTCTGCAGCCACCTGGAAAAGAAAATGTGAATAAGCACACCCAATGTTTCTAAATATTTCTAAATTATATAGCTTTACTATTGGGCCAATAATTAAACCCTAAAATAACCCTATGCAAACTTACCCCAAAATAGAACTTTTTTAAAAGAATGAATTAAAGATGAAGTAACATTTGATCCTGGAATAAATCGGGAATTGCTATCTGTTACTAAGCACAGGTGATGAGGTCGTACCTGTACTTTAGGAAAGTCACTCTGGCAGCAATTTGGATGCTGGATCCGAGAGAGGAAACGCTTTCCATGTTCTCCATAATCCACCCTTTCTTTGTGGCCTCCGCAGCTGCCTCTTTAATTCAGTACTTTATCACTTTACAATAAGCCATTGAGATAGTGAGCCTCCTAGATGGAAGATTCACTGTTCCTAGAAAACTCACTGTGTCAGATAGGAATGATTTTTTTCCCCCTTCCTCTGAAACATTGCTTCTGGCCCACCCTGTGCCTGGAACATTCTCCTTTCTCCATCTTCACCTATCAAAATGGTACCTTTGAAATATAATTGAAACAAACTCTTACAAAATATTTTCGATGGCCTCCCAGAAGAGATCCCTCCCTCTTCTGGATTCAGGTGACACGTATCAGTCAATTAATAGAATATATAGTCTTGCATTACAGTTATTTGTGTTTTCTGCACTATTAGAATGTAAGCTCCCTGAGGGAAGATGGTATGTCTTTTCCAGTTCTGTACCCCACAAAAGGTATAGCACAGGGTCTGACTGACACCCAGTAGGCACTCAATAGTTGTCAAACAATTGAATAAAAACTATTGGGGGGAAAGAGGGGAAGGCAAGGCAATTGAGATTAAGTGATTTGCCCAAGGTCACACAACTAGTTAAGTGTCAAATGTCTGAGGTCTGATTTGAACTCACGTCCTCCTGACTTCAGGGCCAGTGCTCTATTCACCTAGCTGCCCAGACCCAAAAAAGAGTCATTCTTGTTTTGCTATCAGCTTGGAAGAAGACATCTAGTAGAGAGGTCCTGGGAGCTGTTTTGGCCCTGGGCCACTTTTTATCAATAACCTTGGTGTTGTGACAGTGACATTGCCCAGTAGACACACACATCACATTTATATATGACACAAGGCTGGGAGGGATGGCTCATACATTGTGTGACAATAAGAACACATTAAAGAAAAATTGGACCAAGTCTAATGAAATGGAATTGAATATAAATAAAGTAATTAAATTTGGTTTCAAAACACTAATTTCACAAGAACAAGCTGGGGGAGGTTGAAGAGTGTCCAAGGAAGGGTGAAGTACATGCCATTTGAGGATCAGCTGAAGGAACTAGAGTTAGGAAAAAAAAGATTAATTTGGAGAAGAGAAGATTCCTGGGGAGACAGGAAGGAAACACCCATTTATTAAGCACCTACTATATCCTAAGCACTTTACAAATATATCTCATTTGGTCCTCACCACAACCCTGGGAAGCTGATGCTATTATTATCCTCACTTTACAGTTGAGGAAACTGAGGCAAACAAGGGTTAAGTGACTTGCCCAGGGTTTCACAGCTAGTAAGCATCTAGGGCTGGATTTGAACTCAAGTCTTCCAGATTCCAAGCCCAGTACTCTATCTACTGCACCATCTAGTATGATAACTGTCTTCAGATATTGGGGGCCTGTCATGTGAAAGAGGGTAATTAAACCTCTCCTTAGCCCTATAGCACAAAAACAGAAGTCAAGGATGGAAGTCTCAGAAGGCAGACCCTTCCAGAGTGGAATGGGTTCCCCCAAGAAGTTGTAGGTTCCCTCTCACTGAAGGACTTCCGAAAGAGACTGGCTGACCCAGACTGGTCAAGTGTATTGCAGAAAGGATTCTTTTTTAAATTTTTGTTTATTTATTTACTTTCAGTTTCCAACATTCAGTTCCACAATTCCTTGAGTTCCAAATTTTCTCCCCCGACCTTGGAGGCATGCAATTAAACATAGGCTCTACAGATACCTTCACATTAAACATTAGTCAGGTTTGACCAATGGGGTGAACAATGAGAAAGAAGAAACAAAATAAAACAAGAGAAAGAAAGAGAGCAAGTAGTTTGCTTCAGTCTGCATTCAGACTCTGTAGTTCTTTCTCTGGATATCTCTTTACATCATGAGTCCTTTGGAGTTGTCTTCTAACCTTACATTGCTGAGAGGAGCCCAGTCTATCAGAGTTAGTCATCACAGATATGATGTGTCTGTAATTGTGTACAATGTTCTCCTGGTTCTGCTCTCCTCACCCAGCATCAGTTTCTATCAGTCTCTCCAGGTTATTATTAAGTCCGTCTGCTCCCCATTTTTTATAGCACAATAGCATTCCATTACATATATATATACCACAACTTGTTTAGCCATGCCCCATTTGATGGGCATTTCTTTGATTTCCAATTCTTTGCCACCACAAAAAGAGCTGCTAGAAATATTTTTGTACATATGTGTCTACTTCCCACTTCTATGATCTCTTTGGGATACAACCCTAGAAGTGGTATTCCTGGGTCAAAGGGTATGCATTTTGTAGAAAGTATTCTTGTTGGCTATATATTGAACTAATGGCCTCTGAGCTCTCTCTCAATTCTGACACCCTGAAAGACTATGGAATATTCCTCTCTGCTCAGGATTCTCAGAACTGAGTCCTTTGGAGAAATGATACTCTTCACTGTTTCCTAGAAACATTCTTTTTCAGTGACACAAAAGTAGGCAACCAACTTATTAGATATTCAGGCTTACAAAAATTATCCTTCTTATTGCACAATTCTGTTTTCCCTGGCAAAGAACAGCAGCACATAGCAAGCTTCTTACTAATTGGAATGAAAACCCTGTTCTTTTAATTCAATTGAATTCAATGAACACATATTTCGTACCTATAATCTACGAGCCAATATGAACCCAATGACAAAAAAAGGTATTGTCCCTTCCCTCAAGGTGTTTACAATCTAAAAGAGGGAAGAAACATATGTAAGTATCTATTAGATAGGGGGGAAAGATTAACTGTGTCAGAGAAGTCAAATAGAGTTGTTTCTATGGCTTCATCTAAGTCATTAAGTACAACTTTCCAAGTGTCAAATGAGACTCCTCCTCATCTCGCCATGAAACTGGGTTCACTCCTGGGAAACTCATCTCTACTGACATTAGTCTGGCTCAAGTTTACCCCTATATAAAGAGTGTTCATATGCACACTGCCATGTGGCTAACTTCTAATTCTCACAAGGGTATCCACCGTTCTCCAACAAGCACTAAATTCCTAGTAAACACTCAAACATGTAACATATTTATTAGAACAGGCAAAAGAATAAAAATGGAATTCATTTCTGAGTCCAGTACACATTACCCAACCAAGTGTGCTGCTAATAGACACATTCGATTCTAGAACCCCCTAGTATCCACATCTGTGTGACTTGTCCTCTTTCCAAAAATCCCTACCCTTGCATCTCATGTACCATTTTGTTCTATATCCACCAGTCCACTGACCTTGTGTTACAGTTATCCGTGTATGTGCCTTATCCACCACTAGTCTGTAAGCTCTATGAGGGCAGGCACTATGCTTTAGCTAACCAGTGCTTAGAGCAGTATGACTCTCACAATAGGTGCTAATAAATGTTTGTTGAATATAATAATATAATATAAATATAATATAAATTATAATAATAAATAATAACAAATATATTTGTATATTTAATATAATAATTAATAATATAAAAATAAATATAATAATATTGAATTTAGTAATTGTTTAATTGATTTGAATGTGCATAGAGGTAATAATTGGAACCATGGAAGGGGGATGAGATTACCATGAAAGAATGTAGGAATGTAGTATAGTGCTTGACACATAGTAGGTCTTAATAAATTTTTATTGATTGATAATTTGAGAAGGAAAGGGAAGGATAAGGATAAAGCCTGCATATCAAACAATGATAGGTTGCTTCGAGTTCATAAAGGCTAACAAAGATTTCACAGCCTTGACTCAGACATAAGCCACATTGGTATTACCGGGAATTTTGCCAAAGAAAGGATTATTATCAGACCTTTCTGACCTCATCCAGAACAGTGATAGATTTCAATGTCTTCATTCCACCAAACTGATCCCCACCAAAGGGATGCAGCAGTTTGTCCACAAAAAAAGAGCTACAATGAATTCAAAATGATATTACAAAGATGTACAGTGAATAAGGGTGATTAAGTAATAACTGTCAAAAGAAGGATGAGTAATGTTGTTATAAAAATGGGAGGAAAAAGCCCTTTCTAAGACATTACGCAAGTGAATTTGCCAAAACAAAATTAAAAAAAAAAACCACCCGGAGAGCAACCCCCAGATTCTCAAGATTTCTGCAATCTGGCCTCCTCCATCCCCGCTTGATAGACAGGGCTCTCACCACAGTGACCTCTTAACTGCCAAATCCAATCCTCTCTTCTCAGTCTTTCCCCTCCTCCCTTTTGGCTACCTTTGACACATGGATCACCTACTCCCAAGCGGCAGAGTCTGCTGCCAGAGGGAGTAATGAAGGAAGCTGCCTGTGTCTATGACAAATGGATGCTTTCTGACTTCATGTCTACCCTCACTGCTGCACAGTCTCCCTTTATTCATTTCCTTTTGAATCCCTACCTACCGCACAACCACAATTCTCCTTCATCAAACTCCTGATTCCTTCTCCTTTACCTTTCTCTTTCCTTTCTTTCCCCTTTCTTCCACTTCTACTTTCTCCTTGATAACTCCCACTCCTATACACGACACTATTTATTTTTAAATTTTAAGAGAACAAAGCATTTTAAAAGATTTTTTTTCAGGATTTTGAGACATTTTTTGAAAAAGATATAGTAATAATAATAATTAGTGTCTATGTAGTGCTTTAAAGTTTGCAAGCCATTTACATTTCTCTTATTTCATTTGTTCACAACAACCATGAGAGGGAGGTAGGTACCATCTCCATTTTACATATGAGGAGACTGAGGCAGGGAGCAGTTAGGTGGTTTGCCCAGTTAGTGAGTGTCTGAGGCCAGGTTTGCATTCAGTTCTCCCTAAACAACCTAGCTGCCTGGATTGTCACAAAATGAGACCAGGGAAGAAACTGTCATAGAACTGGGTATATCAAGATTATTTCATATTAGGGCAGCTAGGTGGCACAGTGAATAGAGCACCAGCCCTGGAGTCAGGAGTACCTGAGTTCAAATCCGGCCTCAGACACTTAACACAAAAACTAGCCGTGTGACCTTGGGCAAGTCACTTAACCCCAACTGCCCTCCAAAAAAAAAAGATTATTTCATATTTCCTTTTAAAGTCCTGCTACTTGCTTACTTCTATTCAATGTTGATTTTTTTTAAAACAATTTGTATTCATTTTGAGCTTAAATACAAAAAAGACACAAAAGAGAACAGTTCCATGAACACAGCCCTTCATAAAAAGAGGATTCAATAGAAAACCATGAATTTCCATTTCACACTGTTTACTTTAAAAAACCCCACATAATAAATACGAGGCATCATTTTCAAAGATACACAATGTTTATTTTAGATTGCCTGTCTTACCAAGGAATTTTATAAATAATTCACAATATTTCTTTTAGCTTAATAAAAAATCTGGAAGTTGGTTACATCATACTTCTCAAATGAAATATTTCAAGTGCATAGAAAGACATCTTTCCTTAACACACTTGATTAATTAAGGCCTTGCAAATGTTTTCATACTGAGCAGCAGTCTTAGGGGTAGTGAGTGGAATAAGTGGGTGGATCACATGATGGGGCTGCCACTGGCAAGGATGGCGGCTGAGACTTGGAGGGTTTCCCATTATGTCTCTGCCATCTGGCGAGAAAGCAGTAGCTGATATGAGAAAGTGACATGGCCCTGGAGGAACGGAGAGAACTGTGGGACAGTGGCTTAAGCAGTGAACCTACTCAAAGAATGAGCCAGCGGTGCCAAGCAGCAGCTCACCACTCTGACATATTGCCAGTTCCCGAGTTGATACCTTTAGACAAGATCAGAGCATTCAGATAAATAGACATGAGGCTATTTATTAAAAGGTATATTGTCATCGCCTTGAAGGTAATTCCAAAAAAATTACTTGAAACTTTAGATTTTTTATCCCCTATAAAAACCATATCTCATGGGGTGGCTAAGTAATGCAGTGAATAGAGTACCAGTCCTGGAGTCAGGAGAACCTGAGTTCAAATCTGGCCTCAGACACAACACAAAAAACTAGCCATATGACGTTGGGCAAGTCATTTAACTCCAGTTGCCCTGCCTTCCCCCTCCAAAAAGCAACAACAACAACAAAACATGTCTCATGCCATCCCTTGTCCTACCTACACATTCTGCAGATTGGTATAGTAGAAAGAACATTGAACTTGGAGGCACTTAATATTTGTGTGATCTTGGGCATTACTTAACTCGTCTAAGCTTTAGTTTTCTCCTGTGTGAAATGGGGATTGTAATATTTGTTCAACCTAACTGATGTGAGGAAGGTGCTTTATAAAATTTAAAATGTTTTTCTGCCTTATTCATAGCAGCACTTTTCCTGGTAGCAAAAAGCTGGAAGCAAAGTAAATGCCTGTAGATTGGGGGATAACTAAACAAATTATGGTACATGAATGTAGCAGAATGTAATTCTGCAATGAAAAATCATGAGTATGAACATTTCAGAGAAGCATGGGAAGACTAATATGAACTGATGCAAAGTGAAATAAACTAAACCTTGCAAACAATATAAACAATGCCTACAACACTGTAAACAGAAAGAACAAAAATACTGAAACCAAATACCATGTACTCACAACGACCTCATCACCCTTCTTCACTGGGGTAGGAGATCAGATTTGTAACACTGCACATACTCTCAGGTTCAGTTGATGTGTTGGTCTTGATGAATTATATATTTTTCTTTTTTTCTTTTTTCTTTGTTTCATGGGATAGCCTTCTGAGAAGGATGTGGAAATGAAGTGATGTAAAGACTGAGTGAATCACTAAAATTAAAATGAACAAAACTTAAGGTACTGTGAAAATGTGAACTATTATTAGCAAACACAAATATCTACAATGCATATAATCAATCAGTAAGTATTTTTTATGGGCATATTATGTGCTTAGCACTGTGATTGGTGTTGTGTTGGTAAAAAGGTATAAGACATGGTCACTTCCTCCAAGAGCCTTCCAATCTGGTTGAAATATACCAAAGGACATAAATCAATAGCAGATGATATAAAGTAGCATATTATTAAGTGTAAAATAAAAAGTGTGAAATATCAATGCTAGAATAATTCAGAAGGAAGGGAGCTATAGTGCAACCTAGGCTTCAAGCATAAGACTTCATTTGTGGAAAAAATGATGATGTGCCTACATGGGAGGCAGGGTGGTGTGAGAGTTTGGAGAGGACAGATATTCTTCCACATTATTCCAGATTCTTTTTAGGGAAAGTTCTGAGAAAAAAAGAGAACAAACTTTGGAGTGGACACATGTAAGGGGAAACTGCAAGTGTTCTCTCTCAAAGTAGGAATGAAGAAGGTCTCCCCTCTCCAAAACTCTCACTTGTGATATGTTATGCCCTGACCCTCATGCAGGGGTAGCATTGAAGCATCACTCTTTCCACTAGTGAAGAGAATCTTATACAAATGCTGTGTGCTTGAAACCTAGATTATAAAGTAGTCAATTAAAGTCTAGTGAAGTAACTGGATTTGAGCTGGACCTCAAAGGATGTATAGAATTTTTATAGACTAGAAAAAAATGCTGAGAGCAATCTCAGAGAAAGAAGATACAGTCTAAGAACCAGTGAGGTGAGTTTAGAGAACATTGAGGAAATAAGCCTAATTCCCCACAGAAATTCCCAAAGAAACCCTACAAAAGGTATTGGGAGACCATAGAGACTCTGGGCTATGGAGAAATAGAACAAAGTTTTGGGGGTTTTCCCCAGTCTTCTTCCCCAATACAGCCTTTATAATTTGCATAGAGCCCAGAAGCAAAAGAAAAATATTGAAAGCAGTTTCCTCACCACATTTTCCTTTGTATGCTTTTCCATTTGAGAACATAAAGCTTTGAAGATGCTTGCCCTAGCCAATGAAGTAGTCTAAGAACCAAGAATTAAAATTTAATTCTGACCATATGTCATATTACAGTTGAATTTCAGGAGTCAAAAAGACAGTGGAAGGAGGAGTTCAAAGAGCAGGCATGATGTTATCCTTGGCATCTGCCTCTACCTCCTATAAGAAGGATGGCCAAGAGGCATTAACCGAAGGTTGTTACCCTCCCCTATTCAGGAAGAGGCTTATTAATCACACATCCTCCAGGGGACAGAGCAGTAGGTGATCCTAAAATTAGCACTGATTCTGAAGACTATAGAGGAGGCCCAGTCTCAATAAGTCTGAAAGAGTTGCAGTCTTGCCCTATAGTAGAGAGGCTTCCTCATCACAGCATCCCTAGCACGTGATGATCCTGAAGACCAGTTGGAATAGTTATTCCAGGAGCAGGATGACAGCAACATCAGAAGATATCAGCGGCTCTGCAGTGGGAAAGGCATGAGTTCTCTCTTACCATGTGTAGGCCCTGGTAATGTATTACCTGTATCCTAGCATCCTGGTCACACGTGTTCCCTATCTATGTGCGTCCCATACTTGTTCTGATGTGCGTCCACTCTTAACACTAAGGGCTCGTGTATTTGTGGGAGGGTGAGCTCATGGTTTATAGGAGGAACATTCTGTTATTATTTTATTACTGTTTCATTTCATCAGCTATTTGCTTTGAGCCAAGTCCTCTGGGTGACCAATAAAACCAAAATTATTAGTGGGAACTCAAGAGCTGTGATTTAGAGGGAATTCTAACCCACAAGACACCTATAATCTGGAGTTTCATAGGTGTGGGGATTCCAGGTAGTTGCAAAGGTAATAAAAAAGAAGATGGATTAGCTATTAAATAGTCTTTAGTTTTCCTTGCTGGATTTCTTTTTAGAATATGAATTATAATGAACTTTCAAAGCTGTATTGAATCTTATTGTATCTTGTTTGGCAATAGAAGAGAAGATAAAATATTAGTGTGCTAAAGCAGCATAGTTCAGTGGAAAAAAATGAGATCTGAGGATCTAGAGACCCCGAAAGGTCTGTAAAGAGCCCAAAAGGAAGGTAAGTCTGTGACATAGTGAGATTGGAGGGTAACAGATGAGCATCCTTAATGCTACAGGCTTCCCAACTCTTGGCTAGATCCTTCAGAAGAAGAGAAAGACAAGACAAGACAGACAAAAATTTCATAAGAGAAGGTATGAGTGAACTGAAATCCACAACATTGGTAAAAGGACTCAAATCCAGAAGATCAAGTCTCCGCCGAAAGGAACAATCACCCTACATCTTGCTTCCTATCATGTTATATTAAGAAGCTGTACTGCGACGTTTCTCACTCTGCGTTTTACTGTTCGGTGAAATAAAAAACAACTAAATATGAAATTAAAAGCTAAAAAAAAAGAGTGATTTTAAAAAATGTACACTTGCCAAGAATTTTTTGAAATAAAACTTAATGGAAGTTTTTGTTATTTTTAAAGAATTACATACAGATGACTATACATGTATAACCTATATTGAATTGCTTGCCTTCTCAATGGGAGATGGGGGGTGAGGAGGGAGGAAGGGAGAGAATCTGGAACTGTAAGTTTTAAAAAGAATGTTTAAAATTGTTTTTATGTGTAACTGGTGGAAAGCGAGAGAGACAGAGACATAGAGAAAAGAGAGAAAGAGAAAGAGAAGGAGGGAGGGAGGGAGGGAGAGAAAGAAAGAGAAGAAAAAGAAAAGAAATGAATTGGAAACAAAGTAGATGACCATCAATTGGGGAATTGCTAAAAAAAAACTGTGGTACATTATTGTAATGGAATATTATTGTGACACAAGAAATGCTTAACATGGTGAATGCAAAGGAAGATGGAAAGATTTATATGACCTGGAGAAGAGTAAACAGAGACAAGAAAACAATACGCACAGTGACTACAACAATGTCAATGAAGAAAACAACCACAAAGAAAATTAAAAGTGAAGGAAAAATCACAAAGAATAATCATGGCTGGGACAAAAGAGATATGAGAAGACACTCCAAACTTTTTGCAGAGGTGAGAATGCAATGAATATATGTGTTGCATATTGCACATATTTTCACACTTTTTCAATGTATTGATTACTTAAGGTTTCCCCCCTTTTGGGGGTTCTTTTTTTTCCTTTTAAATTTGTTTACTTTTAGTTTACAACATTCAGTTCCACAAACTTTTGAGATCCAAATTTTCTCCCCCTCTTCTTTCCCCTCCCCTCTCATGGCAACATGCAATCCAATATAAGTTCTACATATACCTTCACTTTAAACATTAGTCAAGTTGTAAAGAAGAATTGTAACCAATGGAATGAAAAATGAGAAAGAAGAAACAAAACAAAACAAAAAAGACAGAGAGCAAGTAGTTTGCTTCAATCTGCATTTGGATTCTGTAATTCTTTCTCTGGATGTGGATGACCTTTTCCATCATGAGTCTTTTGGAGTTGTCTTATAGCCTTAGATTGCTGAGAGGATCCCAGTCTATCAAAGTTGTCACAGATAACGATGTTATCTGTAATTGTCTACAATGTTCTCCTGGTTCTGCTCTCCTCACTCAGCATCAGTGTGTATAAGTCTCTCCAGGTTATTAGGAAGTCTGTCTGCTCCTCATTTCTTATAGCACAATAGTATTCCATTACATTCATATACCACAACTTGTTCAGCCATGCCCCAGTTGATGGGTGTCCCCTTGATTTTCAATTCTTTGCTACCACAAAAAGAGCTGCTATAAATATTTTTGTACATATGGGTCTTTCCCCACTTGTATGACCTCTTTGGGATACAGTCCTAGAAGTGGTATTGCTGGGTCACAGGATATGCACATTTTTATAGCCCTTTGGACATAGTTCCAAATTGCTCTTCAGAATGGCTAGATCATCAGTTCATGACTCTACCAACAACACATCAGTGTTCCAATTTTCCCCAGCTTTTATAATTTTCTTATTTTGTCATGTCACTCAATCTGACCAATGAGATGTGGTACCTAAGAGTTGTTTTGATTTGCAATTCTCTAATCAACAGTGACTTAGAGCATTTTTTTCCATGTGATTATAGACAGCTTTAATTTCTTCCTCTGAGAATGACTTGTATTCTTAGTTCTTTGTATATGTTAGAAACGAGGCCTTTATCATAGACACTGGTTGTAAAAATTCTTTCCCAATTTTCAGTTTCCCTCCTAATCTTGGTTGTACTGGCTTTGTACAAAAACTTTTCAATTTAATGTAATCAAAATTATCCATTTTGCATTTTGTAATGCTTTCTGTCTCTTGTTTGGTCATAAATTTTTCCCTTCTCCATAAATCTGACAGGTAAACTACTCCTTGCTCTCCCAGATTGTTTATTATATCAGTCTTTATATCTAAATCATGAACCCATTTTGACTTTATTTTGGTATGTGGTGTAAGATATTGGTCTATGCCCAGTTTCTGCCATACTACTGTGTGGCAGTAGTTAACTAACCTACTCCACTGATCCACCATTCTATTTCTTAGCCAGTAACAAGTAGTTTTGATGGCTGTTGCTTTATAATACAGTTTAAAGTCTGGAATGGCTAGGTTACCTTCCCTAGTGTTTTCTTTTCATTATTTCCCTTGATGTTCTGGACCTTTTGTTCTTACAGATGAATTCCGTTATTATTTTTTCCTAGCTCTATAAAATAATTTTGGTAGTTTTATTGTTATGGCACTAAATAGGTAAATTAATTAAGGTAAAATTGTTGTTTTATTGTACTATGTTGGCCTGACCATGATATATTTATTATATGGGATGACTCTCTGAGAGGAAGAAGGAGAGAAATACTTCAGAAATTAGACTTCAGTAGAACTTATTTTGAAAAAAATGTTAAATGCATACAGGATTACTGAATCCTGTATTAGGTATACTCAAATACTACAATTACTTTGTAGCTTTGGGTCTTATTCAATTCCATCTTGATGAGCAAGGGTTTATTAATAATTTAAATGATGGGGCTATTATCACCAATTGCACAGGTGGCATTTGACTAAACCAGCTTTTCCAAATGTGTCTTTAAAACATTTAAAAGATCTTGTCGATGATAATTGATTTTACATAATGTAAAAACAACAAGCAAATTTTCTATTAAAACAGATAGGTGCCTTTAAAAGGAAGTCATTGATTGGTTTTTGTTGGAAAGTGAGGTGAAAACGTAACTAATGCTATTTTCCTAACTCTTTAAATCTACTTTTCTTGCTTTCTTGAGAATTTAGGTTTTTCTATACGTTTTGGATTTAAGAAAAGTAAAGAATTAAAGTAAGATTTTCTTTGATCCTAATGTCTCGGACTAATCCTCTAGGAATGAAGACTAAATCAGGCTATTGGAAGTGACAATTTATTAAAATAATATGAATAGCTAGCATCAATGTAGTGATTTGAGGATTGTAAGGAACTGTCCAGGTTATCTTATCTGTAATTCACAGCAGCACTGTGAGGGAAGTGCTATCATGTATCTTGTTTTACAATAGCGGAACTGAGCTTGAAAAGCTGAAGCACTTACCCAAGGTCCTCCAGCCAGTATGTGTCCGAGTTGAAACTTGAATTCATACCTTCCTGACCGTGAGGACCATTGTCTACCATCTGATAATACCCAGCAAGGACACATCTTTATATCTTCATTTTGCATATGAGGAAACTGAAGCTCTACTGAACAAATGAGTAGGGTCTACCTAGTAATGGTCAGTGATGGAATTCAAACCCAGGTCACTAATTCTGAGACCAATACACAGTTTCAACTATGCTACGATGAAAGTGACAAACTTCCATTTTGATGAAGACTAAAATTCTACAGAGAGAATAAGTTGCTTTCTGCCTTCCTATCACAGAACATTGAAATAAAAAACTCATCGGCCTAAAAGGAGAGAGAAAATGTAAGAATCTACTGAAATAAAATATACAGCTCATCTTTTAATGCTTCAGAAATGAGTAACTGCTTAACTGCATATCTTTTCAATGTCTCTTTTCATTCCTTGTAAACATCCTTTTAGCCAGACTATAGAAACTCAATTTTCTTCAGTTTCTTTTCTTTATAGCCTTACAGAACTGGTATATTGGGAATTTGGGGGTAATTAGGGATTAGGGAAGAAAGGAAGTTCCTTTTTGAAATTTTCTATGAGCTAGGCCTTCTTAGAGAATGAGTGTGTGGTAGAATACAAGAAATAAGAAAATGTTTTGTAACATGTGGCAAATAGTACAGGCTTTTGGTGTCCAAAAAGGTAATTAAAACAAGACTTTGATTCACATTTTTATGCAGCAGCATAACAGTTTTAATAGAAATCATCAGATATAGGCAGTACAAGCTAATTCCCTTTTATTCACACAAACTGTTTCCACTTAATGTTGAATCACCAGCCATGTCGTCAGCTGTATCAAAGCCTGCACTAAAATTCAGCCTGATGAGTTGTGTTTCAAATTCTTGTTTGAAGAATAGAATCCTGGTGCATGTATGTGTGTGTGTGTGTGTGTGTGTGTGTGTGTGTGTGTACATACACCCTATACATAGGTCATCATAGCCAAACATTCCTCATCTAGTGGTCAGCCTGCTTCTATGAACCTATCAGTACTTAGCTAGGTTATGGATATACACACACATATGAACACTATTGTTCTTCATGAGAACTACATCTTTGACAAGCACAGCAGGGGATGATGCTATCCCAGGGCCGTTTCTGGTTAGAGGGAACTCTTTTCAGTGTAACCTATTAGGAGGTTGAGTGAAAATTCTAATGAGAGAAAGAGAGAGAGAGGAAATAGAAACATTTAAATATGGCTCTCAAAGAGTCAGACTCAGAGCCAGAAGCATTAGTGCTGCTACAGTCCTGCTACAAACTAGTAGGAGGCTCTCCCTCATCTTCGTTAGGAAGCGAAAAGTGCAGGCATCCTTCCAGCTGTGTATCTTTCTGTGCAAGATATCAGTGTTTCATAGATCTGGTGCTGAGGTCTAACAGCTTTCAGATTCCATGGGTCTTAGATTTGATTACACAATCCTTTTATTATTCTATTAGTTTATGGCACTGGGCTGATATGCCGGCATTAGAAATAGAACAAGAAGAACCTAAAACCTACTTTCCCTAGAAGTTTGAAGTAATAGTTTGGGAAATTTGGGTGAGAATGTTCACTGCTAGATTCTTATCTTTTGGTTTCTATTTTCTATTCTCTAGTTAAATGTACTTTTTTGCATTGTTAAGATATCATAAAATTAATTCTGGTTGAGAGGGAGGCTCAAAGGGAAAAAGAGCATTTGGTACTAGAACAGGGTCTAAGAATCTGAATTTGACAGTGGGCTTCCCACATACACACACACACACACACACACACACATACACATACATACACATGCCTTGTGTGTTTCTTATCGTTTTTTTCCCCATAAATTTTCTATGGAAGAAAATGGAGATCCATTTCCTGGGTTGTTTTTTGTTTGGGGGGCTCTCAATAAACATACTACTTAAAAGTGAGAGTGTTCCTATCTGGATATGTATCCAGCTATACCAAAATTAGACTGGGGAATAATTTCTGTTGAAGTATTTACATATTACTTGTTGAATTTTATATAGTTGCATGCTTTTAGAAAGGAATAGTAATGATCCCACTCTGTCCCTGGTCAGCTAGTATGTAGAAGATTAAAATTTAGTTCTGGGCATCATATTTTAGGCAGAACCATAGAAAACTAAAGTGTATGGAGAAGGGCCACCAGCACAGTAAAGACTCTTAAGCTCATGCCTAATGAGAGTTAAATGATTACTTCATCTTTATAATGCCAATTCAATGTTATATTCTGAATGGTTACTCATCCAATTCTCTCTGATGGAAGCTGACATAGGATCACCCTACTAACATCTGGACTAGTTTTAGGATCACAGGATTGAAATCTGGCAGATACCTTAGAGATTGCTTAATCCATCTCCCTCTTTTTTTTTTTTTTTTTTTTACCAGATAAAACAAACTAATGCCTGTAGAAGTTGCCCAACACCAAACATGTAGCAAAGCTTAAGATGCCAAGTCCAGGTCTTCCAGTTTCAAATCCAAGATACTTTTGGCTGCACCATGCTTTTAAAATAATCAAATAATGATAAACAATTTTTCTATAATCTATTATCTTTGCTTCATTCTCATTTCCCATTTTGGTTTTTGGCTGTCTCCACTTTTTTATTTCCTTTTATTGATTTTTATTGTTTAGGGCTCAGGGCCTCCTGCAAATTTTGGCTAACTGAAAGCCTCTCTTCTGTTAATATTAACCTCACTTGACTACAACCTAACTCACAGAATAATAGTTTTAAGGGAAGACTTTTAACTTTCCTGAGATAAGAAATCAAATGAGAAGAAGAGAACACAGCATCTTTAAAACCTTCCCCAAATTGTTTATTTGTGGAAGAATTTCCCTGATGCCAAGACTTCGTGAAATGTAAATTGCTTCCCCTAAATTAGCCCATTCTGACTTCTTTAAAATGTAGCCTTGTAGTTTTGTAAGCATAGGAGATTGCAAACTCTGTTTAATCTGTAACCTGGCTTAGTTTACCTATAGAGTCTGTGTAACTAGACTTGTTTCCTCAATGAATGTATGAGATTATAATTCTATTTAATTAAGTTTGCTTAACTTTTATGACATTGAAGGAAGTGTGAGAGCATGAATCTCTCCTTTTTTTTTAACTCTTGTGACCTGAAAGAATGTACAAGATTGCAAGATGTAAAAGAATTATTTCTCTGTCACTCTGACATAATTTTATATATGTGAGGCCTTGTTAGAATGCTAATCTAGATTCAGGTTTATTTATTTAATTTTTTGTCTGACATTTGAACCTATGCTTAAGCATAATTAAACCTAAGGGCTTTTTTTTAACCTCTGTAATTTTTGTGTTGTGGTAGATATATATTTGGCAGTAGTCATCTACCACATGAACTCAAAAGGGAGATAATTCTGCCATAACAGTCTTTTCTAGAGGTTTTCTATGTCAGTATTCCCAAATTGGAAAAGCAAAATAAAAAGTTTCTGGAAATCCATATATTAAAGCAGTCTTCCAAATAACCTCATATCTACTTTCAAAAAGTGGGCCTTCTAACCCTTTGCTACTCAGAATGGTGGCCTCCTCTGTTGTTGTTTGTCCTTTGCTTTCAAAGAGGACCAACGACATCAAGGTTGATATCTTGACTTGTGCTGCCAGGAACTGGATTTAAGTGAGGCAGAGGCAGATATAATTGAGGTAGAATCATAAGCCTCACTCTCTCTTCCAGAGTCATTGAAAGAGTCAGTGGCAGGAAAAAATTCAGGATGATCACTTTTGATGTGCTGGAGTAGACATCCCCCTAACTCACCAATGGGCTTATTGTAGAATTGAATTGAATACATGTATGCTGAAATCAGTTGAAATAAAGGAAAGTCCAGTTTTGTATTTCTCTGCTATCCCACCTGAAAATTAAATTTGCTTCCTCATGAGAACTTTTTTTTTGTATGGTATAAACATTTGGTGACCTTGATGTCAGGTTATTAAAAAAAACTGAGCATCTATAGGAGTACTAAGAACTGTTCACAAAGTTATTTTGATCACAATATTCAGGTTTATATAAACTCTATCTGACTACAATGTGTGTGTGTGTGTGTGTGTGTGTGTATACATACAGAAAGAGAGACACAAAGAGAGATTTTATACCAGCACACACTTACATATCTGCACTGGGGGAAAAAAAAAATATATATATATATATATATGTATATATTTCTTTCATACCATACAACATAAACTAAGAAGACACTTAACACAAAACTAGCCATGTGACCTTGGGCAAGTCGCTTAACCTCAATTGCCCTACCTTCCCCTCTCCAAAAAGCAAAAAAAAAAAATCTGTTTCATTTCCCATAATTATCTAAATCCTTTGTTTGGTCATAGACTCTTCCTTTATCCAAAGATCTAACAGTGAAATTTTCCCATGTTCCCCTAATTTGCTTACCCGTTATGTCTAAATCACATACTGATTTTTGCCTTATCTTGGTATATGATGTGATAGGCTGTACCTAGTTTTTGCCAAACTGATTTCTAATTTTCCTAGCAATTGTTGTTAAATTTTTATTTTTAGCCCAAAACTTGGCTCTTTGGGCTTAGCAATTATTAGTTTACTATGGTAATTTACTACTATATATTGTGTACTTAATCTATTTTACTGATCCACTACCACTCTATTTCTTAGGTAGTAACAGACTATTTTGATCCTTACTGCTTTGTAATCTAGTTTGAAACCTTGCACTTCTAAACTGCCTTCCATCATATTTTTTTTCCTTTGATTGCCTCAATATTTTTGATCTTTTGTTCTTCTAGATGAATTGTGCCGTTATTTTTTCTATCTCTATAAAATAATTCTTTGGTTGTTTGATTGTCATGGTACTGAATAAGTAAATTAATTTGGGTGGAATTATCATTTTTATTATATTAATAATAATATATGACTTGGCCTAGCCATGAGCAATAAATATTTCTGCAATTTATTAGATCTGTCTTTATTTCTGTGAAGTGTTTTATAATTATGTTCACATAGTTCCTGAGTTTGTCTTGGCAGGTAGACTTCCAAGTATTTTATATTGTTTGCAGAAATTTTAAAAGGAATTTCTCTTTCTATCTCTTCATGCAGGATTTTGTTGGTAATATATAGAAATACTAATGACTTATGTGAGTTTATTTTGTGTCCTGCAACTTTTCTAAAGTTGTTATTTGTTTCATCTAGTTTGTTAGTTGATTCTCTAGGGTTCTCTAATTGTAGCATGATATCATCTGTAAAAGGCTGATAATTTTGTTTCCTCGTTGCCAGTTCTCATTCCTTCAATTTGTTCTCCTTGTCTTCTTGGTATAGCTAGCATTTCTTTCTTCTTCTTTTTTTTTTGCTTTTTTTTTTGTTTTTTGGAGAGGGGAAGGTAGGGTAATTGGGGTTAAGTGACTTGCCCAAGGTCACACGGCTAATTTTTTTCGTGTTAAGTGTCTGAGGCTGGATTTGAACTCAGGTCCTCCTGATTCCAGGGTCAGTGCTCTATTCACTGCAACACCTAGCCGTCCTAGCATTTCTAATACAATATTGCATAATAGTAGTGATAATGAACATTTGTAGTGGCAAACAAGCTGGCATACCAGGATGGCTACTAGCATAGGTCCTTAGACCTGCTTTACTAGGAAAGATAGTTGTTTAAGGGGTCAATAGTCTTTTTTAATTCATTCACTAGTTAAGGGAAAAAGTCAGTACCCTGAACTTCAGAAAAAATACAAACAGAGAAACAAAGACCAATAGATAGGGCCCTGACTGCCTTAATCAAAGCAATAGTGCTATATACTTTACATACATCCCTAGATTGAGAGAGCCTTTACATCTGAGTAGGCAGGGAGCTCTGAACATACAGCCAATTAGAATCTCCATCAGAGAATCACAAGATCCTTCTCATAAGCAAGGCCCCAGAGCAAAATATCAACTCAGAGTATATATACACTTCTCAGAGCCAGAAGGTATTATAGTACCTTGTGACTCAGTACCTAACTGGAAATTAGCAAAAGGTGTGAAAGTCTTCCTATAAGCAAACTTCC
This sequence comes from Pseudocheirus occidentalis, assembly GCA_028646575.1. Taxonomy (NCBI): domain Eukaryota; kingdom Metazoa; phylum Chordata; class Mammalia; order Diprotodontia; family Pseudocheiridae; genus Pseudocheirus; species Pseudocheirus occidentalis. Next base: position 166,773,150 of record CM053600.1, on the reverse strand, counting down.
CCTGAATAAGTTTCCTTCCCCTAATAGGCTCCATGTGAGGCTTATTAATGGATGGGGAAGATCTTATTATCCCATTAATATTACAACATTCTTGCTTCACTCCTGGATTTTACTGAGGAGACTTTTAGCTTTTCTTCTCTATAGATAATGCTTGTTCTTGGCTTTAGATAGATATTTCTTATCATTTTAAGAAAGGTTCCACTGATTCCTACATTCTCTACTGTTTTTAATACGAATGAGTGTTTATTTTATAAAAAAAAATTCTGCATCTATTGAGATGATCATATGATTTTTATTATTTGTTATTGATAAGGTCAATTATTATTATAGTTATCCTAATACTGAACCAGCCCTACGTTCCTGGAATAAATCTCACCTGGTCATAGTATATGATATTTCTGATATATTGTTTTAATCACCTTGATAGCATTTTATTTAACATTTTTGCTTTAAAATTCATTAATGAAATTAGTTTATAGTTTCCTTTCTTTGTTTTTGCTCTCTCTGATTTAGATATCAGAACCATATTTGTTTTGGGGTTCTATTTGATGGTTGTTAGGAGGTGAGTATGAGAGAGTAGCACTGGTTTACTGTTTACTCTGCCATCTTGGTTTCCAGAAATCCAGGATTTTTATTTTGGTATTTAATTGAGGATTTTAAATGATGATCTCTGACAAAGCAAAAGCAAAAATAGGCCTAATTAAAATGATAATTATAGAGACTCCACCTTGCTAATAGGTACCACAGACAATGAATTAATTGCAATACTAAACAGGTGGTGAAGTAGATAGGGTGCTGTACTTGAAGTCAGGAAGACTCATCTTCCTGAGTTCAAATCTGACCTCAGATACTTGCTAGCTGTGTGACCCTAAGCAAGTCACTTAACCTTGTTTACCTCAGTTCCTCATCTGTAAAATAAACTGAAGGAGGAAATGCAAACCATTTCAATATCTTTGCCAAGAAAATCCAAATGGGTTCACAAAGAGTTGGATATAAATTAAATGACTCAATGACAACAACAAACATTCATGTACCAGATGGCATAGCACCTGAATTCTTAAAGGATAAGTTAAATGAGTTATAGGAGTGTGTGGGGTAAAAAAAAAAAAAACATTTAAAATTTAATCAAGAACATGGATGTTTCTCAGGATAAAAACAGGAAATTTTATTCTCTTTCCCCTTTGGGAAGAGGGAGGTCCTCTCCATAATGGATCAGGGAAGGGAGACATGTTACAGAAGATGGAACAAGAATTTATACCCTAATGCAGTTAAACCCCCTCTCACTGTTGTCCCTTCTCCCATTGGCTGGGAGGTGGGTTCAAATCTGAGTATGAAGTCTCCTCCAATAATAAGTAACAAAGAAGCCTGCCATTATCCCCTATTGGCTGGGAGGTGGGCAGGGAATCAGGGTATTGCTCAATGTCCTTATTTGGCAAATACCATCAAGAGTGTAGATCAAAAACCCCTAAAGAGCCTAATGCTGATGTGGCAGTAGTAAAGAGAGGGGAAAGAAAGGGAAAGGGTGAAGCAGAAACTCCAGGTTGCTCCCACAAGAAAACTTACGGGTTGAGAAGTTTTCACCTTTCCCATTCAGTAGGAAACAGACAGTAAAATTATAATGAGCACTCAAATTTCCCCTCTCAGAATTAGATAAATTTAAAATTAAAGAAAATAACTATGATGCAAAATATAAAAATTTGTAGGATATAGCATTCCTTAAAATAGGATGTCTAGGCTCTTTTTTAAAAAAAAAAACCATGGCTTTCAGATAGTCCTAAAATTCTTAAATTATCTTTCCTTGGTCTATTTACCAGGTGGGGCACAAATAGTCCATATGAATATTTGGAGTAGAGATAATGGGGTACAGGCTCTGGGAAACCCCTTGAACTCTGTTTGAATCTTCCCACTTGATGAGGCATTTGCCTGAGGCCATAAACGTTTAATTATCCCTAGGTCCAACTTTTTGTTACTCTCAACCTAGCTTAGCCCTCCACTGTCCAGCTACTTTCCACCCTTGATCCAATCAAAATATCTGTACCCAACTCTGTTAGCTTTAAACTAATCTAGCCCTCCATTGTCATCTCCAGATATTTCAGGTAGGTAGCCTTCAGATATTTCCCACCCTTAATCCCATTCCAGGAGTCTGACCAAAGTTTCATCAAAGAACCTCCTTAGACTCCTCCTTAAGAACCTCCTCAAACTCCTCCTCTAGACCATCCCTGAATCCTTCCACAATCTTTCTGTATGGAAGATCCATCTTGCCTCCATGAAGGGGCTGAGATTAATCTAGCACAGACTCATTCTGTGTCAGATTATTTGGGTCCACTCGTCCAATACAAACATTACAGATACTTAGTCTCCTTGAGAGTCTACCCATTATGGTGAATCTTTAATAAACTTTGCTTTACTTTGGCTGAGAGAAGACTTGAGTCGAATTCATTCTTCAGATCTGGTGTGTTGATATTTTGGAGTCCTGAGCACCCCTAAGACCCTAAACCTCAACAGAGAAGTCTCTAAATTTGTATATCTCACTTTTCTTACTAGCTATTATAATTCTTCTTTGCTTATGGGGCACAGAACCTTCTTTTATCCAGTCACACCAATGCTGGGCAGTCCTCTGCCAGTGTCTCCCATGTCTCACAATCAATACTAAAGTTCTTCAGAGAAACCTTGAGAGTGTCTTTGTATCACTTCTTCTGACCTCCATATGGGTACTTACTTTTTGTAAGTTCTCTGTAAAATAGTCTTTAGGCAAATGGACTTTTGGCATCTGAACAATGTGACCAGCCTGTCGGAGTTTGAATGCTTGGCAGTTAAGCTCCAGAAAAGACCTCAGTGTCCCATCTCATGTCTTATCAGGTGATCTTCTGAATCTTCCTAGACAATTCACATGGAAGGGATTCAGTTTCCTGACATGACACTGGTATACTGACCAGGTGATGAGGTGTAGGCTCTGGGAGCCCCACCTTGAGCCCCTTGAGCTCCTTGAATCTTTGAGGTACAGACTCTGGGAAACCCCTTGAAGTCTGATTGAATCTTCCCACTTGGTGAGGCATTTGCAGAGGCCATAAGTGGCTGGGCCCAAACCTGTTACTAGCCTGGCCCTCCATTGTCCATCTGCTTCCCACCCTGGAGCCTATCCAAATATCAATCCACTCTTGCATTTACTTCATTAACTCCCCCAGAAGGCCCTCCCCAATCTCATTACTGGAGTCTGACCTCATTGACTCCTCCTGAAGACCCTCCCCAGGCTCCTCCTCTAGACCACCCTTACATTCCTCTGTATATAAGAATCCCATCTCCCTTCCATGTGAATGCTCTAGCACAGACTGGCTCCTTAAGAGTCTACCCCATGTGGTGAGCTTTTAATGACCTTTCAATAAACTTTACTTTTCTTTGGTTGAGAAGATTTGAGTCTTCTTTCAGAAGGATCCAGCATGTTGGTATTTTGGGGTCTCAGGTAACCCTAACCCTCTTTGGGTAACCTCTTCACAGGTATCATGGACCTACAACAATGAGGTTTGGTAAGGAGTTGAATATCTCTTCTTTCCCACACTTTCCTTTGGAGTCTCCTGAGCTAGCTCTAGCAACGTGTGCAGCAGTTTCATCATCTACATATATATACATCTCTGGAACCTACACTGCTGAGGCAAGTGAACTTATACACAACATTAAGAATTTCTCCATTTGCTATAACCGATGATTCCATATAAGGATGGAGTGGTGCTGACTGGCCGAGAACCTGTGTTTTCTTGGTGTCAAGTGTTGGGCCAAAAGTAGCACAAGCAGCAGACAATCAACCCATGCTTTGTTGGATCTCAGCCTCAGGGGCTGCTGTTGAGTGCACAATCATCTGGGAACAAAAGGTCACTTACTAACCCTCCCTCCACTTTAGTCCTAGCTTGTCATCTTTTCAAGTTAACTGATTTATTGTAGTGTGGTAGCTGACCTTGAAGTGTCTGAGGACAGATTCGAACTCAGGAAAATGAGTTCACATAGCTCCCTAAGACTTGGGTGTGTTAACCTCAGGGAAGGAGCCATTAGACAGGAAAAGATCAAAGATTAGAGAAAGGATAGGGATGATGGTGGGGGGACATTCTTCAAGAGAAGACAAGAGGAGATATGGAGAGAGAGGTTTGAATTTGTCTAGTAGAATGGTCACCTCATTATCAGATTGGAACAAAGGTGTAGATGGTAGGTGGTGGTTTCAGAGAGATATGAGATGAGGAAGGGGGAAGAGGAAAGGAGTCTCTTGCTAAATGGACTCGGTTTTTTCACTGAAAGCTGAAGTGAGATCCTCAGTAAAAAGGAGTGGGGGAAGAAATGAGGTGGGAGACTAGAGGAAAAAAGAAAAGGTTGAGTGAAAAATGGAATTAGGGAGGAATAGTAGGATTTCCTTGCTGTAGTGAGGACCCAGGTGAGATTAGTTAGCAAAGGTATGTAATAGAATTGTTTATCATTGTTTCATTCTCTCCTCCAATTCTGCTCAGTAGCACTTAAATAGGTGAGAGGTAGGAAGGTGGTAGGATTAATACAGGGTTCCAGGTTGACCAGGTGAAATTTTTAAAGGACAAGGAAGCAAGGAATTTAAGAGTAGAGTCATACTGCTTCCCTCAGAGCTTCCGCAGGGATTCTTCTCCATATATAACTTACTCCCCTTTTAAATATATTTTATATATTATTTGACTTCTTCAAACTCCAGCTTGAACGGAATAATTTTAAAAACAGTTTTTCAAGATATTTAAGGTTTATAATTTTGGTCAGAGTTGAGATTCCAAGTAAAACATGTGTAGCTAATAGCTAATATGGGTTTTAGTGAACTACTCTTAAAAACATGTAGTACATTTGGGGGTTTTCATATATCCCTTAATAGTAACAAAATGAGCAGTGTTGAAAACACTGAATGACTAGGTACATTTGAAAAAAAAATCATGACTAGGAACATAATCTTGTAGGTACTTAGTATATATGGAAATGTTTACTGTTTCATGATATTTATTCTAACTACATTTTTTCAATACTTGAAAACAATCTTTATCTTGAATTCAAAGTTGTCCTAAAACATTCATTCCGACTAATATAAATTAGCATTTTTACTGGAAAACTAAATGGAAGAATGTTTTTTGTTTATGACTTTCAGCCCCAAGTTTCAGTGTTGTTATCTAAAATGATATAATTTCTCTTGAAATGTGTACAAGATAAACAACCAGAAATTTTCCTCATTTAAGAAACATTTTTGAGTTGGTTAAGGGTGTAAGTTTCAAACTTCAATATGATTTGCCAAAGTTTGTAATGCATTTTTTAAAATGTCATACAGGGTGTGGCTCTTTCAGAGAACTGAATAATTAGTCTTGCTTTTGTTGTTTACTTGCTTCTTCCTTTAAAAAAAAAAAAAGGTAATACAAACTAAACCCCAATGGGAAAATCTGGGAATTATTACAAGCCCCTTTGTGTCCATGCCATCATAAATCAGAATTTTTAGTCTCAGGAGCCAATTATCTACTTCCTTCCTTGCCAGGAGTCTCATTTATGACCTTAACACTAGAGGTTTCAGTATTGGAAATCAATTTTTGATCAAGTACAATTCATAACATTTAAGAACTAACTTTGAAATGTGAATAATGTAAAGAATGCCCCTTCTCCAGATGTTAAAAAAAGAATTATTTATTACAACAGATCAGAATGTCATTAATCATAAACATTGGTAAGTAGCTTTTTCAACAATTCATTTGAATGTGAATCCGTTTAAAAAAAAAAAGACTGTGAAGAAAAAAAAACCAAGTTGTGACAACCAGTCTGTCAGATTGTTCCTCACAGAAGCACTTGGGGCAAAGCCAGGAATGTCTGTACACGTTTTCACCATCCTTTCATCCAATGAAAGACCCTTTTAACAGAAGAGGGCTCAATTTTAAAGTAAAAATGTGACCCCTCAGGCAAGGGAACATTATTTTACCAATGTTATGTGCTACTCAGGAATATTCTTAAGCAGGGATTTGCTAGAGTCAGTTTATAACCACCTTAGGAGAGTCCAATTGTTAAATTTTCAGCGTGACCATTTAAACCCCAGAAACCTTCGATCTTTACAAATCAAGTCTTAATTGACTGTTTTGTTGATTGTCTAGACTTAAGAAAGTGTTAATAATACAGATTAAACTCTCCTTTCCCCCTCCCCCACCAGCCTGGTTGTTAAACATTTACCAGCATACTCTAGTATTGAGCTGTAAATATTGCTTGATCTCGGAAGAAGTGGAGAAGTAAGTTCGGGAATGAAGTCATCACCAGACTGAAGACCTGGTGACTGTGGGTTAATCATTAATAATCACAATAATAAGTGGCATTTGCAAAACACTTTAAGTTTTGCAAAATGCTTTACATCCATTATCTCATTCGAGCCTCACAACCACCTTGAGCCCAAGGTTTGACGGTTCTGATTTTGTATTATTTGCTCGAAAGGCCTGCTTCTTCAGAGAGCAATTCACTGAGAAACTAGTGGCCTGAAAATGCAATTACAAATCCCCACCCAGAAATCATCTGGCGCCTCCTTAGTCACCCTCACACACCCCTCCTTTTTTTTTTTTTTAAAGGACCTATTGAAATGAAATGTTGGCTTAAAGTAACAAACTGAGCAGGATTCAAGTAAAAGTGGTGCTTGGACTTTGACTTTTTCTTTTTCTTTCAGTAGATGGATATGAGGAGATATCGATGGAAAATTGAGTCCTGAGTTGGGCAAAGCCAGGAGGTCCAAATACCTCCCTTTAATAAAATGGCATAAAAATACACCTCCCCACCTTTTCCCCCAACTAAAAACCCCACCTTATTAAATTCCCACATATAAACACGCTGCTAGGTAGAGCGCTGCCAAAGCCATCCCTTGGTCTCATTCAGCGGGATTTTCTTGTCCACACCCTATTAGGAAGTTCGAAACTCAAGAGTTTGAGAAGAGTTTTGAGTCACAGAGATGGGGAAAGGAGGAGGGGAGGAAGAGGAGGAGGAAGAGGAGGAGGATCTGGTTGGGAAAACAGCCTCCTCCTCCTCCTCCTTCTGCTGCCCTGAGAACAAATGGTATATTCATCAGTAGCTTCTTGCTGCCAGAGAGACTCCTCGAGGGAAATTCGGTGTAGAGTCAGACTACAGTACAACCCTCCCTTTAAAAGCCCTCCCCGCGGGTCTGAAAACCGTCTGCTCTATGTACACCTAGTAGCCTCTCGGGTGTGAGTGAGAGTAAGCGTGTGCATGCGCGCGTGTGAGTGTGGGTGAGTGCGTGTGTGAGTGCGTGTGTGTGCATGTGTGCCCGCCTTGCGTCTCCATCAGCCATGAGAGGCACGTCCTGCATCCGCTCCTGGCTCTGGCTGCTGCTGGCTGCCACGGCTCAGGTCTCCGGGCAGCAACCACAGGAAAGGTAACGAGCCTGGGGCAGAGGAGGCGCGTGGGGAGCAGTGGGAGGAAGGGGCTCCGCAGGGCAGCAGCCGCTGCCAATGCTGCTGCTGCTGCCGCCGCTGCCGCTCCTTCTGCGTGCCTAGTCTTTGGGGCGCACAGCCAATGCCTCTTCAGTCCCGGACCCTAGCGCTCCCGCCTTGCTCACTCTTCTAACTCACTGCGCCAGAAGCCACATTCTTAGCTTCTCTAGAGCCCCATGAGCAGGATCAGTATCCTGCGGGACAGTCAGCTCTCAGCCCGAAGCATCCCTCCCCACCTCTCTCTGGTCCACCACCGCTTGCTCCAGAGCCTCTCACAACTGTGCACCGGGCTAGTGCTTTCTCTGCCAGCGTCCCGACCCTCGGCACTCTGGCAAACTCCCTCGTGCCTCAGAGAGCCACTGGGGTCCCTGACCACCGTGGCAATCCTCTGCAGTCTGCCCCTCTCCTCTTCCCATCCCCCTCCAGCTTCTCTGAGTCCAGAGCTCTCACTCACCCCTCTCACTCCGAGCTAGACAAGCTTTCCTCCCGCCCCGTTTCTGCTCTTGCAAGCCGCTGGTGATATTATCATTAAACTAAATCCCCTCACCACTCCCGCAGTCCTCCCTCTCCCCCCTCCTCCAAGGGAAAAAAAAAAATCAACAGGGATTCCCAAATCCATGTGGCCACCTCTCTCTTTAATTTCCTTCTCTTCTGGGAACCTTTGCCCAGTGAGTGGTTTAAGCCCAGAGAAATAACATAAGCTGGACGAGAGAAATTCTGGGCATCATGCTGGGAGGTGAATTCATTTATTCCATGACTTCAAATGGTATCTGCTCCACTTAGGGGTGAGAGTCATGGTTTTGTCAGATTTTACCTGTAACCCACCTCTACCTCCACCACTGTCCTTTCCTCTATAGAAAATCCTCCTAATAGGAAAACCTCTAAAACAGGAGAGAAGGAGGAAATGTATCTGTCAGGTTCTAAGCGACACTGTCTTTAATGAGTTGCTTGCTTTCCTACTCGAAAAGCAAACTACTCTCTAGCACCTCCTCTTTTTTCAAAATAATCGGTAGAGACTGGAATTTTTTTTATACATAGGTGGAAGTTAATTGAACATTCTGAAGGACTTGATTTTTGCTACTTGTTTGAGTGCTTTCCCTAGCTTTGCTGTATTGTGATTAGGGCTGACTAAAGTGAACCGAATGCCCAGGAGCCAGGGTTTTTGAAAATATATGTGTGCATTGTGTGAATGCCCTTGTGTTTATTCATTTGCATCATGAACATTTTCAAGCTGGGATTAGTTATAGACAATGTTGGTAGGTTGTATTTCCAGGTGAAACTTTATTACTTTTTGTTGTTTTAATCTTCTCAGACCTGTTTTCACATGCGGTGGCATTCTATCTGGAGAATCTGGACTTATTGGCAGTGAAGGGTTCCCTGGAGTCTACCCTCCAAATAGCAAATGTACTTGGAAAATCACAGTAAGCATTTTAAATACTGTCTTCTTCTTGTGCTGGGCTGTTGAAAACAAGGAAGGACTGCTTTGTTTCCCTTCCAATGCTAGGATCTGTGCTGGGGGGCAGATACCTGGAAGAGTGAAATGCTGAATTGAGCTCAGCTCTTTGGAAGATTATTAATAGAAGTCCGGGTATTCTCTCAGTTTAAGGACTAAAGTGAATTATAAAGGATATGGGATAGGGCTTTGAGAATTACCTGATAAATTTTTAAAGTAGAAGTGTTGGTCAAATCCCATCTCCTCTTCACTCAACTTTCTGATACAGTATTAAGAAATGAGAACATTATTGAGAATTGTAACAGCATTGCTGGTTTTTCTCCTCTATCATAATCCTTCAAATTCATTGTGTTGACTTTGCTCCAAATAGATATGAGTGGAAGATGCTAATAAATGACCTTTATTTATATAGTACATTTTATATAGATGGCTTCATTTAATCCTATTGTTGATGATGATGATGATGATGACTTCTGTTCAAATCTTGTCTCTGCCATTTACTATCTGTGTGATCTTGGGCAAGTCATTTCACTTGCTAGAATCTGTTTCCTCACCTATAAAATAATGGATGGGACTAGTTGCCCTTTGAGGACTCTTCTCAGTTCTAGATCTAGAAGCCATGACCATGAGGAAGTCATCACCTCTCTAAGCCTCAGTTTGTAAATGAGGAGGTTAAACTAGGTAGCCTCCAAAATCTTTTATAGCACTGCATTCTATGAATAATTCCATGAGGTTAGTGCTATTATTATCCCCATTTTACAGATGAGGAAACAGCCTGATGGAGATTAAGGAATTTATCTAGGCTTATATGGATAGTAAGTGTCTGAGACAGGATTTGAACTGGGTCGACAAGCATTTATTAAGTCCCTACTAAAGGCCAGGCACTGTGCTAAGCTATGGGAAGACAAAGGAGATAAAAAAAAACAAGACACTCTCTGCTCCCAAGGAATCCAGGTCTTCCTGATGCCAACTTGAACATTTTTTCCATTGTGCTGTATTTCCTCTGTATCAAGGACAAAGGATAGTCCCTCACCTTGATATCTATGAGAAGAATAAAAAGGGTAGTATCCTATTGAAATCACCAGAAAAGGCATGCTACTAAAAAAAATGGAAGGAGAAACAAATGCAACCTGATGTGTTCGGTGTGTGTGTGTGTGTGTGTGTGTGTGTGCGTGTGCGTGTGTGTGTGTGTGTGTGTGTGTGTTTAAATTAGGCATTGGTTGCCTGTGCCAGGGAAGCACAATGAGTATAATGTTGAGTCACGGTTAGATCCTGGAAAAACAGAGACTGAGGCAACGTAAAAACATCTTATCTTTAACATCAGAACAAACACAGGAATTTTTGGTCATTTCCCCTTTTCCTTTGATAACCTCTGTATTTTCTTTTCTTTTCTTTCTTTTTTTTTTGTGTGTGGTTTCATTCTAAGAGTTACACAATACATCTTACTGAGTGTTTTCTTCATCCAGGATAACTTTACTCACTAAAACAGGCTGAATTCACACTGAACTCAGGACTCTCCATAAGATAGGAAGACAGATTCTAGAACTATACTCTTCACTTCTGTAGAAGCCATAGCCTGCAACGAGGCTTTTTCACTGAGAAAGCTCCCTGTGCAAGTGCCCTCCTATAAATAAACTTGTCTCTCATCCATTGTGAAGATTTTACTAGACCTAGATAAATATCTTTCTATGGTCAGTTCTTGAGCTTGATAGGCTGAAAGAGAATCTACAAGACAGAAATATAGAATATGAAGAAAAGACAATGGTTTCCTGGTATCAGTGTGCCAGGAAATGACTTGGAACTAAGCATGAATTAGAAATGTGATTCTGAGAAAAGCTTAAATGATGCAATTTTTACATTTGCCTTGAATTGTTATTAAATGTGTTAAATGTTAAGAAGTAAGGGGCAGTAAGTGGATGAGAGAAATTAAATTGTGCTTTGAAGCTTTAGTGTGGTTAAAAAAAAGTACTTGCCTTTGGAATAATTACAGAAAATAAGATCTAGCAAGATCTAAGGTTTGCAAAGTATCTTACAAACATTTGATCCCCATAACATCTCAAAATAAATACTACCATCTCCTCCATTTCTCAGATGAGAAAATGGAGGCTTAAAACTATTTAAGTGATTTGCCCACAATCTTAAAGCTAGCAAGTATCAGAAACAGAATTCCAATGCAGATCTCTGACTCCAAGAACAGCTCTTTCTGTTACACCATTGCTGCTTCTCTAGAGAAAGGAAGTGAAGTTTGATGTTGCATCAACATCTGAATATGAGAGCTTCTGCTGGAAAAGACACTGCTTTGGAGAGGTAGTGTTAGGGTGTGGGGGTGGGCAGGATAGACATCCAGCTTGGTAAGGATGGTTTATTGCTTCATATCCAGTGGGTGAGGTGGCACAGTGCCCCTCCTCACAGTATGCTTCAGTCTCTGTAACTAGCTCAAAATGTTTTTAAAATATTTCCATTTGCTATTAAAAGAGTCTTTGCAACTGTGCCTACACTGTTATACAAATTACTTGGATAGTAGGATAAATGGAAGAAAAAGGAGAAGGAAGAAATGGAGAGGAAAGAAGGAAGAAAAAGGAAGAAAGGGTGGAAAAAGAAAGGAAGGAAGGAATGGAAAGGAAGGAAAAAAGCAAAAAGAACAGAAGGAAGGTTAATTAAGCACTTACTACATGCTGAGAACTATGGATACAGATAGAGAAGTAAAGATAGTGTGTGCATTCATGGGATTTACAGTGTAATATGGGAGCATTCTAATGGCCTAAGAGAGAGCAAGTAACTAGCCCAAGGTCACTGAGTGAGTTCTTTGGGAAAGCCAGGACATGAACCCAGATTTTCTGACTGAATCCAAAATTCTTTCCACTCCATCTTCCTGTCACTTTAAAAGAATACAGTTGTGGTTTTCCCAGTTCAGACTAGGTCAGACCCTCTTAGCTAAGAACATTAGGGTGATTGCCACACAGGAATCCTCTTTCAAAGATACAGTAGTCTTAGAATGCATGAGCCATGTAGTACAAATAAGTACACAAGCTGCTTTTTAGAAGACACACAAAAAGCATTGAAGAGAGTGTTTGATTTTAGGCAATAAAGTTTGTGCTCTTTCAAAAGGATTTCACTTTGATTTCTTGCTACAAAAACAGCTGCTCTACTCTGAGACTGGGAAGTAGAGTTCAGTATGTGCTCTTGGTTGCTGCTCTAGCCTTGGCTTCATTGAATCACAGGGGTCCTCTCACTTGGCTGCCACAGAGGATTCTGCTGGGCAGCTTTAATTTTCTGGATAGTTCTAATTTATTTGTAACCCTTCAGTGTGATTCAATAGACATTTATTAAGCCCCTAATACATGCAAAGCACTGTCCTTGGTACTGTGGGTACAAAACCAAACCAAATCAGCAACAGTATACAGTTCCTTCCTTTGAAGAACTTACATTCCACTAGAAGGTTACAGTATGTACACAGATAAAGAAACAACATAATTGGGGGTGAGACAGGGCACTAGGGACAGGGTGGATTAGGAAAGATTTCTTCTGGTAGGTGGGTGCCTGAGCTGAACCTTGAAGGAAGGTAAGGCACCTGAGAGGAGGCGGTAAGGAGGGAATGCACACTAGGCTTGTGAGGAAGCCTGTGCAAAAATGGGAAATGAACTGCTGGGTTTAGGGAGCAGCCAAAAGACCTGTTTGGCTAGGACATAGAGGTCATGAAGTCTGGAAAAGTAGGGTAGAACAAGAGTGCTGTAAATGGCAGAAGGACAAGTTTCTTTTTTATCCTGGAAGTAAAAGAGAGCCACTGGAGAATTTTTAGCAGTAGAGTAACACGGTCAGACTTGTACCCTAGGAAGAAGTATTTTGATGGATATATTGTTAGGAAGATGTCTTGACTGGAGAGGGAAAAGACTGGGCTCAGAGAGACTATTACAGTGGTCCAGATGAAAAGTAATGAGGACTAGAATGAAGGAAGTGGCCATGGAAGTGGAGATAAGGGGACAGATGCAAAATATGTTGTGGAGGTAGATTCAGCAAGGACCAGGGCTAACTCCCTGATTGTAAACGTGGGTCCATAAAGAGGAGTGAGGTTCCATAAGTCAGAGGATAAGGTCAGATGGGTATCTAGTTCTCCCTTTCTGACTCCTCAGTATGTTCTACAGAGCAGCAAAGATGGGGCAGGGGTGGGAGTGGGTAGCGGATCTTTCTTACCATAGCTCCCCTAGATTCTGGGAAAATAGATGGAGTGGTAGATTCAGGTATAGCTTCCAGCCTACAGAGACACAAGCTAATTTTGTTTTCCAAGCATTTATGAATGCAGCTGGGAAGTGGTAGCAATCACATGGAGACCTAGAAGACACTTGGAGGCAGTCATGCCTCCAAACAAAGCCTAATGTCCATGTTTGCTGCCATATAAGTAATGTTACTATAGAGCAACTTAGCAGAAGACTGTGTCCTGCAGGTTGGAGGCCCCTCTTTCAGTGATGGTGATAACAACAACTCGTTTACATAGTGCTCTAAAGATTACAAAGTGTTTTCCTTGAACAACATACAAAATAACTACAGCAGTGAGAAAGCAACAGAACTTAATGTTCCATAATTATGACAAACCCAACCACAAGGAAGAAAAGAGAAAACGTACTTCCTTTCTTTACAGAGATGGAGAACCATGGCCATCAAATACTACTTATACTATCAGACGGGTGATAAGTTGGTTAGTTTTGCTGAACTCCTTCTCTCCCCTCTCTTATTTCTTGTTTTTTTGTTTTTTTAGTTTTTGCTACATGACATGGTTCTCTGAGGATGAGGGAATAGGTTGCAAATGACAATGGTACAGAAACAAAATATCAATAAAATTTTTAAATGAAAAAACACAAAATATTTTCTTTACAACAGTCATGTCAAGTTACCCATTTTTATGACTCAGTAAACAAAGATTCAGGGCAACTAGGTGGTACAGTGGGTAGAGCACTGGGCTTGGAATCAGGAAGATTCATTTTCATGAGTTCAAATTCACCTCAGATACTTTTTAGCTTTGTGACCCTGGACAAGTTACTTAACCCGATTTTGCCTCAATTTCCTCATCTGTAAAATGAGCTGGAGAAGGAAATGGCAAACCACTCCAGCATCTTTGCCAAGAGAAGCCCAAATGCGGTCATGAGGAATCTGAAATGACACAACAGCAACAACAAAGAGGCAATATGACATAGTAAAGAGAGGGCCAGCTGGCCATGGAGTCAGGTAGACCCCAGGCCAAGTTCTGCCTCTGACTGTGACCACACACAAATCAGTTTGTCTCTCAGACCCCTAGACAATTGCCTAAGGAGTTTCCACAAGGGAACCTCCCTTCACTGATGCAATCAAAGGTCCAGATTAAAATAAATAAACAAAAGGACTCGAGTCTCCCAGAAGTTAAGGGATCACATTTCATTCATAGCAGGGTTTTTTTTTTTAAATAAATTCCAGATTTTTTTCTGACCTGAAAAAAAAACCCTTTAGGTTTCCGTGGGGTATTGGCAGCCAGGAGTATTTAATTTGTGATGCTTACAGATAAATGACTTACGAAGGGACAGGACTAGCTCGTTCTGTCTCCTAGACTTGGATGGCCCTGCTATCCTTAGATATTACAGATTTATGATGCCAAATCTTTTTCAAAAATGGATTGTCAGAAACTAAAGGGTGATCTTGAGGGTCAGAAGATATTCCACTGATTGTGCCACCATTAATTTATTGCAGGATCTTGGGCAAATCTTTCCAGATTTGTATGCATTGGTTTTCCTATCTCGAAATTATTCACTTGCTGAGCTGGTTGCTAAAATGGGCAGCAAAATATTTGCTTTCTTTACATAAGAGGAACAATATGGTTGTGTTTTTTTTTTTCTTAAATAGAACTAAGGAACATGAGTAAAATGAGATCTAGCTGCTCTAGGCTTGTCCAATCAACACTATTCAGAATAGACTTGCATGATAGTCATGTCAGCTGAACTATGTTTATAGCAACTATGCAAATTAGATTGATTCTGAGGCCTGGAGGCTTCCTATGAAGATGGCAACAGGCAAATAAGAATTTTAATAAAGTAGATTACACAACCTACAACTTAATCAGGTGGGAGTCCTAGAGCAGCTGTTGATTTTACTATTACTGGGGTGACATTGGCAATAATGACTAAGATGAATAAAAGCTTATGGGATTGTAGATTTAGAATTGGAAGGGACCTTAGAGATTTATTAATTTATTCTACAAGCATTTATTAGGTACATATTAGATGCAAAACCTCCTTTTAGGTATTGGGGACACAAAGACCAAATTTTAAAAACCATTCCCCAAGGACCTTAAATTCTACAGAGGGCATATGCCACTTATACATATTAAATAGTGTAAGATAATTTGAGGAATGAGAACATTAATGGTTTAGGACAGAAGTCCTTAATGTGGTATCTGTGGATTTTGTTTCATATTTTAATATTAATAAATTATTATATTAATATGAAACTGCATTGTTAAATTAATGTTAATACTTTTGTTGTACCAATATAATTGTTTTTCTTTATGGTCTTAGGTACTTTATTGTATGCATTTAACATATTCTGAGGAGTCCATAGGCTTCCCCAGACTGCCAAAGTGATCAGTGCCAAAAAGAAAAGGTTAAGAACCCTTGGCATAGGGGTCAGGAAAGACTTGAGCTTTAGAGGAAGTGGAGTTCAGAGAAGATGTATACTCCAGGCATCTCAGACAGCCTATGAAAACGTATGGTGGCCAGAAATGATCGATTTCAACATCTCAGTGTTACAGATGAGGAAAATGAAGCCCTTAGTTATTAAGTGCCTTGTCCAAAGTAACACTGGTCCTGAGTGGTAGAAGCAAGATTCGCACTGAGACCCCCTGAATCCAAAGTCAATGTTCATTCTGCTTTTCCCACCCTTGGTAGATGTAGACTTGACTCATTAACAAGTCAGGTTTAAAAATTAAGTGCATATGATAAACGCAGTGACAATAAGAGTTATAGTTGAATCATATTGAAAGTGCTCAGCAGTATTTGCATAAGGGTTCACTTAGAGTTTTTAGTTCAGTTTGAGAGATTTGTAAGTGAATTATAAAAATTTTCTTGGTCTAAAACAGCAGTTCTCAACCTGTGGGTTATGTTCAATTTGTAACAATGAAAATACATCCTGCATATCAGATAGATTCATAACAGTAGCAAAATAACAGTTATGAAGTAGCAACAAAAATAGTTTTATGGTTGGGGGGGGTCACCACAACATGAGGAACTGTATTAAAGGATCACAGCATTAGGAAGGTTGAGAACCACTGGTCTACAACATGGCATACAAGTGTTCATCCCCTAAGCATCTCCCACCCACCCCATCCACTTTCATGTAAGTAGTGTGGGAGTGAAGCTAGGTGGCATAGTGGACAGACTGCCAGGTCTGGAGTCAGAAAGACCTGAGTTCAAAGCCAAGCTCAGACACTTAGTAGCTGTGTGGGAAGTCACTTAACCTTGTTTGCCTCAGTTTCCTCACCTGTAAAATGATCCGGAGGAGGAAATGACAAACCATGGCAGTAGCTTTGCCAAGACAGCCCCAAATGGCATCACAGTCAGACATGAATGAAATGACTGAGCAACAACTACAAAGTATGGGAGGGCCAAGAGTCAGAATATTTTTACTTTTTGTCAGAAAGGGAAGAGACATTTTTCCATATCTAAATGCTCTATGAAGCAAAAATATCAAAGGAAATGGGCTGAATAATTTCAAAATAAAGCAGAAGTAAAACACTAAGAATTTAGACGGCCAATAACTGGCATGCCCATAAGATAATGGTGATGCCTACGGTCTGCCCCTCAGGATGGTGGCCAAGGTAGGAGGAGGGCTGAAGGTCATTGGAGCTATGGAGGAAGGTGCACTGAGAGGCCTGAATACTAGGAAGGTGATAATAAGCTGCTAAGGTCACATCACCAAGAATAGGAACAGCTGGACACAGACCAGGAGAGATGCAGGCTTTAGTCTGGCTTCTGACATCCACTAGCTGTGTGACCCAGCAAACCAGTTCCTCTCTGAGTATCCCATGAACTTATCCACAAGATGAGGATTACAATTACTCTAATACCTCCCCCACAGGATTGTGATGAAGAGCAAATGAAATAATTGTGTATGTAAAGGGCTTTGTAATAAAGGACAGATTTTAGCATTATTACAATGTCACACCATCAGTTCCTTTGAAAGTTCATCTTTTTAAAAAATTATTTTTAATTTATGGAATAAAACAAGTATTTCTGTAACATAGCACAATAAAGAAAATGATTGCAAGTGAAACCACAAAGCTACCACACACAACTTGCTATTCCTTTCAAATATACAACTAAATGATCCCATCGTCTCTCTAAAGATGCTTAATTAAACAATCGCCAATTCAAGGCACCTCTAGTCCCCTTGACTTGTGCAAGTTGAGTGCTCTTGGGTGTTAAAGTCATAATCCTGATTCCATCACATCGTAGCCTGTGGCCTAGATCACTGCAGAAGAGAGGCTCAGGATTCACGAGGGTCAGGTTCAGTTCTGAGAGCTTCTCAGTGGTCGTATTCATGGGCTCCGCTTATCTGCCCAAGGTTTCCCCAGGAACATCAGGATCTGACGTGTCTGCCTAAGCGCCCTTAGCTCCCATAGAACCACATAGACTAACACAATATTAAATAGGCAACTAAGGAGCATGAGGAATCGAGTGTTGGACTTGGTATCAGAAGGACTTTGAATTCAAATAGTGCCTCAGACACTTATCAGCTGTGTAATCCTGGTGAGCTCTTTAAAATGGGGATATTGTAATAACATCTGTTTCACAGAATTGTGTCTCAGCATCAGCTTTGCAAACCCTGAAACACCATATGAGCATTATGATATTGTGACAACATAGGTTACTTTTGTTTTGGGTTTTGTTTTTTTTTTGAGGATTTGTCCACATTAACCAGAACAGAATTGGTCTCTAACCTCTAGCTTGAGCCACATAAAGCTGTGTTACATAAAGGAGAGTCTCTTTAATTTCAAAGTGAGAAAATTTCACTTTAATTTCAAAGTGAGAAACCTTTGCAATCTGAAGTCCTCCTGAGGAGGACTTGCTGGGGCAAGGCAATGCTTTATATACATATATGACATATATACACCATGATATAACTATGATTAGCAGTTTTCATTGCATTCTCATACATGGACAACGCAAGCTTCCTGGGTCTGGTGCAAACAGTCTCCAAGTTGATTGTCTCATAGACACAAACAGAACCAGAGTTAGTGTGGTGGGAACAGGAGTACAGTACCTGGTTCAGTTCACTTAGCAGTTGCAAGAACAAGGATTGTGAGAATGTTAAAGGTGTGATGTATGGCTTTCAGGTCCCTGGGAAATATAGAGAGCAGTGAACACCTGGTGCTGGTCAAAGCAATACACTTAGCCAGAGAGTAAAGAACTGTTGTTATGCCAATCTCCGTGCACAGCCTGCTTACTGGGCCTTAATTCTGGGAAACAGGATGTCTCCAAATATCTTGACACCCACAAATAGCCAAAATGGCCCCCCTTCCCTGTCTTCCTTTTCGGGTGGGCCTCTGCCCTTCCCTTAGGAACCTATGCAATCCTCGAGACTTAGAAGACCACCTTGGTATACCATCTTATCCCTTTGCAAGGGGAAAGAACTTGAAACTGCAGGGAGTGAGGAGACCCCACAGTCCATGTGACTCACGTTACCAGCAAAGGGAGCCATCTGGGTGGTTGTTCCAAATTATGGCTCCTTGTTGGGCAGATCCTAATTCCCTTCACATCTCTGTCTAGTGGAGGCCACTTTTCTCTTGGGTACTAAAGGATTCCCTGGAGGGAACAGAGGTGAATCCTTAGTATATAGGCCCTCTTCCCTCTATGTTTGACCCTCACCAGAAGGAATTCTTGCAGGCTCAGCTATATGAATTTTATCAGCCATGAGGAGTCAATTCAATGTTCCTCCTTGATGTCAAAGCTAAGAATTTGAATCAATGCCAAGTCTATGGGGCAATAAGGACCCAGGAAAAGGGAAATTTATACCTATCTCTTGTCAAAGAAGCTCAAAAGTGCAAAGGAGTTTATCATGCTCTTTCTAGGGGTAGTCACTTGCCAGAGCACTAAAGTTGTATGACTAGGGTGGGGTGACCAGAAATTTGTCCCAAAACTCTGAATTTAAAGGATGCTGTCAGTTCTTGGGGTCCTCCAGGAGCATGGAAGCAAGGGAGCTCAGTTTCTAGTTAGCAAGGATAATTAGTGACATAGGAAACTAGCCGGTAGGAGGCTTGGATTAACTCCTCCCCTGCTCCATTGGCTCTCCCTGTCATGGGACAGTGTCTCAGCTGAGGGGTCCTTCTCTTGAACACCACTCGAGGTGTTTGCCTCAAGTACAAAAACTTCCACTTATGCCTTTGCCCCACATTGTCTTGTTCAATTTAAATGACATTGACATCCAGTCCAGAGTAATACTTACTGGACTGAAAGGGTGCTAATGTTCCTTTCATCTAGTCATTCATCCTATTCAGTTATTTTTGAACTGATGTTCAAGTAAGATCCAGCCTTTGCACGGTGCCTGGAAGGAGGTGCTTATAAATGTTTATTGACTCATCTTGAAATAAGATCAGCCCTATCTGTATGCAGCAGTGAATTCAGCCAGAAACTTGGCTTCTCAGCCATTTGATTATACCCGAGGGCAAAGTAATTGGGTCCAAGCTCACAGTAAGTATTCCTCCTTGCTTTCTATGACCACAGCAGAGGAGATAGAAGGGAGGAATGTTGGCCTTCACCGCAGACTTCCTGGCCACAACTGCACTGGAGAATTTAGAACTTTGCAAAGATTGGAATTTCAGTGTTGACTGAGATTTGGTTTTTTTTTTAAGTGCAAATATTTCCATTATAAGAACTATTTTTAGAAGCTTAAATAGTGCTCCACACCACTTGTCCCAACCTCATTAATTAATACCTGATTCACAAACAAAACTGACCACAATTAGCAGAGAAATTCTCTTTGATCCTGGGAATGATTTTTCAAAAAGCGAACAAGGTAACTCCAACGTTTCTTTAAAAAAATTGATTCACAGATTTGATGGCAATGAGATTGAACTGTAGATAATCCTTAATTGACATTAATTTATGGCCTGGGCAAATTAAAAGATGACTTAAAGATAACTTTAAAAGGAACGGAAGGTTTTTTTTGTTTGTTTTTTACCAAGGATCCAATCTTTTGTGTACATGGACTTATGCCTGCTGGCTTTTAAGAAGAGCCTAATGCTTTTTTTTTTTATCTATAAAGAATGGAAGGAATGAAGGAAAGAAAAAAACATTTATTATGCATCTGCTTTATGCCAGCCACTGTGCTAAATGCCTTACAAATATTATCTCAACAACCCTGTGAGGTGGGGGCTATTATTATCCCCATTTTGAATTTGAAGAAACTGAGGCAGATGGATGTTAAGTGATTTGACCAGAATAGCACAACTAGTAATTGTCTCAGGTCTTCCTGACTCCAGACCCAGGGCTCTATCTACTGCACTACCTACTTGCCTCCAAAATTAAAAAAAAAAGACAAAAAAATAAAGCCTTTTTAAAATTGACTCCTTTGTCAGACTACTTGTACATTCAATGCTCTACTCAGGCAGATGTCCAGAAAATGATTCAGGGGGCAGGCAGATTGAGATGGAACCAGTCATAAAATCTTCAATAGGTTTCTCAAAGTGAGAGGCTCTGTATGTACTCAACGAAAGTGATTTCTAGCATTGGCAGAACAAAGGGTGATGAAATCTCCTTTCTGAGGCTCACTGGCTTCGAGATCCTGGGCAAGATATTCATTTATTTGGGCTCCAAATATTGGGGGATTACACACTCCCTGAGTGTGCTGGACTCTCAGGTTTGTGGTCAGGAGCACAGAGAAAGGCATAACTACCAAGAGGTAGCCTAGCTCAGTAGGAAGGGCAAAGGCTCTGGA
>CM053600.1:166685043-166751785 GCA_028646575.1 Pseudocheirus occidentalis | reverse complement strand
CATATAGGATCTACAAATACCTTCACATTAACATTAGTCAGGTTGTAAAGCAGGATTATAACCAGTGGAGTGAACAATGAAAAAGAGGAAACAAAACAAAACAAGAGAAAGAGAGAGCAAGTAGTTTTCTTCATTCATACTCGGTAGTTCTTTCTCTGGTTGTGGACATCCCTTTGCATCATGAGTCTTTCAGAGTTGTCCTCTAATGTTGTATTGCTGAGAGGAGCCCAGACTATCAAAGTTAGTTATCACAGATACAATGTGTCTGTAATTGTTTACAGTGTTCTCCTGGTTCTGTTCTCCTCACTCAGCATCAGTTTATATAATTCTCTCCAGGTTATTATGAAGTCTGTCCTCTCCTCATCTCTTATAGCACAATAGTATTCCATCACATTCATATTCCACAACTTGTTTAGCCGTTCCCCAATTGATGGGCATCCCCTTGGTTTCCAATTCTTTGCTGCCCCAAAAGAGCTGCTATGAATATTTTTGTACATACAGGTCCTTTTCCCACTTCTATGATCTCTTTGGAATACAGTCCTAGAAGGGGTATTGCTGGGTCAAAGGCACTTATTTATAGCCCTTTGGGCATAGCTCCAGATTGCTCTCCAGAATGGTTTAATCAGCTCACAACTCCACCAACAACGAATTAGTGTTCCAATTTTTTTCACATCCTCTTTAGCATTTATCATTTTTCTATTTTGTCATCTTAACCAATCTGACTGAGGTGAGATGTGGTATCTCAGAGTTGTATTGATTTGCATTTCTCTAATCAATAGTGATTTAGAGCATTTTTTAATATGCTTATAGATATCTTTTCATTTCTTCTTGTCAAAATTGTTCATATTCTTTGACCATTTATCAATTGGGGAATGACTTGTATTCTTACAGATTTGACTCAGTTCTCTGTGTATTTTAGAAATGAGGCCTTTGTCAGAGACATTGGTTGTAAAAGTTCTTTCCCAATTTTCCACTTCCCTCTTAACCTTGGTTACATTGGCTTTATTTGTACAGAAACTTTTCAATTTAATGTAATGAAAATTATCCATTTTATATTTCATAATGCTCTCTAACTCTTCTTTGGTCATAAAATCTTCCCTTCTCCATAAATCTGATAGGTAAACTATTCCTTGCTCTCCCAGATTACTTACAGTATCAGCCTTTATACCTAGATCATGCACTCATTTTGACTTGATTTTGGTATACGGTGTAAGATATTGATTTATGCCCAGTTTCTGCCATTCTATTTTCCAGTTATCCCAGCAGTTTTTGTCAAGTGAGTCCTTTTCCCAGAAGCTGAGGTTTTGGGTTTATCAAACAGTAGGTTACTATAGTTATTGACTGCTGAGTCTCATGTACCTAATCTATTCCACTGATCCACTACTCTATTCCTCAGCCATTACCAAGTAGTTCTGATGATTGCCGCTTTATAATAGAGATTAAAATCTGGTACGGCTAGGCCACCTTCCCTAGCACTTCTTTTCATTAATGCCCTTGATATTCTGGACCTTTTGTTCTTCCAAATGAATTTTGTTACTATTTTTACAGATGAGAAAGAAGAGGCTCAGAGATGATAAATGACTTGCCTGCAGTCACAGGCCTTGTAAGAGTCAGAGGTAGAATTTCCCCACTTCAAGCTCAATGCTTTATCCACTTATTATTATATCCATTATTATTATAATATCCACAGATATTAATGCAAACTGCATCAATAAGGTTCAAACTGAGAAATTCCTGGAAAGAACAACCAATATCTTTTTTTTAAATAAATAGATTTGTTTATTTACTTTTAGTTTACAAGATTCACTTCCACAATCTCTTGAGTTTCAGTTTTTCTCCCTTCCTTTCCCCCCCCCCCCATAGCAACTTGGAATCAAGTATAAGATCTGCAAATACTTTCACATTTGACATTAGTCTGGTTGCATAGAAGGGTGAAAATCCAATATCTTAAGAAAATAAATGGAATATCTACTCAGAAGTGGACTTAAAGTACCCAAAAGGAAAACAAAAATGCCACTGATCTTTATTTGTCCATCTTAACTCACCACATTTAGAAGCTAATTAGGAGACTAATTATTAATCACAAAATTTTTCTTTATAAAAAGGGCCCTGATGATATTTTTCTTCAATCAAGTTTTCCTTTTTATTATTGTTATAAAGATGAGACACTTCTTAAAAATGGAATAGAGAATTTGGTTGAATCGACAGTACTACAACATATACACCTAATGAAATCTTGAAGTGATTTCAGGCTTTGGATTAAAGCCGTAGAGTCCAAACCCCCATCTACTTTCCTCACCCTACACTCTCATACGGGGCTGTTCTTTAGGAAGGGATGGGTAGCTTCAAGCTGGAGTCTCTACTTCCAATAGTATTACCTCAAGCCCCTACCCTCAGCAATCAAGTACATAAAGGCAATTATGGTTGAGAGACAAAAATCTTTCATCTGGAGTCAGATGACCCGAACTCAGATCTCCTCTCGGCTATTTACTGAGTGACCTTTGATGACTTGTTTTCCCTCTCTAGTCTTCAGTTTCCTCATGTGCAAAAATATGAGATCAGAATCAATGGGAGATAAAACATAGTACAAATCGGGAATCAGATGACTCAAGTTCAAATTCCAACTTCTGTAACCTTGGAGAAGTCTCTACATCACTCTGGGCCTTCTGTTTCTTTAACTATAACATGAGAGGATCAGACAAGATAGGTCCTAAAGACTAGACCTGGAGACTCTAGGGTTCTGTAGGAAGGAGTTGTAAGGCCCTATAAATCCCATAAATTCCGTGATCAATGGGGAATCAATGCATGGAATAAAATGGTATTTTCTACAGCACAGAAGGAAAGCATTGAAGAAGCAAGAGCAGCTTAACAGGCAAGGTCCTGTCCCAAGAGGCAAATGCTGATGGGCAGACAGACATAACAAAGCTATCGGGTCCTCTGCACAGTTGCCTAATGACCCCGCATTGAGTTATCAGCAGGCCCTAGTACTAGTTAAAAAAAAATTAAGCTTACTAAGGAAATTAAATAGATTATTCTATTCTCTTATTCTCAGCTCTTCCAAGGTTTCCCATGCCCTAACCTAGCTCTAATGAAGTAATTTCTTCAGGGACTTCACAGAGTTACTCTCAACCTCTCTTCCAAGATGGCCACTATGAGAGAACAGTGATGGCATTGAATGCAATGGAACCTCCTTCTTATTTCCCATATTTAGCAGCCAGTAATGCTTTGACCATACCTGGCCTGTCTTTGGAAAGTTCAAAGCTCCACTGCTAACACTAGGGTTTTCTTCCTTTGAAAAATGGCCTTTGATAATGCCTTTCCCAAATTCAAACGGGTTGTTCTTTTATCATAGCTTAAAAGAAAGCATTTCTACTAAATGAAATATGGAATTTTGCTGAGTTAATATTATAGTGGGTAAATCCCAGGAAAGCTGGAAGTAATTTAAAACCTGGATAAAAAGGGATTGAGAGCCCCATTCCCTTCTCATTTCTTGTCTTCCCATTGAGTTATTCTTTGGAAGGGAAAGGAGACTTCCCACTAAAATATGCACTATAGGATTAGAGCAGATATTTTGGCAAGCTATTTATTATTTTTATCTGCACAACAGTTGTACAAAAGAGCACTGACATTTTTAAAGTGCGTGACTTTGATTTCTGGGTACTCGTTTTTGGAAATGTTGGAGTAGATTCAATATTCAGTATCGAGTATTTGTTAAGCACTCACCTGTGTGCTAAGCACTAAGAATACCAAGGAAGGCAGAAACACCAAGGAGAACAAATTTGAGATCCCAGCCTCTGAGAATAGAGAAGCCCAGTGTAGGGGGAAATCCAGTTCAGTTCAACAGACTTTTAAAAAGCTCTTGTGTATCCGCTATGTACAATAGACATCTAGGTATCTCAAAAGGACTTCCAGATTGGAAATCAAGAGGCCTGGCTTCGAATCCCAGCCTTGACTAGCCCTCTAGCTGTGTGTCCATAGGCATGTCACTTATAGTTTTCTGAGCCTCAGTTTCTTTGACTTTAAAATAGCCATAATATTACTTGAACTACTGACCTCACAGGGTTGGTGTGAGGACCGATCTCAGACTGGGTCCTGTGATTTCATTGTCACAGGGAGCCCCTAACAAAGAAATGACTTTATCGGATCGTGGGTTGAAAGCCCAAAGAGACCGTAGAAACTATCCAATAAAACCCCTTGATTTTTCAGATAAGAAAACTGAGACTCAGAAGATTTAAATCACTTGCCCTGAGTGCCATAGGAAGTGTGTCTGAGATGGGATCTGAATCCAGCTTCCCTAGCTACAGTGTTAGCACTCTATTCCGTACAGACGACCAAGTCTTCAACTTCATTTTAATAAGTTTCTAGGACACCAAAATGTGAAGTGTCTTGTTAGGGCCACATAGTTCAAATCCAGCCTCAGACACTTACTAGCAGTGTGATGCTGGGCAAACCACTTCATCCTGTTTGCCCCAGTTTCCTCATCTGTAAAATGAGCTGGAGAAGGAAATGGCACAAACCACTTCAGTACGTTTGCCAAGTAAACTCCAAATAGGATCACGAAAAGTCAGACACAACTGAAAATGATGAATACAAGCAAGTAAATGAGGGAGCAGTTCTGTTCGTTGGCTGTGGCAACTTCAGAGGTGAATTGAGCAGGACAATTAAAAAAAAATGTTCTCAAGGTGATTCCTGAAACCATGTAGGGATGACTCAGAGGCTGGCTCTCCAGATACCATGTCCTGCTGCCTCTGCTGCGAACCTTAACACACTATAGAAATGCGTTATTATTATATGAATTTGTGGGAAATGCTAGGGAGAGAAGAGAGTTTGACTCGCCTCATAGATAACTTTGTAAACGTACTGGGCCTGTTTTCATAGACATAGGGGGTCTGATTTCTTTGCCTTTCCTGGTCTGAGTGAAGCATTTATGCTTTAAGTGTTCCAAAGCCCAGGACCTCATACCTCTTCACAGGTGATCTTGCCAAGAGTCTCTATGACTGAGAGAGCAGGCCTTAATCTTCTTGGGTTGGGTAAGGCTGCTGGTAAGGAAGTGAAACAGGATGACTCCTTCATGCAATGAGTGGAAACAAAAGAAAAAAATAATTATAGACTCCTAGATCCAGAAAATACCTTTAAGATTAACTGACTTAATCTCCTCTTTTTACAAATAGACCTAGAAAGTTGAAATGATTTACTTGAGGTCGTAGAACAGGTAACTGACAAAAACAGAGCTGGAATCCAGGAGTTGGTGTTTTTTTTTTAATCCTAATCTAGTGCTCTTTCTACCTTTCTACTGGTCTTATTTGTCTTCTATGAACAATAAAGTATCTTCCAAAAGTGGCCCTTTGCTCTCCTTGCTCCCCTTGTTCCAAACAATTAAAAAAGAAAAATGCTGCTGCCCCCTTTGGTTCTTCTAACCATTCTCTTTTGTAAGGTTAACACCTCTGCTCATTCTTTGCTTTACCCCTTCCTAAAATATTCTTATATATCTGGGTCACTCATCTTCATTTGTTCTTCCGTATGTGTCCTTTCCTCCATCTTTTGCAAATATACTTTTTTGAGGTTTTGAATAATATTTTATTTTTCCCAACTACAAATAAAAACAATTTTTAATGTTCATTTTTTTGCACATATACTTGTAAAATCTGAGCTCAACAGAGCTCTGCCTTCACAGCCATACTCCCTCTACGGTTTCTTTAAATGCTTCCCCTTTTTCTTTCTCCTTGGCGTAATTTTTCTTTGCATTGTTTAGAGGTCTCAGTTTTAGAATGCCCCCCTCCACTCCCACCCATGAGATTATACCCATATTTTCTCTTAAACTTTTGCTTTCTTTTTTTCTAAAGGTTAATACATTCTATAGTCTTGGCTGGGATTTTCTTCATTCTACATTACAAAATCAAAGACGACACAGGTATTATTCCCCCAAATTCCTGTCATTGACAGCTTTTCCTTCATACTTATAGCTATATTAGAAATGAGAATTCTGGGGCAGCTAGGTTGTGCAGTGAATAGAGCACCAGACCTGGAGTCAGGAGGACCTGAGTTCAAATACAGCCTCAGACACTTAACACAAAATAACTAGCCATGTAACCCTGGGCAAGTCACTTAACCCCAACTGCCCTACCCTCAAAAAAAGAAAAGCAAGAAATGAGAATTCCTGGGCAACTAGGTGGTGCAGTGAATACAGCACTGGCCTGGAATCAGTGTTCAAATCCGACCTCAGACACTTAACAGTTACTAGCTATGTGACCTTGGGAAAGTCACTTAACCTCAATTGCCCCGTCTTCCCCCCTAAAAAAAAAAAGAAATAAGAATTTCTCTCATCACTTCTTCTGCTTTCTGAGAGATGGAATTTCCATCACTGCTCTATACTATCCTTGTGACAATTTTATCATCTGTAATGGGAAAGCATCATCTATATCTTCTATCTGCAAAAGTATACTGCCTTGAGCAGCAGCACCCCTGAGGGCCACAAGCCAAATTATAATGGAATTAGGAAATATTTAATAAAATAAACAAAAATACAATAGAATATAGATATCGTTAATATGTGGTTTTCTAAGTCAACATACTGCCTTTGAGGATCTTTAGGTATGGTTTAGCAGGCCCATTTCTATTTGAACTTGACATCACCAGTTTATATTTGTAGAATCATACGTTGACTTCTGTTTTTCCCTCTTTTTACCTTCACTCAAATGCTCTCTTGGAAATTCAACCCAACAGTGTGTTTTCTCTTCCTTTTGCTACCATTTGCGATTTCCTTCTCCCTTTCCTTCCCTTTAATGTTCCTGTAGACTACTTACTATATAGCTTTATCCTCCCACCATTATCCCACATCTATGTCTCATATGTCCCCACCAGAAGCTTAAAACCAAGGGCAAAGGTGAGGAAAGGAAGTAGCTCCTGATTCCTGCTGCAGTGTGGTTCAATGTATTTCTAGTCTTCCAAGCTGGATTCCGTTGTCCCGAAGATACATTGTTCCATAAATACTAATAGTATTTATGTAGCACGTTAAGACTCTCAAAGTATAGTTATTATCCTTCTTGATTCTCATAACAACTCTGAGAGGTACATGCTACCATTTTCTCCATTTTACATGAGAAGAAACTGAGGCATATAGTCTAATTGACTCACCCAGGTTTAGTAGCTAGTTGGTGGTTAGTTAACAACTAGTAGCTAGTTAGTATCAGAGTCAGGATTTTGAACTCCAGTCTTGCTGTTTCCAAGTCCAGAACCATATTCACTTCATCACACAGCTGCTTATATGTCTCCAATACTTCAGAATATTTTTAGTTTCATTGACATGGCCATTCCCTCCATTAGCACCCATCACAGCTCATCAATGGCTTGGGAAATAGCCTATATGAATTTCTGTGGTCAAAAAAAGCCATCATCTGGCAGTCAGCATTCTGGTAAAGAGTCTCTCTTCAAACTTAGCTAGGCCAGTTCTCAGGAGAGACAAAGTCCATCATGGGACTCATTCAACATGGTAAGACCTGATGGAGCTTGTGCTCCACTGCTGTAACCTTTAAGAACCTGAGTCACCTACACCATAAAGAATCATCAGAGTAAAGTTTAGAATGATTCATCAGGTGAATTATGGGTTAGTTTTTTTGTGGGCTAGCTTGGGAACCTAAACACCAGAAATAATATTCCTATGGGGAAAACATGTTGAGAAATTCTAGCCATCCAAATCAGAAGTAAATTTGTGGAACAAATTTGTGGATTCTTGCTGCCTCATAGCAGACAGAGAATAAGTATTTATGAGATGCTGTGTCACTTTAAATTGGTGACCAACCTGGTGTCATTTGCATTCACAGCAGCTGCTTTGAGTCTAGGGAAAAGTTGGTAAAATGAAAGGGACATTTTCAAAGAAATTGAACATGGTTCTTATGTTAATAAAATAAAGGATTTTGTGACAAATAGGTCACAGACTGATGGTGCATCAATCAGTGTCATACTAATCCATCACACAGCCCCCTTGCCATTTTAAACTCATTTGCAGAATGGCGTTACACGGTGCGTTGGTCGCGGCTTCTTATTCTCACCATCTTTTCAAGCGGTCAGGTCTTTTTAGTACTGCCAGATACCACGAATCAAGCTCATTTTTCTTTCCTGTATTATTTTTAAACCTGTTTGTTGTGGACAGTTGTCAGACCAGATTTTAGTCTTCTACAAACACAGCTCATCATAATTCTGAGTTAAGCCATTAAGCACAGAAAGCTGTTGGGAGAACACGGTTCCACTTGAGAGTTGTTGTTGTTGTTGTTGTTGTTATGGGAAGCTCTCCTTACATTTCAATTGAGCTGAAAAGAACACAGGGAAATTCAGAAGGAAACACAGACAAGCAAGGAAAGATTCACTGTTCGGTAGTTTTCAGTACTGCCTAACTCTTTGTCACTCTATTTCAAGTTTTCTTGGCAGAGATACTGGAATGATTTGCCATTTTCTTCTCCAGCTCATTATATAGATGAGGAAACCGAGGAAAACAAGGTTAAGTGACTTGCCCAGGGTCACAGCTATTAAGTGTCTGAGGTCAGATTTGAACTCAGGGAGATGGATCTTCCTTTCTCCAGACCCAGCACTCTATATACTGCACTGCCCTCAGGCAGTTTGGTACTTTTATCTTAAAATCCATGTAATAAAAGCTCAGTTTTACATTTTAAAAAATCAGCTGATCTCCACACATAAGAACTTTTACAACAACTTATTGCTGTCTATCACTGTGACCCATCATTTTACCTATTCTGGTCCTCAGTTTCCTCATCTGTAAAAGAAGAAGCCAGACGGATAGCCTAGAAATACCTCCTAACTCTGCTAGTAAATAGGAAATATGGGAGTTTTATTTATATAGTAAGAAAGATGATTTTCAAAGTGTCTTTATCCTCATTTTACTCTTATTAAAGATTCCATTCTACTGGTATCTGCCCCCAGGTAGACAGTTCCCAGATCTGGAGACTGGGAGTTGTCTTTGAATGAATTCAGAGACTTCTGAAACCTCCTTATCCATGCCTACTCAAAAGCAGAATTTCTGTTCCACTTTCAGCTAAACATGAGTTTTATGAGGCCCACTTGACACAGAGTCACTGACACAGAACTTTCCCTCTAGGTAGAATGTTTAATAAACTTACTGTTTTGGAGCTTGGTAGGTTTGGGGTTTGTTTCAGTTTGTAGATTCATTGTTATTGGGCACCCCCTTGCCTACAGTAGGCATTATATAAATGCATATTCCTTTCCTCTCCCCTCTCTCCTATGGTAGGTCAGTCAGGCTTTCAAGTTATCTATCCATAGCCTTTGTCATCTCTTATAACTAAGGCAAGTTGCAATACAGTGTAGACAGTAGGACACTGAACTAACAGTCTGGAAGACCTGGGTTCAAGTCTTGCCTTAGACACTTAATAGCTGTATGTTCCTAATCAAGTCACTTGACCTCACTGTTTGCTCACCTGTTATGTGAAGGAGTTGGATTCAGTGGTTTCTAAGATCCCTTCTGGCTTCACATCTGCAATCTTATGATCATCTTCCAATGATGTGTATTTTTTAATCCATGAATGGAAGACTTTCTTAAAATATTCATGTATCATAAAACAAAAGTGAAGTAAGGCATGGAGATGGGAGAAAGGAAAGCAGGTCTGATAACGAAAGACAAATTTCCATCTTGGAATTTCCCCATTTTTCTAACACCTCTTTCTCTTCCTTCACCCTGGTAATCCAGATTAGTGTTGGAGAGTTTGTTCAGATTTTCTGAACTCCCTGAGTTCTATCTGATATTTTAGGGATTGTTTTACAGCTATTTGAACATAATGATTACCCGGTGCTGGTGACTGGAGGATTTGATCAAATTATAGTGTGTTTTAAAATTCTCCCTGTGTATTTCATCTCTTGCCTTGTAGAGTTTTTGTTCCTTACATTTTGTCTCCTGGGGATGATGTGAGGATTTTATTTCCTTGTGGATTTTTGCTGTTGTTGTTTCTTTTTTTAATTCTATAAGAAAAGTTTTGGATACAACAGACTTATAGGTGAAAAACATAATTTGTTCATGCTAGGAAGCATTTTTCTTTTCTTTTACTTTTTGGAGGCAATTGGGATTGAGTGACTCACCCAGGGTCACACAGCTAAGTAAGTGTCTGAGGCCAAATTTGAACTCAAGTCCTTCTGATTCCAAGACTGGTATTCTAATATACTGTACTACCTAACTACCACCACGCATTTTTCTTAATGAAAAAGTTTTGGCCTTAACTTGACTGCTTTGCCTTCATTCCTGGAAGAAAGTGTTAACAGGCCTTCCACAAATTGCCTTGTGTCCAATCCACTTAGTTCGTGTTTCCTTTGTGGGGACGAGCAGATTCATGATGTGTTTTGTCCACCTAAGTTTTCAATTTTCTTCAAAGCAGTCAATTGGTCAATTAGCATTTATTAAATGCCTGCTACAAGTCAGACACTGTACTAAGTGCTGCAAAAGAAAGCCCTGGCCCTCCAGGAGCTCACAGCTTGCTGATGACTCGTCCTCCCAACGGCCACCATCAAAGCTTGAATTGTTTCCTATTTCTTGTTGACTCCTGAAGCACAAGGATTTATTTCAGGGCACATAATGGAAAAAGGAGATGTGTCGGGGATGAAAAGGCTGTATTCTTCAGGAGGTTTGAGGTAAGAGGGGCACCCCAAGATCTCAATAGAATTTTGGCAAAATGTTCTCTAGGATTATTAGCAAGGTTATAGCAATTTTTGTTATATAGGGTATCCGTGCAATTTTCACCTTTTGTAAGCTTAAGATGACATAAACTTACTAAAGCTTAAAATTGTACTAAGATTGTAGGTTCATTGCTACCTATGGTAGGCATTATATGCATGCATATTGCCTTCCTCTCCCCTCTGCCCTATGGTAGGTCCATCAGGCTTTCAAGTTCTCTATCTATAACCCTCATTACCTCTTATAACCTAGGCAAGTTCAATACAGCGCAGACAGTAGAGCACTGAACTAACAGTCTGGAAACCTGGGTTTTGGGCTACCCCATTAAGATGCCATTTGTGAGAACAACATGTGTTAAACTTATACTGTATATAAGGCACAGGCAGCAGGGTGAAGTGGGGGGGGGGGCTATACATTTGAGAATGAAGTCAATCAATTAATTATCCTGCCCTACTTGAAATAACACAAATTACTTTGGTCCTCATACATTTATCAGGTGAGGACATCTCTATAGAATCATCAATTCAAAATATTAAAGTAATGTACACTCAGCCACATTCTGTAGTTTCCTGTAAAGTAGCAGGGGAGCTAGGTACTTGAATGTCTGGCACCTTAGATAAGAGTTCCAATCGAACCCTGCAGAGGGAATCATTTAGGGGAGGGGAAGCGGAGCCTCTGTTTTCCTCTGAATAATTTCTGATCAGAGGACGACCACTATGAACTTTGGAGGATTTGAGGATATTTACTCAGGATAGGTATCCGAGCAGCATTCTAGGGGCAGCAATGACTGGCAACAAAGTCTAAATCAGGAGCTAAGGACAATCTAGATGAGACGAGGAAAGGCAAATTCAGGGTTCTACAAGGAGCTGAGTTTAGGGCTGTGTTCAGTTGTTTCACTTGTGTCTGACTTTTTGTGACCCCATTTGGTGGTTTTCTTGGCAAAGATGCTGAAGTGGTTTGTCCTTTCCTTCTCCAGATCATTTTACAGATGAGGAAACTGAGGCAAACAGGGTTAAGTGACTTGCCCAGAGTCACATAGCTGGCAAATATCTGAGGTCAGATTTGAACTCAGTTCCTCTGGTCTCCAGACCTGGTGCTCTGGTGGCACTGAGCCACCTAACTGTCCAAACTTAAGGCTGCCCCAGACGTATGATCCAACAAAAGGACTTCAAGGAGCTGCGAATTATCCCCTTCACTAGATATGCTCACTAAGCTTGAGCCCACTTTCCCTACGTATCGGAAAGATCTCCACCCACAGACCAAAGAGATGTTTTGTACCAACTACACTAGCAGAGTAAATCCTCCTTTCTAAAAGCTAATTAAATCTGGTTAATTGATGCAAACTAATTTTCATGGAGTGAAGAACATTGGTGAGGACTTGTGAGATGTAGCAAGAGAAAGACATACACACTTAACTCTTAGGGTCCCCTAGAACCCTAAGGGAATATGAAGCAGTTGAGCTCTGTGGGGTCTGACCTACAAGTGAGAGTGTAAGCACAGCTCCAGAGGATATATTATATATATATATATGTATGCACAATGGGACAGCTAGAGTCAGGAAGATGAAGATTCATCTTTGTGAGCTGAAATCTGGTCTCAGATACTTCCTAGCTGTGTGATCCTGGGCAGGTCACTTCACCCTGTTTGCCTCAATTTCCTCATCTGTAAAATGAGCTGGAGAGGGAAATGGCAAACTATTCTAGTATCTTTGCCCAGAAAATCCCACATGAGGTCATCAAGAATCAGATATGACTGAAACAACTGAACGCCAGCAGTAAAATGCACAAATGCAGGCAGGCATGCATGCAATACACATACATATTTAGGCGTATATTCTCTTTCCTAATTACATGTAAGCACCTTGAGGATAGGAAGTTTCATTTTTGTCTATTTCATCTTCCAGTATAGTGCCTGGTACATAGTAAACTTATTGTAATATATAGTAAATTTATTGCTTAATAAAACTGATATGCAGAGTAAGTGCCTAATAAATTGATTGATTAATAAATTGATCGATTGATTCATTAAGTGCTTTACAAACCTTAGCAAAGCTCTCTATTAGTGGTACTTGTCTTTCATTATTAATACTTGACTGTAGCTGACCTGATGTGAGACCACCAGCCCCAGCAAAACCCACACAATCTGTCTTCCTGTTTTTCCTCTTGGAGTCCAGAGGCCATTTTGTCCAACTCTTTGCTTTTCTAACTTTGCCCCATCTTCTTTTTAAGATTTTTGATTCTCCTTGCCACTAGCAGACCCTTTAAGATCAATGTCACAGGCCTCGAGCACAATGATTCACTGTCTGTCTTTAGGTCTGGTTCCTGCTGAATAAACTGGCCTTTGAGACTTTTCTGTGGTTTCCCCCAAGGTGGGTTATTTCAGTAGCCTGTTCATTTGACCCTGTTTCTCTAAGTTTTAATTCCACCGGAATGACTAACCCCGAGTATTTTTAAAAATGACTTTCTTTTAAGGACTGAAAAGAAAATTCTGAGACAAAGTGGGATGTATTAATTTCATTCATTGACTTGAGAATACATTTCAGTCTGTCAAAACATTTAGTAAACATAAAGCATCATATGAGGACAAAAACAAAGCAGGCCTGCCCCCAAGAAGCTTACACTCTAGGGAGGGATCAAGGCACGTACATTGTAAGGAAATAAAAAGTGTATGCAGAGTAAATGCAGGAGAATGTAAAGAGGTTGAGAACATTAACAAGTTGGGGGGTGGGAAGGGGCTGCAGGAAAGAACCTGGAAAGGTCTGATGTAGGATGTAGTATCTGAGCTGTATTTATTTAAGGTAGCAGCCAGGGCTTCCAGAGGCTTCTGTGACGTGCAGGTTGGGGCCAGTCAGGTCAAAGGCAGAAAATGAGGTGTTGTGGCAAGGGGATTTGACTGGACTAGAGAATATGTGAAAGGGAATAATATGAAACAACACTGAAAGGGAAGATGGGAACCAGATTGTGGAGGACTTTAAATGCCCTGTGCTTTCTGAACCTCATTTACCTCATCTGTAAAATGAGACCATTGAACTATTTGGTCCCTGCTAGCTCCAAGTCTATGGGCCTATTCCAGGGGTTTACTACATACACATACATACATACATATATGCAGGCACACATACATACACACAATATACACATATACATATACATACACATAAGAGCATAAATATATATTATGTATCTAGGCAGAGGTTGGGCTTTCTGGAAAATGATAGACAGACAGACAGACAGACAGATAGATAGATAGATGGATAGATGACAGAGAGATAGATAGATAGATATACATCTGTACATCTAAGTATATATCTATAGCTACCTGTGTAAAGTTTGGCAGAGAGCCCAACTTCTACCAAAATATATAAATAAATATATAATAATATGTTTACATATTATATGTGTAAGTATATATAGTAAAGCATTTAGTAACGTGTTAAATAACACTTCATAAATATAGTAATGTGTTTAATAATTCTTCATACATGTATATATGTATACCTACATATGATATGTCAAGCTTGGCAGAGAGCCCAGCCTTTGCCAAAATGTTTGGAATTTTCCTAACTGGGGGCTCAGAGTAACTGTAACAAATCATAACTTTTCACTTAAAACAAATTCCCTAAAGCTGGAGAAAAAGGAACATGTGGACTTGAAGAGCTATTACTATATATTGCCCCCAAGGCTTTAACAAGCTAATTACTGCAGCGGGGTGCCAACCCTCCACCTCTCTGGTGTGATGCGACAGGTAGACTAAACTTCTGGAGGACAGGGACCTCTTTAATTATCTGCCTTTATGTCTCTATCATCTCAAAGGAGACTTTTAATAAATGCTTGCTGATTGATTGATTTCATTATATTATTATATATATCCCATATATAATTATTCTCTATATGTTATATATATATATATATTATACTCCATATTATATTATTATTCTCTATATATTATTATTCTCATTTCGCAGATAAGAAGCTGAGGCAGACAGAGATTAGGTTACTGGCCTAAGGCCGCACAACTAAATAAATATCTGAGGCAGGATTTTAATTCAGGTTTTCTTGACTCCTTAGACATTTAGTAGCTGTATGACCCTGGGCAAGTCACTTAACCCTGTTTTCCTCAGTTTCCTCATCTGTAAAATGAGCAGGAGAAGGAAGTGGCAAACCACTCCAGATTCTCTGTCAAGAAAACCCCAAAAAGGGTCATGAAGAGTTGGACACGATTGAAAAATGCCTGAACAGCAGCAACAACAGCTTCCTGACTCCAGGCCAGCACTCTATTCGTTACATCACCTAGCTGTCTATGGACCCCTTCTCAGACTAATGTTTTCAAATCCATAGGATTACCAAGGAAAACGATTTTATTAAAATAAAATTATCAAAATATTAAAAAAAAAAGCAAACTAAGTTCACAGACCCCTGATTTCAAGCTGGAAGAGACCTCAAAGGCCATTTAGTTCAATGAGGGACCAAGTCACTTGTCCAAAATCACACGGGAAGTAAGTGATAAAGCAGGGTTTGAATGTGGCTCCTTTGACTTGAGAGCCAGTGTGCTTTCCATTATATGCCTCACTTCCCTAGGAAATCTACCAGCCTGGGAGAGGTGAAAAAAAAAAACCAACCCACAAGTCTAGATATTTAAGTTAGTTCTGAAGCTTGGCTATAGGAAAATGCATTCAAATGATCTGTTTGTGTTTTAATTCAGTTCTGTGATTTCATTGGTACAGGGAACAGACTCCCTCCCTATTGATGTCAGGGCATGTCAACAACTGCAACCCTATTTATAAGCTCATGATGTTACTCAGGGCCTCAAAAAGTTAGGGGGCTTGCCGAGGGTAACACAGTTAGTGTGTCAGAGGCGGATTTGAATCCAGGTCTCTCTGGGCCCAGACATCCATCCACTAGGTCACAAATGACTTGGTACAAATGCTTTCTTCATCTTCAGTCAGTCACATTGCATTAGTTCTAGATGACCTCATCTTGATGTCATCTCAGAGAGGGGATTGTTCCTTTTAGTAGGTAAAGAGACTGAATTTAATCAATTTTTATATGCTTTTATTGTTTCTCTCCTCACCTCCCTTTTTCTCAAAAGTTTATTTGTGCAAGAGGAAAATCTCAGCCCATTAAAATGACATATACGTGGTGGCTAGGTGGTGCAGTGAGTAGAGCACCGGCCTTGGAGTCAAAAGGACCTGAGTTCAAATCTGGCCTCAGACATTTGACACATTAACTAGCTGTGTGACTTTGGGCAAGTCACTTAACACCAATTGCCCTCCAAAAAGCAAAACAAAACAAAAAATGACATTTAGTTTCAGAAATTTAGATATTTATATTTATATTATATACTTTCCATTGTCCTGACATGTCACTAAGGCAAATAAGTAGATTTTTTAAAAATCAAAAGCCTATGACATACTTGCACAGTTGGCCCAACTATAATGAAGAAAATCTAGAAGGAGCTTGTGGGTGACAAGCTCCCATCAAATTTTCCTTGTCTCTGTAACAAACTCCAGGGGCTTCTCCCTAGTACCTTTCCTGGTAAGGACCAAGGAGAGCATTACCAGCCTCTAAGCTATGTGGATACTCTGAGCATATATTATAGTCCAGGAGAATGTAATATGCTGTCCATACAATAGGTGCTTAATAAATGCTTGTTGCATGCATGCAGGAAGGAAAAGCAAATTAGCAAACTGTGAGTACTTTGTCTTTTTCAGTGCCCAAATATATATGAAGCTAAACTCTCCAGCATCACTCCTACAATGGCTCACTGGTGGTGGTGTCCTGGGAAGAGAACTGTATTTGGAGTCAGAAGACTGCTCCAAACTCTCTCCTCTGCCAATTATTACCTGTGTGATCCTGACAAAATCATAACTTCTCTTCCTTCAGTTTGCTCATCTGTAATTGAGTTAATTGGGCTAGACCAGAGATGCCATATTCAAGCAACTGGCAAAACTCTGGAGTAGAGCTGAACCAGCTTAAAATGTAATCGGGCAATGTTTAGCCAAAGAAATACAAATATAATACAACATAGATCATTTTAATCTGTTATTTTTCTAAGTCAATATGCAGCCCACAGTGGCAAACTAGCAGTCCACAGTGGCAAACTAAATCTGGAAGAGAACTTGGAAGCCAATGCATTCAACCATCTCATTTTACAGATAAAGAAACTGAGGCTCAACTCAGCTTAAGTGACTTCCCCAAGGTCACATGCCCACTGTCTCCAGCTTGAAAGATCTGTAGGCTCCAATGGAGATCATGCTGAACCCATCATGGAAATTTTCCAGCGTGACACAGGGAAGGCTTTGGAAGGAGAGGAACAGAGATACCAGAGAAAAAGAGAAATGAATGCAAAGGATTACAAATAGACACACTTTCATACTAACTGACCAATTTTGTGAAACAATCCTACAAATTCTACATCAGTAAGGGTAGTTTCTGCATCAGTTTCCTACATCGATGGAATTACAAAAAACAACAACAATAATAATACTTTTTAAATCCTCTAATAATCCATGTTTTTCCTTTTGGAGACAGATCTCCATGATAACAATTATCTGAGCCCCTGCAAAGATTAGTTCAATGATCATTAGAATAGTTTGTATTTTGTCAGACTGTAGGCTAGGAAGGAAACCTATTAGCTACAAGATGTGGGGGGGGGGGGAAGTGACCTTTCAATTGCACAAAGAATGGAGAAGGTAAAGATTCTAAATGAATAGAACTAAAAGAACTTTTGAGATCAACCAGTCCAATCAACCCATTTTACAGAAAACAAAATTTATCCCAGGTTGTACAGCTAGTTGGTGGTGGGGCTAGGTCTAAAGTCAACTTTCCCCTTGTGCTAGGTCCTAGGACCGAGCTCATCCCCAGCCTTCTTCCAAGATAAGGGACTATTTTAAAACAGAACCAAACATTTTTATCTTATCAGAGGAAAATGGTCCCTGCCTCTGTATTTCAGGAATTATTCCTTCCTTTCATCACTCATACTTTATTGACTGACCCTGTGCTATTGTAAGAATAGGAATTATTTTGCATGCTTTATAGACACTTTTGTAAAATGAGCTTGATGATGTCACCCATTGATTTCATGAAGGATGCTGTAACACAATTTGTTCATGTCATCCTTGGATCACAGGAAGAGCACTAGGTTAGGAAGTAAGAGATCCGGGTCCTAGTCTGGGCTTTGCTTACCTTATCCCACAGAAGGCATCTCTCACAGCGTTGGTTTCTTTAATTTTGCAGTAGCCCAGATTTTCTTTTGGAGGCAGTCGAGGTGAAGTGACTTGCCCAGAGTCACACAGCCAATAAGTGTCAGACTTGAACTGAACTCAGATCCTCCTGACTCCAAGGCTGATGCTCTAGCCGCTGCACCTAGTGGCTCTGGTAGGCCAGGCCAGGTTCTTAAAAAGGAATATTTATTCTTGGAGAGTATTGGGATAAGAATTTGTAAAGGTCTTACTTAGGCTTTGCTTTTTTTCCCCCCTTTAGGAATACAGCACAATATTTGCATATAAATGCAATTCTCTGGGCTGTATCTAGGTTACATGAAAAGGCAGGTTTTGAGCTGTAAGGCTCCTCCGGCTTTTATGTAAATTATAATGCTAGCATTTAAAAAAAAAAACAACATTTTCTCAAAGGTTTATTTGTGCAAGAGCCCATTAAAATGACATTCAATTTCAGACATGTTTTGGTAGAGCATAACAAGAGTAAAGTAATGGGGACTTTGCCCAGGGCAGCAACATGGATGAGAGTACATAGAGGTCCTCTGGGGTATATACTGCCCTCTTCCTTGTATAGCTGAAGATGATATCTCCATCACAAGGGGGAAGTTGGGGAGGCTACTGTGGAGCAGGTATTTGGAAACAGTCAAGTGAAACAAGACTGCG
Source organism: Pseudocheirus occidentalis (assembly GCA_028646575.1). Taxonomy (NCBI): domain Eukaryota; kingdom Metazoa; phylum Chordata; class Mammalia; order Diprotodontia; family Pseudocheiridae; genus Pseudocheirus; species Pseudocheirus occidentalis. The sequence continues at coordinate 166,733,216 of CM053600.1, read as the reverse complement.
GCTTTCTTTAAACAGTGCTTTGGGAAAGACAGGTACTAATCAAGAGAGAAGAGGCCCAGAGTGGAAGGTTCTCCAAGGATCAGTGCCTGGTGTCAGCAGGGAGGCAGGTGGTAAAGAAGCCAAGTCAAGATTGAAAAGATATTAGCCATATTTCTAGCTGGATGATTGAACCCCATGCCTAGTCAATGCTTACATCCATTTTGGCTAGAACCACTTCCACTTGTCTAACCTACATCAAGCATAGGACAGCTATTTATTTCAAATATTTAAAACATGGAACAGTAACTCATCACTCCTATTGTTATCTCCCAGGAGGTAAATACAACATTGTAGACCTCTTCAAAGATATTTCATGTTCACTACATATCTCTACTGTCTAAGCAAGTCCAGATCTACTGGCAAGCTAGTACCTAACTTTAACTTTAGACCTGTGTCTTCAGAACCCTCCTGGTGGTGATGCTCTTCTCCTCTGGGAAGTTTTACAGTAATCACCTTCTGAACAGTAACAAGGATGGAAATGGCCATTTCTCAGGATCAGTGTTTAATGATCTGTACTTAGGGAAAGAAACACAAAACAGAAGTAGCCAGGGACTTGGGGTCTAGCCTTGGGCTCACTGTACAATGATCTGCACTTGGAAAGGAAACGCTAAGCTAAAGAGGTAGCAAGATCAACCTCAGGTTCATCTAGGTAAACACTAGTTCTCATTTTCATAGGGGTGTAGTCACAGTAACTGGTAATGACCAGGGTCAGGGGAGAACAATTCCATTTAATGTTCTTTGCTGGACGTTCAAAGGGCTGGCCTTATCCCAACAAAGAGGCAGCCCCAAAATAGACCAGAAGCTGTGTCTTCTCAGTAGGTGGCTCTTCCTGGCTCGCTTGCCAATCTTTTTGGCACAGCCCCCAGTCATGTGGATACACAGAGATCAACAAGGAGCTTCTGCTCCCACATGTCCTTCAGTAAGAGGTCAGAGCATGCACCCCTCCCCTGTGGAACCAAAGTATGCATGCCCAGTTCCATGGAAAGTACTCAGGTCGAAACCACTCAGGTCTTCCTGACTCCAGGTCACATACTCTATCATTTAGGTTCAAAAAGTCAACTTCACATACACATGATGGAGGTGGCACAACCAGGGGGCATGATTTGGGGGGGGTAGGTGGTGCCATAATGCATAGAGTACCAGGCCTGGAGTCAGGAAGGCTCATCTTCCTGAGTTCAAATCTAACCTCAGACACTTACCGAGTAACCCTGGGCAAGTCACTTAACCCTGCTTTGGTTTTCTCATCTGTAAAATGATCTGGAGAAGGAAATGGCAAACCATTCTAGTTTCTTTGCCAAGAAAAAAACCAAATGGGATCACAAAGAGTCAGATAGAACTGAATAACTGAGAGAAAAAAGTAGGAAAACCTTCCTAACCATTGAAAGCAAGAGGGAAATGAATTGCCCCCCAAGTTCAGAGGGTCTCCCTCTCTTCATCGGAAAGCTTCATGCAAAGGCAAGAAGACACTTCAAAGGAGTGCTATAGAGAGGAATTCCTGTAGCTAATGCAACTGAACAGGAATCAAGAAGACCTGAGTTCAGATCCTCCCTCATATATTATTTAGCTGTATGGACATGGGCAAGTTCCTTCAACTCTCCCAACCCCAGTTTCCTCTTCTTCAAAATAAGGATAATAATAGCACCTACCCCAAGATAATCTCAAATGGGACAACATATGTAAAGCACTTTTAAGATATTTAAAGTGCTAGAATCTCAGTAGCCCAACTCTGAGATTCTACAATTTCATTCAATTGAGAAAATAATACATTTAACTCATCAGACTGCAAGTCTAATCAAAGGAGCCTTAAGGTTTGCTATTCCCACAGGAAAACACTCCTCAAAGGAAAGTAAGCTGGAGAAATCACATTTGCATTATACCCACATGATCCCATGAACTTAAAAATTCAGAGTGTGGGCTTAGAAAGTAGTCGTTTACTTCTCCTGGCATGAATCCCAGCATCGAGTGATTTGGCACATTTGCATGTGACAACAGCTTAGCGCCAATCACCACAGGGTGAGTTGAGGACGAGGTTTTAGCCTCAGGCTTTGGCACAAATACAGATTTGGTTGTTAATATGAAAAAAACACAAACAGGGAATTGTTTCTCTACTGAAGCATAATAAATTCTCTAGTAAATACTGAATGAAAACACTCAGGGTTGCATAATTTCAAAATAATATCTTCTTAACTGTGTTTCTACAACAAGTATTAGCATTGCAATGTTAGAGGTATAAAATCAACTATTTTCAGAAAATATTTATTTTCTCTTAGGTAAATAATGACTTAGCCACAGAGAACCCTTTTTATCTCTTTTTAAATGAGGTACAACTCATTAGAAATTAAGAGATGTCGTTATCTAATACCTGTGGAATGGTTTGTGGAAAGGAGCTAGTGAGTTCAGTCTAATTTCCTGCAGAGGATCCATGACCTGGTGATAACTGCTGTTAGAGTATAGCATCTCCTTGGGGGCCATTTCTCCTACTCTTTTTTTTCATTGACTTGTTTATTTACTTTTAGTTTACAAGATTCAGTTCCACAATCCCTTAATTTTCAATTTTCCTCCCATCCCTTTCCCCCCTCCCCCATGGCGGCATGCAATCAAGTACAGGATCTGCAAATACTTTCACCTTGTACAATAGTCTGGTTGTATAGAAGCATTGTAACAAATGGAGTGAACAACGGGAAAAAAGAAAGAAAACCAAACTTGAAAAAGAACGATAGCATGTAGATTGTTTCAGTCTCCATTTAAACTCTGTTCTTTCTAGATCTTTCTCTGAATGTAGATATCTCCTTCCATCCTGAGACTTGTAGAATTGTCTTAGACCTGTGCATTGCTGAAAAGAGTCCAGTTTATCAAAGCTGGTCATCACACGTACGATGTGTCTGTGATTATGTACAAATTTTTTCTGGCTCTGCTCTTCTCACTTAGCATCAGTTTGTATAGGCCTTTCCAGGTGAATATGAAAACTATTTCCTCCCCATGGAGTAGGGAAGACTTTATGACCAAAGAAGAGTTGGAGAGCATTATAAAATGCAAAATGGATAGTCTTGGTTACATTAAATTGAAAAGTTTCTGTACAAACAAAGCCAATGTAACCAAGATTAAGAGGGAAGTGGGAAATTGGGAAAGAATATTTACAACCAGTGTCTCTGATAAGGGCCTCATTTCTAAAAAATACAGGGAATTAAGTAAAATCTATAAGAATACAAGTCATTCCCCAATTGATAAATGGTCAAAGGATATGAACAGGCAATTTTCAGAGGTAGAAATTAAAGCTATCTATAAACATATGAAAAATGCTCTAAATCACTATTGATTCAAGAAATGCAAATCAAAACAACTTTGAGGTACCACATCTCACCAGTCAGATTGACTATGATGACAAAACAGGAAAATAACAAATGCTGAAGAGGATGTGGGAAAATTGGGACACTAATGCACTATTGGTGGAGCTGTGAACTGATTCAGCCATTCTGGAGAGCAATCTGGAACTATGCCCAAAGGGCTACAAATAATTGCATACCCTTTGACCCAGTAACCCACTTCTGAGGTTGTATCCCAAAGAGATCATAGAAGTGGGAGGAAGACCCACATATACAAAAATATTTATTGCAGCTCTCCTTGTGGTGGCAAAAAAACCCTGGAAATTAAGGGGATGCCCATCAACTGGGGAATGGCTAAACAAGTTGTGATACATGAATGTAATGGAATACTATTGTGCATTTCCCCTACTCTTGTTCTCATTCACAGGCCATGATCCCAGAGGGTGACTGCTATTACTCTTTCAGGGTTCTAGAGGTAATCCTGTTCTGGTACTGTTGTTCACAGGCCCCCACAAGCATGTTTCCCATTGATTATCAGGCAGTGGCTTTGATGAGTTTTTTTTTTAAGCAAAGGTATTTATGAAAGTGTTATAATAAAAACAATTGGCACAAAATACTCCCTAGTATAATAACAAAACAAAACAAAAATATTTTTCCTTGGTATAGTAAGAACAGTGGGTTAAAAAAAATCCCCCTTAAAAGTCCAAAGCAAACTCTCCCACAAATATACACAGCCTGTGGGGAGGGTAGCCACAAACTTATAGTAAAATGTTAGTGAGACACTTGTGAAGAATATATGTATGGGGGCAGCTAGGTGGCACAGTGAATAGAGCACTGGCCCTGGAGTCAGGAGGACGTGAGTTCAAATTCGGCCTCAGACACTTAACACAAAACCTAGCTGTGTGACCTTGGGCAAGTTGCTTTACCCCAGTTGCCTTAAAAAAAAAGAAAAGAATATATGTATGACAAGAGTCACTCACAACTCTTGGTGCTTTATGGTTTGGGAAACCTTTTTTGAGTGTATCATTGATATTCCTATCTGATGCAAAAGAGTCATGCATCTTTTAGCTTCTTCCTTCCTCTTGTGGCTGCCTTTATGTGTCTGGGTTTGTCCATGTTTGCCCTCAGTCAATCTTCAGTGTGTTTCTCTTCCTGATGCAGTCACTCTCACTGCCACTAATTACTGCTACCTCTGGTGGATGCTGCTGCTTTTACCACTCAGCTCCAATTGCCCACAGACTTTCGGATCTTATGAACTCACCAGGTCACCTAGGCACTCCCATCTCAGAACACTCACTGGCCTAATATCAGGAAAAGATGAACAGAAAGAGACAGAAATAGCCACGTGCTCACTGCCCAGTGGGAGACAGAGCAGGTATTCTCCCACCAAGAGGCAGCTCAAAATAGTCCTCATCCATCAAAGCCCTTGTGGAATTAGAGCAATTTAGGGGTGGGCTGCCCCTTTTGTATACCCAGTCAATTCTAATGCAGCAACTCCTGAGTCATCAATTATTCTATCCCCTCAGCCAATTAGACAATATTTCATCACCAGACAATATAATGACCCTCATTCACAAATGACTGGAAACAGGCTCCCCAGAGTTCCATGAGTTAGATTAGAGCCAGGCAAAGAATATCTGTTCATGCTCTGAATAGCCCAGAAGGAAGGGCACATCTAAGCATGACCTCTCTACTAAAACAATTTTTGCTAATAGCAGTAGTTGACCCTTAATGCTTCTAACTTATACTTTAATGCATAACTTCATAGATGTGGTTATTTCCTTCACTGGTGCAGATGACAATCCATCTACCCCTTCTCATTCTATGAAATTAATGTCCATGCTTTTCCATAAGTCTTCCATAGAGGATCTGTCCAATACCCTGGAAACTTTCCTCTACTTCTTCTAATATTTCTCGATGCCAGTGTGACCCCCAAGATGTTTATTTATTATATTTATTATATGTTTAATATATCTTAATTAATTAATTAATTTATTATATTAACACCTATTTATTATGGGTCTATTTATTATCCCTCATTCTTTTCTAAAATACATTTTATCAATAGTATTTGTTTTTATGTCTTTATTTTCCACTATATTCTTCCCCCTTCTCGCTTCCACAGAACCATTCCTTATAAATAAATTTTTAAAAGGAATTTTTAAGTCCAACAAAACTAACCAAAATATTCCCCCCAAATTATTTATACATAGTATTGCAATATCCCCTTACCTTAGTCCCCCACCTCCGCAAAGGAGCAAGGGGAGTTATTTTCACATACTTCTTCAAAACTCCCACTCTTGCTATGTAACTGACCCACCTTCTTTTCTCATCATGAATGTCCTTGATGAGGTCTTTTAAGGTACTTCTTGAACATACACAAATCATTATTGGTAAGGTGATGCAGTCGATTTATGTCTACTCTCAGCAGGACCATTGCTTTTGGGGTCTTCTGTAATTTTTATTCTTAATTTTCTATAATTCATAGTCAGACGGTAGAGTCAATGAAAGAAAAAAAGATGGGTTTTGACCTCTGCAAGTAGCTGGGATCACTGAAGAACGTTTCATTTCCCAAGTTTGACCTAATCTAAACTCTTCCTATTCAACTTTGGAACAAAACCATTGTCTATTTGCAGTGCCTAAGAATGTGTGTGTCTGTGTGTGTGGTGTGTGGTGTGTGTGTGTGTGTGTGTGTGGTAGCTAGGCGGTGCAATGGATAGAGTACTGGGCCTGAAATTCAGCCTCATGGACAAGTAATTTTACCCTGTTTGCCTCAGTTTCTTCATCTGGAAAATGAGTTGGAAAAGGAAATGGCAGACCACTCTAATATGTTTGCCAAGAAAACTCCAAGTGGGGTCACAAAGAGTCAGATATGACTGAAATGACTGAACAACAAAATATGTGTGGGACCCTGGATATATATCTGTATGTATAAATAGTCCAATTTATTAGAAGGAATATAAGATCCTTGAGGGCAGGGACTTTTATTCTGGAATATGGTAGGTACTTAATAAACACTTCTTGTTTGGTAGATCATCATAGACATAGATTTGTTAGCACCGTAGAGCTCATCCAATCCAAACCCTTCATTACACTGGTGAGGAGGCAGAGCTGAGAGAAGTTAGTGACTTGCCCAAAGTCAGAGAGTTAAGTGGCAGAAATGGATTTTGAACCCAGGTCCTCTGACTCTCAGTTCATTGCTCTTTCTACTATGCCATGGTTTGCCTGTTCATGTGCTTATCACAATCTGGGCTTACACTTCTACTGTTGGGCAGTGAATTGGTGGCATTTTTTCAAAAAGCAAAATGACATTATGCTACAAGAATTGCAAAATTGTTTATACCCTTTGACCCAGTGATCCCAAAAGTAGGAAGATACGTAAGCATATCATTAACAGGGGTTGATATCTTGTCTCTACAAAGATGTCCCCAGCAGTATTATCTGTAACAGCAAAAAGAAATGGAAGTAGTCCATGTGCAAAAACTGGAGAAGGAAGAAACAGAATGTGTATGTGACCATATTTACATATTGTTGCTGTAAGAAATGATGACAGTGAAGCATACATGGAAATAGGGGAATTCATGAAGTGATTCAGAGTGAAGAAAGGAAACCCCAAGCACTAATATTCACAGTGACCATAACTAAGTAAATAAAAACCAAACCAAAAATTCAGAAAATGAATTTTTTGAGGTGAATAGACCTTTTAAAAAAGTACAGAGTGTAGATAATAGAAGTTAGTTTTATGCATAATCTTTTTTCTATGTGTGGCTTGAATAGTTGTATTTGATAATGAGTGTTAATTTTATATTAAAAGAAAAAAATTTAAAGGAAGTACGCAAAGAAGAGAATTAGTGGGTACATGTCATTTACTGGTGTGGAGAGCCAGGTGACTGCAAATGTAACAGCTTGGCACCAGAGGGTTCCTGTAGGACAGCTGACTGCTTAGTGGCCTGAGAATAGAAAGAAGACAGCAAGGGTGGGTCTGAAGTAAATACAAATAAGCGAAGAGATCATTTGGAGAAGTTCCATCACACACTGCGGTTTTTGTGTGAAATAACAGATTATTGCAGAATCCAGGAAAGAAATTTCCTAGGGCAACAAGCCTCTGAGAATGACTTAGCAGGGAAGAGTAAAGCCTCAGTCTCCTCCTTGAGAAGAGGAGAATCTTATGAATTTGGAGGACCTGCAGATTTATATACTGTTTCACCTGGTATCCTTGGAACTCAATGATTGGGGATAGCGTCTACATTCAGAAACCAAAAACACACTAAATACCTTTAAGAAGGGCAGTTTCAAGACTCTACAAGGAATGAAGAAGAAGAGGAAGGAGAAAGAAGGAGAGGAGGAGGAGAAGGAAGAGGTGGAGGAGGAAGATAAAGGAGGAGGAGGAGAGAAAAATACATCATATCTAGAAGGGACTTGATGAGTATCTCCCAAAGGGGAGAAAAAGACTTCAAAAAACCAGGAGCTATGAGTTACTCCACTGCCACATATCCCCCTGGAATCTGTATGTCTTAGTGAAAGAATGTGTCACAGACTTTTGGATATATGTTTTGAATCAATTATTTTTATATACTGTAAGATATATATTATATATACTTATATACCATGTACCATATATACTGCCTTAGTAAATAATCTTTATAAAAAACTAATTGAGTCTGACTCACTGTTATCATCTATCACAGGGGAAAGCATACCAGTGGGGGCTCATAAGCTATGACATTAGGAAGCCACCACCACCCATAGCGTATCAAGGCTAATTTGAGAATCCCGAAGGGACCTCATAATTACTCTGCCAGTTCAAATGGATATTGAGAGAGTAGCTCCAAAGCATATGTTACATCTGAATCATTGAGCTTGCCTCCAAGTTTCTGCTTTGGAGGCAGATTGCCTGTGGGAACACTGAGAAACCTAACAAGTTGGAATCTATGCAGGGCATCCTTCATGATGCTAGCTCCCTCCCCTACTTTCCCCCCATCAGCAGAATTGAAAGCATCTTTGGTGGGGGCATGTATGCCAATTTTGTGCCTTGCTTAATGATACTACACAGCCGATCATTGAACAAAGTTGTGTCTATGTTTGCATCTGTCATGGATAATTTTAAAATATACATGAAGGACCCCTAAGAAGACCCTTTAAGGCTGCATTTTTTTCTACTGAGCCAAACTCTGTGCATGTGTGTGTTTGTGTGTCTGTGTGTTTGTGTGTGTTTTAATACATAGGATATCCCAAAAGTCTTAATGCAGTTTTAAGCTTCTAAAGTTTATTTATTTGAGCTATAGCTTAAATGTATTCATTATATATGTTGTAATATTTCAATATAGTTACATACTGAAATATCTTTACTAATATTTAGGCATATAAGCTCATATTTTTAAGCTCTATAAAAGATATACAGGGTGACCCCAAAGTCTTAGTACAGTTTTAAGCATTAATAGATATTTATTTAAGCCAAAAATAAAAGCTTAAATAATTCAGTTTTAAGCCTTAAGGGCATATTTATTTAAGCTATAAATGAAAGCTTAAATAAATATGCTATTAAGGCTTAAAGCATCACTAAGAATTTTGGGACACCCTATATTTCTTTTATTGATGCCTTTTAGTTCTACATCTACTCTGAAATGTTTTTTTTAATAAAACAAAAACAATAAACATAGCAGGATCTTAAATGCAGTTTCATAGCAGAAATGTATCTGTGAAAGTCTGCTTCTTCCCTTCTCATACTTTCAGCTAAGGTACACGCATAAATGCATGCATAGACCATTCTCATAAAGATTTTAGAGAGATTAGCCAATCAACTAACATTTATTAAGCTCCCACTATGTTCTAGGCACTGTTAGGCAATAAGAATACAAAGATAATCCTTGCCCTCAAGAAACTTACATTCTATCAGGGGAATCATGATGTCAATATGTCTATCCCTAAGACTAGGGATTCAACATGGAATAAATGTTGAATAAATACAAAATAGTTTGGGCAGGAGGGCACTGGGCATTCAGAGGCATCAGAAAAGGCTGCATTTTGGAAGAAGAGAGGGATTCTATGAAGGCAAGGTGAGGAGGGAGTACAGTATTCCAGGAATGGGCAACAACACAAAGGACTGGGAGATGGAGATACATGTGATGACTAAGTAATAATGAACTCTTCTTATATTCCAGGGCAAATATAAACCACATTGGTTGTGATGGATTTCCTTTGCAGAGGAAGGGATCCTATCAACAGAATGCTTTTTTTTAACTCATTCACTATATTCATTTATGGTCAAAGGTATCTTCAAAAGAACCTTCCTAACAAAGAAGACAGTATAAAGCAAACCTGCTTGTTTTAATTTTATTCATTACTTAATAGACTATAAAATTTTGTGATCTGGGTCTGCAGGTAGAAGATTGAGCCTGATTTCTTTCATGAGTGCCTCACACCCTGAACCAAAGGCATTTGTAATGGGAGAAAAGTTTTTACTTTACTCAATGGGGACCCCATCTGGGAGATAGCTAGTAAAAATGAATCAACTTAAAACTGATGAAGACCCCTTTCTTAATTGATTTGAAAGTGGAATTTAAAAGAGAACATAAGCTTAGATTGAAATAGAATTCTATTGATCAAAGATTATATTAAATGCTAATAATCAATTTTTCATATGAGGGAAGAACTGAATCTTTTGAATGACAAATCAAAGGGGAAAGGACATGGAGAAAGGCAAGGAAGGGAAAGTACCTTGTGTTTCATTATTACATGACAATGCAAGTGTTACTTTTTGAAATGAAACTTTGCATCTCTGACAAGAGTCCCTTCAACTATGATTGGGTTACTTTGAGCACTGTGGACAGTTCATTTGAATAATTCAGGTCCCAAAATGGATTGGCTTTGATCTGAAAGCTCACTTTGGTCAAATTAACTGGATAACTGCCAGATGTCCCCTTTGTTTTGTGATCAGTGGGCACCTGAGGCAACACGGTGTTGTGTAAATAGCCCTGGCCTTGAAGTCAGAAAGCCTGGGTTGGGGTCCTGGCTCCTCTCCTTACTGGCTTTGTAGCTTTAGAAGTCACTACTATGGTCTTCAGGTTCTCATCTGTAAAATGGAGAGAATTCTTGCTCCACCTACTTCACAAGGTCTATGAAAGCACTGTGTAACCTATAAGTGCTTTGGAAATGGAAGCTACTGTTGCATGTTGGAATTTTCCTTTCCTTTCATTTAGGATGAAATGAAGACAAAGTGCCTCTAATAGCCAGTTTGTTAAACAATTGAACCAACCTCTCACAAGATACATTAGCAGGTGCGTGGGTGCTGAAGGCTAATCAACAATTCACTTTGCAAGCTATGAATCATCAATTAATAAGTACCTTCCCGTATTTTGTTTAGAAGGACCCTTGAGGAAGAATTTTCTTCTTTGGGGAATATGGAAATGTTTGTCAGTTAAGCACTTAGACTTTCTTAGCAATGAGAAAGCTCTTACCAATTCTGCTTTCTTCTCCTTCATGAATTGTATATTCTGGCCAAACTAGTCTACTTTTTAATCCACGAACACATCCATCTCCCAACTCTTTGCCAAATGTTCTTCCTTCTCACTCTCACCTTTTGGAATATCTTTAGAACTGTCTCCTTCCAAGGTCTTTTCTGATTCTCCTCCTCCTACCCCCTCACCCCGCCAAACACCTCGTTTTGAATTTACTTATCTAAGGACCTGTTCTTTCCCCCTAGGAAGTGCCAGGGTGGCAGGGACTGTTTTTATTTTATCTTTGACTCCCCAGTTCCGAGCACATTTTCTGGTACAAAGACATCAATACGCACCCCTTTCAGGTCAGATTTGGGAGAAGCTGTTCCTTAACTGGCCCTTTAATCACAGTCTTCATTCTCCCCAAAGCTCACGCCCTTTACAATTCTCTTCTCTTCACAGGTACCCGAAGGGAAAGTCGTTGTTCTTTCCTTCCGATTCCTAGACTTAGAAAGCGACAACCTGTGCCGCTACGACTTTGTGGATGTGTACAATGGCCACACCAACGGGCAGCGCATCGGTCGCTTCTGTGGGACTTTCAGGCCAGGCGCCCTTGTGTCCAACAGCAACAAAATGCTGGTGCAGATGATTTCAGATGCCAACACAGCCGGGAATGGCTTTATTGCTATGTTTTCTGCAGCGGAACCAAACGAAAGAGGTATTTCCCACCACTGAAACTGAGCAGCAGCTTCCTGGGCCTTCGGGTGGTACCAGTGCCTGGCATCAGCCCTGGCATTCTGATGGACCTGTATCTTTCCCTCCGGCGGCAAACTGTTGATCAAGCAGGTCTTCCTCACCGTGAAGAGGCTCCAAAAGTCATGGATTGAGTCCAGTTCTTGGAGAGAATTCTAGCACAACTGATAGGGATGTTATCCTTTGGGGGGGGGGGCAGGGAATGGACTAGGGAGTGGGAACAAAGTGTGGAGAACTGATAGTTTGAGATACTTCTTTTTCTTTTAACTAATGGAATGATTTATAAAGAGCAGTATGCATTAGCAGAGCAAAACATTCAAGTCCGTGGACCAAAGCAGGAGTTAGGAAGGTCATGTGCATTTCATTAACAAATGATACTATGCTGAACATTTTTTTATTATTGTATTATTACTACTACTACTACCACTACTATTTATTTTTAATTTTTAATTACCGTATTTTATACTTAAATACACAATAATAAAAAAGAAACATATTATAAACCTAAATACAAAATAAGGAAAAAACCCCACACTGCCATGTACTATAAGAGAATATTCAACACATACAGCAATAAATTTCCATTTCAAGAAAGCTTATGTGATAAATACTATGCCTTTTGTTCAGAGCTGTCCATCTTTTCTTTGCTTCTTGGTAAGCATTCTTTTTTTTTTCTCAGCTGTGTACTTTTTACTTTGTTCTTTTTTCCCTCTTTCCTTCCCTCCACCCCAAGAAAGCTACATTTAAGTGCAAATATCTATCTACATGCACACACACGCACACACATACATATACACACACATACACAGATACATACATACACTTACACATACTTAGATATTGATAATCATACTCATATATAGATATATGTTCATATTCATCCATGTAAGACCATACTATACTTATCTGAGCTAATTTATTTAAATTTTAAATTCTCTCCTTCCATTCAGCTCCTCCTCCACCCATTTACAATTATTTTCATTTTATACTCAAAACAACCCTGGAAGTTAGGTGCTATTATTATCCCCATTTTGCAGATGATGAAACAAAGAGAGAGGTTAAGTGACTTGCCCAGGGTCACACAGCTAGTAAGTGTCTGTGACCAGATTTAACTTTAGGTCTTCCTGCTTCCAGGCAGAGAGCTTTATTCACTGCACCACCTACCTGTCTAGAGAAAATCTCTCTTTCATTTCCTTTTTTTATTTATTTTTTTCCCCAATACAGAAATCTGTTATCTAAAAAAAGAAGAAAAAGTAAGCCTTTTTGAAAATCTGGCCAATTCATTTCATCAGAAAATCAAATTAGTTAAAAAAAAATACTTGAACAAGTCACTTAACCCCAATTGCCTTGCCTTTCCTCCAAAAAAAAAATGGCCCCATCTATAAACAAGCTCCTCCAAATTCTCTTACTTGTTCAGTGTATGCTATCATCTGCTAGTGAATGGCACATGAGCTTGCTCATTCCCACTTTGCCTACTCATTGCTCTTTTCTGTTTAGCCCCCAGATGTTCTGAAGCTCTCCTCAGAAAAGGATGTGACAGTTTTGATGGACTTAACCAGTAAATCAGTCAAACAGAGTGGCGAACCCATCTTTTTAATGGAAGCCTTCTCTTGATGAACTTGAGTGATCAGGCTAATTGGGCCATCAGATGGCATGATGGACATCAGTGTCAGCACTGTCAGAAGCATACAAAGAATGATAAACATTCAGTGAATCAGACACATCAGCCTTTGCCTCCATTTTATGATCTCACTGTTAGGATGTTCCTAGTTACTTAAATTACTATCTATTTTGCTCTGTTTATATAGCGTATTCTTGGGAATTTATTTAGTTCTGATCTGTCTTTTTATGATTACAGGGGATCAATATTGTGGAGGACGATTACAAAGACCTTCGGGTTCCTTTAAGACACCCAACTGGCCAGATCGAGACTATCCTGCAGGAGTCACATGCTTATGGCATATTATAGCCCCAAAGAATCAGGTGAGATGCACTTTTCATAATGTAGAATTGAAAAAAAGTCTATAAAAATGAAGAATCTTCATAATATTTAAAACATTATAGAATCACAGAATTTGAGTTGGAAGGATTTCAGCAGCCATGTAGTCCAAACCACACTTTATCACAAGAGTGGTCATCTGGCCTCTGTTTGAAGATCTCCAAGGATGGGAAATCTTCCATTTCTCAAGGCAATTCATTCCACTAAATTGTTATCAAACAGTTCCTAATATTGAACCTTAATTGACTTCTTAGAAATTCCCACACACTGTTCCTAGTTCTCCCCTCCTGGGTCAAACAGAAAAAGTGTGACTTCTCTTCTATTGAATAGCCTTCCAGAGCTTTTGGAAGAACTTTAGGGCAGCTAAGGTGGCACAGTAGATAGAGCACTGGGCCTAGAGTCAGGAAGTCCTGAGTTCCAATCCAGCTTCAGAACATTTCTTATTTCAGTAATTTTTCCTAACAAAGAAATGAGGGTAGTCTGGAATGACCTGTTTTTGATGAAGCTGTGACTCCCCTTTGTAATCACCATTTCCTTTTCTATAGGTTTGTCAGTTATCTTTTTAATGATCTGTTCTAGTTTTCCCAGGGATTGGAATCAAACTTAATCATAAGTCTGTTGTTTCTAGACTCCATTCTCTTCTCTGTTGTTGGGTTTTTTTAAATGAACACATTCACCCTTTTCCAGGCTTGTGATACTTCTGTTTTTCATGAGCTTTCAATATCTCTCACAATGGCTTGGCATGTGCAGTTGTTTGAGATCTCAAGGGCATAGTTCATCCAAACCAGGTGACTTGAATTCGTCAAAGGCAACTGGCTGCTTTTCTACTATCTCCTTCTTCTTGCTGAGTTTCCATTTCCTCTCAGTCATTTTTCTTCTGTCATTTGAAGCTACAAAGCTATTCTCCACTGCACTGGAAAGTTGTGTATGGATACTCAAACCAAATATTCAAATTCTGATGTTCTCTCCAACATGGCAGAACACAACCCCATCCATGCCACACTCTAAGGAACTTCCTCACCTTCTCCTGACATCCAGAAAATATACATGCCACAATAATTCCATTACTTTTCTTAAGAACTCTTTTGAGCATTGAAAAGAAGGCTTTATGTACTAGGAAATTAAATTTATATAAGGTAGAACTATTGTATGTGTCTCACAAGGAGGAAAGAAGAGACAACTCTAGGCTCTTCTCCCCTACCCTTTTTCAAGAGAGATTTTAATTCCTGCCAGGAAGGAAATCAAAAAGGGAGGGCCAGTGGCTGGCTGCTTTGCTCTCTTCAGAAAGAGGGGATACTGGGACAGAATTATACCTATTTGCTCCCTTAAAACTTGTTCATCTAAAAGGAGTAACTTTTCAAGATTCAAGCTAAACTCCTAATAATTATTCATTAATGAGGAAAGGAGGGACCCAAGCTTTATATCTAATACTTGATCTCCCTTACCACCAAATACCAGTTCCACAATAAATGCATATATGCCATGTAACAAAGATACCCATTTATCAAACCTGATAGCAAAACAGAAATCAGAGAAAGTCTATTTATGAGACTATATGTTGATATTTAGTTGCTTCAGTCATGTTCAACTCTTTGTGATTCCCTTTTTTGGGTTTTCTTGGCAGAGATACTGGAGTGGCTTGTCATTTCCTCTTCCAACTCATTTTACAGATGAGGAAACTGAGGCAAACAAGGTTAAGTGACTTGCCCAGGGTCACACAGCTAATAAATAGCTGAGGCCAGATTTCAGCTTGGTCTTTCTGATTCCAGGCCTTGAACTCCATCTACTGTGCCACCTAGGCTACCCTATGAGAATATATACCAGACAATACAGATTGAATGATCCCTACCTTTGGAAGCAAGGTAACTCAGCTCAACCAAGAGAGAGTTCCAGATCTTTCCCAAAGGCAAATTCCTTGAAGTCTCTAGTGTAGCAAGCTGAGAATACAAGCATGATAAAAGTTCTACAGGGCAGCTTCTTCCCCGAGTCTTTCTCTCCCTCCTTTTGATATGAAGAGAGATTGGCATCTCAGACCTTCTCTTTCAAAGTAAGAAGACCACTGGGTCCCTCTCCTCTTTTGCTCTTGCTCTGTCCTACCCTCTCATTCAGGTGTGAGGTATTGATCTCTATCAGTGAGGAGAGAATCCTATACTAACGGGCTTTGGGGCTTGGATTACATTTGCACTTGGAAGGATTCATGAATCAAAAGAGGAGAGGGGCTGATTTAATTGGGTTCTATCTGCCTCCATCCCCAACATGACTCATTGATTCCCAATCAGGATGATTTGGAGATAAACTAGTCTCCCCCAGCTACCAACCATGCTTACCATAAGCTTTTTCTTTGTCCTTTGGGAGATAATCATTGCATGTGTTTTTTTCCATTGTGTGTGGATGTATACCTTTTTTGTTAAATACGGAAAGTTAGAGGTTGGATTCCCTAAGTCCTCTTTGGACTCTAACGTTCAGTGATTCTGATATTCTTTTTAATCTGCTCATACATGAAGTTAAAAGGGCACTACCAGAAACACATCTTTCTTCTTGTCTTACTCCACCTGCCCTGTTCAAGATAGAGCCACTAGTAACAGTCCAAAGTGAGAAGAGTACTACAAGTCTTCCATGGCAACAAAAACCAAAGCCTGTCTGGGTCCGAGTCAGAGAGTAAAGCCATATGAAGGAAAAAATAGCAATAACCACAATGATGGCAATAACAGCATTGAGATGGTACTTAAAGGCTTGCGAAACTTTTTGCATATGTTAACTTATCTGATCCTCATAACAACCTATACTAAATTTTAATCAGAAAGGCCAAGAAGAGTCGGAGTCAAAGGGGTCTGTTACATGCACTGCACCGACACAACTGGCAGCTTGGAAACAGTAAGATCTGAGTGTGGAGGCAGAAACCAAAGATGAAAGTTAAAGCAAGGGCGAGCAAACCTGGAAAGAGAAGTCAGTGAAGACAGGCAGCATGGGATCATAGGAAGAATGCTGAATTTGGAGTCAGAAGACGTAGGTTCAAATCTCACCTCTGTTACTGTCTACCTTGTGACATCAGGCAAATCACTCAATCTTAATAAGGAAGTTGGACTTGATCCTTAAGAGCTCTTTCCATGTTTGGCCCTGTTACTATTACTATCAAAGTCAGAACTTGTTCAAAAAGTCTGTCATAATTTGCCATGTACTCCATGAACTTAGCATACCAGCTGGCTTTTGCCTAATGCTGACAGCCAGGGAGACTCAAACTCACCTCCAGATCCTCCTGAATGGGAGGCAGCAAGTTGTATTAGGGACGGGGCAGAAAAAAGCCAATCCAATCAACCTCTTTGGTTTTGTGAAATCCTTCCAGTTATAAATTTAATTTCCTACTTCACAAATCTGCCATCTTTCAATATTCAAAACAATTCTTAAGAAAAAGTAAAGAAACCGAAAGCCATGAGAGATTTTTAGTCATCTAGAAGACAGAAGAAATATCATGTTCTTTGTGTCAAAGACTGCCATTCAAAATCATCCTTCTATGGGTAAATTTGAGATGATCATTTTTCTCTATTCCTAATAACAGTTATCATAACCATTAGTCTCCACTAATGTCCTGTTCTACTGCCTTATAATACCCTGGACATCATCTTAGGGCTTCAAAGTATAAAGTCAGGCAAATCTTGAAAAAAGGCATCTATTAAAAATGCTTCTAGTCTGAACCACTTTGCCCTTGGTTCACTGTCCAAGGATTATTCTAGCTAAGTTTAGAAAAGCTTATCATATGGGAGTTGGCCACCCAAGTAATGATATTTTTGCTATAGCAATTCATGAAGACAGCCTATTTAGGCATATAGAAGTGATAATCTGCGCCAGACCAGAAAGTTCTTACTCCAAGAATAGAATTTGTACCCCAGAAAAAATGTTGAAGTATAACCAATAATGATAAATAATGAAGAGCAGTTAACTAAGCAAGAACATCAGAAAAGAGCAAACAACATCCTTTTTTTAAGCCAGATTGGTGTGTAAGACACCCTGAAGTTCTTTAAAAATGTGTGTCTCTCATATACAAGATGCCATACAAGTTCTATGCAGAAAGATTGATTCCTAGCTCCTTAGAGTAAAGGAGGCATAGATTTTTGACATTGATTAGTTCATTGATTATTTAAATTTATGTGCTTTCTGGGAATCTGACTATGCTTCCATATTTAACATGGAAAAAAGAGTCAAAACATTCCAGCTCCTAAATGCAGAGACAGACTAAACCTACCTTCAAGGATCTGAAATACATATATTATTTATATGGGGACCATTTCTGTGTTGTTTGGTAAATTCTTCAAAACGGATCCCTTGTCACCTTATTGGATGTATCTTGGAATTAATATTGGGAAGTGATTCCCAATATTCATCGCAATACTTTCATTAATGAACAATTCAAGACAGCATAACATTGATTTTAATCATTGGTTTTCAGGGTGTGGTCGGGAGACCCCTGAGACACTTTCAGAGGGCCCAGAAGGTCGACTATTTTCATAATAATACTAAGACATCCTATTTTCTAACATGGTAAACATCAATAGATAACTCACATAAACAAAAGCTCTTTGGGAGGATCCTCAATAATTTTTAAGGATCTAAAGAGGTCTCAAGATCAGTTTGAGAACCAATATTGTTAATTATGTGAAACAAAACCTTTCTTCATGATCCTGAAATTCATTTCTAATTTAATAACAAAATTTCTTTATTATTCATTATTATTTAGTGTAGTTGTATAAGGTTTTATATTTATTTTATATTTATTATTATTGTGGTGCTATTGTTGAAAACTATAAATTTATATAAATTAAACTTAAATTTCAAAAATAGAATTTGAGTTATTACATGGATAATCCTTTGAAATTTAATAGGTCACATTTTCACTCTGTTTTAGGTTTAAATATCTCAGGATAACTTGTTCCTGAGCTATTAAATTGGGCTCACATTATATTTCAGAATTCTTTTATTCTCTTTATGGCTAAATTCTACTTCTTTTTGTGTATTTATATCCAGTTTATACACTTTTATTTTGTTAATGTGATTTTTGGCTAGGATCCCTTGAATTTTTAATCATCAGAAAAGTCTTTGAAACCTCTGGGAACTCTGTTCAGAAGAGAAATATATGATGGAAAAATTGAGTCTTGAATAATTTAGGAGCACTTTCTCATCCTATGAAATCTATGTTTCCTGTGTTTAAAGTAGAGTTTCTCTGAAAGAAAGCCCCCTTTCCTTCTCTCTTTTATCCTTTCTACAGCATTGCTCCCATCTCCCCCAAATAAGAATATGTGGCAGTTTTCAAGGTCTAAAGATAGAAGCTTATATTTTAAGGACCCATTATCTTTAATAGAAAACATTATTTTATTTGTAATTATTGAGAAGTCATTGTACACAAATAAACCCCCAACAATAATATACTCTAAGGCAATCTTATAAATTAGTCATTTGCCCTTTTGGTATAGGACCCAGGCAGGGTTGGGGAATCTATGGGGCCTTAAAGCCACATGTGGCCTTTTGACTGAGTTCAAGTTTTATAGAACAAATTATTTTATTAAGGGGATTTACCCTGTGAAGTTTGGATTCAGTCAAAGGGCCACTAGATGGCACAGTGGATGGAGTGCCAGATCTGGAGTCAGAAGACCCAAATTCAAATCCACCTCAGACACGTACTAGCTGTGTGACCCTGGGCAAGTCACTTAATCCTGATTGCCTCAGTTTCCTCATCTGTAAAATGAGCTGGAGAAGGAAATGGCAAACCACTCCAGTATGTCTTCCAAGAAAACCCCAAATGGGGTCACAAAGAATGAAGAACAACAACATTAACAGGAAGATATGCAAAACAAGGAGGTGAGGTCAGGGAATTCTGTGGCCTTTGGTATTCTAAGCCCCAGTTTCTATATCTGTGAATTGGGGATACTAATGCTTTACACCAGAGATCTCAAACAGGCATGTGGCCTGCAATAGTCCTGAGTGGGCCAAAACAGATAAAATGTAATTGGGAACCATTTAACAACTCAAACAAAAACAACAGGACATAGATAATGCTTATATGTAGTTTTCTAAGCCGATATGCAGCCTGCAGGGATCCTTCCGTACAGTTTAGGGGCCTCAGTTCTATGTGAGTTCAATGCCACTGCTTTAAACCACCTACTTCTTGGCTTTTGAGGAAAGCATTTTTGTAAACCATAAAGCCCGTAGGAATGGGAGTTATTTTCAAAACATTGAAGTACCTTTTTTTAATTCTTTTTGTCAGTTTCAGGAAATACATATGTTCTTCCCCACTCCTTTTGTGTGAGTTGCCAAACTGGAGCTAAATGCTCCGTCGCACACGAGCACATTCCAGTTTTCCAAGTAGGTCAATCAACATTTATTTAGTCCTTACTGCGTACGTACCAAGAGGGGTGCTAAGCTCTACTGATACAGAACAAGGAAGAATGCCATCCCTGCTCTCACATTCTAATGGGGCAAACAACGTGCAAACAATTATGTATATACTGGATATATATAGGGTAAATGGAAAGTAATCTAGAGGAACGGCCCAGAGGGATGGAGGAAAGAAGGAAAAGAAGGGGGAGACCAGGAAAGATCCTTTGAAAAAAAATATGATGTGAGATGAATCTTAATTTTTTTTGGAGGGGAGAGGTGAGGCAATTGGGGTTGAGTGACTTGCCCAAGGTCACATAGCTGGTGTGTCAAGTATCTGAGGTCACATTTGAACTCAGGTCCTCTTGACTCCAGGGCTAGTGCTCTATTCACTGTGCTACCTAGCTGCCCCTTGGATCTTGAAGGAGTCACAGTGAAAGGGTTCTAATGAGATCAGGGAGGGATTTTCAACAGGGGAGTGATAATGTGTAACTGGAGCCTTGACAAGAGAGTTGAGTAGGAGAGTTAAATATTCAGAGGGAGAGTGGCTGCCTTGGCTGGAGGAGCAGGATTAATGTGAGAGAAGGAAAACCACACTGGATGTGCCCTGTTAAGTCAGAGCACGGAGTTGAATAGTGAAAATTGTGCCAGGAGTCTTACAGGGCTCATTGTGAAGCTGCTTCCCCTCTGTAAAAATGAGCTGCCGTCTTGGATCTGGCTGCTCATACTTCTCCCCTATCTCATACCATATACATTATGGAATAAGCTATAAGATCAAGTTGTGTCTAGCATAGCATTTTTTAAAAGTTTATTATTTTGGGGTGACCAGGTGGTGCAGTGAATAGAGCACCAGCCCTAGAGTCAGGCGGACCTGAGTTCAAATCCAGCCTCAGACACTTAACGCTTACTAGCCGTGTGACCTTGGGCAAGTCACTTAACCCAACTGCTCTCCAAAAATGCAAAAAAAAAAGTTTATTATTTTTATTTCTTCAAGTAACAATTTATTTTATTAATCTGACCCTTCCATTGTCCCTTCAACTGAGCAAATTAAAAAAATAAGCACCCCACCCTCCAAAAAACCCCTCAATACATAGCTGCATTGTTGGGATAACAAATTCCCATTTCAGCCATGTCTGAAAATGTATGTCTTTCTGCATATGAAATTTATCGTCTTTTTGTGAGCAGGTAAGTGTCCTGTTTCAGCATCATTCTTTCGGACGTGTGGTTTATCACCGCACTGATGAATTGCAATATCTTTCAAAGTGGTTTTTCTCAGGAATATTCCAGTCACTGTCTACTCTAGATTGTTCTTCTGTTCTCTGCTCTGCATCAGTTCATAGGAATATTCCCAGAGTTCTCTGAAGCTGCCCATTCCATACTTTTTCGATAACATCCTATTGTATTCAAACCACAACCAGTACAGCATTTCTATGTTCTGGGCTACTGAACTCCTCCTACTTTCTGTTTGGAAGGAAAGTGCCCCAGGAAAGGCAAATTCAGTGTTGGACATCATGGCACTCACGCTCACGATGTGCAAGATGCTCTCCTGGACACTTTAAGGGATGAAATAATGGATGAAATGTAATCCTTGCCCTCCAGGGCCTTTGCAATTTATGCCTCTCACCCCAAACACACACACACACACACACACACACACACACACACAATTTTTTTTTCAGATACAGCTTCTTCTTGCTGCCTAGTCCCTTTCTCTGCATTCCTTCTACTTCATTTATTTCTGAAGAAACTTGGTCTCTTACAACCTCCAAGTGACTTCCTAGCATTCAAGTGAGCTTGGATTCCCAATCCATCCTGTTCATTCTTTGTCCCTGAAACTGACCCATGGGTCAGTCTCCCTTTCTTATAACCTGATACTGAGCAGTTTGTATACAGATGTCCTTTTAGCCCATAGTGGTTACATATGAGCTTAAGTAAGAAGATACTCCAACTGAATCCCAAACTGTATGTCTATGTAGTTTCCTGAACTACAGCCTAGTAAAGTCCTTGCCTTACTTCACAAATACTTACCAATTCTACTTGGATCAAATGAGATCCTATTTACAAAGTGCTAAGCACATTGTAGGTGCTATAGAAATGCATATCTCCTTTTTCTTCCCTTCTCTAGAGGATTTGTTGGGTGACATCTATAGATAGTTCTTGGCTATTTCTACATCAATTTAGCCCTTCTCTGCCCTATAATGAAAAGCACTTCCTAATCCCAGTCCTTCCTTTGCCACAGTTTTATTTCACACATATTATTTGCCCAGTCCACTCTCCAATCCTATCCTATCCTCAAATAAGTTCACTTTCACTAGGACTGTTATGCCTGAGTTCGCTGACGGCAGAACTATGGAAGATTAATTCAGACAGACATAGGTAGGGACAGAATCTGTCTCTAAGAATAAGCCGTAGACTTCAGAGCTCCGAGCATGTGAATGCAGCCAAAGGCTATAATAGCAACATGCCTGGTTCCCATGCAGTTAATCTCTCCTGGTCTAACACTGACACCTATTGCCTGGTCTTTCTTGGTAGGAATCCTATATTTGTCTCCCTCGATTTCGATTTTGGCCGGATAATCCCCTTAGTATAATGCAACCTCACTCTGGGAGACCCATTAGCAGCTTCTAAACTATCCTGCCTTAGAAAAGTCAATGCTTCCCCAATCTGTCCACAAAATCTTACATGCTTTCAAAGGTGACAGTCCTCACAACCCTCCTTACTGGATATGCCCCAATGGAGGGCATGGCAGCCTCAAGTCTAGCACCTCTGTTTCGTTCCTCAACTTTGCCATAATGACATTATAACACTAAGGAAGAGAGCTTTTGTCCTCACTGTAGCAGTTCCTCATTGAAACCACCAGCCTTCAGGCTTAGATGGCCACTAGCAAAAGAGAAAAGTAGTGACTGGGCTCTAGTTAGAACTCCCACCTCCCCAAACCCCCAATCTTCAACCATTTGGTTCAGAATACCAGGGATATTTTTCTCACTGATCGAAAAAGAGTAGATTGGGTCCCTGGTTCAAATCACTCATAACAAACTACGCCTTAGACTGCACTCCTACAAAATCCCTAGTGACCAAGATCAGCTGGACTGCTAACATCTGGTGGTACAGTAGACAGAGTGACAGGTCTGGAGTCAGAAAAACTCATCTTCACGAGTTTAAATCTGGCTTCAGACACTTAATAGCTGTGTGACCGTGGGCAAGTCGTTTGACCCTGTTTGCCTCAGTTTACTCATCTGTAAAATGAGCTGGAGAAGGAAATTAAAAACTACTCCAGTATCTTTGCCAAGAAAACCCCAAATGGGGTCATGGAGAGTCAGATAGGACTGAAAATGAACAAAAGCCAACACCCAACAATTGATGATACCATTGACGATAGAAGAGAGCCCCCTGCTGGATAATCTAAGATATGACACCTTTGAAGATAGATTTGGTCTCCTATGCATTCAGGGTTCAGTTATGAGTGACAGCAACAAAAAGTCATATTTCCATAGCACTTTATGATTTATAAAACACTTTCTTCACAACCACCTTGTGTAGGTGGTAGTACAGATAGTGTCTCCATTTTCCAGATTGGGAAACTGAGGTTGAGGTAGTAAATGACTTTCTCCAGTTCATAAGGTAGGATACAAGTTAATTTCTCTCTGACTCTTAGTCCAACATATTCATTCCCGCCAGACCACAACTAACTCCTTCAATCCATTCCAAACAGTGAGTCACGACTTGGCTTGGAACAAGGCCACTCTAATGGACCAATTTGTCAAGCAGCTTATAGATTTGATTAAGTATGAACTTGCAGGAGTGGGAAATGAATACATCCCTGCCCACTCTGATTAAGTAGTTAGATCACTATGGATAACAGGTTTGAGGCTTGTCTCCCAGGAACTGTCATGGCACCTTTGTTCCACCCTTTTCCTCAACTGAGCCTCACTCAGACCCCATAGATGACCTATAGGGACCAGTTCAATGAGAACGCATCTGGTCCCACAAAATCCCTTTGGAATGGTTCAGGAGGCTGGTGTACTTGTGCTATGTGTAAGCAGGCCATGACCAGAGCATCTACCCTCCTTGGGAATAGGAAAAAAACCACAAGGGGTGGGGGTGAGCAGGGCAAGTAAGTTACATCATGACAAGATCACTTCTCACCAGGTATAGCTGGCTTGGACTTTATTCTTGCTGGTGAAACTCAGGGATTTTTGTCAAATCCTTTGCATGCTGTTGTTGTTGGACGAGGTGGACTCCAATGAGATTTTTAACTTTTCATTGACCTGATTTTGAATTGGGAGGAGGAATCAGCCTTGCATCTCTCCCATAATGATTGTAACTATTAACTATTATACTCTCCCTAGGCACAGCTGATCAATACTATATAACCCAGGAACTGGTACATAGTAGATATTTAATAAATGCTTTCTTGCTTGATTGTATAGATAATTATGGGGAAACTCTCCCCCAGCACCTTACCAGCTTCTTCTTATTCTCAGTGGTGCTAGGGTGCAGTAGTTGGTCCAAGATGATCATCTTCTGGTCTATATGTTTACAGTCCAAGCTTATTCTGATCTTCAGTCTGTACCATCAAAGAAACTAGAAATTGTCTAATATGTTCAGTACTTGGGAACCTCATTTAAAATACTGGTACTGGGAGGCAGCTCTCTCCTATTCATCTTTTCCTCCTGGCTTCCTTCAAATCTCAGCTAACATTCCACCTTCTACAAGAAGCCATTCTCTGTTCTCATTAATCTTTAGTGCCTTCAGGTTCAGTGCTCCATCTGCTTTGCCTCCCAGCTGCCTCTGAAGCTGCTGACTGAAGGCTTTAAATTCATGTCTTTCGTCATTCCAAATCCTGTACTCTTTCTACCGGACCTTGGTGACTTGTGGTTGGAGCATCCCAAGAGTTCCAGCCCTGAGTCCTGGAGAGGTCCCACTGTAGGGGGAATAGTACCTGATGTCACTGCCAGACAGCACAGCTGTGGAGGATTAACAAAGACAGATGGCAGGGAGTTGTACCTGCACTTAAGAACAGCCCTCAGGAAACAAAGTTTGGTGCATATATAGCCAGACCCTGGCTCTGAGAGCTCCAGACTGGACCACCATATAATTTCTCTATGTGTCCTATTTATTGAAACTTCTTGGTCAGAAAACCTGTATTAGTCTTCTTTTCTCTTGGGGGTATTTTCTTGGTATGATTCAGTCCTTAGTGTGAGCTGTTGGCATCATCCAAGCCACCCTCAAGGTACCTGACAAGACTGTAGTCCCACCCCATTGACCCACAGCAGGCAATACATGGTAGTGGTATTGCCTGACCATATCACAATGTGCCTTCTGTAGACACACTTCAAAAAAGTGAATGATTCTTTAGCCCAAATCTATGTAAACGGAGTCAATACAGTCTTTCAAATAAAGACAATTTCTCTTCATTTTACTGATGAAGGTTTGAATTCAAGTAATTTTTTTTCCATTTGGGGATTTGAACCATGACTAGTGTATCCTCGGAGGACCTAACGGAGAGAGAAAATACTAGACAAAGTCTGGAAGACTTGGGCTCAAATCCTGCATCAGACACCAGATGTGGACAAATTACTTAATTTCTCTGTTTCCTCATCTATAATATGGGGATCATGATGGTGCTTATCTCGCCTTAAAGAGCTATATAATGAGAGCTAACTTAGTCAGGAAGACTTGAATTCAAACCCTGCCTCAGACACTTACTGTGTGACCCTGAGCAAGTCACTTAAACTCTGACTCAATCTCTTCATCAGTAAAATGAAGAGAATGACAGCACCTACTTTCCAAGGTTATTGTGACTATCAAATGAGACAATATTTCTAAACCATAGGGCAGACCTTAAAGTGCTTGGTAGACGCTGTCACCATCACGCTCATCATACTGATTGAATTTCCAGTCAGGATCTCCAATCACTAACGGTTCTTCCCCGGTGAAGCAAATCCTCACATTCAATCTTTTCCTGAAAATAACCTTACAGTCTCCTTCTTCCCTCATGCAAGCTGCTTAGGCTCTTATCCTTAAACTCTACTCACCTGGGGCTCCTTAGCTCACGGTCTTCAAGCAGAGGTCAAGGAGGAATGTTGAATAGGTGACCTCTGAGGTCAATTCAATTTACTTCTGTACATGCTTCCTGAGGACTTAAGTATAGGAGGCCATTAACCTTACTGCTTGTGAATATGCTTTATCCCAAACCCATGGCTTTGCTTCCTTGTGCTAGAAACTGACTGATGTTCTCTTTGTATCTCCCACCATGGTTTTAAGCGTTTATAACACTTCTCACACCTGCACCATTTTTCGGAACTTCAACATCCTGGTTTTTCTTTTTGCCACAGACTCATTTCAATGACTATCCTAGCCATAGTGGGGAAAGACTATGAATAGAGTAGACTGGCTAACCTTTATACCTTGCTTCTGATCGCCCTCTATTGACCCACTGGCTTCCTGACTTCTCTCCTGGGATCTGTTAACCCTTGTGGTACTGGGTACCCTTGGGTTATGATACAGCAGACTTATTCATTGTCTCTGCAAAAGTCAGAACACGGACCAATGAGCGTAGATTAGAAGAAAGCAGGGCTCAGCTATGGGTTAAAAAGAACTTTTTTTTGTTTGTGTTTTTTTTTTGCTTTTTTTTTTTTTTTTTGGAGGGCAATCGGGGTTGAGTGCCTTGCCCAAGGTCACACAGCTAGGTTTTTTTGTGTGTGTGTGTGTTAAGTGTCTGAGGCCGGATTTGAACTCAGGGACTCCTGACTCCAGGGCCGGTACTCTATTCACTGCGCCACCTAGCCGCTCCCTAAAAAGAACTTTGTAACAATTACAGTTATGCAGAAAATGGAAAAGATTCCCTTGTTAGTAGTGCCCTCCTTTGTCCCTAGGGGGAAGAGATCAAAGGATGGGACACAAAGGTGTCATCAATTCAAAAAACACTTAAGTGTTTGCTATGTCAAAAGCACTGTGTGTAGATGCTGGTAATTCAAAGATGAATATCAGCCCAGTCTCTGCCTTCACAAAGCTTAAAGCCTAATAGAGGGTGTTCCCGAATCAGGTAGCAGCACTGGACTTAACCTCTGAGGTCCTTTTCAGCTCTGTGATCCTATCACTGTCCAGTCCAGTCCATCAAGAAGCATTTGCTAAGGGCTATTATGTGCCAGGCACTAAGTTAAGCACTGAGGATACAAAAAAAGGCCAAAGATGATCCCCATCCTTCAGAAACTCATAGTCTAATAGTGGATAGAAAATGCAATTATGTGCAAGCAAGATATATCTGTACAGATCTGAAAATAATCTCAGAGAGAGGACACTAAGATTAAGGATGTTTGGGATGAAAAATACCCTTCATCCTTAATTTAGTGAAAAAATAAATAGAGAGATCTCTTAGGATAAGAATAAGAGTTTATTCTCTTCCCCGGGAGAAGAAGGTGGTCTGCCCCCAACTCATCATGGAGAAGAGGCATGTTACAAAAGACAGTGCAAGAATTTATAATACAATTCCATCAAGCCCCCTTCCCGACTGTTTCCTCTCTCGTTTTTTGAGAGGCAGACTTCACCAAATTCTTCCCCAAGTGGGACAGCAAGAAAAGAGGACAAAGGGTCCCACCCAGCTGGGAAAACAGACAAAGAAAGATACAGTGATTGACAGCAGCAATGGAGGGGGGGGGAAGGGAAAGTGAACAATCCCAAATTGAGAAGTTTTCACTCATCCCATACAAGGAGAATGACTTCTTGCCTAAGGTGGGATTTTAGGTGAGACCTGAAGGAAGTCAGGTAAGCCAAGAGAAGGTGGAGAGGATGGAGTGGCAAGTATGACAGACCTCCAGTGAAAATGGCATCAGGTGCCAGTTAAAATGGCATCAGGTGAAAGGAGCAACAAGGAGGCCAGTGTACCTGGATCACAGAATACTTGCTAGTCTATGTAGAGGAAAGCAGAAAGGGCAAAAAGACACAAAAGATAGAAGGGAGCCAGGGTCTGAAAATAAATTTCAGTTCTAGGCTCCCAGTGAAAAAAAAAATTTAATGGTCTCTATGATTTGTTAATTGCAAAATCAACACACAATGTCAAGGAAAAGACACCATTTATATCCTCCCTGCCCTGTCACGCTCACAATGCAGGTAAATGACATTGGACAATATTTTTATGTGTATGATATACCTTTAAAGGAAAAAGAAGGTGAAACAGAATTTCATTTGTTCACTAGAATTACATTATTCAGTGCTTTTACCCCACTGTGAACTAAATAAGACACATGAGCCTAATGCCACACTGAGACGGCAATGAACACCTGTAGTGTGTGTTAACTGCAGTTGGAGTGACCTTCTGGAATGATTAAACATTTAAGAGAATGAATACAATAAAGTTGTGAATTAAATCAAAGAATTCATAAAATCTAAACAGGCATGACTGGAGGGGACAAGATCTAAAGAGGAAGAAAAGGAATTTCAAAAAACCACTGTATTTCAGAGAAGTCTCTGCTGAGTCTAGAGATGGAGAGAGGGTGAAATGCAGATTTATTGGAAGCATATGACATCCTTCGTTTCTGTTAACTCTCTAATGCTGAGCTTTATCTGCAGGTAATAGAGGTCAAGTTTGAGAAGTTTGACGTGGAACAAGATAACTATTGCAGATACGACTATGTGGCCATATTCAATGGGGGAGAAATCAATGATGCTAAAAGAATTGGAAAATATTGTGGAGACAGACCACCTGCGTAAGTCTTTTTTGCTTATTTTATTGGCTTCTGCATGACTGAAACATTTATTTTTAGGTTGTCTAAATGTATTTAAATTTTCTTTAGATTTAAAAAAAATTTTTAAGCATTTGCCAGTTTATATGGATAGAATGCAAGGCTTGGAATCAGGAAGACCTGTGTTCACATCTGGCCCCAGATACTTAAGTAGCTGTCTGACCACAGGCAAAAGTCACTTAACCTCTGTTTGCCTTAATCTCCTGGAGAAGGAGATGGCAAAGCAAGAAAACCTCACAGAAAAAAATGGTCCATGGGTCACAGAGTCAAACACACAACTGAATGACTAAACAGTAGCAACAATGATTCTAGCCTTACTCTTTGAGATCCGTGCCAAAGCTATGCTATAGAAACTTAAAAAAAGAAATTCTAAAAGAATTCTAAGCACAGCAACTTAAATCGCAATGTTTGAAAAACTGGTGTAACAGGCAACCAACCATTCCTGGGGTCTAGCCCTCAGAGCATGCTTCTCCATTGTGGGGTCCCCTTGTTACATCAGCACATATATTGAAATGTGCAGATATATGTGCATATATATACATATAAAATGTATGTAAATATATGTATACATACACATATCTGTATATAAATATATACTAGTACACAAATATGTATGTGCACATAGATTAGGATTCTATATATATTTGACTCAGATCATCTTCCCTTCCTTTACAGAAGTTCCCCATCACCCTCCAGAAAGGGTCTGTTGACCATGAAGAAACAGAATAGAGGGGTGATAGTCTGAGTCAGTCTGGGTCCTTGCAGTCTCCAAATTTCCAATTTTTTAAGAAAGTGTTTTTGTTGTTCTTCTTGTTAATACGTGGGTTTTTGTTTTTTGTTTTTTCATGGGGGAAGGGAGGGAACCATCTAAATGTTGGGGTCAGTTAAACCAACTGGGCTTTGATCCACTCTGGCCATAATGACAATTCAGAGTGCCATAGTGAACATTTTTTTCAGCCCCAAGTTTCACACTATTGTGCTGAGCCTGAAGGTCTAACCCTGAGTTGTTTTTATGACTTTCAATTCCATCATCATTACGAGATTGAGCCTAGGCAAATACTGGCCACTAGATAATCTTTACTAAATGTACTTTACTGAATAGACTCCTTTTGAATGAGCACATTAGACAACTGTCCATGAATGGCACTATGGCAGGATTTCAGCCTACTTGAAAATAGGGGGGTGACTCTAAGGGGTTTAGCTTTTGCTCTGAAGTCTTGTTCACAGATCTAATTTGCCATGAAAGTCTTCCCTTTATCAATAATTCAAAGGGAAATCAGCCTTATTTAGATGAACATCTGTGAGCCCTTATAGAGGGAGTTCTTGGCCCAGGACGGGCTGAACTGGATGTCTTTTTCTCTTTTTGTCTTTTTGGAAGGGGGAAGGCAGGGCAATTGGGGTTAAGTGACTTGCCCAAGGACACACAGCTAGTAAGTAAGTGTTAAGTGTCTGAGACCAGATTTGAACTCGGGTCCTCCTGACTCCAGGGCCAATGCTCTATTCACTGCACCACCAAGCTGCCCCTACTTGATGACTTCTAAGGGCCTTTACAAGGTCAAATCTAGAATTCTCTGTGTCCTTCTATAGGGTAAATTTAAATTCAGAGCCCTCAATTTAATGATGATGATGATGATGATGATAATAATAATAATAATAATAATAATAACTTGTATGTACATAGCACCCTAAGGTGTGCAACGTGCATTACAGCTTCTGTCTCATTAATACTACAATCCTATGAAGTCGGTGCCAGTAAGATCTCCATTTTACAGAGGAGGAAATTAAACCTGAGAGGTTAAGAGATTTACTCAGGGTTCCACAGCTAGTGAGTATCCAAGACAGGATTCCAACACGGACCTTCCTGAGGCCAAGTCCAGCATTCTATCCTTTGTGTCAGCTAGCTCCCTCTGTTTAAACAACAGCAAGGCAATGAAGTGGCACAGTGGTCAGGAAGACCTAAGTTCAAATCCGATCTCAGACAGTTATTAGCTGTGTGATCATGGGCTGCTGTGTGCCTCAGTTTCCTCATCTGTATAATGGGGATAATAACAACATAATCACCAGAATGACATGTCTCTTGGGCTTTCCTACTATTTTATTTTGGAGGGGAGAGGGCAGCGCAATTGGGGTTAAGTAACTTGCCCAAGGTCACACGGCTAGTAAGTGTTAAGTGTCTGAGGTAGGATTTGAACATAGGTCCTCCTGACTCCAGGGCTAGCCTAGCTGCCCCTATTTCTGAGTATTTCTCCTTAATTCTCCCTCCATTCAGACCAGATCTCAGAGTCATGGCTCCACTGACTATTTCTGCTCAATAGCAAAGCTTCCACAATAGCAAAGGGCCAGCAATGAGGAACGTTCACTTGGGTGCTTTCTTCACTGGTAAATGTATCCATAGACACAGCCCGAACTCAATCCAATGTCAAATGCTATCTGCCTCTCACATGGGAGCTAGTTGTAATGGGCATTGCAACACTGGCAAATGAAAAAATTACTTCCTGGCCCACGACTCCAGTTTGTCAGGGGAAAAAATACAGTCAAAGTCCTACCTTCTTTCTTCCCACCTGCCTGATGATAATCTGCAGGTAGAATCTTTGATCCCCATGAAATATTTGTCGCTCCGACTAAATCCTCTCTAATTCCAAGACTCAGCAAATAGCAAGAGGAAAAAAAGTCTTCCTTGCAGGGATAATTACAATATTCCCAGAGAAGTTTTAGCTTCAGCATATTGCCTCTAAAATTATAGTAGCAAGGATGAAGCCTGGCCTAAAAAGAGGGCAATGAAGAATCACAGTAATGATGCCATCATGCCCAGGATGCTGGTTCAGAAAGGGCTAAGGTTTTCACTGTTGTGCAGAGCACATCCCTTCAGCTCCTCTCATTTAAGCAAAGGAGCTCTATTTAGACTGTTAGGGCAGGACCGTGGTTAGGTGTGTGAGGACCAAGCAACATCATGCATGTAAAAGCACACGGGGACCATAAAGCCCTATGAGCTACTCTCACATCTAATAACAAGAGCACAGCTATCTCCCACAGAACTTTTGTAGCTTAAATGTTCGAAGGAATCAGCATCACAATTTTTTTCTTTTTTCTTCGGCATCACAATTTGTTGTCGGTCAGTCATTTCAGTCTTGCCTGGCTCTTCGTGATCCCGTTTGGGGATTTTGTTGACAAAAAGACTGAAGTGGTTTGCCATTTCCTTCTCCAGATCATTTTACATATGAAGAAACTGAGGCAAGCAGAGTTAAGTGACTTGCTCAGGGTCACAAGTGTCTGAGGCTGGATTTGAACTCAGATGAGCCTTCCTGATTTCAGGTCTAGTGCTCTATCCACTTCACCACCTAGAAGCCCATCCTCACAATAATAGCTAGCATTTATATAGCACTTAAAGTTGGCAAAGCTCTTTACACATATCTCATTGGACCCTCACAACAACCCTGGGAGACAGTGTTATTATCATCTCCATTTTACAGATGGGGAAAGTAAAGTTGGGAGAAGTTAAGCAACTTACTGAGGGGCCACAAAAGTAGTAAACATCTAAATCTGAATTCGAACTCAGGTCTTCCTGACTCCAAGTATGTGGGTGCTCAGGGAGGGCTAGGACCTCCGGTGTGAGGGCTTGCCAACCCTTTTCAGGGCTGCTCATCCACCTTCTGGTGTCCACTTGACTCATCTAACTCTTACCTGTGGCTCCAGGAAGCTGTAGCACACGCACCAGTCACACTCTGGTAAAATCGGTTCAGTAGAAGGACCCAGGTTGAGGATAACTGACAGGTCTCAACCCACTGGTGAATTAGGGGAGTGTCTACCCCAACCAAGCACGTGAAGACTTCTCCTTGTGGAATGGAAGGATGAGAACAATTTGTTCCAATGCCTCACTGAAGGCAGCTAAAACTGAGGAGTGCTTAGAGCTTGGTCAGGTATCAAAGATTCCACCACACCCTCACTAGCACCAATCATTCTGACTTATGTCCTGTCACTGGACTTTGATGACTCTGGAAGAGAGACTGAAGTGGAGAACTCTGTGCAACTCTGCCCCAATTAAATCCAATTCAGAAATAAGTCAAGATGTAATGTCATTAGTCCTCTTTGAAAGTGAAGGACAAACAGCTGAAGACTATCCATTGTACCCTCTAGCTGCCTCTTTTTTTTAATGTTTTATTTCTCCATAATGACTTCTGTGAACAGAACTTTATACATACATACGTACATATACATATACATATACATATACAATATACCATGCCAATATTTTTGCCAAGTAAATCCCAAATGGGATCCTAAAGAGTCAGACATGACTGGAATGACTCAACAACAACACAATGTCTATAGGCCCATGCAGATATTAAATATACGGTTATAAACAGTTGCTTATTTTTTCACATGTTCCATGCCTAAGCTCAGAATTAGTTCAGAAGAGGCAGCATTTTGGCAAATTAGTTTGAGACTGGGAGAACATCAAAACAACCAGTAATTCTAACGTTCCCTCTGAAGTCTTGTTTGTACATGATTCATTTACTCTGTAAGCCCTTTCAACTTCAATCTAGCCATCCCTTGCCAAGTATTCCAAATTCTAAATTAGTAGGACCCAAATTAATAAGGTTTTTCAGTATTTATGCTCATATATTTATCCAACTTATCTGAATATTTCAAGCAACAAGCTGTTTGATTTACATGACGCCAAACAGCTGTTTTGATGTGTATTTTTTTTCCCCACCATTAATGGGGGAGTAAATCAATTCAACGAATATTTATTAAGTACTTACAATGTGCCAGGCACTGTGCTAAGCACTCAAGGAGCTTAGAATCTAATGAGGGAACACTACACATAGAAGGAAGCTGAAAAGCAGGGTAGAAGGGGCACAAGGAGGTATCCAGCATGGGGACAAGGTGTTCTATGGAGTCTAAGCCAGAGAAAGCTGCTTATGGAAAATAGAGAGTTACCTCCATGGTGCTCTCCGTCGGCTGCCATTTTGAACATTTTAGCAGATGGCACTAGTCAATTCGGAGGAACAACAACGATGCTGATGATGATTATAATAGTAACTTCATTTATATGTTGTGTTAAAGTTTGCAAAGAAATTTGCAAACATCTCATAATTGTCTGGTCAGTTCAATTAAGTGATTCATTAGACTGATTGCTTTTCATTGAATTCATCATATTTAGCCTTTCTTTTGGATATCAGGTAGGTACTACCTGAATAAACCAGTGGCTGTGATGGGATGTAGATTCATTGTTTGTATTTATAATGAAAAAGTTCTTACATCTATTTCTCATTTAAATATCTCTCGTTGTTATTATATGGTCATTTCACTCATGTCCAACTCTTTGTGACCCTATTTGGGGTTTTCTTGGCAAAGATACTTGGAGGGGTCTGCCATTTCCTTCCCCTACTTATTTTACAGATGAGGAAACTGAGGCAAACAGGGTTAAATGACTCGTCCAGAGTCACACAACTAGTAAGTATTTAAGACTAGATTTTAACTCAGGTCTTCCTGACTCCAAGCCTCCACTATTCACTGCACCACCTAGCTATCCCTGCACCACCTATCTCTTATACTAGGTAACCAGAACAGCTTTATAATAAGATATACAATATAAATTTATTAAGCTATAAATTAGTGAGCAGATGATTATCTATACTGAGAGAAGAAGTTTCTTCACTGGGAACTGAAGCCAATCAGGACCCCCAGGTTAGGCTTAAGCTACTTTTTGACTGTGTGTGTCTGGTAACAATGAGAAGTTTGTTATCTCAAACAATGTTATGATGTAGGATAATTTTTTAAAATTTCATGCAACTCCTTAACCTTTAATGGTGGTTTTGTGTCATTCTGCTTCCTGCACAGACACGACCTTAACTTGTTTTCTAGAACAGAACGCTTCTTTTTGATCTTCCAGGCCCATTGTGTCTGAGCGAAATGAGCTTCTCATTCAATTCTTATCGGACTTGAGCTTAACTGCTGACGGTTTTATTGGCCACTACAAATTCAGACCAAAAAAGTTACCTACAACCACCGTCCCTCCCATTACAACGACAGCTCCTGCACCCACAAGTAAGTTTTCTGTATGGGATTATGGGATTATAGGGCAGTAGATTATAGGGCAGTAGAAATTCTCCTGGGGTTACAAAAAGGTTAAGGAAAAGAATATTCTTACTCAGAGGAAACAATTTCCATCACTGGAAATGTTTGAAACCATAGGAGCAGAGTGTTTAGCACATGGTAAATTTATTAAGTACTTAATGTGTGCCAGGCATATAGCAATTAGGTGGCTCACTGGACAGAGTGCTAGGCCTGGAGTCAGGAGACCCTGAGGTCAAATCTAGCTTCAGCTACTTAGTAGCTTGGTGACCCTGGACAAGTCACTTAACCTGTTTGCCTTATTCTATTGGAGAAGGAAATGGCAAACCACTTCCAGCATCTCTGCCAAGAAAACTCCATGGACAGTACTGGTGGGCTGTGGCACACGAGGTCACCAAGAATTGAACTCAACTCAATAACTGAACAACAACCATGTGCGCAGTATTGTACTAAGCATCAGGGATACAAAAAGCGGCAAAAGACCATCCCTGCCCTCAAGAAGCTTACAATAGAATGGGGGAGACAACAAGCAAACATGTACAAACAGGCTATATCCAGACCAAGAAGAAAATTATTAAAAGAGGGAAGGCACTAGATTTAAAAGGAGTTGGGAAAGGCTTCCTGCAGAACACGGGGTTTTAATTAAGACTTAAAGGAAACCAGGGAAGGCAGTGAATGGAACAGAAGAGGGAGAAGCCAGTGGAAATGCTGAGAGCTGAGAAATGGAGTGGCTTGTTCACGTCATAGCCAGGAGGCCAGTGTCACTGGACAGCAGCGTGTGTGCCTGGGAGCGGGGTATAAAAACACTGCAAAGGTAGGAGGGGGCTAGCTTATGAAGGACTCAGAATGCCAAACAGAGAGCATTTTGTATTTGCTTCCGGAGGTGATAGGGAGCCACTGAAGATTACAGGCGGAGGGGAGTTTGATATAGTCTGACCTACGCTTCAGGAAAATCACTTTGGTGGCCGAAGGGAGGACAGATTAGTTAGGGAGAGAACTGAGGCCAGCAGATCCAGCAGTAGCTATTACAACAGTCCAGGTATGAGATAGTGAGGGCCAGTGTCAGAGGAGAAAGGGGGGCATATTTGGGAGATGTTGCAAGTGTGAAATCAACAGGCCTTAATAAATACTTATTGATGATGAGGATGAATAACCATATGGGAGAACAATTGCATCCATTTCCTTAAAGTAAGATGCTTAATGAGAAAAGGAAGACTTTGAGTTGATACTCTACTGATTTTATTCAAAAATGTTACCTGAGAAAATCACAGCCATTATTTGCTTCTACTCAAATCATTCTCCAGTGCTTCATCAAAGTGTGGAAGTGACCCCTGGGTTTTCCCAGCGAAGCACAACATCTGCTGGGGTCTATCTATCTGGAAAGACGTTGCATCTTGGCCCTGAGTATCTGTCATGCAGGAACCAACCTGTTCAGAGAGTTTCATCACCAGGAGGACAGGATTTTCAGCCTTAGCTACTTGCTACTGTTGTCATCCACTCATTTCAGTCACATTCGATTCCTCATGACCAAATCTGGGGTTTCTTTGACAAAGATACTGGAGTGGTTTGCCATTTCCTTCTCCAGCTCATTTTACAAATGAGGAAACTGAGGCAAACAGGGTTTGCCCAGAGTCACACAGCTAGTAAGTGTCTGAGGCTGGATTTGAACTCCAGTCTTTCTGACTCCAGGCCTGGCACCATATCCACTGTGTCACCTAGCTGCTTCTCAGCTGCTTAAAGACCATTTGCTAAGGTTTAGAGGCATTTTAGTCTATATCAGGGGAGGGAACATTTATACAATGGAAGTCATACATACTTGAAGTATGGTTGCATTGTTTCCTGGCGTTATTTTTGATGCATTTATAACCACTGGGCTACAGCTACAGATGACCGCTCCTTTACACACACACACACACACACACACACACACACACACACACACACACACGCATGCACACAAAATCCTATAACTATTTCTAGAACCCACGCATACAGACACATGCTGACCCAACTTCTGGAAAATTTGTTCAGTATTATTAGTTCATTATTGGTCTAAATATTTTTCCTCAACTTATTCTAAATTTGATTGTTTTTCAGATATGAAGATCTAATATTTGGGGCTAAGGTGCTAGTTCAAGAGACCTTGGCCTTTTTGTGTGTCACAGACCCATATGGCTTTCTGGTGAAGTCTATGGACTCATTCGCTGAATAATGTTTTCAAATGCATAAAGTAAAATACATAGGAATAGAAATAAATTATTTTGAAATAATTATTGAATTTAAATCTATGCACCTTAATTTTAGAACCCCTGCTCTAGGGTGCTGATTCCTGATCCTCTGGGATCTCACAACATCTTATGATTTTTTTAGCTTATTTTGGGAATCTCATTCAAAAAAGTATATGACATTTTAAAAGTTAAAATTAATTACTTAGCTGAGGTACCCATCATAATTACTGGCAATGCTGAGTAATAGCAAGCTTTTATTCCTCTGGAAATCACTGTGTCAGGGCCAAAGCCCACTTCTCAATCATCTGCCCTATCCCCTTTACTACACAACGACCTCACTAGAATTAAAAAGGACTATTGCCACTATTTTGATAAGGTGTCAACCTGAGATAACCTAAGTAAATGATTCATTCATACCATAAGAATTACTAGAAGATTTATATCTTTCCCCACCTTCAGCTATCAGGGAGGTGCCAAGAATGGCCATGGCATTCAGATACTCAGAAGATGGAGGATAAAAACTCAATACACTTTTGGCCACCTTCCCATGGGGCAGTGAGCATGCTGGAAGAGACACAGAAAAATACATGTACCTGTCAGGGAAGCCTTCAAACAATGCAACTTGTTTCCTGTTTCCAAGACCTGGAGGCTCACATTGGTCAGTCACTCTCTGAGAACCAATAAATCTGCTAAAAGGGTCCTCAAGAGAGTGAAGAATAAGAACCTGCAACACTGGCAAGAACCCTTCTTCCTTTTTCTTAAATCTCCCCCACTAGGTAACCCATGCTGATCTCAGCATCATAATTCAACCAAACACCAAACTTTCCCTAGCCATGGTGCTGACCAACTTACATACTATTCACTTTCTTGCTTATCTAGCCATGTTTCTGACACCTCTATATCAAATCAGAATTAGAAGATCTTAAAAGTCATCCGGTCCAACCTCTTTATTTTACTAATGAGGGAACTGAGGCATAGAAAAGGTAAGGCTATCTTCAGCGAGATACTGCTAGTTATTCACCTAGCTGAGACAACAAAGGTCTCCTGATTCCCATTCTAGGGCTCTTTCTACCATACCTTTTCTCCTGCTTCACCTTGGTCTTCCTGTCAACGACATTCAGTAAACCTCCTAAATATACTGAAAATATCTTCCAAAAATATCCAGGCAAAATGGACTCATAGATGAGCAAGACAGCTTTGAAAGTTATTTGTTGAATTTATTATGTATGTATGTATATGTATATATATATATATATACATATTTTAAAAGGCAAGCCATACATAGTAGGAATTCACAGTTTCATAGACAATCCTCTCCTATGGAAATTCCCATTTTATTTGGTGTTTGGTCAAGTTGAAAATAAAAAAATTCTGAATTCTGAAAAAATTTTTAAAAACTGAAAAAAGAGACACAAGCATCCTTTTCATCCCTTAAATCCAGACTTCTTTCTTTGCAAAGCCTTGGGGATTATTAGGACTGTGTCTAGTAACTTCTAGGGGTTGTGGGCATGGGTTGGGGAAGGGAATTTGATTCTGATTAGACTGGTATGTGTATGGATCTCAAAGGATAGCATATTCATGAAAATAATGTCATCTTTATTAAACACTTATTATATTGGAGCAGACTTGTAAGCAAGGCTATCTTCAATACAAAGATATTCCTGTGTTCACATACATTAAACAATTTCAGCAAACAAAGATGGAAGAAACCATGATAATATATCCTCCTTATTAGATAGTGCCACTTTAAAAAAACCAACCTAGTCTGCTAAAACAATAAATATAACATTATGTGAGAACCAGGGAGGTAAGCCTTATTTTTTTTTTCAAAATCAAGTTAAGCCAAATCAACAAAAAGTTATTGAATCTCTGCTACACATACTCAGCACTTAGCTAGAAGCTAGGGGGAGAATATAATGAAGTGTAAGATGTGGTTATGGCATGCAATCTGGAATAACAAAAGAAGATTTAAATAACAGTTAATAACAAGCAATAAAAGAGCTGTTAAAAACAACATATGATTAATAACCAAATGAATGGTGGAGAAGATTGGTATGGGAGCCCAGGAAAAGGAAGGCTAACTTCTTTTTAAAAAATTTTTAGTTTTTTGCTTTTTCGAGGGGGGAGGGCAGGGAAGGCTTACTTCAAACTGAATTTTAGTTGAGTTTTGAAGACTGAAGACTTAGGCAATTGCTCAATAACTTATAAATTCATGGTATTACTGAGGTACTTGAGAAGTCAACTGACTTTTTAAGGGCTTACCCAGTAAGTGTAATTTGGAGGTAAGTCTCAACTCAGGTCTTCCTGCCTTCAAAAGGCCAATCCTCTACTACATCATACTGCCACCATAGCAGCTATGTGGTAAAGTGGCAATGGGGCTATAGAAAGGTAGACTTGATTTCAAGTCCATCCTCAGATACATACTGATAGTATGACCTTAGTCAAGTCACTTAACCTCTGTCTGACTTATTTTCCTCAACTGTAAAGTGAAGATAATAATTGTACTTGCCTCACAGGGCTGTTGAAAGGATGAAATAAAGCAAGCACTTAATAAATGCTTGTTTCCTTCCTTTCACAAGTCTTTAAAACTATTTCTTTAAGCTAAGGAAATTGTCAGGAATCCAGGGTTTAATTGAATATCTCAACCTCTTTATAGAGACTATTGGAATTCTTATTTACTATCTTTTAATCCTAAAAGATCCTAGCCCAGTTTAACAAGAATACAAGATTTCCTGCTCTGCTGAATAAAATGCTAGGGCTGCTTAAAAAGCCTTATTCACTAATCCTTAAATAACTATGCTTTAGTTAAGGTGGATTAAATATTTCAGTTTAAATGAGTACATCTAATACACTATGGGGACATGTGCTTTGCATTCAGATGGTGACTGTATTCACAAGGATCCCTAAGCCTTTCCAAAGCTGCCTCTGTATATCCAGTATATACTGAAACAGTGGGATCCTTCTGCAGCAGCAGCCAGTCTGAGAGTAAGGCACAGCTGTGATTTCTGGCCACAGACACTGGACTTGCCCTTTCTATTAGGGAAAGTATCATTAGTTATGTAATTTTCAAGGAGCAGAGACAGGTCTTTGGTGAGTAAAGTCTTTTCTAATAGCCATCCACATAGGGTATGAATTGGCTAGTCACTCTAGAAAGCAATTTGGAACTACACTCCCCAAGTGACTAAAATATGAGTATCCTTTGACCCAGAAATACCACTACTAGGCCTATTCCCCAAAGAAAGAAAAGCACCTACATGAACAAAAAAAAAAATTGAAAGCTACTCTTTTTTAGTTGGCAAAGAATTGAGACTTTGCCCATCAATTGGGAAGGAAATAACTGAACAAATTATGCCATCTGAACGTGATAGAATATTACTGAGCCTTAACAAATGATGAGAAGGACAGTTTCAGAGGAAGTAGAGAAGATGAGGAGTGAAGTGAACAGAACCAAGGGAACATTTGGTTCTAAAACAAAATTAGATACTATAAAAACAACATTGTGAAAAAATACTTTTGAAAGATATAAGAACTTTGAACAATATAATGATCAACCATGGTGATTCCAAAGAACTTAAGATGATTAAAAGAAAAAAGCCCATGCCCATCTCCTGAACAGAAAGGTATTGGACTAAATATGCAAAATGAGAAACACGTTTTGGGCAGGGCCAATGTGGAGAGTTTCTTTTCCTTGACTATGTATATCTGTTACAGAGGTTTTGCTTTTCTTTCTGCCCACCTCATTAGGGGAGGGGTGGGCAGGAAGAAAAAAAATACTTGATGCTGGAAAAAAGTTAAATATAAATGAAAAACAAACCAAAATAAAGACATTCATCATGCAACTAAACTGGAAATTTTTTCACTATGGAGAGATTAGGAAATGAATTAATGCCAACAGAATTAGAATTTGTAATTCCTAAAAGCTTTGATGTCCCCATAGTGGTTTTTCTTAGCCTTCAAAATCCCATGGCAAGTGCCTATGGGTTCTCAAAAGCAATGCCAGAGGAGTTCTGACAGGTCCTATGGTTGGGGTTAATGATTCAAAGGTCACTAAATCCTATCAGACTAAGAAAGACAGACTTCAAATATGGGCCTGAAGATATTCCACACCTTCCACACTGTAGCACACAAGGAAGTATCTGCTGAATTAATTGTTGAATATTTTTATGGAGGTGATAATTACATATCCTGATTTTGTTTACTTGTTTTAAAAAATGCATTTCATGACTATTTCTCATGTTTCTCATAGCCTATGTTTGATATTACACCTTTATTAGAGATAATGATATAAATCTATCTATCTACCTTGCTTTATATAAGAGATAGACTAGGGAAATAAACCTGTATTTGATTAGCATAAGGAACTCCCAGGAAAAGGTGTTCCCTTTAACAATATGTGAGTCAGTATCTTCCCTACAATTCATAGGGAGAGCTCCCTAGAGTACCAAAAAGTTAAGTGACTTGTCCAGCACCACTCAGGTACCCTGTACATTCCTTTACCTTTCACAAGAGATATATTTATAAAAACTTGTTGGTAAATCAAATTTAGTGAGCTCTTATTACAACAATCATGACCAAGTAGATATGAGTTCTGGTCCAGCTGATCAACTTACTAGACATCTGGCATCAGGCAAATCAATCTTTCTGAGTTTCATTTTCTTCATTTGTAAAATGGAAATGAGAATAATCTCTATTGATCTATTTCATAGAGTTGTTGTAAGAATCAAATGAGATGATGTATGTGTTTCCAAGGGGCTTTGAAAATTATTTAAAATTATGCAAATATGAAGTATTTCTGTTATTTAAAAGTCTTACACTACCCTTGATATTGATGCCTTTAATTAACCCATTTATTGTTATATTCAAAAGCTATAACTCTATGATCAGATTTTTATAGACTTGGCTTTCTTAAAGCAGGGTACATCTTTATAATAAATTCTTTTTTAAAAGTTATTTTAGGAAAGCATTTGTTGAAATAATTAAGAAAACAAAGAGAGCCATTTGGATCATCTTTGATCCTAAAAATTCCAAGTAGCCTATCAAGTTGCTATCAAGGAAAATGAGAGTAGCTGTTCATAACAATGAAAAACTATGAAAAGAAGTCATCTCTTTTGTGTATTACTCTTGAATTTCACTGCTGAGGCTTAGACCTAGCTATGTAGGCAGACTGGTGCCCAGGGGAATAACTGAGAAAGTCAAATCTACAGATTCAGATGCAAATACTAATTATGCTTACATGCATGCATTTTTTATGAACTATAGTTCTTTCTTTTTTTGAATAAAGGTTCAAGACCTACTGTAGCCCTATGTCAACAAAAATGTAGAAGGAGTGGGACTCTGGAGAGCAATTATTGTTCAAGTAACTTTGGTAAGGAGAAAAAAGCCCAGCTTTTTCTTTGTAATGGAAGACTTGGGGAACTGCATGATTATTCTCAAAAGAATTACTGAAAATTTAAATGTAAACAGTCAGTAACATAATTCACATAGGAAGGTATTTGCATGCCACTTTATGTTATTAATGTCTCCTTGGAAAACAGACCATGTTTCTCTTTGGTCTACATCTCAGCTTCCCTTAAAGTGGGTCAGAATCATAAACACTAGACAATTTTGTAGTTGAGATGGTATATAAGAACTGATGAACTACTAGGGAATCCAGGGTCTAGGCTCAGAGAGAGGTTTATAGACTGACATTTAATAGCAGAAAGTCAAATTGAAAGGAAATTAGAATCCAGGGAAGAATGAATGGTGGAAATGGGGGTAGAGTCTATGAATCACTGGTGGGAAGTGCTTCCTGAGACCTCACTATACTACACTTCTGGGTGTCTAGTATATGACAAAGAGATTTCTGACACAGATATGTTAGAACTTTTAGGGCAACAACTCTGCTCTTGAACAGACGTCCAGAGCTCTGTGAGCCTCTGGAATGGGTAAGCAGTATCAGATGAATGATTTACCATGGGAAATCACTGGAATAGTGGTTTTTAAAAGGATTTCAACTCCATGGTTTTTAGATATTTCAATACTAGCATTTTTCAAATCTGCATTTGTTTCTAGTCTACATACTGATCACCAACCAAGGACCAATAAAATCCTAGTTATAAAAGAATGAATAATTGACAATGCAATTTCACTTATATCATGTCATTTTGTACTAAATTTGCTAGCACCAGGAATGAATGAATGAATAATTCAACAATAATGGAACTTTCACTAGCCTGCTGTACTTTA
Source organism: Pseudocheirus occidentalis (assembly GCA_028646575.1). NCBI lineage: Eukaryota > Metazoa > Chordata > Mammalia > Diprotodontia > Pseudocheiridae > Pseudocheirus > Pseudocheirus occidentalis. The sequence goes on along the minus strand of CM053600.1, from coordinate 166,690,025 downwards.
ATCAAGAATTACGACCTTGTCTAGCCAGGACCATCCCATACCTCAAGAAATATAAATTTCACTCCATTCAATTGAGCTATGCCACCATTAAATAGTAGCATTGCTGATTCCAGAATAGAATTTGGTGGCCCATGGGAATAAACTGGTATCTTTTATCCACTGACCCAGAAATGGAGAATTTTTTTCCCCAGATGGCTAGTAAGTTAGAGTCACTAACCTATGGAAAAAAAATGGAGTTACAGAAAATAAATAAACAATTCAATTTGAGTTACTTTTGTTACTTTTTGAGAGAGAAATGTAAAACTTTCCATTAGATTTTAAAATATGGAACAAAGAGTATAGGTTTTAAAAATAAAAATACTAAAAATTAAATAAATTTTCTTTTTCGTTATGAAGGAAAGAACGGATAGAATCCTAAAGGATGAGGAAATATTCAGATAGAAGGGAGAATGAGAAATGTATAAACAAGTGGAAAGATTAGCAGACATAATGAAAGAGACAAAGATCATGAAGAAAGAAGCAGAAGGAAAGACTGACACAAAGACAGAAATGGACGCACCCTCAGAAACAGAGACACACAAAAATATGTACTTTGACATAGCAACACCTCCCTCCTGTGGCCTCTTAGGATATTGTTGTTAAACTGTGGTGTGTTTTCACAACTGTAGGCCTACGGATGGGATGTAAAATTGTTTGGCTAAAATTAAGCCTGGGTCTAGAAACTCCCTGTATCTGTAGTAGATAATCGAACTATGGTTTTAATTAGTGTGAATTTATATTTCTTACACAATCAAATGGTAATTATCTAACAAATGTAATATCCCAACAGATCCTTTTAACTTTTCTACAGCTCTGGTAAAATTAAACATTATTTAGCTTTCCAATATTTACTTCTGAAATAATGAAAAAATACTTCATTGTTTTTAGACCTGCTTACTTCTACCTCCAATTTTCACATTTTAAAAATTGCTTTCTTTCCTAGTGCTAGCTGGAACTGTTATCACAACAATGACGAAGGGTGGAAGCTTGTATGCAACAGTATCAATCATCAATGTGTACAAGGAGGGAAACCTGGCAATTCAACAAGCTGGCAAGAACATGAGTACTAAGATCACTGTTGTTTGTAAGCAATGTCCTCTCATCAGAAGAGGTGGGTAACATAGGAAACTTAGAAGATGGTTTTAAAGTAGGTGATGGGCAGTTTGAACTAAAATGAAAGTAATGTCCTTGAACCAGCTAGGTGGCATAGTGGGTAGAGTGCTGAACCTGGAGTCAGCTTCAGATACTTATCTGCGTGACCCTGGGTAAGTCATTTCACCTTTGTTCACCTCAATTTCCTCATCCGTAAAATGGAGGTAATAATAGAGGATCCAATGAAATACTTGAAAGCACTTAGCACATAGTAAATGCTACATAAATATTAGCTATTGATATTTAGAAAGTGCTTTGCCAACTTCAAAGTTCTCTATAAGTACAAGCTATTATCAGCTATAACAAAATCTGCTTCTGATAATTTTAAATATGTTTTAGGAGAATAATAGAACTAGTCTGAACTCCCATAGTACAGCAAATTAAAAATGCCCAGATGACTTTCTGATAATATCTGGCAAGCCGCTGACTTATCCTCACACTTGATTGAGTAGGGTAGTCTCATAGTCTTGTCTGTGCTAAAGGAAGCAGCAGGTGGGAGATAAATTGGAGTGGGGAAGCCATTTGAATCAGGGAGGTCATTCAGGATATATAGCAATAATTAGGCAAGAGGTGAACAAAGGATAAGCCATGTCCTGTTTTGGAATCCACATGATGTAGAAAGAAGTCAAGGAAGTCAGCTCATTGACTGAGGAAGAAATGAAGGAATAAGCACAGTTGTTTGTTACTATACATATTGTTCTCCTGGTTCTGCTCATTTCACTCTGCATCAGTTCATACCAGTTTTCCCAGGTGTCTATGAACCCATTTCTTTCTTGTATTTCTTTGCAAGCTACACACACACACACACACACACACACACACACACACACACTTACATATAGCAATTACTAACATTTATATAGTTTTAAGATCTGCAAATCATTTTCCTTAGAATGACTCTGTGAGGTAAATAATTAACATAGTATTTAGCACATGAAAAATTTGAGACTCAAACAAGGTTAAATGCCTTGCCCTTAAAATCATAGCTAGAGTCAGTCAATGACTACACATATCCAGCGTTTCTTGCACAATGCCATGGAGCTACCTTCTCAATATATTCTGGAATCAATTTATTTTAAATCTGAAAAGGAAACTTAAGAGTCCAAATGTTGTGGCCTTAAACTTTTATAATTTTGCCTATTTTTTTTTCATTTGTCTGTTTGTCTACCCTGACATATATGAAAGGAAAGGGAGGTCTAGAGAGATTAATCACTTACCCCTAGCAAATACTGATAATGGTGCTAGAAACTGGGGAGGCAGTATGGTATACATTAGATATCATAGCACGAAGAAGACATGGATTCAAATCCCACCTCATTGCCCAGAGGACCCTGGGGAATCACTTAAAACTTTCTTGGCCTTAATTCCTCATATGGCAAATAAGGGGCTTGGACTAGACAGCTATTAATCTAAATCTATGGAGAGGTACCTATTCAGATAGCTTTAAATCTATGATCCTAACTGATTAGTTGATTGAATGATGAATTCAGATTTTCAGAGATGATAACCTTAAAAACAGATTTTTATTCTTTACAATGGTAACAGATGACACAGTAACTACCCCCAAAATTAAATATTGCATTAATGTGTTTGGAAAAAAATAGACTTCATAATTCCACTTTTGTACTTGCAGGATTCAATTATATAATCATGGGTCAGGTAGATGAAGATGGGCGAGGGAAGATCACACCAAACAGCTTTATCATGAATTTCAAGATGAAGAATCAAAAGATCCTGAATGCCTTGAAAAACAAACGCTGTTAAAAGAAGAATGATATCAAATAAAAGCTGCATTCCAGTATATCTTCTGAAAGATCTATTATCATTCAGTAGGAGGAAGAGTCTTTATAATTAAATGCTGAGCATTCCCAAAAGATCAGCTTGATAGCACATGGCCTCACTTAACAGTGACGGAAATTATGTGCAGTCATTGAGGCATAGATCTGATTACCAACCCTAAGACAAGTTGCAGTAATCACACAAACTAAAATGTACAAAGATCTGAAAACTTGGAAGTTATTAATTTATACATCTTGGTAAGAAGAGTTCTTTTAGAAATGAATTTTGTGAGGATGTGAAAAGGAAGATTTATAAGTGCAATATTTATAGTGATGTGATTTTTAACTTTTAGCTTTTGCTCCGAGTTTTTATATTGTTTCCTTGCATTTTTATCTATGCTTAATAAAGTATTTTAAAATAAAATGTAGCAGTCACTACGTTTGCTCTATAGTAAGCCAGACATTCTTAGACACAAGTATTTGTTTTTTGGAATTTGTGTTCTTAAAAATTCTTTAAAATTCCATAAAGAATTAACATTCTATTTATTTTTCCAACTTGACCTATGATTGCCTTAAAGGTAAGGATCCCAATGTGAAAAGACTCTGTACCAAGGTGAATAAGCAAGTATTATAAAAACTGTCTTAAAAGATTGCCTGGGGCACTGAGAGGTTATGTGATTGACCCATGACCCTATGTCCAGTGTGTGTCAGAGGGTAAACTTGACTCAGGTCTTCCCAAAACTGAGGCAATCTTTCTTGAGCTACCTGCAACACCCATAGTTCTTAACCTTCTTTGTGCCATGGATCCCTTTTCGCAGATGAGAACTAAGCCAAAAGACCAGAAGTGTATACCCATCTTCTGAGTAATGTCTTTAAATACATAAAATACACAGAATTACAAAAGAAACTAATTATAAAGAAATAGTTGTCAAAGTTCACAGATGCATGATTAAGAAGCCTAAACTGTGCCATGTTTTTCATTCTAGTTCATTTTTGGCACCTGAATGTGCCTGACTTAATTTCATTTCATAGACCCTCAAGATCTCCTAACCTAACCATCTTTCTCTACCCTTCCCACCCCACCCACCATTTTATAAATGTGCCTGAAGCCCAGAGAAAGCAAACGGCAAAACCAAGACTAGAATCCATGTCTCCCAGGCAATGGAACTTCATCAGTTTGAATTGGATTCATAAAATAAGATACTAATTACCTCCTTACACACAGATGGAGATACATTAGTCAGTGTGGGGAAACCACTCCACCCAATCCATCTCTGACCTAGTAGAAACATGAATCACAGGGAGTTAGTTGCCTGAGGTGCAGTTGACTGCCAGGGTCATGTCATACAGAGGCAGACTGGAACCCAGGTCTTTTTGACTCCCAAATCCAGCATTTGGTGTGCTCAGACCATTCAGGATTTTCAGGATGGGATCCATATATAATCATTCATAGCCATTCAGACTCTTTACTCTTTTCTGACCACCACTGATCGAGTCCTGATTATATCTGTTCTCTCACCTGTTTCTAATACCAGCCTTGCCCTCCTACTTTTCTTTGCAGACTTACTGGTGGTTTCCAGCTGCAGGCCTGCTTTCAGTTCTGTGTTTCTGAACCTAAAATGAAAAGTTTTGGGTAAAAGTGGTCTCATAAATAGATGGGGATCAGATATATACTCTGCTAAGGCAGACCAATATATTTAAAGCAGAGGAGGGGTCCATCTTACATGATGCACATCCACAAATGGAGTAGTCTCTCTATTTTTTTTCAAGGAGCTCACATTCTTTTTTAAAAAATGAGTAAATTTATTTTCTTGTTTACATCATTCATTTCCACGAGATTTTAAGTTACAAATTTTCTCCCCATTTCCCCCTACCCAACACCTCAAAACAGCCATCCCACTGTATAACCCCTCCCCCAATCTACACTTTCCTACTCCAACCCCACCCCCCCCACTCCCGCCCCTCTGACTTTCCGATAGGGCAGAATGGATCTCCCTCCCTCTGGGCCCATAC
>CM053600.1:166662923-166684543 GCA_028646575.1 Pseudocheirus occidentalis | reverse complement strand
GAATTGCAAGAATCTAGTATTTAAAGCTATACAATTAAATGCAACTGGGAAATAATACATACAGAGACAGGGGCAGGGAGGAGCTCCCTACCCTGCTGGAAAGCTAGAGAGGTGTTGGAGGAGGGCATAAAAGGGAACAGATTGTGGGAGGGGTCTTACAGTGTGATCAATGTTCTGGGCTGGGGGGTAGGGACAAAAATTTGTAACTCAAAACCTTGTGGAAATGAATGATGTAACCAAGAAAATAAATTAAAATTAAAAAAAAATCCTTCTTAAGCTACTCTATGGCTTGTAGGCCATCTTCATGTGGGAGTTCTGACTGTGTTGTCTTCCTCCCATTCCATGCTTTAATCCTTGTTGTCCCCCAAGAAGGGATCTAGAGTTTGATTGCTGTTCTTACTTTGCTTCCTTTGCCTGCTCCTGTTGCCAGTGAATTTCTTGACTTTTTAGCTCTGTGGAACTCTGCTTCCAGAGGGGAAAGCTCTGTCCCAAATTGCTGGGGTTTTTGCAGCTGCCAGTGCTATTAGGAGGCCACTGCACCCCCCCACCAGCTTTGGCTCACTGAAACCCACTCCAGGACCACCACTCAAGACCAAGATCCAGATCTAGGCCACTCAATGCAAGAGCACTTAGCCTCTGAACGATTGCTTGGGCCCCCTGCAGTCTGCAGGCTGTGAGCTCTGAAGCAGATATGTGGAGCCGCTGTTTCTATTGCTTCCTTGTCCTGGAGGCAGTTTGGCCAGACTGCTTTTCTCCCCCAAATTTAGGTGAGTTTCACTGATCTTTCACTTTGTCCTTGTTTCTTATGGCTTGATAATTCTGGAAACTGCCACAGCTGCCACTGATCCACTCTTCTGAAGGATCCAGCTGTGGCTCATCCTGGCCACCCTGGGGCCAAGCCATGGTTTCAGGCTGGGCTGGTTTTGGCTCCCAGCGTGCTGCAATGAGCCCTTCCTGCCAAGTTGCCTTCAGTGGGAGATGTGTTTTTCTGTACTTTTGTGAGTTTTGGAGCCCTAAAATTTGTTTAGAGTCATATTTTATGGGTATTTGAGATGGCTATGTGGGAGCTGTGAAATCTTGCTACTTCTATGCCGCCATCTTGGCTCTGACCCCCAAGTCAATTGTTTCTTGAGCATGCCAGTGTTAGATGGGTGCTCAGGAAGACTTATTATAAATGGATTAGTCAGCTTCAATAATCACCTAACCTGACCCCCAACTGTGTCTCCCATTTTCATTTTTCAAATTCCAATGAATTCTGATCCATCTATCAAAAAATGATGTTTATTCACTAGAGAAGGATGAGGTACACCTACTGATATATGAAGGAATATTAATAAAGAATGCAGTGGCTAGTTGGTTGTTTTTGTTCCAATTCAACTAGCTATTGCTACTAAGGATAGAAAGGATTAATCCCTATGGAACCCTGAGAATTCACAGCTGTGCTCAGTCAAATAGGTTTCTTGCCTTCTGGCTCTAAGCCAATCAGGGGCTGAGTCTTTGTTATATATTGTGGGAGGTTGGCCTTTTGCTGTGGGTGTTTGCTTATGAGAAGGATCTTTTGATTCCCTGGATGGGACACTGAGTAGCCATTTGTTAAGAGCCCCTCAACTACTCAGGTTTGTGTTCTCCAGATCCGGTGGCATATGTAGGTGGTTATATTACTTTGTTCAGACAGTAGGAGCCCTGTCTGTTGAATCTCTGTGCTAATTTCTCTGTATTTTCTCCATGTTCAGGGTGCTGACCTTTCCCCTGAACTAGTGAATGTAATTAAAAACTGCTGACCCCTTTAAAAGTTATCTTTCCTTTAGGAAAGTAGATCAAAGAACCTGTGTTAGCAGGCCATACTGGGTGTGCTAGGGTAACTTGCTACTACAGAGGGGGAGCAGATTCTCCTTCTTAGTAAGCCTTGGTAAACATGGAAAAGTTTTCATGTGCTTTTTCCTGGTGGGGGATGGACTAAGTGACTTTCTTAAAACAAAATATATACTCTAAAGAATGCATATGGCAGGGGTGGGGAAAACAAGCCTACCTGTCAAATATGTGATTAACTAAGACAGTTCTTTTTTTAAACCTACATTTACCTCCCACACAAGCCTGCTGTTATACTGCCTGTACTACTGTTATTTGATTTACATCAGAAATAAAGAATCCTGTGAAGATAGTTATTTTTAAAACATGTAACTACCACAGTTTAAAATTTGCCCTCAAATTCTCTTTGTGTCACTCATTTTGGATATCTCTTCCAAATCAGTCCTGTAAACATCCACAGAAGCTAGCAAAATCATCAAATTGCCAAACTTAATGATGTCACTGTCATGACCAAAGTGATTTATTTTTACTCCTAAATATTTAGGTCCCAATTGGTATAACAATTCCTGTCTCACAGACTGCTTCTGAACCACAGGCAATGCTAACAGTGATCAATCAGGCGAGTTTATTTAAAGACACAATGGGTGAAGTAGACCCTGCTTGGGGGGCACTGAATCTTTAAATACAGTGTTTTATGTGGAATGGAAAGATGAAGCCTGGATAGTGGGGAAATAAGCTAATGGGACCCAAAAAACCCCAAACCCTATTATTAGATGCTAATACAAATATTTCTATATTTGCTCTATAAGTGATAGCAAAAAAACTGGAAAGAACCTAAGTGTCCCATGACTGATTGATTGGTTAGTGTCTTTTGAAACAGATCACAGAAACCTGTTGCTTTTGAGAACTTCCTGGTAAAGATCAAGAGGCAAATGGAGCTGGATCAGGCCTAAAATGATCAAGCACAGTTATATGCTATCCATTTATACTGTATCTGTTTTGCTGGCATATTGACCCATCAGGAACACCACTAGGAGGGTGGAACTGGTGTGTGTTTAAGCTCCCCGTTCCCCTGGGCATCTAAGATACAATAGCTATAACTAATATCATCATACAATAAATGCTCATTGATAATGAATCAATGAGTACTTAAATGCCTACTCTGTACCAGTCTAGGTATGGAGACACAAAGACAAAAAGGAAACCATCCCCATCCTCAAGAAGTTTGCATAATATTGGGCAAATGATAGGAATGTAACTAAGTATGTGCAAAATGTATTAAAAATAAATACAAGGTGAATATTAGAGGAAAAGGCACTAGTGGAGGGGGGGTGGGCAAGAATCAGGTGGTATTTGAGCAGTAAGGGATTCTAAGAGGTGGAGGTGAAGGAGTATATTCTAGGCACAGGGAATAATAATGAGTGAATGAAGACCTCACATGTGAGGAACAACAAGGTTCTATGGCTGGACCATAGAATGCAGGAAAAATAATGTATAATTAAGTTGGGAAGATATTTGGGAGAAAAGTTTTATCTTTGATCCTTGAGGCCAAAGAGTTTACTGAAAAAAGAATGTAACACAGTCAGAGCTGCATTTGAAGAAAATCTCTTTTGCAGCTTTGAAGAGGACAGATTGGATTGGGGAGAGTTGAGGCAAGAGGGCCAATGAGGAGGATTTTCAGTAGTCCAGGCAAGAGGCAATGAGGGCTTGAACCATGGTGTTGCCCTTTATTAGATGTGAGAAATAGGGATATTGAAGTGGAAGATTTGACATCTGGTTGGATATGTAGGGTGAAGGAGAGTGAGTAGTCTTAACACAAAGCCAAGATTACAACCTTAGGGAACTAGAAGGATGCTGCTGCTCTAAATGGAAATAGGGAAGTTATAAAAAGGGGTAAATTTTGAAGAGGGAGGGAATTTGTTTTAGAGATGTTGAAACTGAGTTGCCAATGGGACAAATAGTTGGAATATCTAATAGGCAGTTATGGATATGTGGCAAGAACTGGAGAATCCCATAACATAGCAATGTATTTATACAAAATATCATAGTTGGGGTGGTCAACATCTCAGGGCAAGTCAATGATGAAATTTTCATTTATATTGAGTAGCAAGGCATGGGGGCATATTTAAATAACAGAATTCTTCCTCTCCCTTCTTTAGAAGTTTATCTAAGAGAGCAGAACTAAAAGTATTACATACAGCCATATCACAATTGATAATAACTGGTTCCAAGAAAACACAATCTTGTTGAAAATGACAAATGGTCAGTTTGACTAAATATTGTTTTAGCAGAATCTCAGAACTGGAAGGGACCTTACAGTCCAATCTATACACCTAAACAAGAATGTACTCTACAACACACCTAAGTGGTAACTCAACGAATATGAAAAAATTTGTTTGAATGAATAAAAATTGGAAGAAGTTACAGTGGTAGTTCTGGATAAAGCTGCCACTGATACCAGTTTGTATGTTTATTACAAAGCTGACAAAAGAATTTTTGAGATAATTACATTTTAAGAAACACAAGACTAAAACCTACTATTTTCCCTCGTCAGATAAATAACCAAGCCAATCATTTTAAATAGCATGAGTTTATGAATTTGATTTAATTTAAAAGTATTTAAGTATTCTTCTGGAGGCATATGTATAAAGAGAAGCACAGCACAGGGTAATTTGAGGACAGAGAGGACATTAGCAACTGGAGGAATAAGGAAAGGCTTTGTAGAGGAAATGGCAGCTGAATGGACCCCAGAAGATAAGAATTCTGAGGCAAAGATGAAGATAGCATGCATTTCAGACATGAAGGACAGGGGAGGGAGATGGAATGTCAATTTCAAGGAACAACCAACTTAGTGAAACAATTTGGCTATAACAGAGCTTACTGAATAGGATATACACATATTTCAGTTTGTGGCATTATTCAGAATAACAGTGCTGATGCGGATATTAGCTATAAGCACATCAAACAGTAAGATTTAAGGCATTTTAAAGAAAGGCTTTTGGCTTAAAATTGTCATATATAATTCATGCTGAATGATCAAATACTATGGGTCAGTAGTGGAGTTGTGGTTGTCTTTAGGGGATGTTAATTCATTATGTTAGACACTAATATAAACATTTCCCCCAGGAAATACCATGTGAGAAGAGGTCTTGCAACAAATTACCATTTCAAAATAAGGAAAAATAACATATGATAGATGATTCATTCTAAATAACAGAGTCAATAAGGAGGGGAAGAAGCCCTATCTTATTTTCTTGAGAGATTAAGTAGAACATATGTTACAATTTAGAATCTAGAACAGGGGTGGGGAAATTTCAGCCTCCAGGCAACATGCAGCCCTCTAGGTCCTCAAATGAAGCCCTTTAAATACAAACTTCACAGAACAAATCTCCTTAATAAAAGGATTTTTTCTGTAAAACTTGGACTCAGTCAAAAGGTGGTACCCAAGAACCTCGTAAACCACATATGGCCCACCCCTGAGACTCCAGAACATCTTAATGCTGAAATTATCTAAATTATTTTGGAAAGACAGCATAGCATTGTGGAATGATACTGGACTTAGAGACAGAAAACCTGAATTCAAAGCATGCCTCCACCCCTAATGGATCATGTGATTTTTGTATAAACCTCTTAACCTCTGAAGCTGTTTACTCATCTATTTTGTTCTTCTACCCGGCACTTAGCACAGTACCTTGTACATAACAGGCACTTAACAAATGTTGAGTCTGTAAAACTGAGATAATAGCTATCCTACCTCAAAAGATGGTATCAAGAACGAATTTTGTCGATGGTAAAGCACTACATAAATGTCAGGATGTTTTTCAATATTAACCCAAATATATGATCTTATTTCAGGAAGAAAAGATCTACTATGCCATCAGACTAAGAAACTGATTAGGAATGCAAGATAATGGGTCTAGAACTGTGCATAAAAATAGAAAAGAGCGAGGCAGAGATGACAAACACACTTTGGGTATGTGTACTGGGGAAGGGGAAGTGTTTCTTAGCCTGAAACTCATAAAAAATACCAACTTTCCACAGCAGAATGCTAATTTCTGAAATGGATGCCAGATAAATAGCCAGTAACTATTATCTACTTGACCTCAATATTAGATTTGGGTCAAATTTCACTCGTTTACCCTGGGTACTAACTTCATTTTTCATTAGCATATTTAATTTAATCAAGGTATTATATTTTTCATTTACTTTTATTTCTTTTCTGCTTTATAAGTACATTTTAATACAACAGATAAACATTATGCCAATGTATAATCCAAAGTCAAATTTTATTATTTTTTCTTACAATGCTGTCATTCAAAATATACCCCCATAAGTAATTCATGCACACACTAGGTGCTCAATAAGTATCTTTTTTTTACCATATATTATTATTAGAATGAATGAAAATCCTGATGTTAAATCCCAAATGGGATGTGCATAATTTTATAGTAGACAAAAATATATAATTTTACAATAAATATTTTATAAGAATTAGCCCAAAAGAGGGAGCACTTACAGTTTGGTAATCCCACTGAAAAAGAAAAAAGGAAGGAACATACTTAAAACCTCTATTTTATGATCCCTGGATCAAGAATGCTTATGGACATAGGGCTACCTGCACCCTATGTCATAAGACTAGCTAACATTCAAGTGAGAAGATTATGCTTAACTTCCACTTAACGGAAATCCTACCTTTCAATTCTATGGCAGGAGTACAACAGATTTTCAAAGAAATTTAATTATATTCCCTACAAAGCACAAAATAATCAAATATATTATACTCTTTAGCAAAAAAAAAAAAAACCCAAACCAAAAACAATTTCCCATTGTAAGCAGGAAGAATCATATACAAATAAGCAAAGTCATACTTACAGAAGCTATGTTAAACTGCATAAAATATTTTGAAACTGAATACAATAAATCAAAGATAGTTTAAAACTATGTAAAATAAACTTCTCCAATAAATATTGCTGGAAAACAAGATTCTCTTCAGTGTATACAGAAACAAAAGTTACACTGTGAACCAGAAAGAAACCCATTCTAAACCCTTATTTTTGGTTTTTGTTCTAAAATTTCTAGGAGCTCTCCCCAGTTGAAAGCCAGACTTTTGTAGCCCAAATAAAGTTGGATTTCTAAAAAATGAATACTAAACTCAGCTATATCACTCTTATTTTTTTACATTCTGAAAAGCAATAGTTCTACATTCATCTCATGAAGTAAAAGCAATCCATGATTACTTTACAATATTTGATATAGGTTTTTTTTTTGTTTGTTTGTTTGTTTTTGCTTTTTGGAGGAAGGCAGGGCCAATTAGGGTTGCCCAAGGTCACACAGCTAGGAAGTGTTAAAGGTCTGAGGTCTGATTTGAACTCACGTCCTCCTGACTCCAGGGCCAGTGCTCTATTCACTGCATCACCTAACTGCCCTTGATACAGCTTTTGAACAACAGATGTGGCCACAACTATTTCCTCCCACACCCCCCAAAAAAGATTAGAAAGTAAAACAAAGGCTAGAAAATTCTGTCTGCTAAATTGCTCCTACTAAAATTCCGTGTTCAGTGCATTTTTGAACTATATACATATTTTATATAACATACATAATTAACCCATGAGTCTTTAAAGAATGGCTTTGATGTCATTTCTACATTCCAACCCATACATTAATAAATTTAGTCGCGAATTATACAAATATCCATGACCTAGAAATAAGTTAATTTCTTGGGTAAAACATAGCATATTTAGAAGTCCGAAAGCCAAGTAAGTCCCTTATTTCATTTCGAAATTTTGATAGATCTTGGCGTAGTTCATTGAGATTTTCTACGGTTGCCTGATCTGTGCTTTGCATCTTCTGTCTCATGGAAGTTAAATAACGGTGGACTAAGCAACACATCACTTTTTGGTAGTTTTCATCTCTTTTTTGTTTCAGGTTTCTCCATTCCTTCAAAATAAAGAATAATATATCTCTACTAGTGATGGTTATTTATATTTGTGCTAACAAAATATATTTAAATTTTTTGACAATACTCAAATATGCAAACATATAATCTTATAAATTTAAATATTTCTATCCTTTCTTGATCCATAATATTCCTGTGACTACCTGTAGTCACTTCATAGTCTTTCATATTTGTTTACTGCAAACTAATTAGCAGAAGTATGAAGCTATTGTAATTTAATTAATGTGATATCACTGCAACATGTACCAAATTATTTATTCAAAGAAAACAAATCCTTTTATGATATAATTTACTGGCATTGTTTATCATTTTTTGTTTCAAAAGAAAAATAATTATGCACTCAGAAAATATAAAAACTTTTAACACCTAATTTGAAATTTAAAAATAGGCTTTAAAATACTGAAACTAGCAATTACTTTGCTTTCATAGCATTTTATTAGCTGAGTCTAATTTTTAAATTTAAATGAAACTTTGTAGGCCAAACCTAAATTTGTACACTTTCTTACCTTTAAGCTGTTTTGCCGTTTGACCCTGCCCTTTGATGTATGAGAGCAAATCCACTTACTGAGGCTACTTAGTAGATAGCAAATGGTCTTGGGAGAAGGAATGATATTGAAAGGTGGAGGCAGCGTACACTTGTCATCAAAGTAGCTAAGCCACAACTTAGCACGGGCAAATTTCCATTCTTTGTCCTCATGGTTCTGTAATATAAGGTATATGAAAAATGCATTGAAAAATGTTTAAAAACCCCATGTGTAGCTTTAAACAATCAAGTTCTCCAAATACATTAAAGAAAATAATTTGCCTCATTATTACAGACTAATGGCATAGAAATTCATAACAGACATAATTTATATTGTAAAAAATCTATATTAAATGCTAAAATGTATGCCATTCTAAAATTAATGAGTATAATCAAGGCTACAATGATGTTATCCTTCATGTTTTCTAAGTTTTTTTGTTTCCTGACGTGTTTTCTAGATTTAATATTAATTGAGACTATGAAGACAGTTTTTTAGAATAACAGAACACTTACTGCTATCAGCTGAAAGCTTTTATGAAGCATGGCCACTAACAATTTGGTAAGAACAATAACAACCACAACGTTGTATGTACCAACAATAACAGCTCCAACAAAAGACTGCAATTCTTCCCCGTAGCTAAATCTTGTGACAAAGATTGCTACGTGTGCTAAAGAAAAAATGTACCAGAACAAAGCAAAGCAAGTGCCAATGAACCTGAAAAGACAATAAAATTTTTTGTTAAACAAAATAGAGAAGTAAATCACTTCTATAAAAACTATTTAAAGAAAATGTTAATACTTTAAGAACATGCTTAATAAACGAAGTTTATACAAATTTTCTTATTCTGGTTTACTCAGAGAAATTAAAAAAGTTTTTCTTTTAAAACTTTTTTCTTTAAAACAAAAACAAATACATGGATATTGGATTTACATCAAGATAAATGATACCAATAAGTTTATCATAGAACTCATAATAAATTTTAAATAACAAAATCCCTTGGATGATTCAAAATTATTTTATTGATAAAATTCATTTTCAAAAATGTATCTAATGTGAAATCTGGTATGTTACAGAATAAGTTCACAAAAGCAGATCATAATTACCTTAAAAATTCTATACAGTTCTACCTATAAGACTAAATTGTTTTAAAACTTTATGAAACTTTGCATGATTCTGCCAAACTAAGTGATCATCTCTTAATATTTAGAACTCAATTACAATTAAGATTTTCTAATGGCTCTGGTTTAATATTTTATTCCAGGAATTTTCTAAGATATCTATAACTATCATTCACTCTGCCTCCGCATCCCACAAATCCCAAGTATGTTAACTAATAGAAACCATATAGTTCTGAATTAATTTCCCTTGTCCCTTCATTTACAGAAAAACCTAACATGAACTGATACAAAGTGAATTGAACAGAACCAAGAGCACAGTGTACACAGTAACAGCTCTTTTAGGGGTAATAAAGAATTGGAAATTGAGATACTCATCAAATGGGGAAGGGCTGACTAAGTTGTGGTATATGATTGTGACTGATAGAGTATTATTGTGCGAATTATATGAAAGGATGAACAGGATGCTCTCAGAAAAATGTGGAAACTCTCAGAAAAATGTGGAAAAACTAACATGAACTGATACAAAGTGAAGTGAACAGATTAAGAAAAGGAAAAAAGGAAAAAACCACCAACTCACGAATGAAATGTATCATTGCTTTGCTGTTCACAGAAGATTCCTGCGCAGTCCTTCTGTTCTTGAGGAGCTGTATAGCCTTTGTCGTATAGTTGGGTCAGTCCAATTGTAAAGGAAAACAAGACAAGAAGGAACATCCCAAGAAATTTTCCAAAGTCTTGCAACATTTGTCCCATTGATATCTATAGAATGTATAAAACAGATTTTCAAAACAAAAGCTACTATAAATTGCTAAATATTAAATGCTTAGATGTAGCTCACAGATAATGAGAAGAAATGGCATGACATGCAGACTGCTCATCTCTTTCCATGTGAGTTTTCTGTGATACCCAACAGCCAAAAATCCATTCCAGTAAATTCTACTTTAGTTATATCAAATAGATTAAGGGCTAAGGAAATGTTGGGTTTTTGTGATTACCTGCCCTGCTTTCCTTGAAACAGTCAGTTCTGTAAAGGATAACATTGCCATAGGATTCCAGTTTTGCTTAGTTCAAACTGAGCCCTAGGGGATCAAAAATAGGAGTGGTTCGCAAAGGATGAAGGGAAAATACCCATAACTAATCTTCCAAAGCCTAGCGAGTTCCTTGAGGTAGGGGCTACTTTTTAGATTTGTACCCCGAGCACTTAGTACAGAGACTGGCACATAGTAAATGCTTAATAGATGCTATTTCATTTATTATTCAGCCAAACTTTGTATGTCTCCCTAACTATCAGAAAACTAAGAAAAAATGAATACCCATCCTCACAAATTCACAGTTGCAGGCTTGATCCCGTTTGTTCTCCTGCACAAGAAACAACCAGCATAATCACATGGATGCTGCTGGCCCTTGATCTCACTGAATTGTCACCTACTTTTTGGGTAAGATTAAATTGGATACCTGATACTTGAGATGCATTAATTCTTGTAGGCTAATCAAGGGCCATTTCCTAACACATAAGGTTTAACATGCTACACATCTTGCTGGCTTCTCAACCGAACAAGCATTTTAAAGTACCTAATATGTGTCAGACCCTGTGCTAGGAAGAGGGAGTAAAAAGACAACCAAAAAAAAAAAAAGGAAAGGATCGCGTGTCTTAAGGAGCTTACATTTTCCTGGACCTGGAAAAATAATGAGGGAGCAGGGATAGGAATAAGGAGAGCCCGATGAGGCAGTTCAGTGAAAAAGTGAATGGAGCGCTGGGCCTGGAGTCGAGAAGACTCACATTCAAATCCAGCCTCAGAGACCTGGGCAAATCATTAACCTCTGTTTGCCTCAGTTTCCTCAACTGTAAATGGAGATAATAAGAGAATCTACATAATAGCTGGCTGTGGTGAGACCAAATAAGGTGATATTTGTAAAGTGGCTGTCACAGAGTAGGTGCTATATAAATGTTTATTTCTCCCTTTCTTCCTTCCCACTAGCAAATGGTCGGATCAAGAAAGACGTTCTATTCAAGGTAGCACTTGAGGCTCACTTGATTATAAAACTAAAATAATCTCATATAGCTCATTTTATCACAAATGGACAATCCCCTTTTTATAAGTGGGTTGTGTTACAAAAATTCATTTGCAAATAAGTTTGGAATTAAAAATAAATGTTCCTATGAAATTAATTGCTATAAATGAGTTTTGGAGAGGTTAAGGGGGAAGGAAAGATGGTTTCTCTTCACTCACCAGCACATTTGGTATGACAGGAAAAAAAAATTAGAAGCAGATTAAGGAAGTAAGGAAGTATTAATATGTAAAATTAAGTACAAATACACATGATTCTACCCCCCTTTTATCCTTTCATGAAGTGCAAACTTTTCCTGATTGAAATAAGAGATAAGCTTGGCATTGGCTGGCTGAAGACTGGTCACCCACCTGGCATTCTTTAAAAAGTTAAGCTTTATAGAGGTTGAGGAAGGGAACAGTTATATGGAGTGTAATGCCTTAGCCTCTCATCCCATCTCACCTCAAATTCAGCCATAATGTCCTAGAAGAAAAGCTGTTGTCCAATAGGAGGGAGGAAAGGAGGGATGGAAAGACAGAGAAAAGAGAGATAGACATACAGATACAGAAACAGAAAGGGAAAGGGGTATTTACAAGGAAGAGAGAAGGAAAGAAGAGAGATGAGAGAGGGAGGAGAAAAATGAAAAGAGGTAGAGGGAGTGAGGGGAAAAGGAAGGGAGAGAGAAAGGTAACATTTGAGACAGACAGAGAGGTCAGGGGTCAGTAGTTTTAAGGAGTGTCACAACCCTCGGCGACAAAGAAGAGGGCTGACCATGGATTCATGAGAGAAGCAGCCCTGGCTCCAGGGAGAGGCCAATCTGGCGATGCCAGCTGAGCAACCTGTGCAGCAGAAACACCAGAGATGACAGCACGAGAACCCCAGGCTCCTGTGGTGCCAGAGGTGGGTGCTGCCTCAGACACATATGTGACTCACTGCCAGGAGACTCTAAACTTGTGCCTACTGTTTTCATACTCTGTGTATACTGGGAAAATGTGCCCTAGGCTTATAGGGTGGATGTTTTGTAGTTACTGTTGTTTCTGCTTTCTAATGCTTTGAGCTGACTGACTGCTGGCTTCATAGTGATGGTGAACTCACAACAGTGAAGGCTTGGGAGCTCCAGTCTTAGGAGTGCTAACCTACCTCTGAACATAGGAGTAATGACCCCACTGGGCACTCAATCTACAAAACTATAAGTACCGAACTGGGGAGGTAGTTCAGAGGGGTGCTATAAATGGTTTGTGTACAATTACAATACTGGAAATTAAAATGGAAAAACCAACAAAGTAAAAACAATTTTTAATCTCAAATGCTGATGCTAAAGGATAAGCGGTATTGCCCCAATTAGCCCAGGGCAGACACTGGTCAACATTTGCTTTCCATTTATATGGACGATGATCCTAATCCCTTAATCCATAGAGCCTTGGGCCTACCAACTTTCATTCACTTGTTCATTAAATATTTATTGAATACCTACTAGGTGCTGGACAACTATACTAGATGCCACTAGAATGGAAAGAATATTAAGGCAATCTGTTGTTTCACAATTTTGGGCTTTGGCAATAATCTGCATTAGCGGATAAAGGAGAAACTGCCCCCCAAAGAAAAAAGCATATCAGTAAGACATTTTTAAAATACAAGAAAAAACCCAAAAGGGGTACACAAAAAGGGCAATTTTGTTACTACCTTGCTAAACTTAATATGCATTTTTTTAGGGAAAAACTGTTCATAGTTTCAAATATTTTCTTTGGATATTGAAATATTTGTGTTTTTTGGTCATTGCTAAGTTTATACTTAAAAATTAAATTAAAAGGGGGAAATTTAGTACAGATTAAAGAACAAAAATGAGAAAAAGACATGGCATGTAGTTAAAATAATTCCATCCTGAGTTATTGAGAGAATTGTTTAAACAAATCATGAAATAATGAAATATGGGATATGGATGAAAGAATAATTTTAGGCAAAAGTTCAAACAATGTAAATCAATTGTCATAATGAGAAAACAAAAGAGCCTAAAAATGCCTTAGGATAAACACTTGACTTACTTGCTAGGCACAGACACATGTCAATAGCCAAGGACAACACCAGTTTAGAATATAAACTGATTTCTAAAGTCTTACAGAAAAGGGAACAGAAAAAGGAGAAAAAGTAAGACCAGTTTACTTTTACTAGAGGGTAAAACTTAGTGTTTAAGGAGAAGTTGACAAGGGATTCTAAGCAAAGTTATGCAAAGGACATTTAAGGATGAAAATGACTAGCCAAAAAAGGAAAAATGGGGAAGATTCCAAAGATTTTTATAATAAAATCTTTTCATCATAAAGAACACTTGGGACTCTTAACATCCGTTCCAGAAGTGCTTATAGAGGAGGTAGAAAAGCAAAAAAGAACAAAAATGAGAAAAGCAGCTGGATCAGACCAAGAGTAGAGAGAAGACATTTATGCTTCAGACATCACAACTGAAAAGTTTAAGGGACTCACCCTCACAAAGTATCACCTTGCTTCACAAAATACATGAAAGAAAGGAAAATACTAAAGGCATGGAAAAAATTTCAGACCTTATTAATATTACTCCCCCCCCCAAGGTGACTGAGAGATCATCAACTGACCTATATGTCTATTTTCCCATCTACATTAAATTTTATGAGAGCAACCTACACATGTATCAAAGGCATCCTTGATTAGAGGATTAGAGTATTAACAGGGAAAAAGCAGACCTCTGCAAGACACATTCTACAATTTACCTCAGTTTTACCACAGCACAGCTGACTGAAAGATACATAAGAATACAAGATCTCAACTGTGCTTAATATTTGTTGACTATAAAAAAGATTTTTGTTTTGGTAGATCAAAAAAACACCTTAAACACTTTTAACGAGGTTTATTTCAGGTATGAATCACAATAATACAGGATTGTTGAAAGATATGGCAATAAAAATAATCTACAACACCCAGTTACTTTAATATCTTATAGGAAATACAGCCTATGTTTCCAAAAGATATTCACCATTATCATGATCACACACTGAATATGTAAAACCAGCCGGATTCAGAATTAAATGAGTTGGCTGGATTGACTATGGAAATTAAAGAGCTCTTTTAATCAGTCCAAACTTCTCCCTGAAATTAAGGCCCATCTTGTTAACACCAGTATTCTAATGGTGTCTGTGTATGGTTACTAATCATGCAACACTATAGTCTCTGGTTATCAAGTGGAAAAAGCAAGGGATTGGATAGCCCATGGGTTCCACTAATATTTTCATACTCAAAAGAAAGCGAGAGAGGCCTCTAGAACATTGGGCTGACTCCCTGTGGTAAACATATGAGGGAATATGGATAAAAATCAAACGAGCAGGTATGGATGGGTTTGTCTCTGCTTTGGTGGGAACATCCACATAAATGAAATCATAAATTCATTAGAGTTTTTGAACATTCTGAACTGCAGCTTGGGCTCTAATCTATCTCTCCTAATGTCCTTGATAAGATTAAAACAGAAGATCATGTTAAATTCAGGCAGTTAGGTGGTGTGGTAGAGAGAGAGAGCTAAGCTAGCCCTGAAGTCAGGAAGACTCGTCTTCCTGAGTCCAAATCTGGCCTCAGACACTTACTAGCTGTGTGACCTGGGAAAGTTACTTAGCCCTGTTTGCCTCAGTTTCCTCATCTGTAAAAACAAGCTGGAGAAGGAAATGGCAAAACACTCTGGTATTTTTGCCAAGAAAATCCCAAATGGGGTCATGAAGAGTCAGACACAATTGAAAATAACTGAAGACATCATGTCAAATAGCATAAGGTCAATGATCTACTGTTTCAATTTGTACTATTTTCTAGGTTCTTACAGTGTTTCTTAAACTGATCTTTCCTACTCATTTTATTTGCTACATTTAGTAGCAAATGCCTCTTTAAATGAATGTTGGCTTTTTTATGTGGTAAATTATAGTCCATGATAGGAAAATTTTTTAAAAAGAGCCTACACACAAAACATGTATCCAACAAAATTATTGAAAGATAATATTTCTTGCTAACTCATATGGGCAATGTTGCAAGTTCTCAGGTCCACATTTCAAGGTGGGCCTCAGCCAGCTGCCTGGGCAACTGTCTGCAGTGTAAAAACACTATGTGAGGCCCCTAAACGAAGATGACTTCTTAACTTTCATTTTAATACACGATGGTACCCTTTTCTGATACATGTTAAGGTTATTTCCTCAGTTTCTCAGTTCCCAAGATTCTGAGCTAAAAGTAGTATGGAAGGAAAGGTGTTCTTTGTTACCTCTACTTCCAGATGTACACTTTGGATTTTCAAATGTAACTGATTGAGAAGGTAAAGGAAGGAGAGAAAAAAGGCTTACTCTATGGGTTATGTAAATGTACTAGAATTATTTTCATAAGTACAGAGGCCTGCTTTCATGGCTGACATTAGATTCTGCAAAACATTCCCAGATACCAGAAATTCACTCTTCCAGATAAATGAATCTTATAAAGGGCTTCATGGAAAAACAAAGAACAAAGTTGATATTAAATTTGTTTATGGTCTGGATTTCTGATTTGACTTTCTTGAGCAAAGTCACCAGACAAAATTATGTTGTAGTTGAAGGAAACAGCTTAACATTTACTCAAAGTTTCTGTTCAGAACTTTACATACTGGAGCATCTTACATCAATGTGATAAATCAACAGGCATTCCAACAGATTAGCACAGGCCAAAAGAAATCAGTGGAGAACATAGCACCAATTTTCTACAGCAAAACTAAGTACATACAACTCTTCAAGAAGTTATGATCTTTTAGGCAGTAACATCTGTATGGAAAATGCTCACAACCAAAAGCAAATAGCAGACCTAATGATTATTCATTTGGATGAATAACCAGACAGAAATATTTAATAACTCTATTACTCTGCTTATTTCCACAAGGTGAATAATGACAAGTATTCATTCAGAACTCTGATGCAATAAAAAAACATTTTCCAGGGATTCTGTAAGAATTCTTTGTCACGTATGTGTTGTACTATAAGAACTTTGAATATCCTTCTAAGATCCTATGACCGTACCTAGCTATTTCTCCAGATAATTATCAATTCTACTATTAATTTCTTTTAGTTTGATGTTCATAACCAAGAGAGTCAATTTTGGGAACTTTTAAGTAGATTTTACATTTTTTAATACCAAATGTAACTTTTACTAAAAATTTTACACACTTTAGAACAAAAAATTTCTCCTGAACACAGACAACAATGATTAATGATAGCTGTCTTTTAAAATCAATGATTCTTTTAAGATAAAATTTAAAACATCTCAAAATTTGAAAGTATTGTTTTCTCTTCTTATGGTTGATTTCTGAGACTATAGCCACACATTCTTGCTTTTCCAAATGTTTCTAAATTGTGAGTTTTAAAACAGAGAGGAAAAAGCTAAAAGGCTGTTTTTTAATAGGCAAACATAAAGGGAATAAAAATGTTTTAGTTCCTTTAAAATGTACTTTAGGACATTATAGACTACTGTGCAGACTGCATGAATTCACAAATAATTAAAGCTGAATCTAAATTGAGTCCCCAAATCCAACATGGGAAACATGTGCTCTTGTAAGATTCTCTGATAATGTTACTTGATTTCAATTTTAGAACTACCAAGGAGGTATAAAGTCGCATTTGTTAAATGAGGGTTCTAGTGAGAGTTCAGCATATTTAGAACACTCAACTGAAGCTAAGTTAACTAAATAAATATCAGCAAATGGACAATTAGTTAAGACTGAAGACAGAACAGAGTCTGTCCTAAAAAAAAAATTCTTATGGAATGATAACTAGACTTTAATCTGTAATTAAGTTAGTATGAATTGTGGTTCTGCTGAGAAGAACATGTCTGTTCAAACCAACCCTGACTGTAATTGAAAACTTTGAGTCATTTGGAATAATTTATTAACTTCATATTTCTATCTGTTCACTGAACAAATTATCTAAGGTATAAGTCTAAAGCTACTGGAGTTCAATTGTTGCAAGTAAGAAAAATAAAAAGAATAGGATTATCATAAGCTTAAACTTTCTAAATAGATATCCTTGCCAGGAAATGATGATGACAAGTATCATGGATACCTTTCTAGAGATTTTATTCTGGATCATTCTCTATTTCTTGGTTCAGCAAGTATATGACAAGGTACATAATGCTGTTACTGATTTAAAGGTCTTAGCACAATAAGGGCCAAGGAAAAGGAAATATTTATATTTTAGAACAAGGAGATAAATGTAGTTTTGACACTTAAGCATAATTTGAAGTGACATTCAAAAATCATTTCTAGATCACTGTCCAGGATATCTCCTTTTATCTCTTGCCAAGCTGTTTTTCTCTCTTTCCATAGCTATTGACCTTCCTGTCCTTGCTTTTTCCCTTCCCCAGGCCTCTTCTTTAACTGTTTATAATAAGGAATTTTCTAAATATTTGTTAAATAAAACTTTGTTTCTATTATTGACTAAAATATCAGGTAAGTTAAATCTTCTTATTCAAAACAAAAACTTAAATGAAACCAGCTTTATTTTACTTTCTCTGCCTTCTTGGCCCAATCCTCTGGACTTCAAAACCATGCCCTCTCTTCTGCTGTTTCATCTTGGAATCCTTCAGTGCCTGGAGCCTCATGTTCCTGAAACACTTTATCACTCCACCAGTCTATTCACCATGGAATATCCCTCCACAAGGTCCACCTTACCTCCTCTTCTCCCATTAGTAAATTCCTCTTGAAGTCTATATTTTGTTAAAGGGGTAGGCCAGCCTGCCTTTATTCCCCACTTGGTTCTGCATTCTGTACTTCAAAACAATGACCCTAAGTTACCACTACTCGGGTTTTCAGCTCCCTTTTGTATACTGTCTTCCTCCATTAGAATGCAAGCTCCCTGAGAACAGGGACTATTCCTTCCTCCCTCCTTCCCTTCCTTCTTTCTCTGATTTTCTCTCTGAGTCAGAAATTCTCAATACAACCATGGGCAGCCATATAGCAATAATTTTCCCACCATGGGCAGCTATCTTTCAGCTATAATTTATCAAATACCTCCATATTACTTCTCAATAGTGTCCTTATACAAAACTGATCTCCTTTTCGTTAAAGCTTTGTTTGTTCCCACTTCTGTGTACCTCTGAAGCCTACCTAGATTAAAATGTAAATTCTTCTACTCTGCAATTCTAAATCTTATACTTGCTTCAAATGTCAGTTTAAGATTCACTTCATTCTGATTAACATGTCTGTACCCATTGAACCAGACTCCATTACTGGGCTTGTTTCCCAAGGAAGCCATTGATAAGAAAAGTCTCTACAGACACCAAAATATTCATAGCAGCATACTTTGTGACAGCAAAAAATTGGAAACAAAGTAAATGCCCACCAATTGGGGAATGACTAAACAAACTGTAGTACATGAATGTAATGATTATTACCGTGCCATAAGAAATTGTGTATGTGCATAGTGAATCAGAGAAGCACAGAAATGATGTATATGAACGTATGCAGAGTGAAGTGAACAGAGCCAAGAAAACAATAAACACAGTCAACTATAATAATGAAATTAACTGTACACCAAAAATTGAAAAGTGAATAGAACAAAATTACAAGCAGGATTCATTAAGAAATAGAAAGGGCACTCCAACCTACCCTTTCATGGAGGTGGGAGATCCACGGGTGTTTCAAATTGCACATATTTTCAGACTTTTTCAATGTATTGATCAGTTGCGTTGATTTTTTTCCTCTCTAAAAAAATATCATTTGTTATATGGGATGGCTCTCTGGGAGGGGGAGAGCAAGGAATACTTGGGATAACTATGATGATGTAAGAAATAGAAGTCATCAATAAAAACTTATTTTAAAAAAAAGATTCACTTCATCCAAGAAGCCTTTCAAGATTAAAGACAGACCTCTAGCAGCTATGACTACAATCCCATCAATATATACTTGTGTGTATTACTACCTTGGAATTCCTCTCCATTTCATATATGTATGGTTTTTTAAAAATATCCAACTGAAAGCTAAGTCCCACAAATTCAAGGCTCGTGTCTCTATTTTTGTAAAAGTCATAATCATAGTCATACTAATATGAAAATATTAGGTACTTAATAAATGTTTGTTGAATAGATGATTAAATGATAATTGAATTCCATAGTCAGAAGAGAAAGGATCCTAGATATCCTTAATAAAAAAAATGAGCTGCTCAAAACATTTACGTGTGAAAATATTTACACATGGTACAGTTCCTCTCTGGAAAAAAATCTAGGATAAACAGGATATGATGACTTTAAAATGCACAATCTCAATAACAATAAAAGAGAGGCAAAATAAAACAGCTTTGAGGAATTAGCTCACAACAATCAAATTGGGAGAAATAATGAAAAACATTCTGAAACAAGCGGGGCTGTGAAGAAACTAGCACACTCACTGAATGGTACTGTAAATTTGTAGAAACCCTTTGGAGATAAGTAGTACAAAGTAAAAATAACAAATAATCATACCCTTTGACCATATTGTTTTATTGCTGGGAATATCCTGAAAATGTTATCAAAAACAAAAGGTAAGTAGACATAGATTCATCTATTAATATACAGATCTACAATTAGATCTATATCTATTCATATGCTGGTAGATAAATCTAATTGCTTAAAACTGCATTAAGACTTTTTGGATAGCCTGAATTTTTAAAGCTTTTCATAGCAAAATTATATGTAATCACAAAAGAACCCCCATAAAACAACTATAGTAACCTAAATATCCAACAATAGGAGACTGGTTAAATAAACTGTGTTATAATGTTACTAATGTTATAAAATATTATAATGCAATTAAAATATGGGTATGAGGAATAGAAAGAAATCTGGAAAGACCTTTACAAAACAGTGAAAGTAGAAAAAAGGTGAGCCAGAAGAATAGACTACACACTAATTAAAACCATAAAGTTGATTTTTTTTTAAAAAGTAAATGAATGAACAAAGATTCCTAATTGGGGCTTAGAGGGAGCAACTAAAAAGTTATTATAATTTATGAAATGGAATTAATTTTAATAGTTACAAAGCAAGATTAATTATGTAGTATTTAATACTATGCTTAATATGTTAATTTCTAAAATCATATATGCATATATTTTAAATAAGATGATAATTACAAAGTACTTAGCAGTTAGCCCTTGCCCTTAAAAAAAAAGGAAAAAACTAGGAAAATTTTTAAGGAGAAAAATTTGGGAAACTATTAACAGCAGGAGAAAAGATTCATAAAAACTAGAGAGGAAGAATGGCTTTCTAAAGGGGAATCTAAAATATGATTGTGAAACGTAGGAATTTTCATATTTGTTGGTAAAC
Source organism: Pseudocheirus occidentalis (assembly GCA_028646575.1). Taxonomy (NCBI): domain Eukaryota; kingdom Metazoa; phylum Chordata; class Mammalia; order Diprotodontia; family Pseudocheiridae; genus Pseudocheirus; species Pseudocheirus occidentalis. The sequence continues at coordinate 166,663,778 of CM053600.1, read as the reverse complement.
TGAATAAAGTCAAAAGCATATTTTGTAGATATCAAATTAGAAGATTTATCTAATGCCTAAATAGAATGAACTGATTATAAAACGGCTGTTTTCATATGAAAATTTAAAAACCAGATAAACAGATTATATAATAACATATACATAAAGTAAAAAGACAATTTTAATTTATGTCATAAAGAACAGTATTGTGAAATTAATTTATAAAACATCTTTTGGATTAGATAAAAATATGATAGGAAAAACTAATCGGCAAACACATGCAGGGACTATTTGGGAATTCTCTAACTTCAAAAATATAAACGTCTGACTATAAGGGGAAAATAGCAGACAAGAAAACTTTTCTACAGATTGAATGATGAATATAGGTATATGAACATACACAGAAATATCCTGCTTTTTTCTGGGAAAGGAAAGAGAGGTCAGGAGAGTCAGACCAAAAAATAAATGGCATACATTCCTATGAAGACCTTGAGCAACTCTGTTCTATTAGTTTGGTGAAAACAGGACTTATTTGTGCTTCTTAAAAATAAACTTTAAAAAACCCTGAGTCTTTTTGGCTGGTATGGGATAAACATTTTTGCTGTTACTGACTCCCTATAAATATATATTTCTATCCACATGATATTATAGACGTTCTCTCTCATGTCATTTTCTCTCAATAAAATATAAGCTCCTTGAGGGTAGAGATTATTTTAGTTTTGTCTTTGTGCCCCTAGCAACCAGGACAGTCCCTGACACATAATAGACATTCTGTAAAGGCTTGCTGAATTAATGTTTTCCTACTCCTTATTTCCTCTGCTTCTACAAAATTCCTCCCCCAAAATGTAAACCAATATTTGCCATGTGGCATCCAAA
>CM053600.1:166645667-166662423 GCA_028646575.1 Pseudocheirus occidentalis | reverse complement strand
CCAGTGGGAGTGGGTGACAGGGGAGGAATTGCTAGAATCCAGTATTTAAAGCTATACAATTAAATGCAACTGGGAAATAATACATACAGGGACAGGGGCAGGGAGTAGCTCCCTGCCCAGCTAGAAAGCTAGAGAAGTGTTGGAGGAGGGCATAAAAGGGAACAGATTGTGGGAGGGGTCTTACAGTGGGATCAATGTTCTGGGCTGGGGGGTAGGGACAAAAAGGGGAGAAAATTTGTAATTCAAAACCTTGTGGAAATGAATGATGTAACCAAGAAAATAAATTAAAATAAAAAAAATTAAAAAAAAAAAAAAAAAAGAAATATCTCAAAAGATATCTCCTGAGACAAGAAACACTCAAGAGATATCTCTCATGAAATCCTGAGGTTTATGAAAACCACTGACTTGAAGATGATAAAAATAGGTAAACATTATTCAGCATGTAGTTGTTCTTTTTTTTAAAAAAGAATTAATATTTTACCACATATTTTCTGAAATAAATGCTTCTGTTAGGAAAAAAACTATCTTGGCAAAAATGAGGCTTAAGAAAAGTTTTTTGAGTAAAAAACTTGGAATGCTTAATTGGCACAGACCTATGTGCTAACAAGGATAAAAAGTTGAAATAATATTAACGATTATCTGCTAGTAGAAATAATACATACATGCACACACATACATGTATATACATACATACATACATATATATAAGGGAAAAAAACTTCCTTCTTAGAGTTGTTAAATTCTACAGTTACAAAAGGCTGATACAAAGAATTCTATTAACATGATTATTAAGAATAACATATTACTAATAATAATGTTTTTGAAGAATATTATAAAAAGGAGCATGATAGACTCGATTATTCAAAGGTTTTCAGTTTCATATTTCTGCATTCAATCACATTGTTAATAAATGTCTTTTCCATTAAAATGTGAACTCCTTGAGAGTAGAAGTGATCCCTATTTCTCTATTTGTATCCCCAGGACTTAGTAAAGTGCTTTGCATATACCAAATGTGTACAATAAATGCTTTTTCATCCATTCATTCATAAATGATTACCAACATTATGGTATTATAGATGTTAAATAAATATATTTTCCCTTTGTTTTCAAAATTTTTAAATGTTATGATGGCAAGAATGCAAAAATATAGAAAATGGATGAAAACTTTACATGGGAATATTTCACCTTTTCTAACCAGATCATAATATTTTCACCTTTAATTTAAAATGATCATTTTGTGTGCTGCAAACTTTCTAGCTAAAAATGACAATGTTAGGGTTAAGAGAAAGATGTTTTATTTTTTAAATTAATTTTTAAAAAAAATAATTGTTCTAAATTAATTTAAAATATAAATTAAAACAATGTTAATATTAAAACGAACCAAGCTTGGTCTCTAAAAAAAGATATGCTGATGATTCTCAAATCTACTTATCTAGCCCTATCCTCCCTGCTGACCCCCCAGCCTGTCATCTCCAACTGCCTATTCATTACTTCAAACTAGATGTCTCAAACTCAACGTGTCTAACCCGAACTCATTTTTTCTCCCCAGAGTCTCCCCTCTTGTGTTACAATGGCACCACCATCACCTGATTCTCCCAGGCTCATCACCCAGGTGTCATGCTCTACTCTGCACTATCTCTAGCCTTCCATATCCAATCTGTTACCAACACTTAGCAATTTTACGTTTGCAACATCTCTCAAATATGGCCCCTTCTCTCCTCTAACACTGCCAACATTTGGGGCAGGCTCTAATCACCTTATGTCTAGATTATTTTAAAAACCCACTGGTAAGTCTGCTTGCCCCAGTGCAATCCATCCTCCAGGCAGTCACCCAAATGATTTGTCCAAAATGTAGGTCTGATTCTGTCACTCCTTACTCAATAATCTCCAGTGGTTCCCTGTTACTTCCAGGATCAAATATAAAGTCCTACGTTTTCAAAGCCCTTTATTTCCTAGCCCTTCCCCATCCCTTTACCACATCTATCACCTTTCCAGTCTTTTTATACTTTATACTGACACTGCCCTCCTTGAAGTTTCTCACACAAAACACTCTGTCTCTTGCTCCCCATGCCTGGAATGTTCACCTTCCTCATCCTTACCTCCTGACTCCTTTTAAAGTCCCAGCTAAAATCCCTCCTCCTACAGGAAACCTTTCCCAATTCCTCTTAATTCTAGGGCCTTCCCTCTTTTAATTATTTCCACCTTATTTTTTATCTTAATATACTGTCTGGCACACAGCAGATGCTTCATAAACACTGACTGACTGAAAGATCAGAATATATTTCCCTCTCTTCTTTCAGAGACAGAAGGCTATGGGTGTGGAACACCACATATGTCTGACTTTCTTATGTGCTAGTTAGTTTGTCCAATGTTTCCCCCTTCTTTTTAATTCTTGGTTAACAAAAAATATCAATACAAATTAAAATTTTAAGTAGATTAAAACTATAATTTTTTATAAATAATTATGAACAAGAGGCAAATATGTTTAACTGTATTTCCTCCAACTATACGACAAATCTAGAGATTCAAGAAAGAATCAAGTGTAGTATAAGTTTTCAACATAAACCAATGTCTTATACTGAGGAAGAACAAAAACTTTCAAGAGTTCCTTCCTAACATCAGAACAAAGATATAATAAATTTGAGTATCAGAAAGGGGTTCTGCTTTACTGAAAGACAAAACATACCCCAAAAAAGTACCCCAAAACAAAAACACTAAAGTGTCATCAACAGAGTAAAAAAGAAAATGTGACCCTTGAGATAATTTTAAAAAATCAAGCTGACTTCCCCTCCCCACTAATCTGCTAAATTTATTATGTTATATATTGTTTTGTAAGCATATGTTTTTAAAAATATAATTTAACATACTTTGTTTTCTACTTTTAAAAATCTGAAAATGTTAGAGACTATATCTACCATTAGTAAGAACCATAATGAAAAATGAGTCAATAAAGCAGGGATTCTTAACCTTTTTTTGTGCCACAGATTCCTTCGGCAGTCTCATGAAACCTATAAATCCCTTCCCAGAATCATGTTTTTATATGCACAAAAGAAAACATAATATTATAAAAGTAACCAATTATATTGAAATGCAGTTATTAAAATATTTTAAAATAACTTCATAGACCCCAGGTTAACCTGCACACTGGAAGTTCACATAATTCCAAATTTAAATGTTATTACTATAAATTATTATAAAAGGAAAGACAGTAAAGGAAGACATGGCTGAAGTGATTCATTAAAATCCAGCTTCAGGTTCTTTAAAGCTTAAGTTTCATAGGAAATAAAATAATATTTCAAGGAATCCATTATTTCATCAATTCAGAAACTCCTTCCACTGGTGTAGATAGAAATCCTTCCACTGGATATTATCATCCTATACTTCAAATAGTTAACTTTAAAATGGTGCATGAGCAGAAAATTTGCAAAATTTTAATAATAATAAAGCTACAAGTAGGATTATACTATTTTCCTAGGGAAAAAAAGTACAATATCTACTTTAAACATGAATATAAATTCAAAGTTTTAGAGGAAAATCCTATAATTCACTTGTAAACCTTATTCAAGATAAAAGAAGAATTCTACCTCCTCCAATATGAAGACAGATGAGTTATTGGTCATTTCTAACATCATAGTCAATAGTCCCAGAAGAGTTCAGCTCACTCTTTCTTGGAGTTAGAACTCAGATATTTTATAAACAGCACAGAGCAAAAGAGAACTAATGAGTTTGAGCTAAAACAAAAACAGAACTTTTAAAATCACCTGGATACTTACCAATCAGCCATATAATAAGAAGATAGTCTATCCTTTCAAGGGCTGGCCCCATGGTATTTTTCTTATCCTCATTGTAGACCAGGGAGTATAAGTTAAGCAACAACAAGAATGTAAAATATGAAGCTCCATGAATAATAAATTTCATAAAAGGCGTGTGGATTATTCGACCAACTTGAGATTTGGGAGCTATCAAATAACAAAGTGACAGAACTGGCCAAAAGATGCCGACTGTCAGAACAGTCAATATCTTCTTACAGGTGTGTTTACGCCGGTAACCTGCCATCTGTCCAAACCAAACTGTGTTAAGGAACTGCTGACAATTAGATTGAGAGACAAACTGAAAAGAAGACACAAAAAATTAAAATAAAAGATCTGAATACTGACTGACAAACCTATTATTCAAGTTACTATTCAAGGTTTTACAGTATTGACAAAAATAAGTATAATAAAAATTCTTCAGAAAGAAAAAGGAAGATTTTTTTTTACCAGAGCAACAGAAAAAATTATAATACATGTCTTCTCAAATAATTTCATTGCAATTATTTGGTATGAGAAATATAGTCTTGAATTTTTTATAAAATAAAATTATAAAATTTTATAAAATAATATTTAAAATAATATAAAAATATTTTATAAAATTCTAAAATAGTTTTATAAAACATCATTTTCTGAGAAAAAGTAAACATTTGTTACCTTCTACATACAGTAATAAGTATCTTAGTTTAATGGAATACCACTTACAAGAAATTCAAATTTAAATCCTAAATCTTATATCTAAAAATGTAAATAAGGCATTAATTTTTTTAAATTAAGTTAATGTATGCACATTGAAACAAAGTCAAACCTAGATTTAATATAACATGAAAAAGAAATGCTTCACAACTTAGAATTGGCAAGCATTTCCAATGTATTAAGCCTTCAAAGTGTAATATAACTTAAGTAGCTTGATAACATTAGATTCATTAACATGAGACCAAGTCAAAATATTCAAAGTAAAATAGAGTGCTTTGAAATTATTCAGATAACCAGAAAGTTAGGTGGTATAGTGAATAGAGCACTGATCCTAGAGTCAGGAGTAACAGTTGTGTGAACCTTGGATAAGCCTGTTGCCTCCAAAACTAAACTAAACTAAACTAATCATTCAGACAACCTTATACATGGAGCAGATTTGTTCTGACAAAAAATAGTTTAGAGATCATTTTCCATGTTCTATTTTTCTGCTGAAGGATCTAACACTATAGAAAAACAAATTTATTGTTTCAGAAAGAGGTAAACTAGTCGATATGACTGTCATATTGCCAACTAAGGCAAAGGACACTATATGAACAAAAGCATACCCTTTATCACAAGTAATAGTTAGGCACTTGGTTACTGGCCAAAATGAATTATTTTCTTTCCTTAATAATGGAGTACCTGAGAGATATGTTCATTCTCTCTCCCAATAAACTTTCCAGTTTAGAGAATTAGAAGAATAGTTTTTCCTTCCTCCTAAAGGAATTACAAGTTTGGATATGTTGTCCTATTCTCCTCTGCTATATTCAGTCCATAACTGTAAAAATTAAGTATCCTAAACAAAAAAGCTTAAAAAAAAAAGATACACCATGGGTTGTGGAACACATTGTGATCAAAGTTTGTAATGTAATGTAAAAAATGTATAAAAGTTCCTACATTGTGTATTTTTGTCAACATAATTCAATATTGTCTTGGCTTTTAAGACTACTTCTGAATATTGCTGTCATATTATTAGCTTAATGCACACTGAAGCCCTGGCAATGTAATTGCTCATAACTAATAATTCTCATCTTATATTCAGTTTTTTTCACCACAGAGGTGATATCTTAAACTTGGACTGTCTGCACTTGCTGTATTCTTTGTTTCTGTTTCTGACTCGGGGTTTCAGGTAATGACTTTGGCAACCATGAATGAAATAATAAAGGCACAAAAAGGCACACAAGGGCGACAAAAAGGGTACCGAAAACCATATGCTAAACTTTTCACAATTTAACTTTCACTACTATCAGTATTTTGCTCCCCCAACACCTAGAGAGTTAAACTTCTTTCCACTACCAGGGGAAATAAACTACACTTAACTATAAATTATATTCTCACTATAAATGAAATCAGACTAAGTGAAGAAGTCTTTATAGTCACATAATTGAAAGCTGTAGAAAATATAAGATCTCATTTTATTCACTAAGTCAATTGGAACTCAGTAGAAAAAATAGACTTTAAGGCCCTTTAAAGACAAGGTGTCTCCCAAACTTATATCAAAATAATATAAGACTCTGACAGATAAGACTAGAGAGATATCAAAGGAAGATATCAAACAGAGAGAGGGATGTTTTCAGTGTTTTCACCAAAGGTGTCTGCCAGAGTCATGTATGATGTTCTGCAAGAAGCCTTTTTTTCCTTCTGTTTTTCTGGGAGGTAGAAGGGCAGGGCAATTGGGGTTAAGTGACTTGCCCAAGATCACACAGCTAGAAAATGTATCAAGTGTCTGAGGCCACATTTGAACTCAGACCTTCCTGACTCCAGGGCCAGTGCTCTATTCACTGCACCACCTAGCTGCCCCTGCATGAAGTCTTAAGAAAAAAAATATTCCCTATAAACAGTAAGGTTCAACAAATGCTTCTATAACAAGACACAAAACTAACTCAATCGAGCCCTGGAACACCCCCAAACTCCCCTGGTTGAAAAGCATGGTAACCTTAAAGAAACTGATCTAACTACTGCAAAAATGAAGTGAATGAACAATTTATTTAGTATAAACTGCCTAAGCAGCTGCACAAGGAGCCTAAATGAGCAGATTCGTATATGCAAATAAGCTTTAACACATTACCCATGAATACTTACGTGAAAAGTGGCATGAAAGACATTATTTAGGACATGTATATCTAAAAACAAGGCAGCTGGTAGCACAGAGAGAACAATAGCAACTGGAGAACCTGAATATGTCGTTGTTACACTCCAAGACATTAAAAGAACAAGAGGAAGACCTCTAGAGAGTATTCCACTGATGAAACCGGGCGTCCACCAAAGTATAGCATCAGGTGCATAGTGCCCACAGCATGATATTTTAATGGCTTTCTAAAAAAAATCCTCCAACTTTACAGACAATTCTCTAGTTATAAAAGCCATAGAATATCTCAAGATATAATATACTTTTTGTTCCTTCTTAAAAAGTTGTAATTACAAAAAATAGTAAAGCAACTTTTTAACAGGGGTTGGGGAAAGGCAAATCCTAAAGAGGCCTACATGGCAAAGGAACTGTGATAAAAAAAAAATGTTAATGTTACAAACATCACTACCTTAAAAAAAAAGTCAAATACAACACTTCCATTTCTGGGGGCTGCTTCAATAGAGGCACTTTGAATTCTGATATGACACTGTACAGTAATTTCCATAGTTGCAGCAAGGCTTGTAGAGCCAAAAAAAAAATTTGTTTTATTTATAAGCATCTAATTCTTTTAACTTCTATCATTTATAAATTACCAATCAATACACTAGTCATTATACATGTTCATGTTAAATCCTATTACAAATCCCAGAAGATATCCACCAATTTTCATTGCAATACACTTTTGTATTGAATAAAAGGCTGGGAATCACATTTTCAATTTGTGAGGATTACACAAAACAGAACTGATACGTAATTTATCTGAATTACAGTAGTTTTAAAAGTATTTTGGTCATAGTAAGAAAAAAAGGAAGAGACATACACACTCCTGAACCTTACACAAACATTAGTGATTCAGAATAGGTGAATTTTTTGTCTGAGCTAATTAGATTGCAAAAAAAGAAGATGTGAAAAGGATTTCAAAGAAAACTACACAACTACAAAACTGTGCAGAGCCAGATTCAATTCAGCTGTGCTATAGTCTTCTCATTTTTGGAGTAAATAATAAATAAGACTGATACACAAGAAGGTGATACTTTTTCTCATTTAGATACTTCAATATACAAGGCATACTGTTCCCAGATCAAAACTGTATTACTATAACAATCTACCTGGACATTCAAGTTTAACTTACAGATTTTTTTTTTGATATGGCATGAAAGAATTTATCTATTTGGTCAATAACACGTAAATCCTGGGCTGCGCAGAGTATCACATACCTCCTTTTGGTTATATTTGATAGCAAGTTTTAAACGACTTAAATTCATTCTTTCTTCCAACAATCCCCGTTTATCCAGTGGCTCGTCATTAGATGTATGGTTTAGGATGACTTCCAGCTCTCGTGAATTCCGTGCCTGAGCAAGCAAATCTTTAGCAAACATTTTACATTGCTGAGCTAGTTCTTCATAATCATTCCTACAAAACACAATAGCATATTATAACCATTTTAAAAATTATTACACTACTTTAACCTTAAAAATAAAAATAGGAACTTGGTACTCATTAATCTTCAAGTCAAATATGCTGCAAGATACTAAGGCAAAGAAGATATCAGGAAATACTTTTAACATATATTCTCATTCTGAACCACACCATATAATCTAATGAAGTTGAAGGCCTGGACAGTCAAACAATTACACTGGGGCACTGCTTTTAGGAGGTATTAGAAAAACCATTTTTCACATTTACAGACCAATCTTTACATCTTCCTTCATTACATACTGATTTTCCTAGTTACCTTGCTTAATTCACACGGCACAGGATTTATTCTAACAATAGTTCCCTAAATATTAATATTAATGAACTCATGCTCTCTGGTACAGTAGACAGTACTCAGACTCTGAAGTCAGAGAATTGGGCTCACATCCTTCCTCCAATGTTTATTACCTCTGTAACTTCACTTAACTTGTCTGGGGCTCATTTTTTTCACCTGTAAATAGAGACCATCAGACTGGATGGCCTCTGTAGTCCCTTTTATCATTAGTTCTATGATCCTATGATCTTAAATAATAAAACATTCTACTTAATATTGAACTAGACAGAGGTGGCTAGGTGACACAGTGAAAAGAGCATGGGCCCTGGAGTCAGGAGGACCTGAGCTCAAATCCGGCCTCAGACATTTAACACTTACTAGTCATGTGACCACAGGCAAGTCACTTAACCCCAATTGCCCTGCCTTCCCCCCTCCAATAAGAAAAAAAAAAGTCAAGCCATTTGAAAAGGAGGAAAAAAAATGTAGCTTGGGGAATGGGATGTAGTCCCTGCATAATGCCAAGTCCAAGCATTAAAAAAGTGACAGGAACCCAACACAGGTGTATGAGGTCCAAACTCAGGCAAAGAAAGGAAAATCCTTGGGGTAGAAGGAGAGGGATCTGCATAGCATTTGTCTTCTGTAAAGACACAGGCATGTGGACTCTCCAGGCTCCTTCATATCTCAGGAGAGGTAAGACCTCAGCTCAGAATATAAAATATATTACTGAAATTACTGCATTGGCTTGTGTAGATTATGCCTATAGCTGATACTAATTAGTTGAGCTTCTTTTAAAGCACTTATGAATTGAAGAGTTGAGTAACACGGATAGTCATATGTTCCTATTTGCCAAAAGTACATTTGATCATAAAACTGTCATGCATACATACATCTGGGCTGGTGTGTGTATTTATATCCACAATACATATCTCGGTAAAAAAAGTTACAAGTTTGAATATCAGGTTCAAAGGAATAAACTCTATTACACCAACCTTAATTATTAATGATCATTTTGGGGGTTGCAGAGTATTACTGTGAAAGCATTGGAGGAGAAATCCAGAAAACTAACTTCTGTCTCAACTATACCATCAACTAATTGTCAGAGAAATCACTTAGCCACTCTGGGCCCCTAATGCCTCACTGTGGGCCTAAGGGATCCCTACAATCCTTTCCAGTTGTGAGTCTATGATTCAAATCTTAAATAGGATCCATAGAACAAAAATAATCAAGTTGCTACAAAAGCTGTTTGTCTTTCTCCCAAAATGGTCTTTGTTCATTATTACTAATATGATTAAGATCAGAGTTGATTTTTAAAAAATGCCATTTTTATAGGCATGTTCTGATACTTACCATAAGTTTTTAAAGCAGCAATTTATCCAATATGATACAAAATTCAAGAATAAATATTCAATGCAGAGGTACTAACTTATTTATGCCATAACAAAAATATTTAATGTCAAGTAGGACAAGGCTTTAAACAATTTAAAGGGCTTTTTTTTCAATGTTACCTGAATTCCACCTCCACAAGGCTGAGTTCTTTCAAGTCTGCACTAAGTTCAAATGCTCTTAGAATTGGGTCTTCTTCTGTTAGCATGATTAGAGCTGGACTGGCTAAGCAACGATAGATGTCAAGTCGAAACCTGTGGTTAAAAAAAAATTATCTGAAATTGTAAATTCTTATCATAAAAGCATCCCACCTGATTAGTAATTTTAACATGATTTTTTTTCTAAAATTGCACTTAAGATAATAAAGCATTTACTTTTTTAAAAGGCATATGGAAAATCTGACCAGCCATCATTAATACATTTGCTAAGAGTTTAATGTGTTTAAATCTGTCCCAAGGAGGTAAAGAAACAAAAAAAATTGATGTGCCTTTAATACTTAAGCCTTAGTCTTCCCTCTAGGTTCAGAACCTTGTTTTATGAAATCAAGTTTGATCCCAAAGATATTCACATCTCTTCCTTATTAAAAATGGATCATGCCATCTAATTGATAGCTCAAGTTTAACATAGAATTACTGTGTCCAGTTACTCTTCTATAGCCTGTATAAATTGAAAATATGAAATAAGGTAATTTATTTACCATACTTATAGTGATACAGGTATGGCATAACTAGAAAGTAAGCCTCAGAGTCAAGAAGATCTGAGTTCAAGTCCGGCCTTTGAGACTTTGAGTGGCTGTGCATAACTGGGAAAGTCCTTTAAATCTTGGTGCTCTATGTAACACTGTAAGATTATGTACTAGAGAAGGTGCCAATCTGCACTGGTAAAGGTAGTTTCTTCATCCAGAAGCTCCCTGTATCAATGAAAGCACTGGCCCATTTCCCATCCCTTATCCCTAGTCTTTATAGGTTAGAAAAAATGTTCCAATTTTGAAAAGCTAGCATATAGAATATTCACACTTAGGGAAAAAAAAATCTTCTATAGGTTAAATAAAGTTACTGCTATGATTTTCTACCTGTACATCTTATAAAAGTTATATAAGTTACCAATTTTGAAAAAAAAAACTGAAATAGAAAATAAAAGATCACAAAAGTCAATTATGATTAAGTCAACTTGAATGACCATCACAACTAACAATGTATTAAATTTAAATGAGCAAAGTATTAAGTCCTTTCCAACTTCAAATTTGACAATATTCTAAGCTACTCTATCAAGTAATTGTTTAAAAAATCTCCAAAGCACATGTATAAGACATAAATTCTCTCATGTGTGTATAAAATGTGAAGCTCTAAGCACTAACTTTTAGCGTTATCAGCCATTTACCTAAAATATGACAAGAACTAAAAATACAAGATACAGTAACAATACACATGGGGGAAAAGACAGAACTTTCATGGGGGAAGTATAAATTGTTCTTTTTTTCTGGAAAACTTGACAGGAAAAAATAAAGATGGTCTGAATAGAAGGGTGCACTACCCCAAACTGTTAATCCTCCTCATACCATAGGTAAACTTTGCTGGTCTCCACAAGCACATGTAGCAGTAGCAAACTTTCTTGTTTTAATGCCTATATCCAGGAACTATACCTTCAGGGGATCTCTCACTATTAAGTTCATTAACTCTCCCTTTCTCACATCACCAAAGGTAGAGATAACTTATGAGTGACTGAGAAGAAAAGATCCCTCAGCACTCCCCCTCTCCAAAGAGTTTTCATTTTGCTCCATTAACAGGGCTCTATATTACTATTCATTCACTCATTCAATCAATCCAAAAGAACATAAGGATCGTGCTAGATGCTGGAGACAAAGACAAAAATCAAATAATCGCTGCTGTAAAAAAGCTTACTTCCTATTGGGGGAGACAAGACAATATGAAAATATGTCAGTGTACATTATTAACAAATGTATTAAAAGTGTATATGGAGGAAATACATTTTTACAGATGTAGCGTTGACAACATGGGATCAAAGAAGGCTTCCTGTACAAAGTGTGTGGTCTCAGTTGGGCTCTGGAGGCCAAGTGTAAGCCATGTGTCAAGGAAAGCCCACACAGAGGCTGGCGACAGTAGATGATGAACAGCATCAGAACAGTTTGGCTGGACTGAGTGTGAAGGGGAAGATGTCCTGTCCTACTCACCTCTGTTTTCTAAATGAGCTTGTTTGCCAAACTCATGCTACCCTCTGGCAAAGAGATTGAGTGTTTCTGGCTGAGATACTTCCTCAGCTCTTTCAATCTTCTTACTATGGCAAGGGCAACCCTTTGACGTTAAATTTCTTTACAATTTAATCATAATTAATGTCTTATTTTTTTCTGTTTCCCAGTTTTGGGAAGTGGCATCTCGTCCATGTAGGCTCAGATTGGAGCTGATACAATTATTCATATTGCACTAGTCGTACTTTTATTCATATCTCCTGACACGTGTCTTGGCTGTCTACTGCCATTTCTGGATTCTCCCTATCCCATTATCAGTCAGCAACTCCTCCTCCTTAGAGATTCATTCAACTACATTTATCATCCAATCAAGATTCTAGTAGCTTTTTCTACTGACCTGAATAATCTCCCTCCTTCTTCAATGGGTTTATGCCGTAGCTTATTATCTTTCTTCCACAACTTCTGCCTTCGTCCTAAGACTCCCAACATACCTACTGATGTGCCCTCAAACACTCTAAGTTACCAATTTCTCACTTTACTCATTTCCTGTGATCTACTTCTCCATTCTACCTTAGCTGTCGTTTGGTTGTGTCTGACTCTTTATGACCCCACAGACCACAACATGCCGGGCTCTTCCATTCTCCACTATCTCCCACAGTCTACACAAGTTTATGATTGTCATTTCCATGACCCTACCTATCGATCTCATTCTCTGACAATCCCCTTTTCCTTTTGCCTTCAATCTTTCTCAATATCAGGGTCTTTTCCAATGAGTCCCATCTACTCATTATGTGGACAAAGTATTCAAGCTTCAGCTTCATTATCTGATCTTCCAATGAACAGTCTGACTTAAATTATTTAAGTATTGACTGATTTAATCTCCTTGTTGTCCAAGGGACTCTTGAAAGCCACAGTTTGAAAATATTAATTCTGCCGTGCTTGGTTTTCCTTGTAGTCCAACTCTCACAGTCATACATTGCTACTGGAAAAGTCACAGCTTTGATTATGCAGATCTTTGTCAGCAAAGTGATATCACTGCTTTTCAGTATGCCATCCAGATTTGCCATAGTTTTCTTTCCAAGGAGCAAGTGTCTTTTAATTTCATGGCTGCAGTGCCATCTGCAGCAATCTTTGAACCCAGAAATATAAAACCTCACACTGCTTCCATTTCTTCTCCCTCTATTTGCCAGGGAGTGATGGAACCAGTTGCCAGGATCTTAGTTTTTTTTTATGTTAAACTTCAAGTCAACTTTTACACTCTCTTCTTTCATGCTCACCAACAGATTTCCTAATTCCTCTTCCCTTTCTACCATTATCATCTGCACATCTGAAATTGTTGATATTTCTCCTAGCAACCTTAATTCTGGCTTTTGAGTCATCCAGTCTGGCATTTCACATGATGTACTCTGAATATAAGTTAAATAAATAAAGTGACAATATGTAGCCTTGTCATATTCCTTTTCCAATCTTAAACCAATCAGATGCTTCATTTTTTGGTTCTAACTATTGCTTGTTGCCCACACACAGGTTCCTCAGGAGACAAGTAAGATAATGTGGTACTCCCATCTCTTTGAGGACTTGCTACATTCTGTTGTATTTAGTGTAGCCAATTAAGCAGAAGTAGATATTTTTCTGGAACTCCCTTGCTTTCTCCATAATCCAGTAAATGTTGACAATTTGTCCTCTGAGTTCCTCTGACTCTTCAAAAATCAGCCTGCTCTTCTGTTAATTCTCAGTTCCCACACTGCTTGCAGAATCTTAAGGTCAACCTTGTGACATGTGAAATGAGAGTAACTGTTCAATAATTTAAAGATGTCTTGGCATTGCCCTTTTTTAGGATTGGGATGTAAACCGATTTTTTCCAATCCAGTAGCTACTGCTGTGCTTTCCAAACTTGTTGGCGTACTGAATGCAGAATTTTAACACCATCATCTTTTAGGGTTTTTAGTAGCTCAGCTGGAACTCCATCACCTCCGCCTCTGTACTGTTAGCAATGCTTCCAAAGGCCCTTGACTTTGTTTCTGATTATCGGGCTCTAGATCAGTAATGCCACCATTGTGATTATCCATAATATTAAAATCGGTCATTCCTGTTTTGCATATTCTTGCCAGCTCTTAATTTCTTCTGCTTCTGTTAAATTCCTACCATTATCACATGCTTATTTTTACATGAAACTTTCTCTTGATACCTCTAATTTTCATGAGGAAATTTCTTGTCTTCCTCATTCTATTGTTTTCTTCTATTTCTTTGCTTCATTTATTTAAGAAAACCTTATCTCTTGCTGTTCTCTGGAATTCTGCATTCAATTGGGTATACCTCTCCCTTTCTACTTTACCTTTCATTTTCCTCCTTTCCTCAGTTATTTGTAAAACCTCATCAGACACCCATTTTGCTTTCTTGCTCTTCTTTTTCTCTGGAATGATTTTTATTGCTGCCTTATGTACAATACTGCAAACTTCTGTCCATAGTTCTTCAAGCACTCTATCCACCAGACCTAATCCCTTAAATCTATTCATCACTTCCCCTTCATATTCAGCTAACTTAGCTACACACAGAGATGGTTACACTCTTGATTTTACTATGATCCATAACTGTTTCACTTCTATCTTCATGAAACTCCCTTTTCTGATAATCCTATTTTGTGATTCCATCTTTTTCCTCTGCATTATTGGCCCTTAACCCCATTCTTTATACTCACTATGATCTACAAACCCTCTATCCTTCAGTTCTTTCCCAGGCAATGGTCCCTACATTGGCTACACAATTTTTTCCCCATCCTGACCTCTTGGTGAACCCGTTCTACTCTAAATTATCCTCTATTAAACTATCCTTGAGTCCCTTGCCTCTTTATTCTATCACCAATACTGTCCTATCAAGCCCTAGCCTTGGATTGCTCTGATCATGTGCTGCCTTTGCTCCAATTCATGTGCTGCTGAACAAAGGCAGAGAAAATTATGAAACTACGCCAACGAGGTCCACACAGTGAACTGGCACATAGTATTCACTTAAACATGTTTATTGGTTGACTGACTGATATGACATAATCTCAATTGGGCCCTCACTTCAGCAAGGTAATCCCTTTCCACATTCCTAATCAATTCACTACCATGCTCACCAGAGTGATTTTTCCAAAGTTTTTCAGCCCTTTTCAAAGCTCTTATGGATCTCCCTTCCTCTATTCTCTCAGCTGAGAAGCTTGCCTCATGTTTCACTATTTCAGTGGAGGTCATTCCCCAAGAGCTCCCTCCTCTTCCCTCCATCTCATATTGCAACCTTCAGGTGTCTTCCCATACTATCTCCTTCTTCCCCTCTGCCTTACATAAAGAAATGGCCCTTTAGCTTCCAAAGGATAATCCTTCTCCATGTACAAGTGATTCCTATTCCATCCTGTCTTCTCCAGCTAACTGTCCCTCTCTATCATAAGTTCCCTCTCACTAATCATCAATTTCTCCTTGTTTACTGGTTTCTTCCTCATTACCTACAAATATGCCCACATCTCTCCCATCTTAAAAAATTCTCTCCTTTGATCCATCCATCCCTACTAATTATTTCCCATATATCTCTACTCTTTTTTTGGCTAAATTCCTTGAGAAGACCATCTTGCCTTTAAAGTTTCTACTTCCTTTCTTCTCACTCTCTTCTTCTTAACTCTGCAATCTGGCTTCCAATCTCATCATTTAACTGAAACTATTGTCTCCAAAGTTAACAGCGATCTAACTGCCAAATTCACTGACCCTTTCTCAGTCCTTATCCTTCTTTACCTCTCTGAAGCCTTTAGCATTGTTGCTTAACACCATTAGGGCAATGAGAGAGTGTCATAGCACATAGGAAGCACTCAATAAAGGCTTGTTCATTGATATAAAGTATAATCTCATCTTTATTTTCTCCTCTAGTTTGATATTTACCTTATCCTTTACTCTGAACAACTGATGATGTGACTACATGAAGCTGATTCTAAAATGGTTATATATAAAACCAGTAATCTCATTTTAAAAATTCAATTTCATTTTAAATATTGTCATTGGGTGTTTATCATGCTGAATGCCATATAATTTTTTTCTTAAAACATTCATGATGTAAAAGTATGACGTCTATGAGTAGTCTACAAGCTTCAGTCACTTTCATATCTTGATCTGAACTGAACCATATTTTCCAGTATAGTTTCTGCTATTCTTCTTGTGCCTACTTTTGTACTCAAATCACTGAATATCAAAATGAAAGCTTTGGAGAAATGCTTGGAGAATCTTGTCAAGTTCTTCATAGTATCTCTCTATTTCTTCATCTAAACATCTTTTAATTGCCAAATCTGATGGAATTTTTCTCAGTCTTCATTCTTCTCAACCTCTCTGCAGCATTTGACAATATTGACTCTACTTGCCTCTGAAATACTCCTTTTTCTCTGAATTTTTTTGACAATGATCTCTCTTGGTTCTCTTCATGCATCCCTGTCCATTCCTTCTTTTTATCATTAATATCACACCCTGCTGTGTTTTCTCCAAGGCTCTGATCTAGGCCCTTTTTTTTTTTCTGTTTTCTCTATTCTACCACCCAGTTCCCATGTACTTAATTATCATCTATGCCAATGACTCTCAAATTCCCATCCCTAGCACTAGTCTCTCTCTTCTGAGCTCAAGCCTTTCCCAAAGTATAATGAATATTTCAAATTATATGTCCCATAGATATCTCAAACTCAAGATATCTGAAACTGTACTTATTTTTCCTCCAAAACCTAGCCCTCTTCTGAG
>CM053600.1:166629806-166645567 GCA_028646575.1 Pseudocheirus occidentalis | reverse complement strand
GCTATCCTCTCTAACTGATCCTACACACATAGCTGCCAAAGCAATTTTCCTAAAGTGCAGTTATGACCATGTCACTCCCCTACTCAATCAATTCCAACTCCAATGGTTTCATATTGTCTTAAGGATCAATTATAAACTCCTCTGTTAGCTTTTTAAATCTTCTCAGCCCGAATGGTCCCAATCTACCTTTCTCATATTATTAGGTATTTCTCCCTTTATCACATTGTATGGTCCAGCCAAGCTGGTCTTCTTGCTGTATTTGACACATCACATTCCACCTCCCATCTTCACTCCTTTGCACTGTGTTCCACATCCCTGGAAAGCACTCCATCTTCCCTTCTACCTCTTAACATACTCTGTTTCCTTCAAAACTTTTCTCAAGCAATACTTTCTGCTTGAAGACTTTCCTGCCCACTCCTTGTTGCTACTGCCCTACCCCACCCAAAACATTTTCCCTGCGTTTGCCTTGCATACACTGTGCATATATTTCTTGATATACACATATTATCTTCCCAGATAGAACATATGTCCCTTGAGATCAAGGACTGTTTGATTTTTGTCTTTGTATGCCCAGTACCTAGAAGTACCTGGCACATGGTAAGAACTTTATGAATGTTTGCTGACTTATTCATTCATTTAATGTGACACCATCATCATGGAGATGCCACACGTTAAGAATATCAACAACTAAAATCATGTTCAATGATAGTCTAACAACTGTGATGTTGTTAGCACTCTGCCTTCTTTCCTGCCACTAGTTGCCTGCAGAAGTAAAAGGAGCTACACAAAAATAACTTTTCCAATAAAACAGGAGGAATGACAAAAAGAAATACTGAGGTAATGATTTACTGATACACAATTCTAAATTATAGCTATCAGGTACCTCATTAGTTAATTAGCACCTTAATTTTCTGACCTGGAATGTCTTAGACTGTCCTTCTTGTTTTTTGCAGAGCATAATGTACATTCACAACCAACTGCATGAGGTTTGGGTAAAGATACATCCTGTTTTAAAAGCATGGTTAGAATTTCATAGTTGTTACGATGAGCAGCTAAAATGACCGGAGCAACATCCATAGTTGTTGAATACTCAGGGTTTTGAATTCGCTCCATTAGTTTCTGAAAAATATTTACATTAATGTTCAGAGGTTATAACTTACATGTTATAGACAAAGTTTTTCCAAAGAGATTCAAATGAGAAATATCTAGAAAAGGAAACCTAAGGATATAATAAATAGTGAAAAATATCAACATCTCTTGTAACCATATATTTTTTATGAAACTCATAGTTAGTTGCTCATTATCATATAGCTGAAGCCAAAAGCTTAATTTTAATTTGAATGAAATATAATAATGCCAACAAGACATTTTCAAAATAGCCAAGTTTCATAATTAGGTTTTTAAGGCAAAAAAAGGAAATTTCTCAAAAAGTACTATAAACAATGATTTTTAATACTTTCTATAATTTCATAGGGAAAAACTGCAGTGCTGGAATCTTAATATAATAAAGCATATTCACAGAATTATATAACATTAGAGCTGAAAGTACTCATGACAATCAAATCAATCATTTAGGACTCAATCTCTTCATCTATAAAATGAGAGGATTGGATTAAATGACCTTTAATACAGCACTAGGCTCTTAGATGATATAATTTTTACTTACAAAATATGCTTATTAGCATATATACCAGTTTTAGTGTTTAAGTTCTGTAATACATTAGGGTATATATATATATATATATACATATATATATGTATTATGATAAAATTCTCATGAAATAATGTGAAGTACTTCCCATAAAATACTGCTCTGAACATCATTTTAATGACATTATTAATATATTATAACCAAACCTCAAAATAATGTCATCCTATCACTCATTTATAACATTATTCTGAACCAACTATCATTCATAATGTCTTTTTTGCTTGTTTTCTTTTTCTGAAATAAATTAACAGTAGGCAAGGTATAGTCATATTAAACAATCCTTTTCTACAAATTCTTATTTCCTGGGGAAATGCTCTTTACAATTTTAGTGATATCAAAGCAAATTTAGAAGAAAAAAAAGAAACTGCATGAACAAATGAAATAACAAAAAAGTGTAACATAAATGAATGGGAAAACAAGATGTTTTTCCAGCTCTCTGCTGCAATCCCAGTGATGGTGGTACCACAAAACCCATATGGTAGGGAAGAAGAGGGGAAGGGTTAGCACAACTCTGCAGCTCACAATTCTCTACATATATGCCCTGTAGTCATCATTTGCTATCTTCCTGTCATGGTTACACAAAACCACAAATGCCAGTAGTGCACAGGTGCCTGGTGATAGCAAGAGGATGTAAAGATTAGCAGCTAATAGGACTGTAAGAGTTTAACAGAAGAGATACATTTTCATGCAGTGACAGAATCCTGAGAAAGCTCGCATCAGAACTTTTCCATTCCATATTTTAAAGTAATCCAATCAGCTTCCATTATAAAAGCAAAAAGTTACATGACAGAAGGCTATCTCTTGGTAATCTACACTGGTTTGGTTTTCATATCTTTACTGGTGACAACAGAAAGCACAGCACACTGTGCAAACTGTAACACATCACAAAACAACAGTTCTTATTTGGTTTTTAAAACATACTGTAAAACTGTTCTGGAGAATACTTTCACCAAAAAAAGTCTGTCTACCTAAAAGCTCAAGTTTCTTACTTCATACTTTGAGATATGAATTATGTATAACCAGCATCTCTACTTGAAAGCCACTGCTCAAAAAGACAACTTTCACTAGAAGAATGGAAAAATCAACAATCATTTCCTTCCTATCCAGGAGCATAAGAGGCTAGTGGATAAACAAATAAACAAAAGGTCAAAATATCTTTGTACTAGTTCATAAACAAGCAGATTAAGGATTTGAACATATTATGCTGAAATTGCAATATCTCATCAGTATTTCTGCCTTTTAGTAATATTACCTAGAACTCAAAGTTGGAAAAAATTTTTCAAATATAAGTGACATGGAAAGCTTTTAATTATCAATTACAGAATTTTGTATCCCTAGTGTTATTAAACATTTTAACAAAGTTTAACAGCATCTACAGACTTTAAAAAACCATTCTTCATAGAATATGAAGAACTTGAGCTGGGTCTTAAAAGAGGAGTTGTAATAGAAGCAGGGCAGTGCAGGCAGATAAAAGGAGGTAGAGTGGTAGCCTCTGAACATCTAAAGCCTGTCATATGAAGGAGAGAATAGATTTCTTGGGAACTATTTCAAAAAAGATAACCCGTATCTGTGGATAGAAGTTCTTCAGTAGAAACAGGTCAATTTGCTACTTGAGGAATAGCGGAATGGGGTGCCTTGAAAGTAATGAGCTTTCCATCACTAGAAGTTAAGAGATTGGATGACTACTTTTCACAAATGCTGTAGAAGGGATTTCTTCCAAAATACTAAGATTCTATCATCCTGCTGGAAATAATGGTGACACTAGAATAATTCCTCCACTATGTCACAGTAATGAGCAGATCCCTGCAAGCAACAAGTGTGGAGCATAAAAATTGTGGACAGAAGATTCAGATCTAAAACCCAGGACTGAGAATAAAGAACAGATTACCAAATCAGGCTAGGAGCTAGGATATAGGAGTCATAAAAAGGGGGAAAAAACCGTAGGAGGGAAGTGAGTAGCATAGGCATTTCTGAGCCTAAAGTAGGGGCTATCTTCCTTCACCTTTCTAAGCCCCATCATTTATAATTTCCACTTAAACTAGAGAAAGATCCTGTGGCAAGATTCATACTCATTATTTTTTCAAACTATCCTTATTGTGAATAGAAATATTTCAGGTATCAGGGGTGAAAGATCAGAGTTCTCAGATCATGCATGAAAAACTATCTGTAAATAAGCTGTATGGTCAAGGCTTTTTTTTTCCACTGTAGACTGATACCATGAAATCAATAATTTTGGTACACATCCACAAAACTGAGGGCATCCTCCTCAGTCAAAAGGTCAGCTTGGTCACTAAAAAGTCTAACCCTAGATGCCTCAAAGCACTAATTAACAACCTTGAAAGTACTTAACCCGAAGGGAGTTAATTTGCATGGTAAGAGAATCCATTTATTTGAATGTGATTCTTCAAGAAAAAAAGTTTTGAAGAGGAATAAGTGGGTGTCCAAGGGCTTGGGAGCTACTCTATTGACTCAGTTCTGATTTTAAAAATCTAAAGTAAAAAATACTTAAGAGTACTAACTACTATACTTGGTCTTGATGATCGTTTTGGTCGATGATTAAGTAGTATATCAACAGCTCCCACTACTTCAGAGTCGACAGCCACCAAAAGTGCATCTGTGGACTTTAAAAACAAAAGGTTAAAATGAAATTAGAAAATATAAAAAAGGTAAACTATTCCTTAGTAGTTTCAGAACTGCAACTAGTTTAACTCTACTAATTTTTAAAAACTGTATTACATACAGTAATAAGGAATATGAAAAATGTAAGACCTTATCAATTGTATGTTTGCTTGCCTTAGCTTAATATGCTCTTTATGTCTTTGTTTCAGTTCATGAGCCAATTAAGTAATTGATACTTGACTAATGGGGGCTTTTCATTTTGAAATTGTGCTGATCCATAGAGAACTGAAAGTTGAAATGTTTTCAAGATCTTTACTTTGGACTTGGGGACCAAAAGAATCTTAAAAGTCCAATTCTATTATAAAAGAAATTGCCAGGAACTATTACTGAACATAAAATACTTTCTACTTAGTTTATTAAAAATGATCCTAGATGCTGCCATGAGAATGGAAAAAAATGGAAAATATATTCTCACCAAGACATTCTCTATTCTTATTGATAAAATGTATATATCTAAGTAAAATGCTACCCAGTCTGATAACATGAAGCATAAATTACAAAGATTAGATTTCTGGGATCATCAAAGAAAGAAAAAGAAACAGGAGAACTTGAAAACTGCTGCTTCCCAACTTATTGTCTAATATGCCATTTAATTTTACCTCAGACAAAAAGTGAGTAAGAAGCTCGTAAAGTCTGGGGCCTTCCAGTCACCAGAGGTTCATGGACTACGGGCCATGACAATACAATGTGAGGGAAATGAAAAGAACATAAGTGATAGGTTCAAGAGGAAAAATTTAAGCACAATAGTAGATTAACCTAAAAAAGTCCTAATATATAATATCTTTATAATTCTTTTAAAAATTTAATTTTTAGAAAGTTGTTTACTAGAATGGACAACTTAAGATCAATTGCAGTTCCTTCTCCTGAGACTAAGATGGGAATGTCTTTTATATACTTATAATCACTCTATAAGCTTAGGAAACACCAACTTAAATAAAATGAAGCTCTCCACCATTTCACCTAAGAATTCAAAAACAAAGAACACCTGGACTAACTGAGGCCTGGACTAACTGATCATTTCCTATCCTATAGAGTCAAGATCCACAGAGCAAACTGAACCTGCTTATATCCATCCTACAGCACTACAAAAATCCCTGCTTGATACATCTAGTCTACCATTGACAGTCCTCACATTTCCCTCCTTTCCCCAAAACAAAAAACTTTATAAAGCAGATTTCATATTCAAGAAAGGAGCCTTCTCCCTCAGACTGTGTTACACATATTATCACACCATCATTCTGATGCTTTGCAAACACTGCTTCCTTTTCAACTTCAACAAATACTAATTTAACAACTAATCAATGATCCAACTAACAACTATCCAGTTAGATAACAACTAACACCAATCCAAATACAAATCAGGAAAATGAACAACTAAAATCACAACCCACTTAACTGGCAATCATATAACCATATTAACTTCAACTATCCGGAAAACAGCCATAAGTACAGAAAAGAATCTGTTTGTTGTTGTTGCTGTTGTTAAACAAAAAAGAAAATGGCTATAAACAATAAAACCTTTATATTTTATACCCAAAAATGTGGATTCATATTCATTACTGATTGGAAATTGTGTGGCAAATTAAGTCCTGATTAAAATCAAGTCCTGACTGATACTGATAGATGGACAATGAACCAGAAGCAAAGGTGGGAAGGAAGGCTGCTAGATGTTAACACAATGAGAAATGATAGTTAAGAGTGAAAAAAAAGATACATCAGAATGACAGCACACTGAGGTCACTTAATGAAGGAACCTCAATAATCCCAAAAGGATAATGCTAAAATGCAATAGACTTGGCCACAAAACAGAAATTACTGCATTAAATACAACTCAATAAACGATGTTTATAGTTCATAATTATGGACCTGATTCATCAAAGTTATTTCAAATTTGTTTCAAAATAAACTGATTTCTATAATGATGGAAATACAGGCCTACTCCAAAAGATATATTCTGTTTAAGAAGAGAGACAAATGTATACTACATTTTAGAAAAGTTTCCATAAGATGGTGAATATTAAAAAGTTCAGATACTTATGGGAATAAACTTTATTTCTATAGAAAACACACTAGTATCAAATGTTAGATAAATGAAGCATTACTATATTAACCACTTTGTAACAAGAGACATCTTCCTTCATGTAGTTATATCCCAACAGGCTATACGAGGATTAAAATATACAGATATACAACATTTTCCCACTAACGTTGTCTCCCGCATTTCCCCATGTAGTACAGTCTTCTTCTATCTGCTTTTATGTGTACATGCTACTGAAATAACCAAAGCCATTCTCTCCAACTCACACTACGTCTCCACCCATTCTTGCATTCTTTCCCACACAAATATTCTTACTTCAAAGTTCACTTCACTCTTCACCTCTGCTTCTAATTCCATCTCTCTCTTCTTTTTCTTTTAAGTTACTTTTTCCCTAGAATTGTCTTCTTTTTCAAATTTCTCCCTCTTCATTGTTCCTTTCTTCTACCTATCAACATGCCCAGTTTCCTCTACCTTGAAAAGAGGCCTTCCTTAACTCTCCTACTTTCTCTACCTTACTTCCTAATTATTCTCTCCTTTTTACTGTCAAATTCTCAAAGGAGTGAACCTACATCTGCTACCTCCTTTTCCTCACTATCCACCCACACATTCCTTAACAATAATGAACATTTCTATAGCACTTTAAGGATTACAGAGAACTTTATATACTATTTAATATAATACTGATTTCCCTCTTTTACACTGTAACTGTACTCTTGAAGATCATGAACGACCTTACTATCAAAGTCAATGGCTCTTTCTCGGTTCTCATTTTCCTTGTTCTCTTGATAACACTTGACAATGTGAACTACTTTTTATTTCATGAAATTCTCTCTTTGGCATGAATGCTTGATTCTCTTCCTATCTCTTGATAACTTCTTTTTCGCATTTTTTGCTGTTGTCTCCCTTGTTTGGTCTCCCAAACATGGATGTTCTCCCCCAATGGAGTCCTTAGCCCTGAGTTCCCTACAATCCCTCCAATGGAGATCTCATTCACTTATTTCAGTTCCAAACATTACTTCTATGTACATGATCCCCACATTTCTCATCTCTGATCTTTTCCCCAGATTTAGTTCTGCAATCTCTGAATGCCTTGGATATCTCTACTCTGGTATCCCTCTGTTGTCTGAAACTCAAAATACCTGAAACCAAAGTTAACATTCCTCCTTAAAACTGGTCTCCTCCTCCTGACTTTTTGATTTATATTATATATAAATATGAATGCAAGAATGGGTGAAGACGTAGTGTGAGTTGGAGAGAATGGAGCTAATATGTGTCAAAGGCAAGACCTGAACCCAAGTCTTTCTGAGTCTAAAGTTAGTCTTTCAGGCACCATGCCAAGCTGCCTCTCATATATGTGTGTGTGTGTATGTATGTATGTATAGACACATGTGTATATGTAGGCATACACCCCATATTATATCATATATACATAAATGCATGTTATGTATTTATATACGTATGCACACATATGTGGGTGTATAGTAGTTAACTTACATTTATAAATATTATGTAGACAAATACACACAGGTAAATATATGTATAATTCCTAATCTTCAACTCTTTTATTTTGTATCATTATACATAAAGCTAAGAGATATAATTATAAGAAAATATGAAGAGAGTTTTTATAAATGTAAAAGAATTACTTTCTCATCATACCACCTAATATCATCATGCACACACCTACAAACAACTAATTTATCCAAAGCATTATATCTCATTTAAACCCAACTAAAACAGAGAAGACCAAGAGATATTAAGTTATTTTGGACCTCTAATTGAATTCTTCTAGTTCTTGGTAGATATATATTCTCATGCCTGTCCTTCTACCTGAGCTGATTTGAAGACAAATGGAAAAGATTGAATTTTCTAGGAAAAAATCATTTACCTTGATCTATGACCAAACAGATAAGATTTCAAGCAAAAGAAAAGAAAGTTTTATAAAAGTTAACATGAGAAAAAATGGTCAAAATGGAAACAGTTTCATAAGACCGTGATAAAATTTGCTATTACAACACTAAAATTGTCTTGGGATACAGAAAATTTTGTCCTCCTTATTCTAGAGAAAAAGTTATATTATTCTTGGGAAGAAATATACTATACTACTAAACACCCTTGTAACACCCTTGTAACACCCTTGTAACACCCTTGTAACACCCCAAGAAATAAAACGAGTCCTTCAGGATGCCAGCCACATTATACAGCATACAACTGAGAGGAATTAAAAGAGTAGAGAAATGAAGCATAATATATGTGATTCCCATTGGAAAATGCATTTTGTTCTAAGACTCACAAAAATTCATCAGAAGCCAAAAGGAAAACTAGAAAACCTAGAATACCTGAGTTATATGTTATCAAATAAAATTAGTTAGCCTTTTACCTGACAACCGTAGTCCAAAAGAAGCTGTAGAATATCCAAGTTTTCATTTTCAATTGTTATGGTAACAGCATTCCTCCCAAGCACATCTACGCAATTTATGTTCATATCACCTGCACTGTTTTCCTCCAAGAGCTTTTTAACCATATAATAGTCACCTAAACAACCAATATACAAGCATGATTTAATAGCTATGGTATATTAAACAGTGAATGGCTGTAAAAATAAATGGAGTTATTTATTTTAATTTAATATACTAAAAAAGCAAATTCACTTTATTTTTTATTTGAGAAAAATCCTATTAGAAATGTACAAAGATATATCTGAGTATTTTCTTGCTCAGAATAAATTACCAACTCATTAAAAAAACAAATGCTACTGATGCAGACTAAACAAAACATAAAAACCAAGAAACTGAAAAGGTCAATGTCAATAAGTACAATATATTCATAATACAGATGAGACTGTGAATTGACTTTCGAAAGTTGGACTGCATTATTAATGTTATTGTATGAAGAATTTAATGCAGTATGACTAAAAGCACATATATAGATAAGAAAAGTAAGATAGGGGTCCATAAGAAGAGAAAATTTATATAAAATATCAAGAGAAAAATGTAGTTTTTAAAAACAAGGGGAAAGGGTTAAAAAGTCCAAGGTCATCTTTCAAAACTGTTATCATAGGTTGAAAAAAGCTCAGAAAGCACTCAGTGGCATAAACCTATTTAGTGGCTGTGCTAAAACCCAGTTTTTGAACTAAACAAAGGTTACTATTGACTAAGGGAAATATATAGTGGTTAGGATATAGGATGATAAGTGTTAATACCTCAGAAGGTCATCTAAGCCAACAAGGAGACAAATCTGACATAATCTGTCAAGCAAAACACAAACACAGGATTCCAAAAAAAAAAAATCTTATAACCATTCCTATTATATAGTTAACATTAACATGTAACCATTGACATGTAAACCAAGGGGTGACAGCTTAACCAATCCACTATTAACCTTTAATGAGGCAGAATCAAATGAATTAAACAATAAGCTTTGAAAATAATTTTGCTGTATCTTCTTCCCAAGCTTGTCTTGGAATTCCATCATCATTAGTCTTCTTACCCTTTCTTTTACTTTAAATATATATGTGTGTGTGTGTGTGTGTGTGTGTGTGTGTGTGTATACTGATATAGATATAGATACAGATATAGTCAGTGTATATATGATTCAGGTATTGCTAATTTCACTCTAAAATAACTCATAAAGGGGCAGGTAGGTAGCACAGTGAACAGCGCACCGGCCCTAGAGTTAGGAGGACCTGAGTTCAAATTCAGCCTCAGACACTTAACACTTAGTAGCTGTGTGACCTTGGGCAAGTTATTTAACCCCAATTGCCCTCCAAAAAGCAAAAAAAATTAAAATAAAATACCTCATAAAGGTTTTTTCATATTTCCTTGACACGTTTCATATTTATTTATGGCACAAGAAATTCAATTACATTAATATAGCATAATTTATAAGTCAGTGGTATGCTGGTAAATGTTTAACAACTAGCTCTCCAAAAAGGCACAAAAGATTTTAAAGTTTAATCTGTATTGTTAATATTTTCTTCATCACTGTATTAAGCCTAAGCAATCAACCAACTAGTAAATCAAGCCTTGTTTTACAGCTTGCAGATTTCCAGGGTGTAAATGCTCACATTTGAAAATTTAAACATTGGCTCTTGCAAACTCATAAGAGCTGGCTCCATTAGCCATTCTCCATTTTAAACAGCTTTCAGGTTTTTTAAATTACAAATAAAACAGCTATGAATATACTTTTAGAGATAATATACAGAGATCAAGTTTTTTTTTTACCCTAATATTCTTGGAATAGAATCCTAACAATACAGTTGATGGGTAGAAAGGCAAATCAGTTTTTGTTTACAACTACTTATTTCCCTCTCTTAACACCCACCAAAAAATATGATAGTGCCCATTTCTCACAACTCCACTAACGTTGGATTTTATCTTTTAAAATACATTTTTGTCATTCTATAGAATAAAGTAGTACCTTAAGATTATCAATTTGCATTTCTATGATTAGTGAATTTGGGGCATCCTTTTATATGTTTATTAACAATTTTCATTTCTTCTTTTATAATCTGCTCCATTTGGAAATGTATTTTTTTTAATTTTTAATTTTTAATTTTTTGCTTTTTGGAGGGGGAAAGTAGGGCAATTGGGGTTAAGTGACTTGCCCAAGGTGTCACGGCTAGTTTTTTTGTGTTAAGTGTCTGATGCCACATTTGAACTCCTGACTTCAGGGCCAGTGCTCTATTCACTGCGCCATCTAGCCACCCTTAGAAATGTATTTTTATATGTAGTTTTGTAGAGGTCGGTTCCTTTTAGATTCTGAATAGTGGATTTCTGTCCAATATGTTTACTGCAAATGTTTTTCTTCAATCTTTCTTTTAAAGAAACTTCTTTTAGAAAAAAAGCATTATTGTCTTTACATCACTTATTTCTGGGTAGACAAATTCTCCTCTTTCTCCACGTCGAATTTGTCCCAGTGACAAATAAAATTAATTATGCAAAATAGCCAGTAAGACCCCCAACTAATAGTATGTAATATATTTTGTCCAAGTAATGACCAAACTAGCAGTGCCTTGAGAACACAGGTATGATTCATAATCTACATTGTCCTTTCTCTCTTCGCTGGTTTTTTCAATTACAGAGAGCTAACTATCTTTTAGTGACATCTTCATTAATATTGTTGTAGATATTGTATATATTATTCTTTTTACTTTATTTCACTTTTCATCAGGTTACATAAATTTTCACATGTTACTCTAAATTCTTCATTTTCATCATTTCATGGCCTACAATAATATTCCATTACATGAGGTTATGGAATAAATACCAACCTTCCATTGGCAAATCAGATTGTTCAAAGTTTTAAAGTGGATAACAATCTGTAGTGGTAACCACACTGACATACCCAGGATGGCTGCTAGTACAGGTTCTTATACTTCCTTTACTAAGGAAAGATTCAAGGGGTCAACAATCTTTTTTAATTACTTTCATTAGTACATGGGAAAAATCAGTACCCTGAACTTCAGAGAAAATCCAAAGAAAATAGAGAAAATACAAGCAGAGAAATAGAGATAAGAACCAACATCTGTTTTTTTCAAAGGCGCAGGTGGAGGCTCTTTGGCGGATACCCAGAGTCTCATCTGATCAAATCACAAGAACACTCTTCCAAAGAGTGAGACCCAAAGCAAAACACTAACCTCAAAGTATGTATGTTCTCTTTTTTAGAGCCAGAGGGCTTCACAACCCTCCAGACTCAGTGCCTAATTAGAAATTAACAAAAGGTGTGAGAGCCTTCCTACAAGCAAGCCTCCATACCCCCCCTGCCCCCAAGCAAGTTTCTCTTAATGGGCTCCAAGTGAGGCCTATTAATGGGTGGGGAAGATCTTCCTTCCCATTAACATTACATAACCCTGCTAAGAGATAGTTTCTGCAAAACCGATAGGGAGAAACAGTGACACATTTTCCCTTGATTTGAGTCTAATGGAGGGCAATTTTTAAAAATGGAAGTACTTAAGAATAATTCATTTACCATAGCTTTTTCAGTCATTCCCATTCCATTAAGAAATTGTTTTTTCTTTAGCAAAATCCTTTAATCTTTATATAATCAACCCCATTTATTATGCTTCTGCTAATTTCTTCTCTTTGAAGGCTAAAAATATCCCTAACTTCTATAATTAAGACAAATATATTACTCCTTTTTATTCAGTATTTTATGAATTTTTCATATTTAAGTGGTTTAGTTACAATTTTATTGTAGATGATACAAAGCATGCCTCCAAATACTTTTTTTCCCAAAGAGCTATCCAATTTCTCCATTTTTAAATGAACAATGATTCTAATCCCCAATGGAAAAATATTCCCTGGAGCTCTCTTCCTTTACCATTTCTCCTTATTCTTAACAAATAACCTTCTACCCCACGGGCACATTTACGCCCTTATCCAAGACCTGACATAGCCAACAATGTTTTATGTTTTAGGCCTCCTTCTCCATGTTCCACTCTACATCTCCAATCAAAATGTTCTCACATAAACAGGAAAGTTTGGAAAAATTAATTTATACTTAGGTGCTAATAAGAGCAGTTTAGTGCGTCAGCATTCCAAGGAGTTATCTAAATTTTACCAAGGAACCAAATAAATTAAACTCCAATGGAAATTCTTGCTGCATCAACAATAGGCTGAAATGAAAAGATTAGAGTCTTCAAACCCTTTAAGTCACACTACAAAGCTGGTTTGCTTACTCTACTTACATCTAATACTGTTGTAAACCCAGTGATTTAACATATAGATTCCCCAGCAAACACTTAAGAAAATTACAAAACAAAACAAATTTCTGACCTCCCTAAAACTCAGAGATTACTTTCCAGGTACTTTTCTCTTTAGGGAGGAAAAAAAAGTGTCTCATCTTTTTTCCCCCCTCACATTTACTTCACTAGCTGGCTTAACTGCTTTTAAACAAATAAAAAGGCTTAGAAAGCCTTAAAGAGATGATCTGGTTTCCTAATACTATAGTGCAGTCTTAACTGACTATACTTAAATGAAATGCTCCCAAATAAACATACTAACTTTACACAAGGTAACAGACTTGTAAGGCATATACAGCTAGAGGTCACTTAATTTAACAATTCAGCAAACATTTATTAAGCACCTATAATTTATAACATCCGCTGAAGGAGAACTCCAAAGTTTTATATTGGCCTGTAGGTGACCCTACATTCTCTAGGTTATTAAGGTGGATCAAAAGCTCTACGGAGCCCTGCTACACTAAAAAGGCTTCAAAAATATGGGACTAGAAATGAATTTTGTGTCTGTTATCTGAAAAATAGACTTCTATACTGTGGAAAATTCTTCTTCAGAAAGTTAATCATCAAATCTGTAAACAGAAAACACCACCCAAATCCCAATTCTGCTACTTACTACAACCTGAACAACCTTGGGCATATCAATCCCTTCTTTAAAATTGAGAAATGGGGCAGCTAGGTGGCACAGGGAAAAGAACACTGGCCCTTGAGTCAGGAGGACCTGAGTTCAAATCCAACCTCATACACATAACACTTACTAGCCATGTGACCTTGGGCAAGTCCCTTAACCCCATTTGCCACTGTCTTCCCCCCCAATAAAAAAAGTGAAATTTAAATACTAGATTATCTCCAAAGTCTCTTCTAGCTACAAAACCTACTACCCTAAATATTTTATGCATATCAAAATACTAGGCACCAAGGGAACTACTTCAACAAATACATAATCTCATACTTTGGTTACTCAATTCCTACACACTTTTTCATCCTGCATGATCCTGATATTTATATAAATCCCCCAAAAGGGGTCATCCAAAGTATGGAAAGCTTTTGGTTTTTCTTTTCTATTTAATGGGCAGCAATGCAATATTTGGGCTGTCCCATTTATTATTGCTAACTTTTACTACAGCCCCTCCCTTTCCTGCCACACAAAGAATTTCAGGTCATTTAGTCCAAAACATAGCCAACTAAGATTGTTAAAAGCACAATTCCCAAATGCAATCCAGCCTGGTCTTTCCCTCCTATTCAGTTATGGAAGCCAGCCTGTCACCAATTAGGCATCTTTTTATTTGATACTGACATGGCAAACATGGATTTTTATCCTCACCTAATGCTGATACTCAGCAGATAATTCATCAAAGTATTTTCCATGAACAAAGATGTAAGTAATATGTACTTGACATATAATCTTGTATGCAGGAGTTTTACCTTTTGTGAAGACACAAGGCAAGCTTTTATATTGCATTTTGTTCTATAAAGTCAAACGGTTTTTAAAAACTCAAACAACAAACTCAGCATGATCTTTTATGCACTGTACTGCATCAGTTATATGACTGTGGAGAGGACACGTTTTGGGAAACTATATGCAAAAGCCAGTCTGTTCCTTTTTCATGTTTTCATCAAGAATGTCCTTGATATGTACATAAGACATTTTATAAGTTTATGGAAATAAAAAGCAGTGACATGGGCTGTTAGCTGCTGTCATCTGGTTCAAAGGATCATACATTTAGAAATGAAAAGGACCTTACAGGCGGCCAGGTAAAGTTAAGTGATTTGCCAGAAATGATGCAGTGTCTGTGGAATGATTCAAAACTGGTCTTTCCTGCTTAAGTTCAGTACTCTATACACTATATTGTAGCTTTGCCTCTCAATCCTACCTGGACCTACTGATAAAGTACCATCTGTAATTTGTTCCATTACTTTAATGCAACCTTTTAATATCTACTTAGAAAATTCTATCATGTGCTCAATTTTGGTTATTATTTATTTATTTATTTCCTTCCAATTTATTTTAAACATCTTTTAATTTTTGCTTTTGTTTCTCCAATGGTTTCCTCTTCTGAATTTTTTTTTATTTGCTCCTCTAACTTTCTTAACAATGTTATTTCTTGCTTAATGTCTGTTAGGCATCCCTTTTATGGCAACTCTTAATATAGCCAGTAGTTTCTTTTTCCATCTGTTTTGCTGCTATATTAGCTGTTTCTCTACTCCATAATACTGAATTGTATTCGTTCTTTATTTTGCTCATTTTCTATTTTACTTTTTTGCAAGGATGGTAATTTTATATAGAGGTTTAAGAGTAATTTTTAGTGCTTAGGGGCGGTAACCGGACTTCCTTCTAACCTTTTGTTCTACGACCTTGATAAAAAAAAAAAAACCTGCTATCTTCAAAAACTTTTCCCTCAGTAGTGTCACCACTTAAAACAAATTTCTTTTTTTTTTTATTAACTTTTTAAATTAACTTTTAGGTTACAAGATTCTGTTCTATAGTCACTTCAGTTATAGATTTTTCTCCCCTTTCTCCCCATTCCCCACCCAACCCCCCCATGGTGGTATACAGTCATGTATAGGATCTGCAAACTCCTTCACATTGTACA
>CM053600.1:166600606-166620167 GCA_028646575.1 Pseudocheirus occidentalis | reverse complement strand
AGGTAGAAAAACGGAGGGGGGGCAGGGAAAGACGAAAGCTGGGGCAGTAGTAAGGGGATCAGTGCGGAGCAAAGGGGGCAGGGCGACGCAAGAAGCTGGGGGCAGGAGAGCAGGGAAGGGGGGCCGAGAGAGGCGCTGGGGAGGGAGGGGGATCAGCAAAGAGTAGGGGGAGGGGGTGCCTGTGGCAGTATCGAGGCCAGCAGAGCAGGATCGCGAGCCGGTGCTGTCGGGCCTCGGGTGCTGCTCTCAGACTCGTTCCTCACGTCATCCTCGGTCTCCCGGGAGCGGTGAGGCCGGACCCGACTTGCAGCTATGGTGGCCGAGGAGGGCACCTCGTATCTTCTCTATAGATGTTTAGAATGAAAAAGCAGCCTTCCAGTGGGGCCGGGAGGAGGTGGGAGTCAGGAAGACCTGGGTTCAAGTCCAACCCCTGCCTAGTCCCCTGGATGGGTGACTCTAGACCAAACCCTTAATCTCCCTGAACCTTGGTGCTCTCGGCTGTAATTTTTTATCTTGGTGACCCGCTTGAGTATGCAGGGTGTCTTCCCTGAGAGTGCCCCCAAATCTTTGAAATCCTGGGTCCATAAAGAAAAAAGAATAGGACATTTGGACAAGAAAGGGGCCTTTGGAGATCATAGGCTAAAAGTTTAAGCGCTGAAGGGGGCCTTGGAAGCCACAGGGTCCACCTTCCTCATTTTGCATATCGGGAAACTGAGGCCCAAACCATTTAAGTGACTTGCCCAAGGCATCATCAGTTTACTATCTGAGGCCAGATGGGAACTCAGGTCTTCATGATTCCAAATCCAACTTGCTCTCCATAGACATTTTC
The DNA here is from genome assembly GCA_028646575.1 of Pseudocheirus occidentalis. NCBI lineage: Eukaryota > Metazoa > Chordata > Mammalia > Diprotodontia > Pseudocheiridae > Pseudocheirus > Pseudocheirus occidentalis. Next base: position 166,619,338 of record CM053600.1, on the reverse strand, counting down.
AAGATGACCTTACACAAGTTTGTGGTGATAGTGATGGAACTAAGACTAAAATGAATTTAAAAGTATCTTTTAAATGCTTCCTATGTGCAGAGAACTCTTTGGAGCTGGGGAATCTAATTAGAAAAGGTAGGCAGACTCTGCTCTGAAGCTCACACTGTAATGGGGGAGATGAAACATAGAGTCCAACCTGGTATTTACTCTTAGCCAGTCCCTCCTGCCTCCCCCGTCACTTCCCAACAACCCTCCTCCAGTCACTACTAATAGAATTCTCATAACCAAGAAGAGTTCAACAAAAACAAAGACTAGCCACATCTGGCTCCTGTAGTTCACTGTCTGCCTCTTCAGGGAAAGGAAGGAGGACTTCCTGTGGAGATGAAGTCTGAATGGATTTTGTGAAACATAGATAAGGGGAAAATACATTCTACAAGTAGGGTGGGGGGGGGAGCCTTGCAAAGGCAGATTTAGAAAGAGATGGGAATGTTGTGTACAGAGAGGGTTGGGTTTAACAAACCTGGAAAGGTAAGCAGGAACAGGATTATGGCAATGCTTTGTACTGAAAATGGTTGGTTGACGCTTTATCCTACAGGCAAGGATGCTACTGGTTATTTTGAGTACTAGGGGAGTGACATGGTCAAATTTGTCCAAATAGCTATTCGGAGAACTCATGGAAAAACAACAACAAAATTAAAATAGTCCAGGCAAGAGATGGTGAGAACTTGAACCTAATTGATGGTAGGGTAAGGGGAGAAAAGGGGACAGATGGAAGAAGGTAAAATGAAGGAGATTTGGCAGCTGATTTGTTACATGAGAGTTGAGGAAAGGGGGATAGTGGAGGATGCTCCTAAGGCTTCCAGGCTGGATGACTAAAAGAATCACAGTGTTGTTCAACAGAAAGAATAAAGCCAGGGAGAAGGGACAATTTGTTGAGAAGGATAATGAATTCTGTTTTGTGCGTGTTAAGCTTGGGATCTCTATGGGACATTTATTAGGAGATATCTAGTAAATAGACAGTTGGTGAAATGAGTCTGAAGCTTTCAGACATCTGTTGGAGCACACTTTCTGCCAAACACAGAGCAGTCGGTAAGTTCTTGACTAGTCTTAATGCTTATTTTATTCTTAGTAAATTGGAGGAAGGGACATGGGGTGCTGTTATTCTGATTCTGATGAATATGGAGGAACTTGTACTGAAGTAGACATAGAAAAATAGCATTTGCATAGTGCCTGAAGGTTTGTAGAGTGCTTCATGTTTGCTCCTCACCACAACACTTTGAGGTAAGTACCAATAAATCATGTTTTATATATGAGGAAATGAGGCTTACATAGGTAAATGAATGGCCCATGAGGGCTCATAATTATCAGGTAGGATTTGAACTCAGGTCCTCATGTCCAAGTCCAGGAATCTACTAAAGAAATAAGCAACCAATCCGTATGATGTTTGTGGTAGAGGAGAGAATCATACATACATATCTTCAATCTGGTGAAGCTAAATTTCAAAGAACAGTTATGCAGGATATTCCACAGGGGAAATGAGCCCCAGAGATGCCTGGATAATAGAGCTAGAAGGACCTATGTATTCCATCCATTTCATTTTACAGATAAGAAATCTGAGCTCCATGCATCTTAAGTGACTTGTCTGAGTTCACACAGATAGTGACAGAGCTTGGATTTAAGCCCATAACCTCTTACACTAAGTCTATACACTTGCTATCATACCTCTCTTAGGTACAAGGGAATGGTCGGGGAGACTGCCTGGATAAAAAAGATTTAGAATGTCATCTGATTAGGACTGGGTAGATAGGACTGGGCTTGAGAAAGGGTAGGATGTTACAGATAGAGGAGATAGCCCTGATCAGAGACTGGAACAAGGAGAATTGTTGTGCAGAGGGAGTGCCAGGGCAGGAGTAGAAGGGGAAGGCTAGGAAACCAGGTTTGCTTGACTGGACTACAATTGCAAAAACTCACAGGTCAAATAGCAGAAAGCATGAGGATGAAATGTTTGAAGGTTTAGGACAGGAATGTTATGAAGGCCTAATCCTGATCCTTTGGGAGGGGTGTCATAAGAGGCATTTTTGGACAGGTAAAATGAAAACTAAGTGATTCTCTATTAACATGTAAAATAGATTAAAGGAGAGGAGAGCTTGGAAATGCTGAGATTTCAATCTAATAGTAAGTTAACTGGTTGAAACTAACTGTGGTGATAAAGTGGAAAAACCAGATACTTGAGAGATGTTATGACTAAAAATGTGGCCAAGATGTGGATCTTTGAAGTACTAATGAAGTATCAGACATTTCCCCCAAATCAGCTGATCAATATGAATTTAAATGCTTGCTATCTGTCAGGCTTTGTGCTGGGCAGTGGGGATACAAAAGCCAACATAATCCCTTCTCTCAGGTATGTTACATTCTAACTGAGGAGAAAGTAAGTGCATTTGTAAACATATACAGAATAAATACAAAGTAATTAACTAGGAGCTGGGGGCAGGCAGGGGAAGGACTAGTGGTTAAGGATTAAGGAAGGTTGGATATAGAAAAATCGTGCTTGAATCCCATCTGAAGGGATTCTAGGAGGAAGAGTAAGGTGGGAGTGAACTCAAGGCATGGAGGACAACCAGAGCCAAGTCCCAGAGGGCCAGGAGTTGGACAGAGAGAAAGCCAGATTGGCTGGAGAGGGAGAGTAGAAAGAGATGGATGCTAATTGGGAAGGGGTCTAAAAGCTAAAGAAATGAATTTATATTTTATCCTCAAAGCAACAGGGAGCCCTAGCAGCTTATTGAGTAGAGGAGTGACATGGTCACGTGTTCACTTTGGCAGCTATTTGAAAACTGGTTTGGAGTGAGGAAAAAAACCAACAAGGCAGTTATACCAATTATCTCTCCCTCTTTCCTTCTTTCTTTCCTTCCCTTCCCTCCTTCTTTCCCTCTCTTTGTCTCTCTTTGTCTCTGTCTCTCTCTCTCCTTGGGGTTAAGTGACTTGCCCAGGGTTGAACAGCTGTGTCTGAGGCCAAAATTGAACTCTGGTCCTCCTCACTTCAGGGATAGTTCTATATCCACTGTGCCACCTGACACCTGATGATGTATTCTAAGGGAGAGGTGATAAGGACTCTGAACTAAGGTGGTAGCTGTGTAACTAGAAGGGAGGGATTGGATGAAAATGATATTGTAAGGTAGAAGTTAAAGATATCTCTAAGCATATTAAAAATGCTCCAAATCACTATTGATTCAAGAAATGCAGATCAAAACTTTGAGTTACCACATCTCACCAATCAAATTGGCTAAGATGACAAAACATGAAAATAACAAATGCTGGAGAGGATGTGGAAAAATTGGAACACTAACACATTGTTGGTGGAGCTGTGAACTGATACAACCATTCTGGAAAGCAAACTGGAACTATGCCCAAAGAGTTATAAATAATTGCATACCCTTTGACCCAGTAACTCCACTTCTGGGGTTGTATCCCAAAGAGATCATAGACGTGGGAGGAAGACCCATGTATACAAAAATATTTATTGCAGCTCTCTTTGTGGTGGCAAAAAACTGGAAATTAAGGGGATGCCCATCAATTGGGGAATTGCTAAACAAGTTGTGGTATATGAATGTAATGGAATATTATTGTGCTATAAGAAATGGGGAGGAGACGGTCTTCGTATTCAACTGGAAAGGCCTATACAAACTGATGCTGAGTGAGAAGAGCAGAACCAGAAAAAATTTGTGCACAGTCACAGACACTTCATACCTGTGATGACCAGCTTTGATAAACTGGACTCTTCTCAGCAATGCATAGGTATAAGACAACTCGACAAGTCTTAGGATGGAAGGAGATATGTACATTCAGAGAAAGATCTAGAAAGAACAGAGTTTAAATGGAGACTGAAGCAATCTACATGCTATCATTCTTTTTCATGTTTGGTTTTCTTTTTTTTCCCATTGTTCACTCAATTGGTTACAACCCTTCTATGCGACGAGACTATTGTACAGTGTGAAAGTATTTGCTGATCTTATACTTGATTGCACGCCACCATGGGGTGGGAGGGGAAGGAAGGGGAGAAAAATTGAAACTCAAGGGATTGTAGAACTGAATCTTATAAACTAAAAGTAAATAAGTAAATGTAAGTAATAAGTAAAAAAGTAAATAAATAAAAAAGTCAATGGGGAAAAAAAAGTGATACTGTAGAAAGAGGTGATTATAAGGGGCTGGGGGAGTGGAGCAAGATAGTGGAGGAGCATCCCAAATTGTAAACAGTATTTTCTTGCCTGGACAGGGAAAAGTAAGAAAGACAGGAATAAAAGTTCACATGAACAAAAGCAGCTATTAAGTTCGGTCCCTTAATATAATGCATTATTCTTTGTATACAAATGATTATACAGACTTTCAGATTTTTCTCTACTAATGTTGATGAAGTTCTATTTATTTACTATTGTTCAATTATGTTAGACTTTTCTTGATCCCACACTGTCCGTGGGGTTTTCTTGCAAAGATACTGGAGCAGTTTGCCATTTCCTTCTTCAGTGGATTAAGGCAAACAGAGGTGAAGTGACTTACTATAATGTTAATGGAATATGAAGATCTTCCCCATCCATTAATGGGCCTGTGTGACCACATGTGTTCAATCACGGATTTCTTGCTGCTTTGAACTTCAGTCCAACTCCATCCTGAGTCACATAGAGACCTCTGGAAGAGGAACTTGGATAGGGGGAGGCTTGCTTATAGTAAGGCTTTCACACCTTTTGGTACTAAGTCAATTAGGCACTGAGTCAGCATTGTGGTGCCTTCTGGCTCTGAGCCTATAAAGTTGAAAACTATATATCCTGGGGTGTTGGTATTTTACTTTGGGGGAGGGCTTTTGAGAAGGACCTTTTGATTCCCTAGACAGGATTCTGAGTAGCCTTTCCCCCCACTACCCAGAGGTTTGTGCACTTCCAATCCAGTGGTATATATAGATGGGTGTACTACTTTGTTCAGATAGTAGGAGCCATGTCTGTTGAATCTCTGTGCTAATTTCTCTGCTTGTATTTTCTATTTATCCATGAGTAAAGTAAGATTGTTGGCCCCTTTAAAAGTTGTCTTTCCTTTAGCAAAGCAGATCAAAGAATCTTTGCTAGCAGGCCATCTGGGTGTGCAAGGGTGCTTGCTATTATACTGCCCAGGGTCACCCAGCTAGTGCGTGTCTGAAGCTGAATTTGAACTCAGCCCAGTGCTCTATCCACTGAGTCACCTAACCGCCTTCTCTAATACCCACGTCCTATTGAACTGTCCCCAAAGGGATATCATCAACATCCATTTGCAAGAGAATTGGCTAAATAGGTCTACATTATGTAACTAAAGAACAGAATTCCACTGACTGGTCTATTTGAAAAGTAAATTTGGGAACATGGCCTCACAAGAGTCAAGCTTGAATCAACTCGGCTATATATTTCAAATAAAAAGTATGCATTTAGTAAAAATACCAAAGCACAGTTATGGGACAGAATTCTGTTAAAGCAATAAGCATTTGAAAAGAATACAAATCATCATATCACTCAACTGAGTGATACACTGGTGAGTTGATATATCATCAAAAGTTTTTTAATCTGAGTATTCTATTAAAAAATTCAGTGAAAAAAGTCTACTTATTCTACAAAATCTAGTAATCTGGGAAATATAAGCAAATAGAAATTATATAGCTCAAAGGATAGGGTTGGCAAATTATATAGAAAGAAAATCACATAAATTTCCTAATCAAAATTATTCATACATGGAAACACCAGTTGAGCTTTATTTGGGAGATATTGCTTTTAAAATTTCATGGAAATGGGAAGTTTTCAGGAAATACTCTGAAGATAACAGACAACTTATTCTGATAAGGAAGAAAAAAGAACTGTCTACACAGATTTATGTGCATGTATAGGGAACTAATCCACCAATTTAGTTTTTTTATAAAAGATGTGTAAAGAAGGTGGAAACAGGAGGCTAGGTGGCACAGTGAATAGGCACCAACCTTGGAGTCTGGAGGACCTGAGTTCAAATGTGACCTCAGACACTTAATATTTGCTAACCAAAAAAAGCTCCAAAAAGGAAAAAAAAAGTAGAAACAGGGTCTGATAACTGAGGATGAATCTAGATGAGTGGCACCATCCTGTAAGAACAGCTAAATCTCAGAATAAGTTGAAGCTGGTAAGGAAAGCTAAGGACAAAAAAAGGGAGGGGCTTTAGCTAGGTTGGGAGAAAGGAAGATAAACTATTTTCATCATAATATAAGACATTTGCCTATTAAAATAATCCTCCTTTTTCTAAATATGAGTCTGGGTAAAGTCAGATTTTCTTTATATCCTTAAGTCAGAATTGTGCATCCCAATAAATGCTTATAAAAATCCAGCTATCTTCCATAAAACTCTAGTACAGACCCAACAATGAACTATGTGTCTGTTCTAGCATTAGCCTAGCTAAAATTAAAGACTCATTACAGAGCTAGGGGATGATTCATTTTTCAGTTATAGTAATACTTGTTTTATTATTATTTTTTTTTTGCTTTTTGGAGAGGGGAGGGCAGGGCAATTGGGGTTAAGTGACTTGCCCAAGGTCACACAGCTAGTAAGTGTTAAGTGTCTGAGGTTGGATTTGAACTCAGATCCTCCTGACTCCAGGGCTGGTGCTCTATTCACTATGCCATTTAGCTGCCCCTATAGTAATTCTTAATGACTATCTAGATTCTAGGAGTAGCTATGCCAATGAAATTATGGATCTTTAAAATATATGTAACACACACTTAATTGGGTATCTTATCCTACAGGAAAGTAATGGGAGGAGGAGATAAGGGGGAAGATGATAGACAGATTAGGAGAGGGGATAATCAGAAGCAAACACTTTAGAAAAGGGACAGGGTCAAAGGAGAATATAGAATAAGTGAGAGTCGGGATAGGATGGAGGGAAATATAGTGAGTCTTTCACAACACGACTATTATGGAAATGTTTTGCATAACTATACATGTATAACCTATATTGAATTGCTGGTCTTCTCAATGAGGGTGGGTAGGGAGGGAAAAGAGAGAATTTATAACTCAAAGTTTTTAAAACAAATGTTAAAAAATGTTTGTACGCGTAACTGGTAAATAAGATATACAGGCAATGGGGTAGAGAAATGTATCTTGTCCTACAAGAAAATAAAAAAGGGGATAAGAGTTGGGGCGTGATAGAGGGGAGGGCAGACCAGGGGAAAGGGTAATCAGGATGCACACCATCTTGGGGTGAGGGAGAGGGTGGAGGGGAGAGATGAGAAAATTTGGAACTCAAAATCTTATGGAAATGAATTTTGAAAACAAAATAAATAGTTTAAAGTATATGTAATAGTGAAGAGAGCACTGGATATGTTTTCCAAAGACCTGGATTCAGTCCTACCCCTGCTTCTTACTTGCTATAAGACCCTGGGCACATCATCTAACTTTCTTTGGCCTTATTTTTTTTTCATCTGTAAGCTAAGGGAATTGGATAGAGCGACATAGTGGATAAGGTTGCTTCCAGCTCTGATTTTGTAAAATTCTGTGATTTCTCAGATGAAGCCATCATTTATGTATGATTAAAGTGTCCTAAGTGCAGACTCATGAATAATGTATTGTTTCTGTCTAATTGTTATGTCTTTTTATTCAGAGTAGCTACCAATTATGGTACAGTACAGTACTATTATCTAGATGACTTTAAAGCTGCAAATAAACACTGCCTCATGTGAATAGCTTGGCCATGGCCCTGCCTGCTCCCGGCTGCTACTATGAGAACAATTTGTTTACTGTCTTTGCATATGCTCTAATTTAGCTCATCCCCATGTTTTCCTACTGTCACACAATTCTTCCTTCATCAGCCAACATCTATCTTTTCCCATCATTCAAAGGCCACTTCAACGCCACATTAGGTTTGATTTTCTAGAACTGGAAGTCCATTTTATACATTTTAAAAGGCTACAGCAGGAGATAGTGGCAAAGTCAAGATTAGAACCCAGTTCTCATTTCCAGTCCAATTGCTCCATTACTATAATTAGACTTTTAACAGCTTTCCAACCACTTACATATGCTTTTTCCCCAATATTTTATATGTTTTAAAACTAATGTTCTTATCTATTAGTTTAAACCCCCTCTGAGGTCAAGAATCATGTCTATCTTCCATTCTGTCATGTTACTGGGTATTTTGTAAAACACCATGGCTATGGGCTTAGTAGTTTGATAAAATTAATCTCTACAGGCACTAAAACCAACCCTTCTCTTCCTGAAGTATTTATGACAATTGATGGCTAGTAGCCTATTTTTCATTCTTTGTATGTGCCCAACATGAATTTTCATTGTGTAATCCAGGGCACAAGCCTTGCATTTGCATAAACCTCCTAATTGGAGAAGATAATAATCTCTTAATGCTCTTGACCTCTATGAAGGGTGGAGTTGAGAGCTTGGGAGAGGAGAGATTTTGGGCTTCTGACTTTTGGCTTGTAGAGAAGACATGAGTCCCAGGCTTTCTTCAGAGAGAGATCCCTTGAGGGAGAGAAAGACTGGGAAGAGGCCAACATGTAGAAGGTTTTATTCCGAGCTTGCCACACTGGAGACTTTAGGCAATTTCCCCTTGGCTGAGACCAAAGAAAGACTCTCTCTTGGCTGTTCTTACTCCCAGTCGGGAGAGTCTATTTGTTCTGTGTATTGTCCATTACGTTCTAATCTGTACAATTTCTCCAATTTCTATTTGCTTTCAGCGGGGATAAAAGCATTTATTTGCTGTGCACTATGTGTGATGGTCTATATGAAACTGGCATTTTGTGGGAGAAAAATCAGTCAAACTTTCAAAGTGTCCCTGTAAAGGAATAGCCCCTAGAAGATTGGCTTGGTCTGAGAATTTATTTCCCTAGACTTTCAGTAGTTAGGTGGGGCAGGTAGATATAATTCCAGCCTGGTGTCCTGTCTCTGAGGTGAGGAAGGTGACCAGCTGCAATCTTCTGAAAGTCTTTCCTTGCAGGAATCAAAGTTTCCCTTGAGAGAGGTAGAGGAGAATCCAGAGGTTTCCATCTATTCACTCGTCCCTATAGGCCATCTTAAGATAGACTCATGTAGACATATATAACCTACAAATGGAGTCAAGGACTGGTAGAGAAGCTCTATCACACAATGACCGCAGCCCCTGGGCAGCTCCAGATTCTCTAAGGAAAATAAGTACAGGTATATCCAAACCAAGGAACCTTTAATCTTCCTTCAAATCAGAGTTTCAGAGCTCTTTCTACTATATAGGGTGTCCCCAAAGTCTTAGTGTAATTTTACATTTTAATGACTTAAAACTACACCAAGGTTTTTTGGGACACTCTGTACTACGCTCTCTCATGGTCCCCCAGTGACCTAGTTCAGTCCATATCCCTCCCTCTAATCATAGATATATGAGAGCTAGTCAATCCAACCCCTGACATTTAATTTTAAATCTAAGCCAGCTAAAACGGGTCAGTCACTTACATATTCACTGGGATTATTTTATCTCAAATCAGATAATCTTAGATGTCAGATTTCCTATCTTTTGAGTGCATTGCATGCCTGGTAGGAAAGTACTTCCACAAAGCACTGATCCATAAAATGCATATAAATGAAACAATTTTACTTCAGGCAGCTAGCTACCTCAGAGCAATTAATCAGCAAGCATTATTAAGCCTCTACTTACTATATTGCCAAGCACTGGAGACACAAAAACAAAAGACAAAGTCTCTCACCTTGAATTTATTATCTAACAAAGGAAAGCAACATGTACATATATTTATGCAGTTGTTTCAGTCATGCCTGATTCTTTGTAACCCCATTTAAAGTTTTCTTGGCAGAGACACTAGAATGGTTTGCCATTTCCTTCTCCACCTCAAACTGAGGCAGCTGGGGTTAAGTGACTTATCCAGGGTCACACAGTTAGTAAGTGTTTGAAGTCAAATTTGAATTCAGGTCTTCCTGACTCCAGGTCCAGCACGCTATCCACTTGTAACAGTAATCAATTTAGCAGATAGTTAGCCCTTAGTAACTTAGGGCTAAGTACGGAAGGTGTGAACTCTGTCTCCTCTTGAGAGGGTGTGAAGTCCTCTGTTGCTGAAGGCAGGAGGGGGTTGGCAGAAACAGAAGGCTAGTGTGTGTATATAAGAAGAATTCTTGATTACTGTTACACCACTTCACCCTCTAGCTGCCCTGTGTTCATATGTAGGTAGATACAAAATCTATATGTAAGAAATTGGGGATAGAAGAAGAGATAAAATTTGGGGGACCGAGAAAGATTAAATGTAGAAAGTAGTCCTTGGAGTAAAGGTAAAGATTCTAACAGGAGAAGTTGAGGATGTAATATTATAAATGGGAACTTCCATTAGGCTGAGACAGCCAAAATCCAGACCACAAAAAATTTAAAATCATCCTGAGGCTCCTAAAATAATCATAGGAAAATATGGAGAGTGTGCAGTACTGGGCAAAATTGTACTATACAGTCCAGCTTGCACATACTGAGACCTGAGCTGTAGAGCTCTAGCAACCCAACTCTTCAAGGAGACTCTTGAAATTTCCAGGTGGTAACCTGCCATCAAAGCAGAATTAAGAACTGTGTTTGGTGGAGCAGAGAAACCTGGAGTAGACAGAAAGAAAGACTGATCACTGGGGGCAGCTTCCTAAAGGAAGAAACCCAAATATGAATACAGTTTCTCCAGGCACTAGGGATGGGTTTGATGAGACTGAGCAACAAGAGAGAATCCTGGACATCCTAGAAAGTGCAGAAGAGGGAACTCATTACTGGACCGAACTCATTCAGGACTCTCCTGACCTTTCATTTAAAATCAACAATGGCTCTCATGATTCAGGACATTATCTCTCTGTCTCTAGAAGCATATATACATACAAATGTATCTGCATCTATATGTATGTTAGAGGCAGCATGGTCTAGTCAGTTAAGAAACATTTCTTAAGTTCTTTCTATGTGCCAAGCACTATACACAGGAGACAGAAAGTTAACCCAAGGGGAAGAACAATTGGGTTAGTGAGACCTGGAGCCTGAGCCTGGGGATTCAGGAGCCAAATTTCCCTTTCCCCCACCTTGAAAAAACTGGCAGAGTAGGGCACTAAGAGTAACCCAAGTGAATGATAACCCCTCTTTGGATATGCTAATCCAATTAATTGTGCACCTGCCCAGTAGTTGGAACTAGGTCAGACATCACATTAATATAATTCATCAAAGTCAGGTCACTGAGAATGCTGGAACTTATATCAACTCTAGCAGCAATTTGATGTGTGGAGTAGTTCCTTCTCTTCTATCCCAACCCAGAAACCGTACCAAGAAGTTAGGTTAGGGGGGTGCAACTAGATGGTATGGTGAATAGAGCACCCACTCTAGAGTCAGGAGGATCTGAGTTCAAATCTAGTCTCAGACACTTAACACTTACTAGCTGTGTGTCCTTGGGCAAGTCACTTAACCCCAATTGCCCTGCCTTCTTCCTTCCCCCCAAAAAAGTTACTGTAGGAACTTTAAATCCATAGCAACAAAGAGGTTTTTAAAATCATGACTTTAGGTTTAAATCATCTCTTCCTGAGGGTAGGTTCATGAGATTGACTTTAGTTTATGCTAAATTTGGATCACTTCTCTACTAGGTCTTTTTTTTTCTGTTAAATCAAAGTACAAAAAAAAAAACAGCTCTCGTTCTAGAGCTACCCTTCCTCCTTGCTTCAAGGAGCAGTGGGGACTGTGGGCTATGAATCAAGATAGAAGGTGGTCACAGGAAGTGATAGAATCTGTGGTGAAAGGGTCAGCATTCAAAGGAAGAGAGGACAGGATGCTGGAATGCACATTGTTTGGGGTGACCTTCTTGCTTGCTCCTGAGTTCTCCTGTTGGTCCATGATGCCATAGTCATGGCCATATAAGGTTGGTGAGCCCTGCCAGGACAAGATAGCTAGGACCAAGAGTATCATTTGCTGAGTTTTCTGCTTTCCCTGACTCTCTTGACTCTCTCTCCTGTGTCATGAGCCTTAGTTTCAGACCTAGGGAGGGTTCTGCCTTCCTATCTTTAGACCACTCCGCTAGACTTGCATATGAACAATGAATGGGCTCACATTTTCTGTGGAATACTAAACCAAATCAAACTGTGCCTTTCCTGGAATTCACAGTTTTAAGGCAATTCCTATACTCAGGGGAGTGGAGACAAGCTCCCACGGACTGGAAGAGTTTCAGACTCTGACGTTTTATTCCATTAAGCATGGTGTATTAATTATTATGGGTCATTTGCTTTACATTATCCAAAACATATTTGTCATCCTCTGTGGAGAACAATTTCCATTTTGCCAAGGTCATATGACTAGGCTTCAGAGAAATAAAGCAAGTCTAAGACGTTTGGCCACTTGAGTTGGGAGCTCAGACACAAATTCTATTTGGGTTGGAATTCCCAGTACCACTGATTCCACATATTCCTTGCCAAAAAGTTGGCACTGCCCTACAAGAGGTGAAGGTGAGAAATAGAAGGTCCATAACATGAAAACCATAGAGAGTATAGCAGTTATTCCATGCATCAACCTAGGCGAATTCTCAGAATAACCATGTGAGACTCCCTAAGACCCAGATCTTTTTTGAGAAACCAAGATTGGGTCGAGCAGCTACCAACACCACCTGGTGGTGGTTAAAATAACAGTATGAAAAGTATTTTATTTAAAAACAAGTTTACTATTTTAAAATTATTTTCTTTCATTTTCTGGAATGTAAATTTATCATTTTAAAGCTACAGAAGAAAATGGACACATTACTACATATATAACATCTTTATTAAATACATTTTGTCAGGGGGAAATATCCTCAAGTCACAATTTATATAAATTTAATAACATAAAATCAGAGAGGAAAATTGTAAATGTGATTTAAATGATCTCATTGAAGGATTAGAACACCTTTTAATCTACACATTGGAATGACCTAGTTACAATAGAAAATAAAGGCAAAATGTCCTTTTTTGCAAAGGAATGTCACATTAAGATTCCGCTTGCAAATCATTGTATCGCAAATATTCCTTTCCAAAGAAATGGATGTTCTTCCTTTTCCCTGACACCTATCCATACTTTAAGCAGTGGTAAATACAGAAGAGGAAATCCAGTTTATTTATTCCCTGTGAAATATAAGGGATAGAGCTTTTGGTACATGGCACAGCATCAGAGGTTGGAGGTGAAAAATTTGGAATTTTAAATGATAGCAACCAACCATGAGGATGGATTGACTTAAAACATGTCTACTACCTATTCATAGTCTTTCAAGAGCTGTAAGGGACCTCAGACCTGACAGATACTAGCAGTAACCATTCATTCCCAATCTGAAGGAAATTTAGGATTACAGATATAGAGAACATGAGAAGGGATCTCAGAGGTCACTTTGTTCAATATCCTCGTCTCAGGGATGAGAAAATGGAGGTGCATATTTGCCCAGCAACTAAGCCAAGGTCACCGAAGTGGTAAGCAGTAGAACTGGGATTTGAACTCAGGATCTCAATCCACTTCTTTTATTACTGCACCACGTGACCTCTCCAGCTATAAAAGAACATGGAAAGGTATCATATACTAAATATTATCCTTATTCATTTTTTTTTAGAGAGAATATCATCTATTGGTTCCTAAGTGAGCTGTGACCAGTTCAAGATGAGGTCAATATATCTAGCTATATGCTAGCTGAGGTCTGGCCACAAAGGGAGCTCAGGAAGAAAGAGGGAGGCAGTTACAAACTGTGAGTTTAAATGAATAGAATTCCTAAAACTTTCATAGATCATAGATCAAAAAAATGAATGCTGCTGGACACAAAGTAAAGACTTGTTAATTGGACAAATTCTCACATGTTCTTAGCACTCTAAATATTTCAAATGTTTTTGCATAACATACACTCTATTAATGATATCTTGCTAAGTTTAATATTGCATATTTTTAATGCCACATTATCAAACTACTACATGTGAAAGTAATAGCACTACAGTTTTGGTTAAATTTTCAATAAAAAGCTATAGTTGTTTAATCAAGACAGCAAAATATCGGGTTTCTCCAAGAATTGATTCTCATACAAAAAGTTTGATATTAATGAACAATATTTGTCACTTTCAGTTTCAGACACTATAGAAATTTAGAGGGCAAGGCTAGTTTGCTGTGATCATATTGCATATTTGGAAGAAAAAATGAAAAGGCTGAATTATAGAGCATGACTTTAAATACATTTGTGATTAAAATTAAATAACACAAAAAAATCAAGCATGTTTTCCCTAGTAGGTACTGAAATAATGCATTGAGTTGGTCAATCTTTTTTACATTATGAAAGAAAACAAACCAGTCATGATCTAATGGTATTTTAGGGAAAAGAAAATATGAAATGAAAGAAAATGACAAAAATCTGAGTTTGGTAATAAACACTTTCTACTATAAGAATTAATGACTAAATTAATCATTATCTAAAAAGGCTGACAAATTCTAACTAATATAAACAAGATACTAAATATCATTAATGAATATATAACCATTGTGCATACAAATAATCTCTGGTTTTATACCCACTAAACTTCAGAATTCTGTAAACTGTGAGGCATTCAATATGTTTAGCATGGCAGGATATTAATTACACATTTCATTATTTTATTTTGTTCAGTCCTCTCCCCATTAAGCATGCAAACACTGTCATAACCATCTTTGGCTTCACTTCTACCAGGTCGTCCGGTAGGGCATATATCCGGGCACCAATCTTTCGAGCAACTGAAATGGCATATCTTGAAAAGACAAGAAAAAATATCTCATTTAACTGGTCCTTATTGTCTACTGCAATTCCACTAAATATATTATAAGTAATGAAATATGTTGGTAAATAAGAATAATTTTCTGGAAGGCTCTGGATTACAAACTCTATTATAACAGTTTCCCCCAAACTCTATCACAACAATATCAATTTTATGAATAAAGTCTGTTTTCCTATGGGAATGCTCCAAAAGCCAAAGGATAGCTTATTTGCAAATAAACCATCAGCACTTACTTAGCATTATTCAGCTTGTCTTCATAGGACAAGGCTTCTCTCTTGACCATTTCTTGGCGAATTGCATTTGGTGCGATGGCATCTATTAAATCTAATACAGGTAAACTCGTGCTAATAGATTTATCCTAAAAAACAAGTAGTGAAGATTCGTGTATTTATTACTATTAACCCCATTAACCATCAGAATTCCTCTTTCAATTACATAAATCAAGGCAATTGCAGACGTCTCTTTTCATCTAACTTAGCATCCCTCTAGTCAATCCCCAGCATACATCATTTTAGCAAATCATTCCAACATTTCCCCTCAGTAGCTACATTAATACCATAGTCCTTTCTACTGATTATAATGGCACTGCCTATGTTAGGAAGTACAATTAGGAGGCTTTATAAAGCATTAGCTAAAATGATTATGTCTTTATACACTAGCTTATATGCTGTAATAACTGTTCAATAACTTCATGTTTAGATGCCACTTCAAGGTTTACAGAAGGCTGGGAGATGTAGGGAGGTCAAGTATTAATATACCCATTTTATAGATAAGGAAGTCAGAGAGGATGAGTCCCTTGCCCAAGGTCCCTTCTAGTCTCAAACCAAGACCCTGAATTCTGGCCTCAAGGATGATGGTCTTTCCATTAGACAATGCTGTGCTATGTATAAGGGTTATAAGCCTGAAATGGGAATAGAACGATCTGAAACTCAAGAAAGTTCTAGAAATTGATGTATTTCATCCTTTAGACTGTTGATTCCTAAGTCAATCCTTAATGTTTCTCTGGAAAAAAATGAAACATAAGATCAGCTAAACAGGAGAGATGAAGGGGGACAAGTGCATGGACTACAAGAAGGAGTCAGATGTGTGTCAGTCACTCCACAAACATTTATTAAGCACCTACTGTATATCAGCTGCTGTGCCCAGCCCTGGGGATACCAAGAGAGGCAAAGAAGTCTGCTCTTAGGGAGCTCTTTATCTAGAGTGCTGAGTCGGGGCGGTGTGGGGAGGTAATATGAGGAGATAATATGTAAACAGCTACATTAAAAACAGGATATATACAGGGGGAATTAGAGATGATCTCAGAGAAAAGGCACTAAGATTAAGAAGGACAGGGAAAAGATTTTTGTAAGGGGTTGGATTTAGCTGAGACTTGAAGTTAGGCAGCAGAGATATAATTCAGAGATGAGCATTCCAGGCATGGGAGACAGCCTGTAAAAATTCCTGGAAGCAAGAGGGTATGAGAATAGTAAGGGAGCCAGTGTCTCCGAATCCAGAGTCCATAGGAACAAGTAAGGTGAAGAAGATTGGCAAGGTAAGAAGGGGCCAGGTTGGAAAGTGCTTTGAAAGCTAAAGAGAGAATTTTAGATTGGATCTTGGTGACAACAGAGAGCCACTGGAGTTGACTGAGTGGGGTTGGGGGTGCAGATTTGACATGGTAACACTTGCACTTTAGGAAAATCGGCTTGACATTTGAATGGAGGAGGATGGAGCAGATTGAGAAGAGACTTGAGACAGAGACCAACCAGTAAGCTACGTCAAGAGCCCAAGCAAGAAGTAATAAGAGCTTGCAACAGGGCAGTGGGACAGTGGCTGCTTCAGTGGGGCATATATGGGAGGTGTTATGGAGGTAGAAATGACAGGGCTTGGAAATTGATTGGATATGGGAAAAGGTAAAAGAATCAAGGATGACGGGCCTTGGGTGACTGGGAGGAGGATGGTACCCACAGCTGTAATAGGGAAATTAGGGAAAGGGAGATTTGAAGGCTAAAAGATAAGTTCAGTTTTGGATATGTTGAGTTCAAGATGTCTGTCGGTCATCCAGTTTGAGATGTCTAAATATCAGCTGGATATATTAATCAGGGAGAAGTTTCAGTTGGACAAATAGATCTGAGAGTCATCTGCATGGAAATGCTTGTTGAATCCATGGTGCTAATTGGATCATCAAGTGAAATAGTGTAGAGGGAGAATAGAACAGGAGCCAGGACAGAGCCTTGGGGCATCTCCATGGTTATTAGGTGTGATTTGCCCAGGAAGAGATTGCTGGTAACTTTGGAGAGAACAGTCTCAGTTGAAGAGGGGTTGAAGTCAAACAGCAGAGAGTTAAGAGCATGGGAGGAAAGGAAATGGAGGAATCAATTACAGACAGCTTTCTTAAGGAGTTTAGCCACAAAAGGAAGAAGAAATAGAGGAAAATAGTGAGCAGAGACAGATGACTTAAGTGGAGGCTTTTTGAGGGTGGAGGAGACTTGTGAGTGTTTGTAGGTAGTAGACAGGGAGAGGGTGAAGATTAGAGAAAATGGGATGAAAGAGAGTAATTTTCTGGGGAAACCTGCTAGAGATGTGCAGCAAATCAAGTAGTACAACACCAGGCAATTAGAATAAAGAGGAAGGTAAAATTGTAGTCACAAAAATAGGGACCTGGGGGTTGAGGGTACATGGAAGGTACTAAAGCGAGAGGAGATAACTCCTAAGGTGGTAGAGAGAAGCAGCATATGGAGGCACCCAAGTAAGAGACCAGGTTGAGAACTAAAACATTGGTTGGCAGTTTTTGCTGTGTTCAATGAGCTAGTGGTCCAATGCCACTTTTCTCATGTGCACTGACCCTGTTGCTGCCTAGTTTTTAAGAGAACATAGGACAAAACATTCCACATTCTCCATTCCAGACCTGTTCTTCTTATCACTTTGTCTTAGAATTCCCCTCATCCCCTTGGCTTTAAATCCTGGGCTTTAGCTTCTAGATAACTTCTAACTCTAAATCTTCAGTCCTGAGCTCTCCAGGTAGGTAGGCAGTCCTGCATTTCTAATGGCCTTCCAGACATTTTATCAAGATATCCCAGTATCACTTCAAATTCGATGAGCTTAAAACTGACCTCAGTGCTTTCCCTCTCAAAACTAGCTTTACCTCTTGATTTTCCTATGAGAAGCAGGATATCAAATATGACAGTATCATCAATTAGTCTCCAATCCTGGAAACCCTGAGGCAAAGATTTATATTTGCCTTTTATACATATAACAGATGTCTTACAGCCTTTAAAAATCTTGTTAATGCTTTCTTGCCAATATGGCAAGAGGTCTCCAATGGAGTATGCCAAGGATCTGTACTTGGCCCTGTGCTGTATAACATTTTTATCAATGACTTGAATAAAAGTATCAATGGTGTATGTTTATCAGACTTGAAGAGGACACGAGGCTGAGAGAGACGGCCAACACAGCAGAGGACAGAGTCCTCATCCAACATCAAGGCTAAAGCACTGGCCTAAACCTAATAAAATAAACTCAATAGAGATAAGCAAAAACCTTATGCTTAGGTATAAAATAACCAGCTTCAAAGGTCAAGGAAGCATGATCACAGACAACAGTTCTGAAAAAAAAATCTGGGGTTTTAGTGGACTAGAAGCTCAGTGAATCAACATAGTGATGTAGCAGTCCAGAAAGCACCATTTTTGGCTGCTTTAAGAAAGGCGTTGCTTTCAGGAATAAGGAGTGATCTCTGCACTCATCAGACCCCACCTAGAGTACCAAGTTCACTTCTGAGCACCAAAATTTAAGAAGCATATTTGAGGGGCGGAGCCAAGATGGCGGCGTAGAAGCAGCAAAGCACCGCAGCTCCCACACAAACACGCTAAAAAATTCATAAAATGGGACTCTAAACAGATTTTCAAGCTCCAAAACTCTCCACAAGACAGAAAGCACATCTGTTGCTACAGGCAGTGCAGCAAGCGGGGCTCTTCGCAGCAGTCTGGGAGCCGCGGCC
>CM053600.1:166573879-166600106 GCA_028646575.1 Pseudocheirus occidentalis | reverse complement strand
GGGTGACAGGGGAGGAATTGCAAGAATCTAGTATTTAAAGCTATACAATCAAATGCAACTGGGAAATAATACATACAGGGATGGGGGCAGGGAGCCTCTCCCTGCCCTGCTAGAAAGCTAGAGGGGTGTTGGAGGAAGGCATAAAAGGGAACAGATTGTGGGAGGGGTCTTACAGTGGGATCAGTGTTCTGGGCTGGGGGGTAGGGGCAAAAAGAGGAGAAAATTTGTAACTCAAAACCTTGTGGAAATAAATGATGTAAATAAGAAAATAAATTAAAATTTAAAAAAAAGCATATTTGACTA
This sequence comes from Pseudocheirus occidentalis, assembly GCA_028646575.1. Classification (NCBI taxonomy): domain Eukaryota; kingdom Metazoa; phylum Chordata; class Mammalia; order Diprotodontia; family Pseudocheiridae; genus Pseudocheirus; species Pseudocheirus occidentalis. The sequence continues at coordinate 166,599,803 of CM053600.1, read as the reverse complement.
ACTGAAGTATAATCAGGATGACCTTCAGTTCATTTCATAAGAGGACTGGCTAAAGGGACTGGAGATGTTTAGACTACAAAAAGAAAACTTGCAGAAGGGTGACGGGATCATGAAAGCTGTTTTCAAGTATTTGAATGGCTGTCTAATCATTATGTTAGGCCCCAGAGAGATGAGTCAAGAGCAGGGAGTAGAAGTTTCAAGGAGACCACTTTAGGCTTGAAGTCAGGAAAAACCTCTTAACAATTAGAGCCAACTCCAAGTGGAATGGGCTGCCTCAAGAGGTGGTTCTGCTTCCTTGGATGACCACTTGTTGAGTATGTCAGAGAGGGGATTCCTTTCATGTATGGTTTAGACTAGATGGTAACTGGGGATTCTTCCAACCATTTGTCCAAAGCTCCCAATAACTATATGATAAATTCACATTCCTGAGTCTGGCATTCAAGACCATCTGCAGCTTAGCCCCAACCCAGATCTTTCTAGCTTTGTTTCTCACTACTTCCTGTTATGAATTATCCAATTTAGCCAAGCTATTCTGTTCAGTGTTCCCCAAAATAAAACTGGACAGCATCCACAACTCTTGTTATAATTGTTCCCTCAACCTTGGAATGCTACCTATCTTTTTTCTTTCCTACCTGCCAAAATCCTATCCAACCAAACTTCAAAGACAAGCTTAAATCTTACGCCTTTTCTGACCACCCTAACTGGAAGAGATCTCTTGGTCCTCTGAACTCCTAAAACACATGTGACTCATACTATTAATTTTTTACTTACCTTTTACAGACTGGTTCTGTCAAAATTACCTTCTTTTTTTTTTTTTTTTTTTTGCTTTTTGGAGGGGAGGAAGTCTGGGCAATTGTGGCTAAGTGACTTGCCCAAGGTCACATGACTAGTAAGTTTTAAGTGTCTGGGGACGAATTTGAACTCAGATCTTCCTGACTCAAGGCAATGCTCTATTCACTGTGCCATCTAGCCACCTCAAAATCATCTTTTCAAATGTCTGTATCTTTTCTCTCCTACTAAACTATAAGAAGCTGAAGAACAAGAGCCATGTTATATTACTCTGTACTCCCTCATCTTCGACATAGTGGGTGCTCCATAAATATTTATTGACATCAGGCTATTTCCTTGCTTTTGTTTTTTTATCTGAAGTAATTATGTAAATTTAGCCTTCTTACAAAGCTCAGTGACCTCAGGCAAGTTATTAACTTCTTATGGCTTCAGTTTTCTCACATAAAAAAAGTTAGAAAAGGTAATCTGAGGCATCATTCTGCATTAAAAATTTTATTTTTTATTCATGCCTTTACAATTTTTAATGTCCTGAATTAATTATTACTCTTTTCAAAGACAAGAGGGCAATAAAAAAAAGTTAGATACCCTTAGGGGTTTCTGTTCATTTCTTTTTGCAAATTCTTCCTCCCTCCCCGACCATAGCAACCTAGTGCCTGGTTCATTGTTCTGCTTCTATAAATAACATATTTTTTTAACCTGCCCTTGCCCAGACCAGATAAGTGTGGGTTTTCAGAAGATCCTTTCTCCTTTCTCCTAACCTCCATATTTGAATTACTTTTGCTTCTGATGCCCTGATTTTAAGAAATGCAAATCTCTTCTTCCCCCTCCTTTCTCCTGTAAAGTACTTTTTTTATTATGATGTTTTCCCCCAAAGTACAATTTGACTGAAGGTTTTCCATATATTATAATGGAAACACAAACACAATGCAGATGAAATAGCAAAGTAGGGTAGATGATTCACTGTGTGCAAGCAAACATGCTTAGATTTCTGACTTGAACATGCATGCAAAAGCCACAAAAAACTGGAAATGCACTAAAATTAGTGGGAATGTATATGGATGTACACATACGGTGCAAATGCTTTATGATTCATTGATTAAAAGTGTGTGTAAGTAAGTGAATGCTAAGGGCCATTATAAATTAGATGACAAGATTTTTTTCCTACCCGTTTTTCTCAATCCCACTTGAATCTGGCTGGTTCTATTATGCCTTGGAAATGATGTCAGTACAGTTCTGAAACTGCTGTCAGGGAGCACAAAGCATTATAGGTCCTACATAAGCAATGGTTTTTTTGTTTGGTTTTATTTCTTATAAGGTCAAAGGTATGTTTGATTTTTTTGCTTGTTTTCCTTTCTCATAGTCTTGCCTATTCTGACACACTCCAGCTTTGTTGATATGAGTGCTGAGATAACCAGCAAAAAAAAGTTAGGAAATTGAAATATTTGGGGGGGGGGTTTCTCTAACATAACACCAAATAACTAACTTTATTATTATCATTGTTGTTGTTATTGTAACCTTTGGGGGTGTCAATATACAGCCCTATATTAAATCTAAGCTATATGACATATTGTCTATATTCCTCACTTGATGTTAAATTTAACTTCTTTGAAATGTTCTTATATTAGTCTCATATTTACCTTGAAGCTGGAAATTGAAGTTTTTTTATTTGCCTCTTTAAGGGTTTGATTCACCCATTTAATAATAATATCATCATTTACTTTTTCACCTTCTCCAAGATCTGATAGTACAGTCAGGGTATACCTGCAGTGGAAAAAAAATGCTGAAATATAATATACATTTTCAATTCACTGACAGAAAAATTTAGGTACATGTTATGGAGTAACCCAATTCTAAAGAAATTTATACCTATTCATTATCAGTTTGCTAATTACATTGAACAAAATTAACTAACCAGAATCCAGAGACTTTTGTGTTGGTTTTTTTTAAAAGGTTAGCAATCTGCATTGTGAAATGTCTTCATAAAATGAATCATTGAATTTTGTTTCTATTTCATAAATGGAACAAGTTTTTTTTCAGATGCATTGTCGTTTACATTAAATGGTGCTTATCAACAATAAATCTAATTTTAGTATGAGCATTTTCTGTTTTGAATTTTCTTTATTCTCTATACAATTTGAAAACAACTATAAAATTCAGCTTAAATGACTGGTTGAAAAAACAATTTGTGGTTGGTATATTTAGCTCTTACTTATCCTTACCTTCTCATCAGCTGCCATAGCAATGCCAGGGTGAGAGTAGCATTTCCGTCATGTAAGTCCTGCCCACCAATCCCAACCAAGGAGAATTTGGCCTTATTCTTTCCAAGTTCCACTGCATAGTTGCAATTTTCAAGCTACAAATACAAGTATAAGTCTTACCATAAAGATAAAAAACAAGTATCCACCAAAATTCTGCTAATATAGTTAATGATCTAAGCATCTTATGTAATCAATACTAGCTCTGCTTACACCCCAAATTGAGGACTTGAAAGCAGTTCTCCTCTTAAGATTTAAAACATCATTCTTAAGGGGGAAAAAAAATGCTCTAAATCACTATTGATTAGAGAAATGCAAATTAAGCAACCCTGAGGTACCACCTCACACATACCAGATTGGTTAATATGACAGAGAAGGAAAATGATAAATCTTGGAGGGGGTATGGAAAAATAAGGACACTAAAGTACTGTTCATGGATCATGAACTGATCCAACCATTCTGAAGAGCAGTTTGTCCCAAAGGCTATGAAACTCTACATACCCTTTGACCCAGCCATACCACTATCAGGTCTATATCCCAAAGAGATCAAAAGAAATGGAAAAAGACCTATTTGTACAAAAATTTTTACAGCAGCTCTTTTTGTGGTGGCAAAGAATTGGAAATTGAGGGGATGTCCATCAATTGGGGAATGGCTGAAGAAGTTGTGGCACATGATTGTGATGTAATACTGTTGTTTTGTAAGAAATCATGATGAGCAAGATTTCAGAAAAACCTGGAAAGACTACATGAACTGATGCAAAGTGAAGTGAGCAGAACCAAGAACACAGTACACAGTAACAGCAACATTGTACTATGATCAGCTCTTAATGACTTAGCTGTTCTCAGCAATACAGTGATCCAAGAAAGTTCCAAAGGATTATGAAAAATGCTATCCACTTCCAGAGAAAGAACTGATGGAGTCTGAATGCAGATGAAGCAGACTATTTTTTACTTTGTGTTTGTGTGTAGTTTGGGGGTATTTTTTTGGTCTGTTTTCTTTCACAGAATGACTAATATGCAGATATGTTTTACATGACTACACATGTATAACCTATATCAAATCTCAGGTAGGGGATAGGGGACAAAGAAAATGTAGAGCTCAGTTTTTTTCAAATGAATGTTAAAATTGTTTTTATATGCATTTAGGAAAAAACAAAATATTAAAAAATAAACATCATAAAATGATCGAAATTCTACAAATATATACAAGGGTATAACATTATGAATTCTCTCATTTCCAGTAGTCTTTATAAATAAATATACTCTGTGTAAAAGACATTTATATTCCAGAAGTCCAAATGTACAGAATTTTAAAAGCAAAGGAACAGATGCCCAATTTTTGGAGTCTCAGTGTGCTGGCTGTAGTACTTCCTCCTTAGTGGGAGGATAGGCAGTGGATACAAATTAATTTTACAATTTAAAACTGGAGATGCTTTCTAAAAGTCTATAAAAATCTACTAATTTAAAATGGAAATCGATACATGGGAATATGTTGGCTGCAACCCAAATTGGCTGCAACACGTGTGGGAAGTAAAACAGAAGAGTTCGGACAAAAAAAAAAACTTACTCCAAGGTTGCAAGCAGGGGTATTAGGAAGATGGCAGTACCACTGACAATTACAGCCAAATTGGGAAAGAATATCAATTTGAGGGAAAAGATTAATTCCTTTTTTGAACAGTCAACTGAACATATCCTAAGGGTACCTAGAGACACCAGAAAATGGATTAAGTTTAGAATTGTTCCATGTTTATAAGTAGTAACTAAGACCAGGAAAGTAGATGAATTCCCTTCTAATATTGTCCCTCTTGGCCTTAAAGAACAGCCATATAAATAAGAAAAACCTTCAAAGGAGAAATAAAATGAGCAGTTAGAAAGGTAATGTGGTGTCTTGGAATTAGGGAGGGAACAATAAGCAAGAGTTTCAAGAAAACTACTGTCTCCAATGGTGTGGATAGAAGCAAAAAATATATCTTTTGGGAGAATGGAAAAAAGGGCAGATTTTCAAAATCAACATTTAAAAAGAAGTATTAAAGAATGATTGGACAAACATGCTAAAGTTTATAAAGTCTGTAATTTTCAATTTACTTTTAATTGTCTTTCAAAAGGAACAAAGGACTGCTGCAAATATGACAGTTCTCTGTTTACAAATGTCAGGAAAAATTCCTGTTCTACCCATGTATGTATAATAACATTTCTTTGTATTGTTGGCCCGTGAGCTGCCATTGTTGTTTTATATTCTATGTCTTTTCATTTGTTTATTTCTTTGTTTCATCTACCTGTTCTTTTCAAAGGGGTTTCTTACCATTCCTCTAAATTTGCCTTTGACTTTTCCTTTTGCTCATACAATTCTCTCTACCTACCTACCTACCTCCCCTTTGCCCTGTCATTCTTAGCTAACGAAACATGTATATTCTTCAAGGGTTAGCTCAAATCCCACTTCTTCCTGTAACTATCTGTGCTGAAAATTATCTTTCCTTCTATCTTTTAGCCCATTATTCATAAGACATAGGATATACTGCTTTATATTACAGTTATTTGAGTGCATGTCTTATTTTCACAAATAAATTATAAACCCCTTAAAGGCAGGGGTATATTTATTATTTGTATCACCCATAACATCTGTCACAGTGTTTTGTGTATTGTACAGGCACTCAAAAATAATTATTGACTGAATGAATACCACCTAAAAAGGCTAGTTAAATAGATACAGAATTTGAGAGACAGATTAGTAAAGGAAGAAATATATCAAAGTTTTAGATTTATGTGTCATAAAGTACCACAGGTTGGAGATAGCATAAAATGACTGTTTATTATGCTTGCTTTGAAGTACTAATATCTTTCCAAAACAACTAAAAACAGATACGGAACAAAGCAAGTCACCTCAAGAAATGTTTGTTTGAATCAGATCCTTTGAGGCCAGACTACTCACTACTAAGCCTTGTGAATCCCTGAATTCTTTGGGAGAAATCAGTATAGTAACAACTAGTCTATGTAATGACAGATTAAAAAAAACTACTTCATTTACCTTTTTCATGTTACCCCCAAGTGCAGGATAAGGAGGTTTATTGACACGGCTCCATTCGACTGGGACCCGGGTCATTTCATACAGCTGAAAGATCACTGAAGCATCAGCAAGGTCACTAGGAACAATATGAATAAACAGGAAATGTTTATATTCAAGTTCACAATTCATTCTAAGTAAGTTTTATTTATAACCAAAAATTACCACAACCAGGTTACCACATGCTTAGAATATTGTACGAATATCACATGAATTGCAGAGATGCTAGCTGCCTATGGTGGGTTATGAGGAGTAAGTAGAACAGATTTCATGAAGCAGAAACTCCTAAGGTACAAACAGTACTTTAATGGTTCTGTGATCTTCTGAGTATATCCTCCAAGGGTTCAGGTGGTAATCCAGCCCCGACTCAAGCTGTGCAATACTTTCTCATGTCCCCCCATAAATCCTCAACAGAAGACTGATCCAATGTCTGGGAGATCTCTTTCTGTGTATTTAACATTTCGTGGGTGACTTCAAAAGGATTTTACTGATGAGCTCAGAGAATGTTCTTCAACATAGTCAATTCTCAGTTTTCTATACTAAGAGAATGAAGCAATAACAATTGATCTAAAATGATTACTTGGGAATATATCATTGTCCTTTGTATTTATCTCTTCAATTATGTCTGCTTAGATTAATAGTAATTTAAAGGATATTAACATTAAACAAGGATTGATTTGCATCAACAAGAGTCTGTTTTGGCATATGTATCCATAGTCTCACATTCTGAATAGAGAGAGCCCTCAGTGAAAACAGGTCTAAACTACCCTCATGACATTACATGCACATGTCACAACAGTCCACATATGTCTAAATGAATAAATGTGCATAAAAAGCAATTCAATAAGTAACATCCATAAGTTTACATAACAATAGAACATCCATATATAGTAGCATATGTGCAAACAGACAAACCAAAAAATTATGCATAGCTAACAGGCAAATATATTTGAGGCACATAAATAAGCAATAATTACCACATACATCAATGAACATATGTGAGCTGGCTGTGTCTTTAACCACTTCTGCAGTTTTCACTGTAATAACCTAAATCAGTGGTTACCAGTCAAATAAACCTATGTGTCCTGAGACCAGCTGACCAAGGCTGTTCCTGAACCTAAAGTAGCTGCCAGTATGGGTTGTTCATAGTCCTTTCTAAAAATTGTAATTCTGCCTCCCTGAACCTACACTTGTGGAGGGTCTGGGCTGGCTAGCAATGTTACACTTCTCTCTGGGGATTCTTGGTGCCCTCAGAGTTTCTACAACTGAAGTTCTAGACAGGAAAAAGATTGCCTCTGAGTTCAGTCTCTTCCTTCTGCCTCCTTTAAACTATCTGTCAGGCTTACAGTATACCAAGTCGTCTTCCCTTGTGTCTATTTCTGAGCCACTGTCTATTTTGGTTTCTGAAAAACTAGTAAGTGTTCTCTTTTGCACTTTAGGTAATCTGCAGTTGTAATGAATTATCTTCAGAGAAGGTCTGGGTCTATGTTATAAATGCAGAAGTTTCCCAATATTTCTACAACTAGGCATGGAGTAATTTTCTGCCAACTGACGTATCTCTTGAAGATTTCTTAGTAAAATTCTGTCTCCTTGATTAAGGTCTTGACAATAAACTCAGGCATTATACCATGGATTGTTTCTGTTAGCATTCTTTTGAACTGAAGGTGCCAGGTAGTAAGCTCTTTTCACTTTTCCTCTAAGGTTGTGTTTATAGTTTTTCCAGCTTGAGATGCTCCAAAACACAAGTCACATATGGGCATGATTGTCACCTGGACCTTAGCAAGTGCAGTATAAAACTGGTGCTATCATCCTGGTAGAATTGGCATTCATGTGCAGAAAAGCTGCATGCTGTCTCTATAGAGATTTCTGTTCTGATCCTGGTGCCCCAGACCCATTCAAGAACATGCAAATACATCAGTTACACCATGGATCCCCTTGAGGGTGGAAAGGTATCATTCTAGACTTGAATCTAGCCAAAGCAAGCATCTCTTTTGAAAAGTACTTTCAAAGTCTATGCCTTGTTATCAATGTGTGAATCCTGACATGAACTTCATACACTGAGATATATTTCTCCCACAATACTTTAGCAACTGTAGAAACTCTTTAGTTCATGGTTGGGTGTGTCTGTGCAGATTCTGTGGAATAATTGATAACTACCAGAATGTGACTTAGGGACCTATTATTTCCTTCCAAAGAAAGAAAGTCAATTCACTTCTGCCAATAAGTCAATCAGTCAGTAAGCATTATTGAACACTGATAAGTGCTGAATGTACAAAGAAAGGCAAAAGACAGTCCATGCCTTTGTGAATCTCATAATCTAACTGGGGGGAGGGGAAGGAGGAACAACACGTGAACAACTATATTTACAAGCAAGGGAAGCCAGGAGGGAGAGATGAGGAGAGGGAACATTCCAGACATGGGAAACAATCAGTGAAAATGCCTGTAGCAGAGAAGTGGAGTGTCTCTTTTGTGGAAAGGCAAAGAGGCAGAGTAAAAGGGAGAGGTGGGTGTAAGAAGACTAGAAAAATAGGGATCTAGGTTATGAATGGTTTTGAATGCCAAACCAAGGATTTTACATTCGTTCCTGGCAGCAAAATGAAGCCATCAGAGTTAAATGAATAGGGAAGTGACTTGGTCAGACGTGTGTTTTAGAAAATCACTTTGGTGGCTGAATGGAGGATGGACTGGAATGGGGAAAGACTTGTGACAGGTAGACAAAACACCAGGCTAGTGAAGTAGCCTAAGCATAACATAATTAGAGCCCATGCCAGGGTAGGGGTGGTACCAGAGGAGAGAAGGGGCCATATTTGGGAGATGTTGCAGGAGTGAAATAGATGGATCTTGGCAACACCCTGCATGTGGAGGGATGAGAGAATGAGTAGTTGAGGATGATTCCTAGGTTTTGAGTCTGAGGATGGAATGTCTGGGAGAGGCGTTTGTCTTGGTAAGGAGAAGGGCCACCTCTTCACATGAGACAGAGTTGAAGGAGGAGATGGCAGCAGACAACAGATGCTCTAAGTGTCTTAGTGTTTACATCCTCCACAAACATGATATGAATTAGCAGCACCTTTCTTTACATACAAGCACAGGCCTCACACTTCTTAGTGAGGTCTGTAGGTGCCTTGGACCACTAAAGTCTGTTCTTTACTAGTTCTAGGGTCCTTTCTTGATCCATATACCCAAAGTCATCTTATAAGTCTTTCAAGAACTTGTTGAGCTGCTCTATAGTTATCACACTTAGCAGAGGCTCTGCAAAACTATCATTTATCAAATGAAAGCTTCAGTCCATTTTTCTCTATTTGATTCAACACTTTCATCTGTCTTTCCTTATGTTCTTTCAGGATCGTGTCAAAGATGATGAGGTCATCAAGGGATACCAACACTTCAAGGAAGTTCATGTCTCCAGCTGCTCTCTCTATCAATTGTTGGAAACTGACAAGTGCCCAAGAGATAGCTTGTAATATACACCCAAGTGGGCAAGATCCAGCTGGACAAATGATAGCCATCTCCTTGTCTTGCTCTGTGAAAGGAATCTGGTACTAGCAGCTGCAGAAATCCACTATTGAAAACGACTGGGTGTCTGAAAGACAGTCTATACATGATTAAATCTTTCGGTTCTTCTGTTTAGCTATTAGATGTGACATGAATTGATCATCAATTTATAAAATTGTGAAATGGGGGCAGGGACTCTCAGAACTTTGAGTACTTGTCAGGAAAGATCAAACTGTCACTGGGAAATGAGGCAGAAACCACACTTTAAGCACAAAGGTATGGAGGCAAAAACACACAAAGGCAGAGACAAGAGGCAAAAGGGGTACAGAAGCAGATAGTGTGGGATGAGGGAATGGGATGGTGAAAGGGGACAGGAACCATGGGAAGATGGGAAGGATGAATCACTTGCATAGCTGTAGACTAGACTTGGGAGCATTTGCACAAGAAAGATCCTTAGGAGATGAAAGAGTGCTGTCAGGGAGAGAATGAGTAGAAGTATGAAGGTCTGTATTTAATATAGTTTGGGGGAGAACCGTTTAACTCTTGTCTGCGCCACTTTGGGATTAGTTCACTAACACATCCAAATCATCTCAAAGTTACCAGTAAAACTTTAAAGTTAACTTGTTCCCATTATCCCAAAGTTATCAGCACCCTTTGGATATTCTGCTGGTCTGGAATTTGTCTAGAATTTATGTATCATAGGACCAGAACCCTGACAGCAGTACCTACACAGCTTCTTCTGATTCAGCACATATTGCCGTGTGAATTTTAGTTACTATATGACATAGTCCATAAATCATTCTTCTTTGATCTTTGGGATGGTTTGTATGTGACATCCAGGTTCCTCTTTGCAATCTTATTTCCTACTCTTGCCCCTTTATACTGACTACTTATAAACTTACTTGCTATACTGATTAGCAAAAGGAATATGAGATGGCAAGGGGGACCAGAACAAGAACAAGGGGGACTGCTGTGCTGTGACAACACTGACCAGTAGGTATTTTAGATGATTTCTAAGGTCAACCATCATAGATAAAGGAATCTTCCTAGAACATCCCCACATAGATTGGGAATTGGGTTTTATCCTGTGGGTTCATTCCTGGGCACATCCCATTCATATAGTAAGAACATACTTGTCCTTTGCCGAGATTTTTGACTCAATCTGTTCTTCCAGGACTAAAGAATCAACAAAGTCAACTGCCTCAGGTTCTGCTTGCAAGGTACCCTCATGATGTTCATGATCACCATTTGCCTCTATTTTCCTGCAGACCTCTGCATAGTTTGCATGGATCGTTAACTTGTGTAAGGACTGGGTCCAAGCTTGTTGTTTTCAGTATCTTGCTAGTATCTTGAACAAATTGGAATTGGTTCCAATCAGAACTGACATACAGAAGATGCTCTGAGAGTCCAGCCACATCAGAGGCAAAGTGTCTGCTTTGCCATTGACACCAATAACACCATTAGCAAATTCCAGTCTCCCTCTGATTTACCTTAGTATAGTTCGTATTTGTCACATGGTCCTCCAAACTGTACCAAGTGTGCGATGATATTTTTTAAATACCTCGTATGACTGATTTAAAAATTGTTGTCTTGTCCATTGTTGTCTGCTTGCTGTACAAGACAGCAGGGTTTTCTACATCCTTAGTCTTCATGCTCCAACACATTCTCTGCTCAAGTGGCTATCAAAATGGTCTTCCTAAAGAACATGGCACCCTCCCATTCAGTATGCTCCAGTGGTTCCCTATTATGTCCTCCAGAGTCAAATAGAAAATCCTGTTTGTTTTTAAAGCCTTTCGTAACCTAGCCCCTTCTTACTTTTCTAATCCTTATATAATACTCTTCCCCCTCCCTGTCCCCACATATATTCTACAATCCAGTGACTAGTTACTGTTCCTCACACAAGACATTTCATCTCCTAACTTGGTTCATCTTTGTGGAATTTTCTCCCTTCTCACCTCTGCCTTCTGAATTCCCAGCTTCCTTTAAAACTAACCTAAAGTCCCATCTTCTTCAGAAGTTTCTCCCAGTCTCCCTTAATGCTACTCCCTTCCGTCTGACATTTCCTACAATTTATCTAATTTGTACACAGTTGATTGCAAGGTGTCTCCCCCATTAGAATGTGAGTTGCCTTGAGGGCAGGGATCATTTTTGCCTTTCTTTGCATCACTAGCAATTAGCACAATGCTTGGCACACAGCACGTACTTAATAATGCTTGCTGACATCACCATCACTGCTTCTGGAATCTTGTGAATCCAGGTGGAAGCCATATGCAGTTAATGAAGAAGCCAAATTCACTTTTGGAGGGGTGAGGGACACCAGGGTGTCTTCTTTTCCTGACACTGTCTTCCCTCCTCAGTGATGGTCATATTGTACTCAGGCTGCATTCTCTTCAAATGTGGATCCAACTTGCACATGCCCATCTTCTCAGCAGTTCATCTGCCTTGCCCATGTTAGAAGAAAGTCAGCTGGTATTACAGTATAAATAAAATATTCATGGAAGTGTGGGAATGATTTGGGGGGAAATATCTTCCCCCCAAAAAACCCCACTATAACTTGGCATATTTTAGAATATTGCTAACCTTTTATAAAATATAGCTACATTCTTTTAATCAGTACAATTAAAAGTAAAAATCAATTGTTTATTTCTAGGTCAGCAATTCACATAAGACAGAGATTACTTTTACTAAAATGTTTATTTATGTAAGTATTTGAAATCAGACTTTAAGTAGCTAATTCTATAATTTCATTTTAATTTCCCTTTTAACTACATTGCAGTGTTGGGCATCACTCATTCCTTGATTCCACATGCTGGCAAAATTACTGATTTTAAAAAATATTTATTTAAAAATTCAGGACTAGTCCTTAAAATGTTTATCTTTAAAAACAAAGATGCAAAGCAATAGCAACTTTACCTGTACAAGTGATTAATATATGGAGAGACACCCAAAGAATTCATCCAGTTCCGGAAGGTTCTCTCTTCTTTGCTTTCTCCTATAGTAGACATGAGTTCATATTAATAATTTGTGGGGGAAGAGGGGAAAAGGTAAGAAAGACATACTATTCTCACACTTAAGCCAACTCTATGACTAGTTGTGGCCCCTGTGCTGTATTTCCTTTAGAAAACAGTTGCCATTTTGCAAATGTCAATGGTTGCTGCGGAAGTCTTTATTTGCTTACATCATTGCTGAGCAGAAAGCGGATTCCTTTGAGGCTACCCTATGTGCAACAGTTGATATTTTTAGACTAAGCTGGAATTCAGTTTGAGGGTGGGATTCTAAATATTAATAAGATGGTTTCCTATTAAGTAGAAATAGAAAAACTGTCATTTACCAAAGGAAATGTTTTTAAAAATCAGTTTTTCAAAAGTGGCCTCTAATTTGTGTTCTTTAGTTTTGCACAGACAAACTAATATATGTAAACTTATACCTTGTCTATAGCAAAAAAGAGAAGGGGAAGGAGAGTGAGAGCTAAGAACAAATACAAAATACAGTAAAAAGTCTTAACCCAGGTGTTGAGACGTAACTGGCATTTTGATACTTATAGGTCACTGATGTTCTGCTGGTAGTTCCTACTGTAAATGTATCAGAGCTACAACCTTCCCAAATGCTGCTTAATTATCTCGTGCAGCCAAGACTTACTTTCTACCACGTTAACCCCAGAACATTGGAAATCACTTTAAGATAAACACTTTTAATGACCATTATTTAGCCTGTGGCTACTATCACCTCCTTCAGGATTCCCACCATGGCAATATTTGTGTCAATCTAAGGAAGATAGCTCATAATATCTTATAAGTATGAGGGAATAATTAAATCTCTTAAGAAATGTAGTGGAACATCATGGGATTTCACTATAGTGATCTTTCTATGCTTTCCAGATTGTCACTAAATCCATGTACTTTACTTTAATTTCACTTACAATTGACTCTCTGGATTTATTTCTTGGTGAGCGTATTTTATCATCCTAGTCTGGGTCAGGGAGTACTGGGATATCCTAGAATATCATTAATCACTTGGGTCAAATGGGCAATTGACAAGGAGAGAATTTATATCATTCAGTACTGATAACCCACAGGCTAGCTCAACTGCACATTCTGTAAGACTCCATACAATTATGGTTCACTCAAGACTCTCAGGGGCACAAGTCTATAAAAACTGGGCCAGTTTTTCCATTCCTTTTCATCACAGAACCCCACAGGGTACTTTCAGACTAGGTTCCCTCACCTCAGAACTAAAAGGACCAATGAGTCTAAATCACACATGACTCAGCATTTCCTTTATTATATCCCCAATCAGTGGTTATTGAGCCTTAGTTCAAAGACCTCAATTAAAGGTGAGCTCTCTACCAAACAAGTCAACCTATACTATTTTCTAATACTTCTAATTATTAGGAAATTTCTCTTCGCATTAAACCTAAATCTGTCTCTTTTCAGCTTTTACCCATTGCTTTTTTTCTGTCTTCTGGGGCCAATAGGGCAAATGTAATCTCTCTTCTACATGACAGCCCTTGAAATACTTGATGACAGCTAGCATATGTCCTCTGAGTCTTCTTTTCTCCAGTCTAAACATAACTAGCTCTTTCAACCAATCCTTACTGACAGGTTTTCAAGGATCTAATCCTTCACCATACTGACGACTCTCCTTTGAATGCTTTCCAATTTATCGGTGTCGTTCCTAAAATGCAGTACCCAAATGGCACATAATACCCCACATTTGGGCTCTCCAGGGTAGAATACAATAGGATTATAACTTCCTTTATCCTTGATACTCTGCTTCTCTTAATGGAGCCTAAAATAAAATTAGAGTTTTTGGTTGCTACATCACATTTTTTATGAATATTGAGCTTGCTTTCTACTAAAATCCATAGATTTTTCTGAAATTAACTGCCATCTAGTCATCTCTACCCATTTATGAAATTGGTATTTTGAACCTAAATTTCAACTGCATTTAATCCTTATTAAATCATATGCAGCTCAAAGTTCTTGCCTAGTTTGGATTTGTGCTATTTATTCTGTCCAGTTTTGTGTCATCTGCAAATCCTAAGTGACTTTATTCAAGTTGTTGATAAAAATACTAAATGATACCTGGTCAAGTACTAATCCCTGTGACACTCCACTACAGACCTTTCTCAAAATTGACATTGAGTCATTGCTTGAGGATTCTGGGTGCTGGACAGCTCTTTAGGCAGTTAGAAAATGAAATACTAAGAGTAATCTCTAGAACCATATTGGTTCTGAGAGTCATGGTAGGGATAAGAAAGAGGAAGGGGAAATCTGGAGCCTAGCAGCCTTGATTAGCATTTCCGCTACCAAGAGGGGAAAGGTAAATAGTACAATGGATTTTCATATGGTTTTTGATGTTAATCATTGTACCACTTTTTAGGTTATTTTCCTTTCATATCTACTAAACTATACATGGCAGCTATTAAATTATCCTTTTAAAAATTACTTCTCTGCTTTTCAGTAGACATTCACAAAACATTGCATTTTAAAAAACTGAAATGCCTAAAATTCATACTTTCATTACATTTCATTTAACAATTCTAATTAAAAATATGAAATGTCTTCAAAATTATTGTCTTCAACAAATATAAATACTGAAATTAGGGTTGTGTATGTGATTTGGCTTGCCCTTCCTCCTCTGTCCCAGAATAACAGAATTTGAATCAGTAAATATAGCTGGAAGGGGCCTTAGAGATCATTTAATAATATCCCCCCATGTTATCAATAGGGTTAAGTGACTTGCCCAAGGTCACATTTATATTAAAGTTTGAAGCCAAGATTCCAACCCAGGTCCCAACTCCAAATTCTGGTCCAGTTTCTTGGACTTAAAAACTATGTAGGGAGCAACTCTGAAGGTCAAAACACAAATGACACATTTTCATTATATTATGGTTGCATTTTGATTTAAAATAATAATTAAGTTCTACCAAACAGTCATGATACCATAAACAGTAGAAAATGAAATATTTTCTTTGTTCTCAGGTTCTGATACTTTCATCAGCTTCAGACTTCTTACTGACTTTTAAATCTGAAAGTCAGCAACAATAGTATCACTTTAAAATTAAGTGATAGCTAAAAGGAATTAAGTTGCATAACAGCATTTATTTATCAAACTCTTAGTTTTATCTGTAAGCAAATTCTTAAAACCTGAGACATCATACAATATTCAAGAGGGACTGTCAAGCAAAGTAAAAGCATGTGCCTTCTGGACTGGGAAGTATTTTCTAGATTGGAAACAGAAGTAAAGGACACTGCAGAAATTTTAGTGGTAGAATGCAAAATATTCTTTTATTGTATTCTCTATATTCTTGGATGGAACTCCTAGAATACCAAATGGGCTTGTTACATACTTATAGAGCCACTACAATGGAATATTATGGACAGCCATCCAGAGATAATGAATGATATTATTCACGTGTAGAGTAGAAATTCTTCAATAGCTTTGTTATTCACAACAAAGTTTCTCTCTGAACTTGGCCAATGTTTGATGTTGCTTTGTTTAATAAGAAGGATCTAGGGCTTAACTGTACTTTGAAAGATTTCTTTGGATTTTATTAAGCTACTTTTCAGGCGTAGCTAGGTGTCATAGTGAATAGAGCACCGACCCTAGAGTCAGAAGGACCTGAGTTCAAATCCAGCCTTCGGCGCTTGACAAACTAGTTGTGTGACCTTGGGTAAGTCACTTAACCCTAACTGCCTTGCCTTCTCCCCTCCCCCCCAAAAAGAACTAAATAAAGTTACTTTCCACTACGATTATTGGCAGTACAAAAGTTTGGGTGGTGATTATGTCTGGATTTGTGGGAGAAATAAGGTTACCTGAACTCTGCTTACTATATGTCAAGGGTAATATAGCAAAATTTATTTTTAATATGCAGTGCATAAAAACATAAATATTCAGAAAAAGGTTATCTAAGGTTCCTGCCTGCTCTAGATCCATGGTCCTAAATATAATGATTGTAGAGTCAAAGGACTATTTTTAAAGGAGTATATCAGGAGTTATGTTCTAAGGCAATTGATAAATACTTCCAGCAATATCATCTTAAAATTGTACATGGTAAATACTAAAGGAAATATTCAGCAATACCATTCACACTGAAAAAAATCTACTAAATGCATGCTGAATACTATAGCAAAGGAATCCAAACAAGACAAAAGGAGGTAAGAGCCAGCAAGTTGAAGAATGCACCTCTAACTAGCAGGAATTCAGGGGCTAAAAATAGCAGACCATTTTTAATATGCCATTCTAAACAAGTGTCTTTTACTGTAAAACACAGGAATTGTGAAATTTGCCAGACTTGTGAAAACCTAGTCTTCCTTAAACTTTTTCCCTCAATACTTCAGTTTAAATTTCCATTTTTTATGGAAATATCTTATGGAAACATGGCATGACTACCATTTACATATGCTTAATGAGGAAACATATTCTTTCATTTTGAAGCTATTTCAATACGAAAGAAATTATTATAGTTGTTAACTGATGCAGTAGATATAGTAGTAGAAATGAAAATTATTTATTGATGGTATTATCATAATGATGGAGCTTATAAAAAATCATAGAAGAGGGTGTATCTTCCTGACTCTTGTCCTCATTACCAAAAACAAGGGAGGAGTATATGTGAAAGAGAGAAATCTGGGAACTTGAGTTTCCATTTTCCAGGACTGGAGGAGGCTGCCATTCTCTGATGCAAACTGAAAAGAAGGGTCATCATTAACAATGGTGGCTTTTCCCAGAAACACCATTGCATTTGTCATTTTTTTTTTATCTTTTAGATTCTTGGATTAATATAAATAGATGCATAAGGTATGAGAAAATGGGAGGGGAGAAAAGACAGAGCAAATAAAGGGAGAATTATTGTCTCTGTTGACTTTTATATTGCATGTAGGCAAAACAGGGTACTGATCTTTTCCTATGCTGTGTATGGTAAGATCCTTCAATAAATAAAGGATAATTAAATATTACAAAATGCAGTTTCAGTGAAGGATCAAAGTGAACCTTTTCAAAAATGAGGAGCAGGAGAAATTTGTGGATATGTGGGATGGAGGAAAAAAAAGACTTAAAAACCAACCGTGAAGTTAAATTGTCAAAATAAGTATGTTTTAAACTATAATATCCTACTGCTCTATAAAAGAAAATCAGATGGTTAGTTTGTATTATCAAAGATTAGCTTCAGGGACATAATTTAAACTACACTTTTGTTTCTCCATCATAAATTATTCTTTCGGCATATTAAGACAATGATAACACAGCATAAACAACACAAAGAAGAAACACCAACCCAGAAGAAAAGAATAAATGGTAACAATAGAAAAATTCAGAATAAATAAGCTTATGGATAGAAAAGTACTAAATACAGTACCTACATTAGGAGGGGTCAAATCTGCATTTCATGAAGCAAAACAGGAAAGTTATAAATTATGAGATAGATAATTGCAGCTTATATATGATAAGACAATAAAGTAATGAGTGTTTCATTTTACCCCCCACTTAATTAAGACCACCGCAAAGAGAACCAATCCGGAGAAAAATGGAATTGCTCTTTAGCTTTGAAATAGAAAAAAAAAATTCCATTAATGTTTTCTAATTGAAAACATATTATCCATAGTAGCATGATTCTATGTTATAATTTAATAGATTTCTTTTTTAACATATAGGAGTTTTCACCAAGCTAATAATAGCTGGGAAAATCCTAAGTTGTTTTTTTTTTTAACCCCAGGGCTTCCATTTATCCAACATTTGCTGAATTCTAATCCATTAACATACACATAGGAATATAAACACATGTGTGCACATATGCAAAAGCACGCGCGCACGCACACACACACACACACACACACACACACACACACAAAATGGTTTCTTGGATTATCCTCACACTCTTGCTATCCTTGATGGTTACAGTAAGCCAGTGCAGTGTTCAGAACAGAGCAAGACAATTGATGACTGAAAGAACTCACCTTCTAACATATTTATATCAATGTCATTATTCTCAGGCTTGTGCAGACATGGGTACGTGTTAAACAGATTTGCTACAAAAGCTAAATTAAGTTTAGGATTTCCAGAAACCACATCTGCAGGTGAAACAAACTGCCTACAGCCCAGTTTGTCAGCTTCTTGGAGCATCAGTTCAGCCCTCTTTATATCATTTCTCTCCTGTGAAGAAATGGATGAAAAAAGCATTTATTGAGCATTTTCTCTTTTTTCTTTTTTAAATTTATTTTTAGTTTTCAACATTCATTTACACAAGATTTTGAGTTACAAATTTTCTCGCCATCTTCCTCCTACCACCCACCCCAAGATAGAAAGCATACTGAATACCCCTTCCCCCAATCTGCTCTCCTATATACTTCCCCATTTCCCCTCTAACTTTCTAGCAGGGCAAGATGGATTTCTGTACCTCAGTGCCTGTATATCTTATTTCCCAAGTGCACATAAAAAACAAATTTTTTTAACATTTGTTTCTAAAACTTTGATTTCCAGATTCTTATCTTTCTAATTGAGCATTTTCTATATGCTTACATGTGAATGCTGCCAAGTGTCAGCCAACAGCAGCATAATTTTTAACTAAAAATCTCAAAAGTAAACAGGTTACATGTAAGAGACTATTTATGTAACACTATTCTCTAAAGTTACTTTCCACATAACTTCTCAAGAGCTAATTCCAAATTTTTTATTAACTAATTCACTGTACATAAACATTATTCTGCATATATATCTGATGACCGCTTGACTTAATATGAGGATGGGGTCTTCAGGAATTTCTAAGAACTCTGGTTTTGATTATTTTAAGGATATAAGAAGTAGGGATTCAATGTGAGGTATTTAATCCACTATATTAGAACAACAATAACATCTCACATTTGTGCAGCACCTTACAAAGTATTTTAATATTTATCTCATCTTTTTATTCTATCAACTCAGAGTTTTAGGCAAAGCAAGTATTTTTCTCATTTTGCAGATGAGGAAACAGAGTCTCAAAGGTTCAATGTGTAACACAGCATTCCTAGTGAACACCCACAATCAGACGTAGATCTGAGGTCTTCTGAGTCCTGGCCCAATGTTCACTCCAATAAGCCATGTTGACAATAGACAAGAGAATTGTCAGATGGTTATGGCCTACGGAAGAGACATCTATGTATGCACTGGTTCATGAGCTACCATTCAGCCTAGTCCATATTTAGTTTAAATTTAGTAGGAATTATCCCAAAAGAATGAAATATTGATTAAAATAATAACATGTCATGCGAAATTTTGTGAAAATGAGACTAGTGTCAGAATTGAATTATTTATTATATCTAAATAAATGAAATAATTTCAGGAAATAAAGTCTTGAGTTGCCATATGTTATCTTCAATGAGATAATGTATGATAAGGAAACCTTAAAATAGTGTATAAATGTCAGATAGTTTTTATCAATTTTACTTATTCATCATTGTTCATCTTAGGCTCAGAAATTAATTCCTTCCTCTCTTGTCCAAAAACCAACTTATTTCATTAAAGTATCACCATGTTTTCATATGGAAAGATGATACCACTCACTCCCTACATAGATAACAATCTACTTTGGATTTTTCTCCAAATAATAGCCACTCAAATAAATAACTATTTGTCTTAATCATACTCCCCAGTCCCTGGCCCCTTAGTGATATTTCCTCTAAGGTTTCCTGTCTCAATAAAAACCATTGTTTGGATGGGAATAAAAAATAGGGACCACATGAAGGGACTGCATCGGGGTTAATTAAACACAATAGCAAAATGCCAAGGCTTTCAACAACACAATTTCCTAATTATTTTGCATAAATTTACCATCCTATGTTCTCAAACTGTTCGTCACAACTATTCAAGATAAAATCAATAAAAGAAATAAAATAATGAGTACTGGCTTCCTTCAAGTCTCCATTAAAATCCTACCTTCTGCAAGAAGTCTGTCTCACCCCTGCCCCCACCACCTTGATCATAATTTTTCCCAGTGAGGAAACAAAACTATAACTTTTTGCAGATGATACGACGGTCTACTTAGACCACCCCCGAGAATCAGCTCCAAAACTAATGGAAACAACAACTTCAGCAAAGTTGTAGCATATAAACTAAATGCACATAAATCATCCATATTCCTACAGATTACCAACAAAGTCCAGCAGGAAGAGATAGAGAAATTCCACTGAAAATAACTGCAGACAAGATAAAATACCTGGGATAAAATATCTGCCAGACAAACCCAAGGTCTCTATGAACACAATCACAAAACACCTTTCACACAAATAAAGACAGATCTAAACAACTAGAGAAATATTAATTGCCCTTGGGTAGGTTGTCAATACAATAAAAGTGACAATTCTACCTAAGTTAATTTGCTTATTCAGTGTCATACCAATCAAATTACCAAAGACTAATTGTATAAAACTAGAAAAAATAATAATATTCATCCGGGAGAACAATAGGGCAAGAATATCAAAGGAATCAACAAAAAAAATATGAAGGAAGGTGATCCAACAGTACCAGATTTCAAACAAAATAAAAAATCAGTAAGCATCCAAACAATTTGGTACTAGCTAAGGAATATAATGGTAGATCAATGGAATAAATTAGGTACACAATACACAGCAGTAAATGACCACAGTTATCTAGTATTTGATAATGCAAAGATTCAAGCTGATGAGGTAAGAACTCAACACTTGAAAAAAATTGCCAGGAAAATCATAAAGCAGTTTGGCAGAAATTAAGTATTGACCAAAATAACTAAAAACAGATAAATGATTTAGACACAAAGGGTGATATCATAAATAAATTAGGGAAGCATGGAAAAATGTACCTGTCAGATCTATGGCTATGGGAAGAGATTACGACCAAACAGGAGGCAGAGTAGATCACAGGAAGTAAAATGGATCATTTTGATGGCATGAAATTTAAAAAGCTTTGCACATACAGAATACAGGAAAAATTACAAAGAAAGCAAGAAACTGGTAAAAAAGAAATTACATCATGTTTTCCTGATAATGGCCTCTTCACTCAAACATTTAGGGAACTAAGCCAAATTTATAAAAATAAGAGCCATTTTCCAGTTGATAGTCAAAGGATATCAACAGGCAGTTTCAGAAGAAGGAATCAAAGCTATCGACAGCCAGATGAAAATAAAATGCTCTTAATCACTATTGATTAGGGAAATCAAAACAGTCTGAGACACAACCTCATACCTGTCAGGTTGGCTACCATGAGAGGAAAGGAAAGTGACAGATATTGGAGGGGATATGGGAAAATGGGACACCAATGCACTCTTTTTTTATGTAATAAATTTTATTTGTTTCTTGTTTACATCATTCATTTTCATGAGATTTTTGAATTACAAATTTTCTCCCCATCTTTTCCCTACCCCAACCCCAAAACAACGACCCCACTGTAAAGCCCCTCCCCTGCTCTGCTCTCTAACTTTCTGGTAGGGCAGGGAGGGTCTCCCTACCCCAGCCCCTGTATATCTGAATTCTTAGTTGCAGGTGACACCAATGCACTCTTGAGGGAGTGGTGAACCGATCCAACCATTCTGAAGAACAATATTGAAATGTGCCCACAATGCTATAAAACTGCGCATGCTCTTTGCCCAGTAATACCACTACTAGGGGGGCGGCTAGGTGGCACAGTGAGTAGAGCACCGGCCCTGGAGTCAGGAGGACCTGAGTTCAAATCCGGCCTCAGACACTTGACACATTAACTAGCCGTGTGACTTTGGGCAAGTCACTTAACCCCAACTGCCCTCCAAAAAGCAAAAAAAAAAACAAACAAAAAAAACAAATACCACTACTAGGCGTGTATCCGAGAGGTCAAAGAAAAGAAAAAAGGAACTATTTGTACAAAAATATTTATAGCGCATCTTTTTTGTGGTGTCAAAGAATCAGAAATCAAGGAGATGACCGTTGATATAGAAATGACTAAGCAAGTTGTGTTAGATAACTGTGATGGAATACTCCTGTGCTAAAAGAAATGATGAACAGGATGGTTTCAGAAATACCTGGGAAGACGTAATGACCTGATGCAAAGTAATGTGAGTAGAACCAGGAGAACATTATATAAAGTAACAGCAATATTGTAACAGTGTCCAACTGTGAAAGATTGGATCATGATCCAAGACAATTCCAAAGGACCAATGATGAAAAATGTTAGCCACCTTCAGAGAGAACTGAGGAACTCTGAGGGCAGATTGAAGCACACTTTTTTTTTAAAATTTAATTTTTAAAATTTTTTTTAGAATTGATTTATTTGCTTTTATTTTTTTATTTTTTATTTTTGCTTTTTGGAGAGCAATTGGGGTTAAGTAACTGCCCAAGGTCACAGGGCTAGTTTTTGTGTTAAGTGTCTGAGGCCGGATTTGAACTCAGGTCCTCCTGACTCCAGGGCCAGTGCTCTATTCAATGTGCCACCTAGCTGCCCCAAGTACACTTTTTTTAACTTCATTTTTCCTGTTAAATGTTTTATCTTGTTTTCTTTTGCAATATGGCTAATATGGAAAAGTGTTCTGCATGACTTCACATGTATAAGACATAACAAATTGGTTGCCTTTTCAAGGAAGGGGGTGGAGTGGAAGGGAGAGAATTTGGAACTCCAAAAAAATAATTTCTTTACAAATATTTCATTTTATTTTCATAACAACCCTGAGAGGTAAGTGCTATTATTAACATCCCAATTTTGTTTTTTTGCTTTTTTGGAGGGGGGAAAGTAGGGCAATTGGGGTTAAGTGACTTGCCCAAGGTCACACAGCTAATTTTTTTTATGTTAAATGTCTGAGGCCGAATTTGAACTCAGGTCCTCCTGACTCCAGGGCCAGTGCTCTATTCACTGTGCCACCTAGCTGCCCCTCAAAAAATTTTTTTAAATACTTGAAAAAATTTTACATGTAATTGGAACATATTTACTGAAAAGAAAGGTTTTTAAAAATCCTAATGCCTTCCCTCTGAGATTATCACCAATTTATCTTGTGTGTGTGTGTGTGTATATATATATAGACACACACACACACACATATATACACATATATATATACACATATACACGTGTATATACACATATATACATATAAACAACAGTATACAAACTATATATACATATATGTTTTCTCTCCCATTAGATCTTAAGTTCCTTGAAGACATGGATTGCTTTTGGGTTTCTTTTCATCCCCAGGACTTAGCACAGTTCCTTGCATATAGTAGCTACTTAATAGCCTAGGAAATGTCTTATTTGCAGCCCCAGCCTTAAAAACTAGCTGAAAGTTTATAAAAGAGCTTCATCAATATCTCATTTTATTCTTGCAACAACCCTGAGAGGTAGTTGCTATTATCATGCTCATTTTGTAGATGAAGAAATAGACACAGGTAAGTGTCTTGCCCAGGGTGACACAGCTCATATGTAGCTGAGGCTGTACTTTAACTCAGTTCTTCCTGACTCCAGGTCTAACACTCTGTCCACTGGACCATCTAGTTTTCTACAGCTAATAGAGCTGCTTCCCAAGTGAGAGAGTGAAAAAGGATATTCCTGGTTTCTGTCCACCCTCACTTAAAGCCTGGGGTAACATGCATGATGATGCTTCATACAATAAACTAAAGGTGTTGGAGGATTGGAGCGAGGTTGGACTGCGTGTGTCTGTCCTTAGTAGGGCTCAACAACAAGTTTCCCTGAACAAGACAGAACATGGGCTATTTGTTCCTATTTCTTAAAAATTCAGTATGTAAAGTAGTATACAAATTCACAAAGTAATGTACAAGTGCAGGGCAGTTTGTGAACAAACTACCTTTCCTCAAACACAGAATTAAAGAAGAAAGTCCCCCCTTTAACAAGTGAAGCTCCTAGTTTCTTTCCATTAGTGAAATTTTTATTTTTTATTTTTACTTTTTGCTTTTTGGAGGGAGGAAGGCAGGGCAATTGGGATTAAGTGACTTGCCCAAGGTCACACAGCTAGTAAGTGTTAAGTGTCTGAGGTCAGATTTGAACTCAGGTCCTCCTGCCGCCAGGACCAGTGCTCTATTCACTGTACCACCTAGCTGCCCCTCCATTAGAAAAACATTGATGGGGATAGATTCTAAACACTACCATGGTCAAGATTCCTCTCTGCCTTTCCCTTAGTCATAACAGCCACAGGATCTAGAAATGGTAGATGATCTGATCTGATCATGCTTCAGGTTCCCAAAGACACAAGCACATCTTAATTCAACAAAGATTTATCAAGCACTATATTACTGCAAGCAAAGAACTCTTAGGGGAGGGGGGCGGAGCCAAGATGGCGGTGTAGAAGCAGCAAGGTCCTGCAGCTGCTACACCGCCACCCTAAACACCCATTAAATTATGAACCCAGATAAAGTCTAGGAGTCTCAGCTCACAAAAATACAGAGAACTCATCTCTTGCTGAAGGCAGCTCGGCAGCAGGGGCTCATGGCGGCAGGATGTTTATAATGGAGAATGGAGGCTGGAACAGCCTGAAGCCGAGACGGGGGGCCAGGCCTGGGACAGTGGGAAGGAGCTGGGCTGAGCTGAGCCGAGCAGGCACCAGAGCCAGTCTTCAGAGGTTCTACAGCCTCCAGCACCTCCACATCTGCCAAGGCCTGAGGAACAGGACAGAAGAGGCGCAGCTCACACTGCAGCAGAGCAGAGACCCTGCCAGCCCAAAACCACAGCCATGGCCACAAGGAGCCTCTCAAACTGCAGTGTGAGTCAACTTCAAAGAAAATCTAAAGCACCTGCCTAAGGGTATCTTCAAATCCTCTGAATGTTAGTGAAAGTGAAACTTTGAAAATTAATTTGGGGATGGTAAAGCAGTTCACCAATCTGCCCCCGGGGTAAGGAAGCAGTGGGGGAAGGGAACTGCTGGAACCGGCAGCCCCGACCAGGCTGCTTCAGAGCCCCTGGCCTGTGGACTCTGCTGCGGGGCTGAATCGATTGATCAGGGCCAAGTGCTCTTGCGTTGAGCGGCCTGGATCCGGATCGTGGTCTTAGGTGGTGGTCCTGGGGTGCACTTTCAGCAAGCTAAAGCTGGGGGGACTTGCAACACCCCCCTAATAGCTCCGGCAGTTGGGAAAACCCCAGCGATTTGGAACAGAGCTTTCCCCATCTAGAAGCAGGGTTTCACAGACCTAAAAAAACCAACCAATTAATTGACTGGCCAACATGAGGAAAAGGAGGCAAAATAAAAACACCCATAAAACTCTAGAATCCTTTTTTGTGGATTAAAAGGGTCAAAGCATGGAACAGGAGGAAGAGAGCCCAGAACTCAGAACTCCCACACCAAATGCTTCCAAGACAATTGAAGAATGCCTAGAAGCTATACATCAACTGAAAAAGAACTTTG
>CM053600.1:166528033-166573779 GCA_028646575.1 Pseudocheirus occidentalis | reverse complement strand
TAGCTCTCTGCAGTAGTTATGTAAGAGCTCGTTTGTTCCATTATAGCTGGAAAAGGGATCACAAAGTACCCTGTTCCTGATGGAGCACTGAGAAAAGAGTCTGTTGGGCACAAACATCATCCATCAAGTCATTAAATTTAGTCTATTTTTTTTTGAAGTCTTAGGAAATTTTCACAGTTACTTAGCTGACCAGAAATATGTCAACCACCAAGATGAATCTATGGATAAGAATGAATCCATAAATAAGGAAGGACTCACACCACTGTTTCTTCCTTGGTAAAATCTATTTCCTTTTGTGATTCTGATTCTGACTTCTGTGACACAAAAGAGCAGGAAATCTAGCTTAGCAGCAGCCTTGTCAACAAGTAAATTTGTCCCTCATGTAGCAACTTCTACAACTGAACTTTTAAACTAACTAAACTAAAGTAAATCCCAATCTATATGTCAAGACTGGGATTTTGTCAGATTGTGAACTTCTTTTGGCAAAGGAGATCACAACTTATCAGTTTGGCTGAGTTTCAGACAGCTTCTGAGGTTCAGAGAGGTATGACTGAGGTTTCAGAGACTGGGTAGAAAGTGTGAGAGGCAGGATTTGAATCCAGGTAGCGCTTCCTGACTCCAGGTTTGAAATCCTGTAATATTTCCAACATCCAACAAATGATCCTTCAAGGCATGAGGTCCACCCCCTCACTGCTCCCCCCATCCCAAACCACCCATACAGCACCAAACTAATGCTCTCTGGGTATAAATGTTTCTAGAATACAATACTTACATTAATTCCTGCAAGATCAATGCTAATAGAAGGTTCATTATCCGTTTGTCCTTTGGGAGCAATCTGACTAAGCAGATGAAAGTAGGCCTTGGAATCCTATAAGGAAGGAAATCAAATCATTCTGTAAAATTCCATTTCTTTACAGAAGTCTTAAAACAGCAGACACGATTCCCTTCTCAGAGGACGACATAATTGATCAGACCTCACAGGACTGTTGTGAAGATAAAGGAGACATATATAAAGTGTTTAGAACAATGCCTGGAACATAGTAGGTCCAATACAGATGATATTGTTGTGGCTGTTATTGTCATTAAGACATGAAGTTGGAAGTGACTTATGAAAATTCAATTCAAGTTTAGGACCGTTGGATTAAAGACTGATTTAATGAAAAAAATCAAAATTCAATTCAATTCCACAAATATAATAATGGACACTTACAAATATTTTAAATACAGTCCTTTACAGATAATCTCATTTAATAGTCACAGCAACTCTATAAGGCAGGTTGTTCTGGTTTGATCTCTATTTTATAGATGAGGACATTAAAGCTCAGAGAGAGGTTAGATGTCTTGCCTAAATTCCCACAGCTAGTAGGCAGCAGAAGCAGAATTCGTACCCAGTCTTCCCAACTCCAAGACGATTGAGGTATGTTATCTTTTTAAGCACCTCCTTTGTACATGGCTTTGTGTTAGACACTAGGGATACAAACTTACTTCTGTGCAACCCACCAGGCATGGGTACAAAGGAGACAAAGACCCCCTGACCCCACAAAGCTTCCTGAGGGGAAATACCCAGCTTGCAGTAAAAGACACCAACAAGAGATACCAGGAAAGGTCCATTGAAGGAGGTGATATAAGCTCAGTATACTTGGAAGGTAGAGATTCTGCATATTAGAGGCAAGAAAACATTCCGGGCCTAAGGCACAGTTTGTGAAGTGTGGGAAAAGGAACATTGCATGTGAGAGACAGCAAGAGTTCACTTTGGTTGTGCTGAAGGGAGCATGAAGGTGAGTGATAGGTGATCCACCTAGAAAGGAAAGTTGGACCAGTCTGTCAAGCACTTCAAGGCCATACAGAGGTGTTTGTGTTTGTCCTAGGGGAAAAAGGCGGTCATTGAGGCTTTTCGAGCAGAATAAGGATATGGTCAGATGTGTGCTTTAGGAATATCAATTTGGTATCTGAAAGAGGGGAGAGACTGAATAGAGAGAACCCAATTAGGAGGCTACTCCAATAGTCCAGGGGAGAGGTAATAAGGGCCCAAACTGGGTTGTGGCTGTATAAGTAGAGAAAAAGGATGCCTTTAAGAGATGCTTTGGAGTTAATTTCAACAGAACCTGGTAATAGACTGAATATAATGGGTGGGAATAAAAATGAAGAGTCAGAGATAATTCTGAGGTTGAAAACCTGGGTGATTACAAGGTCGGTGGCACCCTTGACAGAAACAGGGAAGTTTAGAGGAGCTTCATTGGAGGAGAGGGGTGGATGGGTAATGAATTCTGTTTTGGACATATGAAGATTGCGATGCTTATGGATCCAGCTGGAAATATCTAGTGTGCAGTTGTTGATGTGGGATTAAAGTTTAGTAACTATCTGTGTAGAGATGATAACTGAGCTGAAAAGACTACAGAAAGATGGATTGTGAAAAGAGAAAGCAGAGAAAGAGGGCCTGGGACAGAGTCCAGGGCCCAGTACAGAGACTAGAAATCAACACAGAGCCTGTCCTCAAGGACCTCACAAACAAATACAAGGACAGACAATCAAATAATGATTACAAGCAAAAGTGGTGGTGGTGTTGCTGTCCAGTCATTTCAGGGGTTTCTGACTTTTTGCAATGCTATTTTGGGATTTTCTTGACAAAGACACTAGAGTGGTTTTCCATTTCTTTCTTCAGCTCATTTTAAGGATGAGGAACTGAGGCAAACAGGGTTAAGTGACCTGCCCAGGTGTATACAGCTGGTAAATGTCTGAGGCCAGATTTGAACTCATGAAGATGAGTCTTCCTGATTCAAAGCCTGGTGCTCTATCCACTGTGCCCATACAAGAAAAAGTGAGGCATGTGCAAACGAGAAGCCCAAGAAAAGCACTATGAAAAAATGGAAGAGAGGGGCAGCTAGGAGGTGGTGCAGTGCATAGAGCACCAGACCTGGAGTCAGGAGTACCTGAGTTCAAATCCGGCCTCAGACATTTAACACACACACAAAAAAACTAGCCGTGTAACCTTGGGCAAGTCACTTAAACCCAACTGCCCTCCAAAAACAAACATCCAAAAAATGGAGGAAAGAGGTCACTTTCATTTAATTTTTTTTGCTTTTTTTGGGCGGGGGGAGAAGGCAGGGCAATTGGGGTTAAGTAACTTGCCCAGGGTCATGCAACTAGTAAGTGTATCAAGTGTCTGAACCTGGATTTGAACTCAGGTACT
The DNA here is from genome assembly GCA_028646575.1 of Pseudocheirus occidentalis. Taxonomy (NCBI): domain Eukaryota; kingdom Metazoa; phylum Chordata; class Mammalia; order Diprotodontia; family Pseudocheiridae; genus Pseudocheirus; species Pseudocheirus occidentalis. Next base: position 166,570,589 of record CM053600.1, on the reverse strand, counting down.
TCTGACTCCAGGGCCTGTGTTCTATTCACTACACCATCTAGCCACCCCTCAAGAGGTCACTTTCAATAGGGAGAGAAGGAAGGAGAGAACAAAGGGAAACATCATGAAAATCTTCATTGAACCTGTTGCACTTAAGTTGGGCCTCAACGGAGTGAGGGTACTAAAGGGAGACAGTGAGGTAGAATCTATCTGAGGCACAGGTATAGTTTGATCAAAGGCAGTGAGAAGGGAGAGAAACAGAATGAGAACTGTGGATGGAGAAAAGTCTGGAACGTTAAGGGAATGAGATTGAGAAAAAGGTGGAAAAGGTTAAGTTGAGTCAAGGTTATGGAGGACTTTCATTTTGAAGAGTAGGAATTTATACTTTATTCAGGAGACATCAACTGGGAAGGTCCTGCAGGTTTTTTGAGTAGAAGAATGGAATAAACAGGTGAGTACATCAGGAAGACTATTCAAGAAAATCTAGGAAGGATGGAATCCTAGACTCATACTCAAATCAAGGGGAAAATATTTTTTAATCTCCAAATACGTACAAATTTAAAAAAAACAACAAATCTTGAAGTAACATTGGAATTGTTTTGAATTGTTCAAGATCTTTTATGTTAGGTAAAAACTTGCCATGTATTTTCTTATCTGAAAGCCAGCATAGTTTTCTGCAGGAAAATGGTTGACATCTTTGTATAGAAAGATGAAACCACTGACCCCATGTAGGATTACATGTGAACTTTAACGACATGAGATGTGCAAAAAGTAAATTTCTATAGTATTTCAAAACAAATCGCCTGCTGGGATGATCAAGGAAAGCTCTCCAGGGGAGATGGGATTTGAGCTGTGTCTAGAACAACAAAGAAGATTAAGATAAGCAGAGAGAAGAAAAGTAGGGAGCTGAATTTATCCTGAGTCTTCTACAAGAGGTTCCATGTTAGGCCCAGCATAAATATAATACAGTCTCCTCACTTTCTTTTTGCCACACTTTATAATGTCAATTAGTGAAACAAGATAATTGAAAAAAAAATGCAAACCTTAATATCCTGACTAAAGTTGCTGATTTTCTGCCATCCTGCATTAGTCAGATGAAAGTTCACCCATCGGAGCAAGAGTTCTTCTGGAGAAAGCTTCATGAGTTCTTCTAGTTCTTCTCCCTCACTTAGCAAGGCAATCAGGGCTACAAGGGAAAAATGACAAATTATTGCTATTTTAAGGCCAAAAGTATGCTTTAGGGGAAAATAATATTATTGGGTTTTTTACCTTCATTCCTGGAAATCTCAATGTCAGCAAAAAGACCAACTTTAATGATCTGCCAAAGAAGTCCCATCACCAAGTGAGGTTTTCCTTCCTTCAGATCTTGGGCTCCAATATTAACTACAGTACAGCCAATGGCTGATGCTGAATTCAGTGCGAGATTTAAGTTTTCCTAATTTTAAAAGAGAAATGCTACCATTCAGTTTCTTCAAAAGTCTTTCCACACATTTTTAAAAAATTAACAAAAAAGAACATGTTGCAGAAGTTTCAAACATTTTTTATGTTTCATTTTAATGATCTATGTTTTCACTGCTGTGGACACTCCTTCCAATAGTATACACTGCAACCCATCCAGAACTTAGTAAATGGTCTTCACATTTTGCTATGCCTCAAAATTCCATTGTCCAGCAGTCACCTGAGGAACGAGTCTAGCCAAACTTGGCTGGACAGAAAACAGACATTCAGTCTATTGATGACCCCAAATTCAAAGCCTGTCCAGATTGGTAAAACTTGCAGAAGTGTGGGCTTTACTGCCACAGCCTTTGAAAATCAGAATTACCTCTATACCACGGCAAAAATTTTAGTGGAGTTATATATTTCACAATTGAGTAAAATTTAATATCACCAAATCTCCAATACTTAGAACTGAGAAATATGATAAGGAAATTAAGTTTAAATAACAACAAAACTTAAGTAATCCTTTAGACAATGAATCAGAAATTCTTGACTTTTTTTTTGAGTCCTGAACTCTTGGCAGTCTGGTGAAGCCTATGGATTCCTTTTCAGAACAATATGTTTAAGTGTACAAAATAAAATACACAGTATTTCAAAGGAAACCAATTATACTGAAACACAGGTATATACCTATGCTTGAAATTGAACTACCAAAGAATTATTTTATAGAGCTGGACAAAAATAATACCATTCATCTGGAATAACAAAATGTCAAAAGTATCAAAGGAATCAGTGGGGGGAAGAAGGGGAATGTAAAGGAAGGTGGCCTAGCAGTACCAGATTTTAAATTATGTTCCAAAGCAGTAATCAAAACAATCTTGTACTGGCAAAGAAAAAGAGCAGTGGATCAGTGGAATGGATGAGGTATACAATATATGGTAGTAAATGACCACAGCAATCTAACGTTTGATAAACCCAAAGATCCAAGCTAACAGGGTAAGAATTCAACATTTGACAAAAATTGCCAGGAAAACTGGAAAGCAGTTTGGCAAAAAACTAAGCATTGACCAACATCTCACACCATATACCAAAGTATGATCAAAATGGATAAATGATTTAAACATAAAGGGTAATATAAGTAAATTAGGGGAGCATGGGAAAATGTACCTGTCAAATCTACAGATAAGGGAAGAGTTTATGACAAACAAGAGATAAAAAGGATCACAGGAAGCAAAATAGATAATTTTGATTACAAGAAATTAAAAAGGTTTTGTACAAACAAAACAAATGCAGCCACGATTAGGAAAAAAAACAAGAAATGGAGGAAATTTTACAGCAAATTTCTATAACGAAGGCCTCATTTCACATATATATAGGGAACTAAACCAAATTTATAAATCAAGAGAGCCATTCTCCAGTTGATAAGTGGTCAAAGGATATAAAGAAACAGTTTCAGAAGAAGAAACCAGAAGCTATCAATAATCAGATGAAAAATGCTCTAAATCATTACTGACTAGAGAAAGGCAAAATAGAATAATTCTAAGATACCATCTCACAACTTCTAGTTTGACAAATATAACAGGAAAGGAAAATTATAGGTGCTGGAGGGGGTGTGGAAAAATAGGGACATTAATGCATTCTTGGTGGAGTTGTGAAGTGGTCCAGCCATTTTCGAGAACAATTTGGAATTATATTGAAAGGGCTATAAAACTGTTCATACCCTTTGATACAGTAATACCACTACTATGTCTCTATCTCAAAGAGATCAAAGGAAAGGGACCTATTTTTGGACCTATTTGTACAAAAATATTGATAGCAGCTCTTTTGGTAGTAGAAAAGAATTAAAAATCAAAAGCATGGCTATCAATGTAAGAATGGTTGAATAAGTTGTGGTATATTATTGTGATGGAATACTATTCTGCTATAAGAAATGATGAGAAGAATGCTTTCAGAAAAATCTGGGAAGTCTTATAAAAAGTTATACAAAGTAAAGTGAGTAGAACCAGGGAAACATTATACATAGTAACAGCAACATTGTAACAGTGATCAACTGTGAAAGACTTAGGTACTCTGATCAAGACCAAGACAATTCTAATTCCAAAGGACCCCTTGATGAAAAACTGCTCTGTACCTCCTGAGAAAGAACTGGTGAATTTTGAGTGCAGATTGAAGCATTTTCTTTATTTTTCTTGTTTACGCATGTTTTCTCCTTTTGCAACATGGCTAATATAGAAATATGGTTTGCATGACTTCACATATATAATCAGTACTATATTACTTGCCTTTTCAAAGGGTAGGAGAGGTCTTGGAAGGAGAGAATTTGAAACTCAAAATTTTTTTTAATTAAAATTAAATTTGTTTTCAATGTAATTAGGAAATACTTAATGAAAAATAAAAATATTTTTAAAATTTATTTTATTGACTTGTTTGTTTACTTTTAGAATACAAGATTCAGTTCCAGAGTCACTTGAGTTTCAGATTTTTCTTCCCTTCCTCCCCACCAAATAAAAATATTTTTAAAAGAAACACAGGTATCAAAATATTTTTAAAAACAAGTTAATGGACCTTAGATCAAGAAACTTCTGATATGGATCAATTAAACTTAAGCCAATGTAGAAAGATATGCAAACTTTTGTGCTGGTCTCAAAACATCATAAAAATCAATGTTTTGTGCTGGCAGATATGAATAATAAAAGAAAGAGTATAGGTGGGAGAGGGCTGAGTGAGATGGAGGACAATAACTACCTTTTGCTTTAATTTCTAGCTAATTAAAGAATAGTGGGGGAGATGAAGAGCAAAGCTAGGTGACCCAGGCTCTTCAAAACTCTTGTGGATTGTTTCACAGGGAAGGAAGGAGGGGAAGGCTCCTGAAATGGGCTTTGGGGACACAGGCTCATATTAAGGCATGTAATTGGAATTAAAAAGACTTTTTATCCCCAAGTCATATAGTTGTCAGGAACCAACAGTTATAAGTCTACCAGGAGAAGAACCTTCAAAAGAACAGAGAACCTTAGCCTGGGACATTCTTCTAATTACTGTTGGCAGCCTAACAATATGTGGTAGCTAATGCAACTATGCACTAAAATAGCAATGACCAGCCCTTACCAGGAAGAGGCTTTCTAGTCACTACACTTCAGAGAAGTTTAATGCAGGGAAGACCGGATGGCTCCAAAGAGTTCAAGCCTAGTGGATGATATCACCATCAGTAGAGATGCTTGACAGAAAGATGACATGTTTTTTTAAAGTAACACGTTCCATCAGAGATGATGGAAAGCTTAGGAGAGAGAGGTGATATCTTATACAGCACCATATAGTAGCATCACCAGAGAACTTTTTTTCAGTATCTATCGCGTTCAAGATAGCTCACAAAGATGAAAACAAAACAGCTCCTGCCTTTAAGGAATTTACATTCTACTTGGGGAAGGGAGCATGTCAACTTTGGGGAATCCAGTTAGACTAGAATAAGAGTACATGGAAGAGAGCAATGTGAATAATTCGGGAAAGGTGATTTGGAGCCATATTGGATTATAGGCTGAGGAGTTAGTATCTTTTCCATAAAGGCAGCAGACTGATGTGGTCATAAGCAACTAGGTCACTGGACTTAGAGTCACAAATGAATTTTAATTCTGCCTCAGACACTAACTGTGGAACCCTGAGAAAATCATTTAATCTTTCTTAGCTTCCGTTTCCTCATCTGTAAAATGACAAAAAATAATAGCACCTCTCTCACAGGATTGTCATAAGGATCAAATGAGATAATAGACAGAAATCACTTTACAAACCTTAAAGCTCAATATAAATGCAAGCTATTATTATTTGTGCCTTGTAAAATTATTTGGCAATTTTGTGGAAGATGGATTGGAGAGAAGAAAGAAGAAGAGAGGAAGAGAGGGGAACGAAAGGGGAGAAAAGAGGAGAGGAGGAAAGGGCAAAGAAGGAGGGTTAGCTAGAAGGCTATGACACAGTATAGGCAAGAAGTGATGAGGGTCTGAATTGGGATGGTAGCCTCACAAAAATGGACATAAGAAAAAAGCAGCTAGTAAAGTTATTGGGGTAGAAATCGGAAGGATAAATGCCTAATTTGCTACCATGGTATTGTCTTCTACATGCAAACTGCATGAAATTTGCTCCTATCCCAGCATCCTAACTTCAAGGGAAATACAAATCCATACATGTGCCCCTTCAATGATAGGCATTTTTAAATCAGCAACCAAATTCTGGTGGATCAGAATTTAGAGACGACTGCTACTTACTAGTAGTACCTCAAGACATCAAAAAACCTGGTCTCTATTAATCAGCACATCCACGGACTTGAAGAAATTATTGCCTTCTATAAGCTTTAATATCTTTATCTGCTCATTTAAAGTATGAAAATCTGCACTAGTTACCCCCATATAGTTGCTATGAGTATCAAATAGAAAACTCTTTATAACTTCTTAAAGGGTTATTTAGATAATATTACTAAGATGTACACATATTTTCTTAAAATGACAATTATTTTTTTCATACTGAAAAACAGAATGATTCTCATGAGGCATAGTTTTTCTTCTTTAAAACATGCTATCTTTAAAAGAAAAAATCTGCTTTAAAAATGCCATAAAGTTACATGCTGAGATCTACTCACAAACAATAAGACTGACTTAACACAAGTCTTTGCTCATGCCCTCTGCTTTTCCCCTTGTTGGGGCTCTAACTCTTTTGAATATCATGGTTTATGTTTCAATGATGACAGAAAAGGAAAGGAAAGAACAAAAAAAAATCAGTCTGGAGGAGGTGATAAGGAAATAAAGATATTAAATTTGAAAAAATTTGGGCTTGAGCTGACTCATGGCTGTTTTTCTCAATTATCCCCAGGAAATGCTGAAATCAAACTGTATATTGAAAATCTTTTCCAACTAGCTTTTCCAAGGACAGAATGTCCTATATTTACATGAATCATCTGGATGCAGATGGGGCCTTCTTTCAGTTGCCATTTGGCATTGATTAGTAATCTAGATAATCAAAACTGAACACCAAAAATGCTAACAAGATATAGCTTTAACAGTTTAGTTTTTGGTTTCTTTTTTCTTTTTTTTTTTTTAATAAAAGTTAGAGTTTTTTCTCCCCCCCCCCCAAAAAATACACTGTGTTTATTCTTTGTCTACAGGCAGCAGCTGATTCCCTGAGGCATTGGCTTCCACAGTAGTTCTCCAGGAAAACTGCCCACAAGAGCTAAGAACCAAAATGACAAAGGACTGAGGATTTGGTTTCCAGAGAGTAATTCACAGAGGGCATAGGCTGATCTTTCTGCTGCAGATCAAGTACTTGTTATCTACACTCAAAGTGCATGCTAATCCTTCTCCTGGGAAAAGAAGGTAAAATGGCTTGAAGATTTTCAGGGAGAATGAAGTGTTATTTTAAAAAAAATTTTTTTTTAACCCAAAGGACTTCCATGAGAAAAGTAACAAAGAAAAGGGATGAAAAGGGGCAGAGGGGAGTCCTGACATCTATTGGGAAGGCAAAGCATAAGGTAACAGGAGAAAAAGTGAAGATAGGTCACTGGACTTTTTAGTTCTAGATATATGGTTCTCCCTAAAGAGAATATTAAACTCTTTCAGGAGAAGGCATTTGCTTGTCCTCCAAGAGTGACGATATGAAGTCACAAAATGAGGGTTCTAACAGGAAGGGTCAGAGAACAAAGAGAGCTCCAGTGGAGGCTGGTGCCTCCCTGCTTAGGGGTCCTGAAGCAAAGGAGAAATACGGCCCTGTGCGGTGGATAGAGCAGAGCGCCAGGCCAGGAGTCAGGAATACTCATCTTTCTGAGTTCAAATCCAACCTCAGACAGTTGTGACTGTCTGTGTGACCCTGGGCAAGTCACTTAACCCTGTTTGCCTGAGTTTCCTCATCTGTAAAATGAGCTGGAGAAGGAAATGGCAAATCTCTCCAGTATCTCTGCCAAGAAAACTCCCAATGGGTCACAAAGAGTCAGACATGACTACACAGCAATAACAACCTAGTCAACGTTTCAGTCAGTGACTCAGATGAAGGCTCTCTACTAAGCACAGAGATGATCTCTTTTGATTCTTGCAAAAGCCCTGGGAAGTGGATGCGAGTATTATCCCCATTTTATGGGTGAAGATTTTCTATCCATAAGAATTTTAACTAGGGCAGTGGGTACAGCTCTGAGCCCAGCTGGAGTCAGGCAGACCTGAGCTCAAGTGAGACTTCAGATGACCCTGGGCACATCATTTACCCTGCTTGCCTCAGTTGCTTCAACTGAACAAGCAGAATAATAATAGCACTTACTTCCCAGGATTGCTAAAAGAATCAGATGAGATGATGTTTATATAGCACATAGCACAGTGCCCAGTATACAGTCAGTGCCATATAAATACTTAATCCTTGGGGCGGCCTGAATAGAGCACCGGCCTGGAGTGAGTCAGGAGGACCTGAGTTCAAATTCAGCCTCAGACACTTAACACTAGCTATGTAACCTTGGGCAAGTCACCTAACCCCAATTGCCCTGCCCTGCCCCCTCCAAAAAGCAAAAATAAAAATTACTTAATCCTTCCCTTCCAGTATGAGTTGACTCTGAGATCCCTTCAAACACTGCTCTGTTGTGCTAAGAATCTATGACCCGTACATCTTAATAGCTAACATTTATAGAATGCTTTAAGGTTCAGAAAGTACCTGACATACACCTGATCCTCCCAACAACCCTATGTTCAATCATTTCAATCATGTCTGACTCTATGTGCCCCCATTTGGGGTTTTCTTAGTAAAAATACTGAGTGTTTGCCATTGCCTTATCAAGTTCCTTTTACCTCTTTGAAAATGAAGGACAAACACAAACCTTTTACAGATGACGACACTAAAGGTAAAGGGGTTAAGTGACTTGCCCAGGGTAACCCAGCTAGTGTCTGAGGCTAGATTTGAACTCAGGAAGATGAGTCTTCCTGGCCCAGCACTCTGTGTGCTATGGGGCCACGTAGCAGCCCCAATAACCCTAGAAGACAGGCACTACTATTTACAGAGAGGAGAATGGTGCCTGAAAAAGGTGAACTGCCTTAGCTAGCTAATAAAACATCTGTGGTAGGATCTGAACTCATGTCTTCCTGCTTCCAAGTCCATTACTCTCTCTACTGTGCCACCTACCTACCTTCAGGTTTTAGACAAACACTTGGCCATTCCTTGGTGTCCAGCGGCAAGACTAATGTTTTGTTTTGTTTTTGCTTTTTGGAGGTGGAAGGCAGGGCCATTGGGGTTAAGTGACTTGCTCAATGTCCCACAACTAGTAAGCGTTAAGTGTCTGAGGCCAGATTTGAACTCAGGTCCTCCTGACTCTAGGGCTGGTGCTCTTTTCACTGCACCACCTACCATCCCTTCAGATGTTTTAATGATAAAACTTCTGTGGCTACATATGTCTATATGGGAACAATGATAAATTCAGAATTCCTTCCTGGCTTCTCAGCCTCCACATACATTGGGAAGTCTCTTGGGAATAGGCCTGAGGTGAATAAGTTTGGGGTATCTAGTGAAGTCCTTGCTGTGATAGCATTCAGGAAAAGAAACTAAGCTCCAATTCTTCCTAAAGAGGACCAAAGAAATTCCAATCCCTGTTGCTTCTGCTTAAAGTGACTCTTACGATCCACTCACGCCTCATTGTTCCATAGAGATAAATCTATTTTCATTATTCCAGTCCAAGAACTATTGTACTTGGAGAAATGTCCAACCTGGCATAGTTCTCTCATGATCTCAGATATGTCTCTTCATACAAGACATTTCGAAGTAACAGTTATAGGACTTTTAAATAGGGAAAATTTTGCCATATGACAAAACAGTTACAAGATTTAGAATAAGGCAAAAGTTAATATTTTGCTTCATCAATCCAGAACAATCATCATTTAGTCTTGGAAAATCATTTTCCTTAAACTACGAAAACCTTCTGACCACTCCCCTCAAGGACTCTCCACTCCCTCCTGCTAGTCACTTGTAACCTGAAATCACCAAGGGACCTCCTCATAGGCATAATCACTTTAGGAAAAAGGAGAAAGCAATCATTTTAATTAGGCATGAAGTATTTCTTTTCCTAGGTCTGGTTTCCACCCTTAATCCATTTTCTAGGCCTTAGCTTTTGTTCCTGACCTTTTGTAAGCTTCCCTAAAAGAAAGAAATTAGGCTTAAGAGAAAGGGGGGAAAGGGTATTAGTGGACGACATTGTTTCCTGAGAAGTTTAGTTAAGTATTGATAAACTTTCCTTCTTTCTAGTAATCCTGGAAAAAGACTTTTAGACTGGAGAAACATTCATTTATTAATATTTCTATTGAACTAACAAAAGGGTTTTCACATGCTTCCACAAAGGTCAATCTACCGTAAATTGTCAGAGAATTGTCTGTAAATTGTCTGCTGGTTTATACCGAGATAAACAGAGGTTAAGTGATTTTAATAGTGTCAAACTACACTAAGACTTTTGGGACTCTGTGTGTGTGTGTGTGTGTGTGTGTGTGTGTGTGTGCGCGCACGCGCATGCGCACGCAAATATTTACACATGCCAATATACAGATGTATATGCCTCACAGGTCATGAAACTACGATGCAAAGACAATTTTACAGTCTGTTGAGATCTAGTAGAGAAGGTCTACTTCACTGGAAAAGTCTGAATACTTACAGAAATAGTGAAAGGGGTGAGTTTCTTCTTATTAATGGCTCTTTCATCAATTGTATCTGGTTCAGATAAGTTGATCATTTTGCTAAAAGGATGAAGGAGAGAGTAAAAAAAATTATTACTTCAATTGCTTCATTTACTCCCAGAAATGTTAACATTTACTTCTTAACAACCTTTAAGACAGACATACTAAGGAGCTCTTTTTGAAAATTTCTTCATTGTAAAGGCAGTCAAAAGCTAATTAAAAATGCAAAGTGTTTTCCACCTAAAGAAAAGTTTATTCTTCACTTCAACAACATCCTTAACATTTCAGAGGCAGCTAGGTGGCACAATGGACAGAGCACTGCAATTGGAATAAAGAAGACCTGGGTTCAAATTTAGCCTCAGTTGCTTACTATATGTGTGACTTTGGACCCTGTGAACTTCAGTGTGTAGCAGGAACTGGCCAGAGGACTGGACAAGGAGCTGGGAGCTGTCTGCCTCTGAATCCAGGTGACTGGTGGATTCAGGAGGGAGCTGGGACCATGGAAGGGGATCCAGGGAATCTGAGAGACCATCCCAAGTCAAGATGAAAAAAAGGCCTCCCCTTGGATATTGAATCGTGTGATGAAATTGAAGTTTACTAGACACTGAGGAGTTGAGGGTTTGTGTAATTTTCTAATGATTATATTTAGTGATTAATGATACTTAGTGACTAATTGCTAGATAAGTGACTGATTAAGTTAACCTATGATTGCCTCATGAGTGGAAGATTGATTATTGTATTGTGAAATGGCTGAATGATTAAGTAAGGAGGGTTTCCCCCTTAGGGAAACTAGATGATTATTCTTTTGTTCTTTGTTCTAAATACTGTGACCACTTTGGGGAAAACTATGTGGCCATTCTCACGTTAAGCTGTTGTGAATATTATATTACGATTTGTTGTGAATGTTTGCCTTGATTTGTTATGGAATGAATGGAGTGTTCAGAACCTTAAAAGCTGTTCCCAGCAGCATTCTTTTGGGAAGCTCTTGTGCAGGCCGCTACATTATAAGTCACTTAACTGCTTATATCTGCCTCTGTTTTCTCATCTGCAAAATGGGAATCATAAAAGCACCTGCCAGGGCCTCCCAGGGTTGTTGTGAGAATCAAATGAGATAAAATTTGCAAATCTTAATTGTTGTTCAGTTGTTTCTGATTTTTTTGTGACCCCATTTGGGGTTTTCTTGGCAAAGATACTATAGTGGTTTGTCATTTCCTTCTCCAGATCATTTTACTGATGAAGAAACTGAGGCCAACAGGGTGAAATGACTTGCCCAAAGTCACACAACTAGTAAGTGTCAGATCTGAACTCAGGGAAATGAGTCTTCCTGACTCTAGGCCCAGTACTCTATCCACTATGCCACCCAGCTGCCCTGTAAACCTTAAAGTACTATATAAATACTAGTTATTATCATTTACTTTTAGTCTATGTGAAAAAGTCCTAAATTCTCCTCATGAGAGTTGAGCTTTTATTTTATTTCATTAACAGTACCATATGTTGACAAGAAGTGATTTTCATGGGAGTAAAATTCATAAAATCTGTTGGCTTTTCCAAAACCAAAAAAAAACACCAAGATCTTTCTTCCATGACATCACTTGATTCCTCCACTGAAATCCTGGTTTGATGTATGGAATTAAATGTTTGCCAGTCAAGATCCAGCCTAGTTCAGTTCATGAGGTTTACAGTACCAGAAGGTTGACTATCAGGTGATAGATATGTATCTCAGTGTGCCAAATAGATAGGTAGCTACAGGGAGAGGGAGAGGAAGAGGGAGAGAGAGAGAGGGAGAGAGAGGGAGAGAGACAGAGACAGAGAGACAGAGACAAAGAGACAGAGAGAGACAGAGAGACAGAGACGGAGGGGAGGGAGAAGGAAAGGGAGAGGGAAAGGGAGAGGGAAAGGGAGAGGGAGAGGGAGAGAGGAAGAGGGAGAGGGAGAGAGGGAGAAGGAGAGGGAGAGAGGGAGAGGGAGAGAGGGAGAGGGAGAGGGAGAGAGGGAGAGGGAGAGAGGGAGAGGGAGAGGAGGGGAGAGAGAGAGAGGGAGGGAGAAATATCTATATTTTCTATATCTATATCTAGAAAATGGAGATTGATAGAAATATGGATATAGATATAGAAGTATGCAGGAGTCAGCTCATACTAGCTCAGGAAAGCTGACTGCTAAATGTTCTATGTGAGCATTTCTACCTCAGAAATTGGAAAATACTACAAATCAGGGCTTTATTGTTTATTGGTTTTTAGGCTTAAGAAAGTGATGGAAAATAAAGCAGCTGTCATCAAAACTACTTTCTATTGGCTAAGGAATAGGGTACCGGATGAGTGGAATAGATAAGGTACATGAGACACAGAAGTCAATGACTAGTAATCTACTAGTAATCTACCCCAGATTCTGGGATAAGAGCTTACTATTTGATTTAAAAAAGTGCTGGGAAAACTGGAAAATAGTATGGAAGAAACTGGGCATAGACCAATATCTTACACCATATACCAAAAATCAAGTCTAAATGCGTGCATGATCTAGGTATAAAGGCTGATACTGTTAGCAATCTTAGAGAGCAAGGAATAGTTTACCTGTCAGATTTATGGAGAAGGGAAGATTTTATGACCAAACAAGAGTCAGAGAGCATTATGAAATGCAAAATGGATAATTTTGATTACATTAAATTGAGAAGATCTTGTACAAATAAAGTCAATGTAACCAAGATCAAGAGGGAAGTGGAAAATTGGGAAGGAATTTTTACAATCAGTGTCTCTGATAAAGGCCTCATTTCTAAAATATACAGAGAATTGAGTTGAATTTATAAGAATACAAGTCATTCCCCAATTGATAAATCGTCAAAGGATATGAACAGACAGTTTTCAGAGGAAGAAATTAAAGCTATCTATAAGCATATGAAAAAATGCTTGAAATCACTATTGATTAGAGAAATGCAAATCAAAACAACTCTGAGGTACCACATCTCACCAGTCAGATCGACTAAGATGACAAAACAGAAAAATGACAAATGCTGGAGAGGATGTAGAAAAATTGGAACACTAATGCATTGTCGGTTGAGTTGTGAACTCAACCAACAGCTCTGGAGAGCAAACTGGAACTATGCCCAAAGGGTTATTAAAAAAAACAAACTTTGACTAGCAATACTACTTCTACTTGTATCCAAAAGAAATCATAGAAATGGGAAAAGGACCCGTATGTACAAAAATATTTCTAGCAGCTCTATTTGTGGTGGCAAAAAATTGGAAATCAAGGGGATATCTGTCAATTGGGGAATGGCTAAACAAGCTGTGGTATATGAATGTAATGGAATACTATTGTGCTACAAGAAATGAGAAGAGAGACTTCATAATAACCTGGAGAGACTGATAGAAACTGATACTGAGTAAGGAGAGCAGAACCAGGAGAACTTTGCACACAGTTACAGACACGTCATATGTGTGATGACTAACTTCAATAGACTGGGCTCCTCTCAGCAATACAAGATTAGAGGACAACTCCAAAAGACTCGTGATGTAAAGGGATGTCCACAACCAGAGAAAGAACCAAAGTCTGAATGCAGACTGAAACAAACTATTTGCTCTCTCTTGTTCGTGTTTTCTTTTGTTTTGTCCCTTCTTTCTCGTTGTTCACCCCATTGGTTATAATCCCCCCTTTACAACATGACTAATGTTCATTGTGAAGGTATTTGTAGAATCTATATTTGATTACATGGAGAAGAGAGGGAGGGAGGGAGAGAAAATTTGAAACTCAAGGGATTGTGGAATGGAATGTTGTAAACTAAAAGTAAATACATTTAAATTAAAAAAAGAAAGTGATGGAAAAACATTAATAATGCAGATTATACTTAGAATTGTGTTGTGTGGACAATTTTTTTTCTAGAAAGCTGTTTAAACATCTACCAGTGCACCTCTACATACACACATATACACATGTATACACACATGTTCATATTAAACACACATATACACATGTATATGTACATATCTAAGGCATGCTGGTAAATATCGTGAGAAGTAGCAAAGGGTTAAGCTTCCATAGAACTGCAAAAATTGCTGAAAGGAAGCTACTGATAAAGTAGATAAAGTAAGGTTACCAGACAGTAGACTTGGGAAGAAGTTGGATTCCCAGTTCCCATAGAACTCCTAGATAATACTAAAAGTGAAATAAAGTCAAATAAAAGAAGCTAACAATATTTAACACATACATAATATACACACATACATAAGTATGTCTGTATCTAGGGGTATGGTGATAAATGTTTAACCAGCGTGTGTGTGTGTGTGTGTGTGTGTGTGTTGACACGCAGTCACAATGATTCATGAAAAGATATTTCATGGCATAGGGCAATTAGAGAAGAAAACACGGATCATTCATGAAATGTCCGATTTTTTAAATACTTAAGTCATGTATTAAACATCCTTCTCGTGCCAGGAAACGAGAAGGGGAAAGGACTACAAAGTCATTGCAGGACCACAGGACTCTGTCCTTAATTTCTCATTAATTTTAAATTTTTCCTTCAATCTAGCAGCCTCTTGGCTTGTCCTTCATAATCTGTCTTGACTACAATCACAACTCAGGCATATTAGGATAAAATTGGGCCAGGACTCTTTTCAAAAAGATGGTTTTTCCTTGGTGAGTTTCAGGGTTGCCATCTTTGTTTGGGCATTGCAGGGAATAAATTCCATGAGGGTGGCAGAAAACCCTATCCCCAGTAGACAGGAAGATAACGGCTTGATATTCATTCTCTTAATTTAAAAAAACCCTCCTTTTGAAGTTTCTTAGCACACCTGCAGAACACTGACATCATTGACAACATTGCTTTGGAAACATGGAAAGAACAGCATTAAAAATAAGGGGACAAATTAATTTGGTGAAAACGATAGTAGTTAAATGGGCAGCTAGGTGGTGCAGTAGATACAGTGCTAAGCCGGCAATCAGGAAGACTCATCTTAAGTTCAAATCCAATCTCAGACACTTACTAGCTGTGTGACCCTCTGCACGTCACTTAACCCTCTTTGCCTCAGTTTCCTCATCTGTAAAATGAGCTAGAGAAGGAAATGGCAAACTACTCCAGTATCTTTGCCAAGAAAATCCCAAATAGGGTCATGGAGAGTCAGCCATGACAGAAAAACAACTGAACAACAAAATGTACTTAGCTAACCAAGAGGCTTCTATCCATGAGCTTTTTACAATCCATTTGCTAAATTACAATTTTCATGAAAAACTCTTCAACAGACAGTGTTACATAACATTATTATATATAATACAATATCATATTATTATTAATTATTAGGCAGCTAGGTGGCACAGTGGGTAGAGCACTGGGCCTGGAATCAGGGGGCCCTGAGTTCAGAACTGGCCTCAGATACTTAATAGCTGTAAGACTCTGGGCAAGCCAATCTTTGCTTTCCTCAGTTTCTACATTTTTTAAATGAAGATAATCATAGCACCTAGGGTTGTTGTAGGGGTCAAATGGGATAATAATTGGGAAGCCTGGCACATAGTAAGTACTATATAAATATTAGTATCATTACTGATATATCATCATAATCATACCCTGTTACACATTACATACATTATTATAGCAAGTAGAATTTATATGGCACTTTAAGGTTTCAAAGAACTTTACAATTACTATCTCATGTAATCTTTACAACAACCCCGGGAAGGAAGTGCTATTATTATCCCCATTTTACAGATGAAAAAACGGAAGCAGAGAGATGTTTAGTGACTTTCCCTGGGTCACATAGCTAGTAAGTATCTGAAGCAGGATCTGAATTCAGATCTTCTTGACTCTACATTCAGCGCTCTAGTATCCACTGTGCCACCTAGCTGTGATAACAAGCCATCCCCTCAAAGTTAGGAAGACCTGTGTTCAAGTCTCACCTCTGACCCATACTGGCTGTGTAACCCTGGGCAAGATATTTAATGTTGTATTGTCCCATACAGTTTTCACAGGATCATACTTTTAGAGCAAGGAACCTTAGAAGCTACCAAGTTCAAACTCTCCATTTTACAGATGAGAAAACTGAGGCCCAGGGAAATTAAGCAACATGTTCAAAGTCATACTGCCAGTTACGTCAGAAGTGGAATCTGAACCTAGGTCTTCCTGATTCCGAGTACAGTTCTCTACTTATGATACCTTCTCTATAAGACTATAAGCTACAGATCTGCATTAGCAGGTGGTACAATGCATTGCACATAGGAATTAAGATAGAGGAGACCTGAGTTCAAATTTGACCTCAAATATTTACTAGCTGTGTTTACCCTGGACAAGTCATTTAACTTCTGTCTCCCTCAGATTCCTCTTCTGTGAAATGAGGATAATAATCACACCTACCTCTCAGGATAAATGAGATAATATTTGTAAAGTGCTTTGCAAACCTTTAAGCAATATAAAAATATTAGCTATTACAAAAGTTTCCCATGTTGATAAAATCAAAAGTCTAGACTAAATAACAGTAAAAAAAAAAAGCCCACTTATAATTCAAGAGAGATTTAAAATACATAAACATTTGACCTATCTCTTAAGAGTTTTGCTAAATAAATATTCACTCTCTAATACCCCTAAACTCAACCCTATTCAGCTTACCAAAGAACAATGCCATCTGCAAGTGATTTGAAAAGACTGTTATCAGTGGGATCCATAGGGATTAGATGCCTGCAGTCAGGGTCATTCTCCAGGGCTTTGTTTATCCAGTTAACAAAAGCCACTTTTTCTTCCTCTGAAAAACAGAAAGTTATAAGCATAGCTATTCAGAAGTCACCTGTTCATGCAACCCTCTTCCACCATGAGCTACAGAGGAGTTGCAGATGTACAAGCCATAAAGGGAGTTTTCACCTTAGAATTCCTAACACAAATGACAAAGTCATGGGTCCAGAACCACAGGAATAAAGAATGACCACAAACAACATAGAAACACGTTTCAACATTTTCACACCAGTTTAAAAATGGTAGGTGGCTTTTTCTGGAAAATGTACTAAAGCTTTGGAGAGTATGAATAAATTCAGTTACCTCCATTTAATATATTCTAGGGGAAAATAAGGTACATTTCTTTAATGAGACGAATTTAAATTAATATACTTTAGGTAGGATTACTACTTTCTCCAATATTATTACTTAGGACATTGGTCAAAGAATTAGAAGTAGGAATTCAACAATGATCCAAGACAATCCCAATGGACGAACGATGAAGCATGCTGTCCCCCTCCAGAGGAAGAACTGATATTGATGGAATACAGACTAAAACATGCTATTTTTCATTTTCCTTCTTTCATTTTTTCTTTTATCCAAGTCTTCTGGTACAAAATGATGAATATGGAAATGCTTTACATAATTGGAAAAAAAGTAGAAATTCAGGGGGCAAAACTGTATTCCCCCCCCAAAAATCAAGATTTTAAAAAATATTTATAACCTTATTTATAACTATCAATAAACTCCATGACTTGTAAATAAAACTCATAGATCTGCAATTGTGAGGTCAAACGGAAATTAATCTCAAATAAAGTGTCTTTTTTAATGCTTCTAGCTGGAATGTTAGAGTTTTCGAATTTGGAGGATACAGAGAATGATATCGCTCTGAATTGCTATACTGCTCTCAGTATTCAGAATACTGGGCAGGCTTTCTGCACATTGTAAACCAAAACTTGCTTCTATTTTAAATTTAGCCTCCGGTTTTTATTCAGAAAAAAAAATATTGCTGGGTTATCTTGTGAACTATGTACTAGTGAAAATAGGAAGTTCTGGAGCTTTTTATAGCACTATCACTATACAAATCACATAGCAATAGAGTCAGAGTTCACATTGCCATCGGTGGCTCTATACTATAGGATGACTGGCTTGCTGGTTTTCTCCTTAATACCAGTATCTGGAGTTAACTACATTTTTAGAGCACATGATAAGCAGACAACTAGGGAGGAAAAGATAGAATTTTCCCCATATCAAAAGAAGTCCACATGGATATTATCCTTGGGGTGGGAGTCGGAGGGGGGGGGAAGTAACTTGGCAAAAAAAAATATGGCTGGAACCTCTGATCCTTTAGAGACAGGTTGTATTGGGTTTTAAATCAGCTTATCTGATGGGCTGATGTGACCTTGGATTTGCTATAGGAGCAGATTCAAAGAACTAATTCTATGAGACAGACTCTGTTTTCCTTGGTAGTCATTTTGTCGTTTAGATTTCTTGGCTCCAGCTGTACCTAAATGGTGCTTACCTTTATCCTTTCTACCTTTCTTCTAAGGAGGTCTGAAAGAAAAGCTTATAAACTGGTTAGGTAAACCAGGCCTCTGTTTATCACCAAACAGAGTTCTAATCATTACAAGGCAGTCAGTCAATACATGACTACTGCTGCCACTTCTTGGAGGTTTTTACCTGCATAAGAATGCTGTGTCCCCTCACTGGAGATGGCCGAAGTTCCTCCGATGGCAGTAATTCCTTCCCTCTTGTTGATGATTTTTCTGAATGTTTTGCTGATGTCTTTGCTTTTTAACTCCTGCATTAACTAGAGTAGACCATAAAAGAAGCTGCAATCAGAGTGAATCATGAGAAAAATGTCTGCAGGCAACAAGAGTGATTTTACTTGATTCTTTATAGTAGAGAGTCACACACAAGTCCATTGATTAGGAAATCAAGGAAGGGAATATAAGTATGGAACAATCTCTTTCAGAGACGGAAGAGCGAAGACTCAGAGGTTTCAAGTGATTTGCTCATGGACACATAGCTAGCAAATATCAGGTGGGATTTAAACCCAGATCTTTTCCGGACTTCCAGGTCCAGAATACCTGCCAGCACCCCCAAGACCCACCTTTCTGGGAACATAGATTATATGCACAATGGTCATCAGTGCTATCTCCTGGGAAAGCCTACATTCTGCCATGTGATTTATCAAAAACAAGCACGTTACCTCCCATGAAACACTGCTCAAAGCAGGACCTAAGAGAAGCTCCTATTACTTACTGATACAAACTCTTCAAAGTTGATTTTGCCATCTTTGTTATGGTCAGCCACTGCTATGATCTTCTCCACAATCTCCCGCACCTTATAGCCAGGCAGGGGGAGTCGGGCTTCCTTAAAGAGATCCTGAAGT
Source organism: Pseudocheirus occidentalis (assembly GCA_028646575.1). Taxonomy (NCBI): domain Eukaryota; kingdom Metazoa; phylum Chordata; class Mammalia; order Diprotodontia; family Pseudocheiridae; genus Pseudocheirus; species Pseudocheirus occidentalis. The sequence goes on along the minus strand of CM053600.1, from coordinate 166,551,424 downwards.
TCATAGTCACTAACATAGCCACTGTTGTCAATATCTAGAAAGGCAAATGTCAGCCATTAGAGCTCAATCATTTACAATCTTTCCCTATACATTCAAGATTTGGAATCTATTGGATATTATGGATCCTAACCATGTTAATGTAATAATGAAAAACATAACTGATCTTCAGTGACTGAATTATATATTATATACTCCCCAAAGACCACATGCACCTCTTCATAAAAATAATTTTTAATTGTACTTATGTCACATTCTTATAGCTACCAAACATACATGGTGTCCCAAAAGCCTTGCTTAAAACTGCACAAAGACTTTTGGGACGCCCTGCCTTTTACGTACTCAGCCTAAGCGAGAATAGAGAATTGGAAAATGAGTTTAGCAAGGGAAGATGTTTCAAATAACCACGGATAGGAATAGTTCAGTCGGCTGAAATGATGCCAGGAACTGGGGGAAAGCAATTGCCATTTGGGCCAATTCTGATCTTAACCAACCCTCCTGGTAACCAAGGATTGTAATGGCCTAGGATCCCCATGAGCAAAGGGGGGTATACATTAGTCTCATTTGCACAAGGCCACTTTCCTGCATATTTCTATTTCATTCATTCATGCATCAGTTTTATGGTACACTTGTAGAAGCTGAATCATGTCTGAATCAATGAGATCAAGAGTATGAAGAACATTGAATTTCTTCAAATAGCCACCAAATCATAGTAAAAGGGAGGAAAGAGAGATTGACAGAAGGAGCTAACCCCACCTACTTCCTGGGTGTGAGAGGTTCCTGGCTCTGTTTACAGCCTCAATCAGAGGCCCCTCCCTGGGGTTTCCTAGGGATATGTAGTCATATATTGACATAAGAAAGTCTCCACACAGTATTATGCCTCCGAGTGTTTTGCTAGTGATACAGTCACCAGAAAGAGCAATTTTGTTACCTCCATATCTAAAAGATACCACTACAATAGACAACGGGTGTTTTTATAGTTAGCTGAACTAATAATAATTTTTTTAATAGTGACTTTTCCACTGTGAGGCAGTTAGGTGACACAGTAAATAGCACTCTGGACCTGGAGTCGGGAAGACCTGAGTTCAAATCCATCCTCAGATACTTACTAGTGACCTGGGGCAAGTCACTGAGCCTCTGTTTGCCTCAGTTTCCTATACTGTAAAAGGACCATAATAACCTATGTTGCAGGGTTATTGTGAGATTTTCAGATTGAGATATCATTATCTCAATAGAGAATATCATTATCAGATGAGGTAATATTTGTAAAGTACTTAGCGCAGTTCCTGGCACATAGTAGGCATTACATAAGTGCTTATTCCCTTTCCCCTTCCCTTTTACAATTGGTATATGTGGGAATATATAACATGATTTATAACTTACAATGCAAACAGGCACGACTGGGACTGAACTACCTGATGGGTCCATTCGGATACTGTCTCTTTTAGCATTATAATGCCAGTTTATGAATGAAGCTTTCATTGAGACAAGACTGTTTATGATCACACCAAATACACGGCATAATGGAATTCAATTTTATCCCAACCAACATTTATTGAGCACCTACTGTGTGCAAGGCATTGTATGAACCCAATGAAGATACAAAGATGTATAGTTTAAAAGAGAAAATGTCTTAGTTGGACAAAAAAGGTTTTTTTCTTTACCACTTGGTAAATCACCAAATCAGTAAATACACACACTGGCAATGTCAACATTTTTGTAACACTGAACAAATCATTTTGCTGTCAGACATTGTTCTTACAATGAATTATTTATTCAAAATATCATTAAATAAATATGCCATGATTACACATACATGACTCATAAAGATAAGTGTTCATTTGCTAAATACAGTGGAAGGAATGCAAATTCATTCCTTACCCTGAGAACTCTCTAACACTTCAAATAAAAATTAACAAATTGCTTCTACAAAATTAACCAGATGTTCTCTTTAATAGTATCAAACCAGAAATTATATTTTAAATTTTTCTTCTTCATTACCTATGACGAGAGGAAATTTTTTGACTACTATCCAATTTTTATCTTAAAAAGCTAAGCCTTCAGGAAATGATATACAGGAACACTTAGCACAATGCTCCATAAAAGAGTATTGTTAACAATAATACTGTGAAAAACACATCATTTGGGAGTAATGGTTTCATTACAAAATTACACATAATACTACAAAGCAAAAGATACTGGAATTGAGATTCTCTCCATAACATTAACTCAACCACATTGCAAATTATATTCTGAGGACTGGGGAGTAAAAGGGTATATATGTGTGTCAAGTGTGTATATATGTATGTATACATATATGTGTGTATATATGTGTGTGTTGTTTTTGTTTATAGCATGTGAACAAAGAACAAATATTTCCATGAAACCTCAGGTTTTAGATTGCTTGAATCTCTTCTTCCTCATCTCATGCCATGTGGCATTCTGCCCAAAGGAATACAAATTTTTATCACTGAAACCTCACAAGACATCTTGGGGTTTACAGGCTAGATTTCCTTTTTAAGGATCATGTCTTAAACCCAAATCACTCTGGCTCTCATTGAGTGACCAGCAATAGGTCCCAGCCCAAGCCTCTCTTAGTCATGAATCTGGGTTCTGATGACTCAGGGTGAGTATAAATAGTAATTGTTTCTGTTTTGGCCAGAAACCCTGAGGGTCTTCCTCTTCCAGATTTTTTTTTTTTTGTCTAGGTCAAAAAGACCATTCTTTGCCTCTGTTCTTACCTAGTCTTAATCACTGAATGGGTGTTTCCTCAGACAAACTGAGACCCCTGGAAAGACTAACTTAATAAGGCCAAGGTCTCCTACTGCATCCTGAGCCATCACTAGTCGTTTTGCCCTATGTCTTGCCACTAGAATCTGATGACCCTGGAGGAGAAAGTGAGGCTGGTGACTTTGCACAGCCCTGCCTCACTTAAATTGTGATTACTGAGCCACTGTCACTGATCTTAGCAAATTCTCACCCATTAGGAAGACCCACAGAGCCTACCCAGTGCAGGCATATGGCTCTCTGACCTGCCACTGCCCCCCTTTTCTCCATCAGAAATGGAGACCTTCTTGCTTAGTAATGTCAGATTCTTCATGACCTCATTTGGGGTTTTCTTGGCAATGATATTGAAGAGTTTTGCCATTTTCTTTTCCAGTTCACTTTACAGATGAGGAAACTGATGCTTACAGGGCTAAATGATTTGCCCAGCGTCACATAGCAAACAAATGTCCAAGATCAGATTTGAACTTAGGAAGATGAGTCTTCTGTCTCCAGGCCTGGCTCTCTGTCCTCTTTCTATATTTTCTATCCACCTAACTACCCCTAGAGACCTTCTACTCTGGACCCATAGAGAATAAGTCCCCTTCCTTTGCTCTCCCCTGCATCCCCCTGGTGGGGGGGGGAGGGTGAGTTAATCCATGTTGAACTGTCCTGACAAATGAGAAAAAATTTACCTAAATCACTACATCTAAATGGCCCAAGATCGTACAACCCTCTATCAGGAAAGCAGGGTGCTCAGTATCCCAGCACAGGTACCTTGCAATCTGCCTGCTACTATTCACATCACATACTCCACTCCCTTCCCCCAGAGGGTATTGCCATAGCCTTATATACACTGAATTTGCAGGTGATACAAAGCTGGAAGGAATAGTTAACACATTTGATTATGGAGTCAGGATTCAAAAAAATCCAGACAAGCTGAAACACTGGACTATGATGAAATGTGACAGGGATAAATGCAAATTCTTATATTTGCATCCAAAAGATCAAATTCACTGATAAGAGAGGAGGGAAGACACTGGTTTTAGAAAAAAAAAATCTCAAAGAGTCAACAAATTGATATTGTAGCTAAAAATGCCAAAGCAGTTCTTAGGCTGCATCAAGAGAGAAATAGTGCCTGGCACTGCCCGTATTACTGGGAGGTGGTACTGCCCTCTACCCTGGTCTACCACAATTGTGCTCAGCTCTCTGAGGCAGGGTGGGGCAGGGCAGGGCAGGGCAGGGCAGGTCAACAAGAAATTACTAAGCGCTCACTATGTGCACTGTGACAAGTCCTGGAAATACAGATATGAGCAAACATAAAGACAGTGCTTGCTCTCTAAGAGCTTCTATTCTAACGGGGGATAAAAAGAATGAGAAGGAGAAGGGGAAGGTATATGAGAGGGGAGGGGAGAGGAGGAGGCACATTACAGATAAAGACCTGGGAGAGTGGGAAGAGGGAAATATGAAGAGGAAGCTGACTTAAGGCTCCACCTTAAAGCAAAGGAGGAACCAGCCAATCAGAGGGAAGGGCTCTTGGGACAGAAGGTACTTTCAGTGGGTGAGAAGCGCAGGGATGGAGCTGGTTTACTGGATGTAGAGGCTGCTTCTTGTTGTTGGGTCATTTTTCAGTCATATCTGACTCTTTGTACCCTTTTGGGGTTTTCTCAGCAAAGATACTGGAGTGGTTTGCTATTTCCTTTTCTTGTTCATTTTACAAGTGAGGAAACTGAGGCAAATAGGGTTAAATGACTTGCCCCAAAGTCACAAAGTTAGAAAGTATCTGAGGCTGGATTTGAACTCATAAGAGGAGTCTTCCTAACTTCAAACCCAGAACTGTATTCATTGAGCTACTCTGGGGCAAGTCATTCAATCTGTCTCAGCCTCAGTTTCCCCACTTGTAAAAATGAGTATATAATAATAACAACACCCACCTCACAGGGATGTTATGAGGATCAAGTGAGATAATGTGCACAAAGTGCATTGCAAACTTTAAGCTACTGTGTAAATGCTACTTATGATTTTTATTATCATTATTATCTGTGCTGGTTTAGGGAAGATATTGACAAGATGGGAAATGTCTAGGAGAGGACAATGGTTAATGGTAAAGGGTCTCAAGATCATGCTATGTGAGGACTGGCTGAAGAAAGTGGGGATGTTGAGCCTAGAAAAGAGAACATTTGGTAAATGGGTGGAGAAGAGGGGCAAGGTAAAGAAAGACATAATTGTCTTCAAGAATTTTGCAGAGCTGTCACTTGGAAGAGGAATTAAACCTATTCTGCTGGAGCCCAAAGGGTAGAACCAGAAATGCTACCCAACAATCTAAGGGGAAATGAGCTATTGCTGAGATTCTCTTTTACGTGAGATCAGCGTGCAAACTTTGTATAACTACTTATTATATATATTGCGCAGTGCGTGTCTAGGTGGGCCATTGCTAGTCATCTTGACTTTCATCTTGCCACTTGAATGGAGGAGAGAGAAAGGCTGATGACTTTGTGAAGCTCTGCCTCACTTAAATCTAATTCATGTGCAATTTAAAATGTCACCTTCCTGATGTCATTAGTCCTCTTCCAAAACAAAGGATGAACAACAAACAAAAAGGTCCTCAGTAGATGACCTCAATGATGCCTTTCACCTCTGAGCTCCTGTACTCCTTACTCTAACCCTCCCTTCACCAAACTAACATGATGCTTCCTATTATGGATCTCCAGTTCAGAGTGTTTAGATGTATTCTCCTCATGATCTAGTGATGATGGAGACCTCTCTCTCTCTCTCTCTCTCTCTCTCTCTCTTTCTCTCTCTCTCTCTCTCTCTCTCTCTGTCTCTCTCTCTCTCTGTCTCTATCTCTATCCTTCTCTTCCTCTCTCCCTCTCTCTCTTCTTCCCTCCCTCCCTCTCTGCCAAGTGCTAAGAAATGTAGGAAGTCTTATAGTTGGTTTTAAAAAAAGTCCCATCACAAGGACAGAATGGGGCAGCATGGTTAGATAGCACTTTGAGAAGGAATAGAAGGTTTTAGTGACCTACAACTTGCACATAAGTCAGCATTGTGATAGGGAAGTGAAAAAATTAAATATGATTTTGGATTGTATGAAAAGCATAGCTTCCAGGAACAAGGAGATGATCCCACTATACTCAGCTGTCAGCTCATTTCTGAGTGCTACAGTTTAAGAAAGATGGCGATAAGCTAGAAAGGGTCCAGAGGAAGGCAACAAGGGTGGCAAAGAGTCTTGAGTCCATGTAACATGAAGACTAACTGAAGTAACCAGGAATGATTTGCCTGGAGTAGTAAAATTTACGGGTGATGTGATGACTGTTTTGGGGTTGGGGTGTCACATAGAAGATGAAGTAGACTTGTTTTCTTTCAAGTGAGAAAACCCAGGAAGAGTGGGTTACATGATTCAAAGAGGTGAAATCAGGCTGGATGTCAGGGAAGATTTGGTAGCAATTAGAGCTGCCCAAGGGTAGAATGAGCTCCAACAGGAGGTAGCGGGGTCCCTTTCACTGTAAGTTTTCAATCTGAGGCTCGATAATTACTTGTCTGGTACTGTCTATTGTAGTGAGGATTCTTTTTCAGGTTGTTGTTCTTCCTTCATTTCTAAAGAGGACCAATGACATCACAATGGTGTTGTCTTTCCCCCAAGAACTGGATTGAAGTGAGCAGAGTTGCACAAAGTCCCTATCCTCACTCTCTCTTCCAGAGTCATCAAAGTCCAGCCAGCAAGACAAAAGTCAGGACTGCTGATGGCCTGGGATTTGTGGATTATCATGGCATCTTCAAAGTCTGACCAAGCGCTAAACATTCCACAGAGCCTGCTTCCACTGCTTTCATGGCCTCTGCAACAAAATGCTCTCATCTGTGCATTCCACTAGAGGAGGTCTTCACATGGTTAGGTAGACATCCCTCTAACTCACTGAAGGGTTTGATGCCTTCAGTTACCCTCAACCTGGAATAGGCCAACTGCTGATATGATTTTACTGGGGTGTGGCCACTGGGCATGCTACAGTTTCTTGGACCCACAGGTAAGATTTGGGTGCCAAGTGGACATCAAAGGTGGATGTGCAGCCCTGAAAAAAGCTCAGCAAACCTCCATGCCAGAGACTAGTGCTCCCTAACCACCTGCTGTATGCCTTTTTAAGTAGACATGAACCCAAAACTAGAGGCAGCTAAATGACTCGGTGGGAGTACAGATGTAGAGTAAGGAAGACCTGAGATAAAAATCTTATCTCAAACACCAGCTCAAACACTAGTATGGTCCTGGGCAAGTCAGTTAATGTCCCAAAAGCCTCAGTTTCCTCACATGTAAAATAGCACCTATCTCATAGGGTTGTTGTGAAAATCAAGTGAACCAACATTCGTAAGGGTACTTTGCAAACTTTATTATTATTATATTATTAAAATCATTATATATTATTATAATATTTAAAACACTATGTGTTAGCTATAATTTTTATTATGCCCAATGAAGCCCCTTCTAATTCTAAAATATCTGATTATTTCATGATCCTAATTATATTTTATCCTATATCAAGAATTATTTGTTTATATGTCTTGTTTTTTATTTAATAGATAGTAAGTTCTTTTTTTTTTTAGATAGTAAGTTCTGTTCACTACTGGACTGTCTTAATTCATTGGTATGCACATGTGTGTGTGTGTGTGTGTGTGCGTGTGTGTATAGATATAGATACATGGATATATCTAAGCTACCTACCCCAGTCCCTCTATACTTACTCAGTAAATATTTGCTAAATAGAACTACATTTGCAACTTCAGTGTTGACCTCAGATAATATTCTATATTGCATCTAAATTAGTTTAGGACTTTTTATTGAATTTATGAGAATTCTAAGATCCCAATAATATTATATCTTCTCATTTCCATCATCTGCCACTGTTACTTTTACAGTCCTAGTTTTCACTGTAGTTGCATATTAACTTTTGAGGATGGTTTGGGGGAAGAATTTGCATGTGGGATCCCTATACATGACCATGTCATCTCAAAGCTCAGTCTTTACTTCCCGACATTTCCAATAAAAGCACAGGGAATCACACACATTTTGGTTTTGTTTTTTTTTGTCTACTACTCGGTAGATGTTTTGTGAGCAGGTTGCATATTTTCAACAGAAAATGAATCATAAAAAAAGTTTAGAGAGGTATTCAGATAACAATGTGACAAAACAAAATCCTTACATGCTTGTAATTCATGAATATGGAGAAGAATATAGACAAGAATCTTGAAAAATAACACTTTGTGGAGCCAGTGAATGGTGGTGCCATGGACAGCGATTCAGAGATCAGAGTTCAGTTTATGCACAAGGAAGTGGTTCTATATTACTCTGCAGGTGAGGACACCCTGTTAAGTGTATTCAGTTACATTGTCACTCATTAACCTGGATTATTCTCTACAAAGAAATGATCAAAGATTGCAAAGTTCAGTTCACAGTGAAATTCAAAGCAGTCTTAACTTATCTTCAAGAGAAAAGAAAGAATTCAGTGAAAGCTACCATGAGAATAAAGGAATAATATTGCCCCAAAAGGTGGGGGGGAAGGTGCAGAAGATGAGGACTGACAGGGAGACAATGACAGAAAGAAATGCTATCCTTTTTTAGATATCTTAATGTTTAACAAGATATTTAAACATTTTTATTTCCCCAAAACATACCTATTTTATTGAATGCTTCCTGAAGTTCTTCCAATTCTTCCCGAGAAATGGTAGTTGTATTATTTTCCATCTTTGAACAACAGAAGTTGTTGCTTCCTATGCTTTAGATCTAGAATAAGGAAAGTTGTTAAGAAGAAAATCAGACCCTCTGGAATCTTTTAAGGCACAGAGAAAGGTATATTCATCAAAAAAACCCCAAAACACTCAAGATTACCCTAATAAGCAATACATGTAAATTAGTCCTTCAGTGTACTATATTGTCCCAAGAAAGTCCACTGAAATAATGATCTCATCTGAAAACTGCCTGTTCATATTCTCTGACTGTTTATTAACTAGGAAATTACTTGTAGTCTTATAAATTTGACTCAGGTCTCTATAAATTTGAGAAATCAGGCCTTCATCAGAGAAACTTGCCATAAACATTGTTCCCCAGTTTTTGCTTTCCTTTTAATCTGAGCTGCATTGGTTTTGTTTGTGCAAAACTTTTTTAATATAACATAATCAAAATTATCCATTTGACATTCCATAATGTTCTCTGTCAATTGTTTGGCCATAAATTCTCTCCTTAACCATAGATCTGACAGATCAACTATTCCATGCTTCCCTAATTTGCTTATGGTATCACTTTTTATGTCTAAATCATGTGACCTTATCTTGCTATATAAACATATATTTTTAAGTTTCAGCAAATTAAAGTGTAGCATTTACAAATGGAAGAGACAACAAGGTCAGAAAATAAATTTTAAAAATTTTGAAATTTAAAATAAGAATTTTAAAATATTGGTAAGTTACAAGATATGTTAGTTCTGCATCACTTCATGGCACACTAGATTCTATGTTATTGTAATTTCCATATTTTCAAAATATTGCCACATTCCAGTGATCCTCAATAGCTTTTAGTTCATTAATAGTCTCCATAATTTCCCCTCAATTGTCTTTGACTCTGTATTTCCCCTATCTTTGTTATAATTTTCTAATAAAAGCTATCAATGCCAAGGTAGTTTTAAAATTATACATGAATAGTAAACTGCCCAATCATTATAAGGACTGGCACAATACTGTATCTCTTGTAAGCCCATAGATATTTGTCTGTTGTCTTCCCCCTTTAAACTGAGAATAGGGAGTATTTTAGACTTTCTTTCTAATCCCAGTGACACATAGTAGGTCCTTAATAAATGTTTGTTGACAATATATATACACACATATATGTATGCATGTATGTATGTATGTATATGTATTCACACACATATACAAATATATGATGCTTGTTGCAAATAAATCATACCGAATTGTTCACATGACCTTTCCCAGCACTTAACACAGCGTCTGGCACATACACAGTAGGTACTTAGTAAATGTTTACTGACAGTTTTCTCCTATTACACACCTCAGAAATAAAAGGAAAACTGAAATTAAATGCAAGTGCTTCTTTACAGGAATCCAACTCTTGCCCCTAAATATTTTCAATTCTTCGGTGAAACATATCACAGTTCCATTTTATTAGTCAATGAAATTTAGAAAGGAACATCTTGTGAAACTTAATAGATCATTGTGTTTCCTCTCAAATAGATCCTGGAGCATGTTTCTAATAAATTGCACATTAATGTCTCTCTGTTCTGAAATTCTGTATATAGTCCATTGGTTGTTCCTCTTGTTGTGCTTAAATAACACCCTAATTCAAATACATCCTCAGAAATTATTCCTAGTGTTTCAGGTCAACAGGATGAGAAGGGAGGTGGGAATAAACTGAGGAGTGGGGAGGTAAATGGAGCTTTCTTTATTCCAAAGATAGAAATTATTCTGTTTTAGGGAGAAAAAAAAAATGCCTTCTCTCCTTGTATAGAATCACCATCACATTTAGTAGGTTTTTCCATATTTGAAACCAGTGTAGTGAAGTTACTCCTGTGCTGTAAACAGTCAGTGTCAACCTTTCAGACTTTCCCTAGGTCTTGAAAAACTAATTCTGTTCCTCTTGGCTTTAAATCTTTGTGGTTTTGGCCTTCCTGAATATACTTTACTACCTTCAAAATAGTTATGATTGCTCAGAATTTCTTCACAAGTTTTAAAAATAGCTGTTCAACTTTGGTGTATGCACACCACAGAAAGGCTATAAATGAACTGTCCTTCTTTCGTCTTTGCATTTTAATGCAACCTGGGACCTTTATTCTTTGCTCATTGCATTATATGCCATATTTAAATGAATGCCATTTGTTATTGCCTAAAATAGCTTTAGCTTGCCCATAATCTTGGAAAAATAGCAGATAAGCTGAGTAAGTAAGTGATTCACAGAAGAAATGCCATGCTTCTCATTGGGAGACCCTTTTTTATGCTCAGGGTGGTTAAAATATGGAAAACATGGCTTAAGTTTGAAAAAAATGCATTTAGGGATTTTGAAAATATGCAAACCTTTCTGAGTTTATAGAGGGCATCTTATGAGACATGCTGATAAACTACATCCATGTGAGACACTTCTTGTCACTATACATGTGCTGAAATGCTTTAATTTTAGTTAATTTTTTTACACAATATCCCAAGTTCAAATACAACTTCACAATTAATCAAGGGCATTGAAGTAAATAGCAGGTGGAGGAAATGGATCCCACATTACTCCATGAATGTAATTTATTATATCAGCAATATTTTATAATTGAATTGAGATGTTATTTAAATAACATAATAAATATGGAATAACCTTAATATCAGTTAAAATGTTGCATCATCACAGAGAAAAATGTTGCACCATCACAGAGAAAAATAGCTGGAAAACCACTGAATAATTTCAAGTATTCCTCACTCGCACTTTGCAGAATGGATTCTGGCAAATAAGACTGGTAATTTTTAAAATAACTCAGTATCCCTGTATAGAGAGCACCACATTACTCTGAGTTTATAAAAGATGATAAGATGGGGGCTGTTGAAACAGTAGATTTATAAAGTTGATTACTTTGGCTTTATACATACCTTATAATTTTTATTAGGTATATATGTGTGGCAAAAGAGCTGTAACTGACCTGATGTACCCTAAGTTTAAAATGCCTGCTCTCCTTATTTGTCCTCAAAGTATTACAGGCTATGATTCGATTGTCAGATGCATTTAAAAGGGGAAAATGTTCCTCTTGAAGAACTATCACACCAACTTCTTGAATTTCATGGAGAGAAAATAAACATGTAAAAGTGGCGTACTGAGTTTCAGGAAGGAAGGCAGAGTGCCATGGATACTCCACAAGACAGATGCAAACTATGGACTCTGAATTTGACTAGGCTGATGTTCAAAATCTCTCCCTGGACCACCAGCAGTGGTGATGATCCACACAGGACAGGATGATAGGAAACTGTGCAGAAAGGCACAGTAGGCACTATTGGAGTCCTGGCATAATTAGTTGCCTTACCAAAATAAAATGGTTTCTTAAAAATAAACTTGTTAATATACTTTTAGAACAAAGCCCTGTTAGAGGAACCAATCAAATATTTACTGAATACTTACAATGTAGAAGGCTCTGTGCTAGGTTTTGAGGTAGTTTGGGATGTAGTAGAATTAGTTGTCAGTTAATAAGCGTATATTAAAAGCCTGCTGCATGCCAGGCACTGTGCTAAGCCTTAGAGATACAAAGAAAGATTAAAAACAAACAGTCCTGGCTCTCAAGGAGCAAAGAGTCTAATGGAGGAGACAAATAACAATATCCGGGCAAGCTATATGCAAGATAAATTGAAGATACTTAGCAGCAGGAAAATACTATAATTAAGGGGGATTAGGAAAAACTTCCTATAACCTCTACAGTGTAGAGGGTGGGATATTTGCCACTACAAAAACACAGTGCATCAAAGCAGCAGGGACCCCAAGAAGAAGAACCTATGAATCAAGTGAAACTTGGGGAACGTCAGTCAAGTCAACCTACTGCTAAGACCTGAAGAGGAAAGTAAAAAGATCTGCTGGCCAGTAGTTGGATCACTGACTATTCACCTCTCCTCAACCATTCTGGTTACCTGAGGTGATACAACTTTTGTGCATGCTGATTTTTCCTCTAATTTCTGTTATTTCACTTTGACAATCTGTTCATTTGTCCTCAATAATTTCATTTTAGCATATATTTTTTGTATTTTGGTTAACACTAGCAGGACCAGGCATGAAAATATTGTATTATAATTGTACTTTGAAACAAAACTTTTCATCTTACTGTCTCTATTTTCTTTGCCTTATGGATTAAAAAAATGCATTGTGTCACTTTTGAGTTGTTCTTCAATTTTTGTCCTTCTAGCACTGAGTTCCAATTTAGCAAATAAGAGTCTTCTATTTTCTCAATAGTCAGCCTGATCCTTAGAACAGGTCTCCTAACATAGCAAAACATGCATTTAAAGGCTTCATTGGGCCTTTGCTAAAAATGAATCTACCAAATCTACTAAAATAAAACCTGGTCTTTTTGTCTACACCTCAAATTTCTAGCTTCCTTGAATTTTGCCAAGTGCTACCCAAATTCACCATTGCAGTTTTAGGATGGGCAAGCTATAATCAGCATTCTTTTTTAAAACAGACTTAGGGAGGTGTGACTGGAACATGAATCTACATTTGGCATATGACTGAAGGGGGACCACAAAACCTTTTTCTTCAACATTAAAGGGAAAAGGAAAAAGAATTTGTGTAACACTTCTTATGTGCCAGGGAAGCTAGGAGGCACAATGGATGGAGCACGGAACTTGGAACTAGCAAGACTCATCTTTAGAAGTTCAAATCCAGCTTCAGACACTTACTAGCTGTGTGACCCTAGGCAAGTCATTTAACCCTGTTTGTCTCAGTTCCTCATCTGTAAAATGTTCTTGGAAAAGGAAATGGAAAACTGCTCCACTATCTTTGCCAAGTGAACCCCCAAATAAGGTCACAAAGAGTTGGACATGACTAAAACAACTTAACCAGAACAAATACTCTATTCCAGTCATGTGCAAATATTATTGCATTTGATCCAACATTAAAATTCCAAAAATTCCATAAGTAATATGTTATGAAGTATAGAGGCTCACCCTAGCTAAAAATTATGAAACAGGCAAAATTTACCTTTGTCATCCATCTCCTCACAGCCTCTCCCTTTCTATACCCATCTTTCCACCCTTGCAGTATCCCCATGCCCCCCTAAATGGCGCCTTCCAAGATTTGTCTGTCTTCCCATTACAGCACCCCATGCTCCAAAATTACCCTTTCCTGGCAAAATCATCGAGTGAGCAATCAACAAACATCAAGTGCCTACTGCGTGCTAGGAATGCAAAGACAAAAATGAAACAGCCCCATAACTAACAAGTAAAGCATGAATTGTTTGCACTAATGTACAAATGCTTAATTATCCTTAATAAGTTGCTCTCCCAAGAATATTTGCATACCAATGAATAAATTAAATTCCTTAGTAAAGGAATTTAAGGTAGCCAAAAAAGCCAGTGAGAACTATATTTTTGGGTAAGAAGGTCTTCTTTGTGCCCCGTCAAAATGTATAGCAAAGGTATGGTTTTATATCTACAGCTAATAGCAGCCACATACAAGAAATCTGTCTGTAAATGAGATTCCCAAAGTTTCCCTGAGCCCGGCAGTGCTGAAGACTACCAATGATGTCTACTATCACAACGAGAAGCCCTAACTGTACGTTACTGACTGAGATTGGACATGAGAACAGACAGCAGATTATGGAAAAGATTTGTCTTCAAAGTGTATGGCAGTGTCATTTTAAAAATTTAACAATTCAAAATGCATTAGGAATGCATTAACCCTGCATCAAATGCTTTTGTAAGCAAAGACTAGCTCTGTAAAAAGAATAATCAGCTCCCAATGTATCTAATTTATAAATCCTGTTTTTCTTACAAGTTTCTTTTATTCAGCAGGTCATTCAAGAGCATTAGCTCTTTCTGTTGGCTAAAATAATATTCTGTAATCCTAAAATTATTCCCTTTATGTTTAACAGAAGCCATTTTCCCTGACTGTTTGGATTCCTTTCTTCCAATACAAAATTTGAGGGCTTTTAAAAGAATATCTTTAAGTTATTCTTTCTTTTCAAAGTACTTCAAACTTTGTACTAGCAAAATAGTCAGGATATTGTCTTTCGTTTTGATCCTTTCTATAAAGTCCATTATTGCTCATTCTTCAAATATACAGATTTGAGGAGAACCCACTATAGTATATGGTAGGGATGTTCTCTCTCCAGTTGGCTTTTACTCTGTAACTGGGTAGTACAGCAGATGGAGCATGGAATTAGTAACAGGAAGACAAGTTCAGATCCTGCCTCAGACACTTTGCTGTTTAAGATTAGTCATTTACAGATGAGGAAAGTAAGACTGAGAGAGGTTAAGTGACTTGCCCAAGGACACACAGCTGGTGTCTGAGGCAAGATCCAAACTTAGATATTTCCAATTCAAAGTTCAGCTCCATCTCCACAATACTACCTAGCTGCTTCTGACAACATTCCTTCCTCTCTCTCTCTCTCTCTATGTATGTATGTATGTATGTATGTATGTATGTATGCATATATCACAAAACTGTCATAAAGCTCAAATGAGGTAATATAGTTAAAGTCCTTTGATGACTTTCAGGTGCTATTATCAATGTCAGATATGATTCCAAAGTCCAAATTGCCTTCTCTTCCCCTCCCTTCAGTTCTTCCCATTTCAAATTTCATGTGAAATTGCACAAGTTTAGAGACACTGCAGTCACCAGAAGAAATCTCCTATATGAAACTAGGATAGCTAACCACTAAATATAACTTCATCATTGTCTTTCAAGCCCAAAACATACCTGAAAATTTCTGAATTTACCTAGTTTTACTTGCAATATTGCAGGTCAATGGAACTAGTTTTCTGTAGGTTTCCTTACATAACATATAACTACAATAATTTATCTTGGTCAGTTTGTATTGTTGATTTTGAAAGACACATTCATTTTCCAAAATTTGCTACTCATGGGCTTTCTTTTTCTTAACTAGTTCTTTTTATATTGTTTTTTACTTGTGTTTCCAATTTCTAGACCCTCTGATATGAGAACCCCTGATTCTATTTGCTTTGTCAAACTCAGAGCTTTCATATTTCATGGGGGGGTGAACTGGATTTTAGAAAGATGCCTGCCTACCTACTAACCACAATTTTGATTTCTGTTCTTTTTAATTGAAACAATAGATCTCACCTTTTTCACTTCATTGGTGAGAAGGCAATTTAGACGTTATCGGCTTCCTTCTCTTTGTGACATTTTTGATTATACAGAGCCTGGGTGAATAGCAGTTGTTAAACCTGACACTGTTTAAAATTAACTACTATAGAGTTAATTCATTATCCAGCAATAAAAGTAACAATTGGGGAGGGGGAATTCTGCCTCTACTCCTTCTTTAACCTAAACAGTTTTAGGACCTTGAGAACACCAGCTGAGCATCAATATAAAAAGGGTTTTGTTGAGAATGTCTGATTACCACTGATATAAAATAACAACAGGTTCCCAACTGACTGTATTTCTAGTCTTTTGAAGGATATGATAATTTCCTACAAAAAATTAATTATTGAGTTCAAATTCAGCCTCAGACACTTACTAGCTTTGTAACCCTGGGCAAGCCACTTAATCCTGTTTGCCTCCATTTCCCCATCTATAAAACAAGCCGGAGAAGGAAATGACAAACCACTCCAGTATTTTCTTTTTTTTTTAATGCTAAAGTATTTGCTTTATTTTTTTAAAATTAATTTGTTTATTCATTTTTAGTTTACAAGATTCAGTTCCACAATCCCTTGAGTTTTGAATTTTTTCCCCTCCCTCAGCCCTGCCGTGCCATGGCTGCCTACAATCAAGTATAGGATCTGCAAATACTTTCACATTGGACGTTAGTTTGGTTGTGTAGAAGGGTTGTAACCAATGGAGTGAACAGTGGGAAAGAAGAAACAAAACCAGACATGGAAAAGAGCGATAGCATGTAGATTGCTTCAGTCTCCATTTAAACTATTCTTTCTAGATCTTTCTCTGAATATAGATACCACTCTAGTATTTTCGAAGAGAAAAATCCCAAATGACTCCAGTATCTTGCATGATTCCTAACATTTGGTAGTCACTTAAGAAATTATTGTTTATTGTGAGATGACCAACTTTGATAGACTTAGCTCTTCTCAGCAATGCAATGATCTAAGACAATTCCAAAAGACTCATGATGGCAAATGCTATCCACATCCAGAGAAAGAGCTATGGAGTCTGAATGCAGATTTTCTCTTTTTTTCTTTCTCATGGTTTTTCCCTTTTGTTGTGATTCTTCTTTCACAACATGACTAATGTGGAAATACATTTAATATGATTGTACATATATAGCCTTTATCAGATTGCATGCCGTCTTGGGGAAGGGGGAGGAGAGGTAGGGGGAAAAATTGAAAACTCACAGTCTTATAAAAGTGAATGTTGGTAACTAAAAATGAGTTAATTAAAATTAAAATGACTGACATAATAAAAGAAACAATTGTTGACTAACTGAGAAACCATAACAGGATCACTTCAACCTGATACTATTGAATATGAAGCAAAGGTGAAAAGTCTATTCAACGAGAAGATGACAAAGTTCATGCCGTGAGAGGCCACCACCACCACCATCCTTCTGCTCCTTTGGAATTCACATGCTACCCATAAACTATTACAGCCTGTTCATATTTGTGGCTTCTCTTGGATCTATACAGACGGTTGCTAAGACCTGTAATAACCGCCATTACTTTACATTTACTTCAACAGTCTGAAAAAACTGGATTTCAAAAAGGTTTTCCTGAACCCCAGGAAGAGGTTTGATTTCCAAGCTGCTGCTGATTATTATGAGTTCTTCTGTATATCTAATGTATAAAGGTGATAGGAAAAGAACCAAAGAAGCTTTGGTCCTTTTCCTCCCTACAGAGTTCATTGGGCGACTCCAGCAACACCAGCTTCCTAGATAAGGTCTGACATGTTACCATTGCTGTACTTACTTTCTAAGTATCACTGATCCTTCAAAACTAGACCAGCTAAAGAATGCGAGAGAAAAAAATCCTTAACTAAGAAACGTTTGAAGTTTTCGATAAACAACTTTTATTAGGAAACTAAGAAGAAGCAATAAGAACAACAAAAGCCTTAGCTCTTAGCTCTTCTCAGCAATGCAATGATCTAAGACAATTCCAAAAGACTCATGATGGCAAATCCCTGAACATCCCCAAACAGGGATGACAGGCCCCAAACCACATAAACATACATTTGAAAATATCAGTCATCTGGCATTTATTAAGTGCCAGGGACCGTGCTAAGTACTGGGGACACAAAGAAAGGCAAAACCACAATAACAACGCATGGAAACACATGCATAGGGATGGTGAGATTTATAAAATACAGTTTAATTAAACCATGTTTTGGAAAAAAATCGAATCTCAGCTACAAGTGCAGTAGAAGCTAACCAGAGAGTTAAGAGTGGTACAGAAAAAAAGAGGAATGAATTTAGAGTCAGAGGATGTGGGTTTAAATCCTCCCCAACCCACTTCACCATCACCATGCCCCCTCTATTAGACTGTGAGCTCCTTGAGGACAGGGACTATCTTTTACCTTTCTTTGTATTCTCAGCACTTAGGACAGTGCCTGGTATACATTAAGCACTTAATAAATGCTAGTTCATTACCTGACTGACTTGGTAGTTTTAGCATACCAATAAACTTCTCTAGATGCAGCTAAGTGGAGAAGGGAATAGAGTACTGGACTTGGAATCAGGAAGACTCATCTTCCTGAGTTCAAATCTAGCTTCAGACACTAGTTGTATGACCCTGGGCAAGTCACTTAACCCTACTTGCCTCCCTTGCCTCATCTATAAAATAGGCTGGAGAAAGAAATGGCAAACCACTCCAGTAGCTTTGCTAAGAAAACTCCAAATAGGGTCATGGAGAGTCAGACATGGCTAAAAATGACTAAATAACAGCAAACTTCTCTGCTGCAAAATACGCGGGATGGATTAAATGGTCTCTGGGATTCCTTCCTGCTCTAAATTTATGACCTTATGATACTTAAGCTCCTAACCCAAAGCAAGTCTGAGTTGGCATGGTTTCTCGGTCTGATGGGAGCAGTCCCCAGTATTTCTCTGTATTTTCTCGTAGTTCTCAAGTCTACTATACTTTTCCCTGGCAGGCCTGGATCCCTTGTCCCCAGATGAGAAAACCACTTATGCAAATGGACTGGAAGACCCCTTCGTCTGGCTTGGCTTGCAATGTATTGGGCATTTCCTTCACTCAGCTGTATAAACCCTACAGTGCTGTATAAATGTCAGTCCTTTGTACAATCTACTCAGAAAGTCACCAATGCTATAATTTCCTTTTCCTTCCTGTTTCTTTGGTTCCCTCAGGTAAACTTTCCCCAGGTCCCAACTGAGGCTCAGAAAGTTTGCCCAGGATCACATCATTAAATGTCTTCTGATTCTATGTCTAGAGAGATTTTTTTTTCCCTTATAATATGCTACCTGTCCAGTACACATCAAGTCAATGAAAGTTCTTCCAGAGATTGTGATGTTCCAAAGTTTTCGGTCCTAGAGCATCACTGAAAGAATATTTGTGTTTTTAAAAATTAGGTTTGAATGATAAACAATTGTAAGTAATAACCTTTGGCCCCAGAAACCACCT
This sequence comes from Pseudocheirus occidentalis, assembly GCA_028646575.1. Classification (NCBI taxonomy): domain Eukaryota; kingdom Metazoa; phylum Chordata; class Mammalia; order Diprotodontia; family Pseudocheiridae; genus Pseudocheirus; species Pseudocheirus occidentalis. The sequence goes on along the minus strand of CM053600.1, from coordinate 166,532,395 downwards.
CTCTCTTCTCAGTAGAGGGGTGGAGAACCATGGGAGAAGAATATATGTGTATATATCCACTTTTACATATATATATATATATATACACTTAAAAAACCCAAATGCATGGTTTTATATACAGTCCACTTTTTTCTTCTTTGTTTATTGAAATGTTCATGTTTGTTGTTTATATACATAAACTGAGAGTTTGTTAAGTTTATGCATATAAATCTGACTCTCTATAGAGAGTCAGATGAAGTCTATATAAACTATATATATACACACATACATACATACATGGGGAGAGACAGAGACAGAGAGAAAGAGAGTGTCAGATGAAGTCTATAGTGGTTCATTTTGCTTAATTGTTTTCTCCTTTACAGGGAGGGCTCATTTAGTGAGAGTAGTGGCATATCTGGAAATGACTGTTTTAAAAAATGAAGCCATCAATAAAATGTATTTTTAATATAAAAACAAAAGGATAAACTTTTGAAAAAAAGACTCAGAATTGGTCTTATTTCAAAAGAAGTATATATTCTTTATATTGGTCTTAAAAGAAGTATAAGATTCAAATCTTAATTCCATCACTTTATAGCACATGAAGTAACTTCATTTCCTTGAATCTCATTTTTCCCATCTGTAAAATGAAGGTTAAGTCCTTGATGATCCCTGGGGTCCCTTTCAATTCTAAACTTATAATTCATTTAAACTATGACTTTCTGTTCCTTGATGACTCTGAGGTCCAAAGTACAAATGACTTGTCAGAAGTACCTCAAGCTTACAAAACAAAATTCTCAGTCCATTTTCGTAACCACATTTAAAAGATAATCAAATAGCTAAGTGATATGCTCACAAATTTAGCTATGAGTTAAGCCAATGACATTAAAAACAAACCATCTTCTTTGTGACAACCATTTGCTGTTGGATTTTCCTGTGTGTTTTAATTCACTCCTTCTACTTTACAATTATTTTATACAAATGTTTATAATAATATTAACTAACATAGGACTTGAATCAGTCATACTCAGTTCTTTTCTACTTACAAAAAAAATCCAGAGGAGGAAAGATTCCACCAATGTAATCTTTCCCCACAGCTAATTGTTTTAGTACCTCTTCCCCATTTCCCACATACATTCCAAAGCAAAATTTCTCTCAGTAGGCCCAAGGCAGCAACAATTTTAATTGGATTTGTCAATTTGGCTAACAGACATCTTGATAGATACTTTCTTTTGCTAAATTTTCTTTTTTTATCATAAACTTAACAAACATGAACATTTCAATAAACAAAGAAGAAAAAAGTGGATTGTACATAAAACTATGCATTTTTATTGTGTACAGTTTGGGGTTTTTTAAAGCATATGTTAAATTTAACAAAGTAGCAACAAAACTCCCCCATTTGTCTATGTTCCTTTCCTTCGACTTTTTTTTTTTTTTTGCTTTTTGGAGGGCAATTGGGGTTACATAACTTGCTCAAAGTCACACAGCTACTGTGTCAAGTGTCTGAGGCTGGATTTGAACTCACATCTTCCCGACTCCAGGGCCTGGTGCTCTATTCACTGCGCCACCTAGCCGCCCCACCTTCAACTTTCTTTGGTGTATATTTTCAATGTTTTATTGCCACTACATGTCTCTCTTCTTTAATCTGCATCTCCATTACTACAACACCTGAACTCCTTCCCTAAAGAAACCCCTCCTTTGTAATGGGTAAAAGCTAGTAAAATCTAGTCAAACAAATCACCACATTGACCATATCTAAAAACATAAGTCTCACTGTGCATCTTTTATCCCTCCCTGTCTTCCAATAGGTGGGAAGCATGTTTCATCATGCTTCTGAAGTCATAACTGGACTTTGCATGGACCACAGTTCTGAAGTCTTTCAAAGCTGTTTGACTTCGCATCGTTGTGATCATTGTATAAATTGTTCTTCTTTATAAAAGTCTCCCTAGGTTGCTCTGATTCTATCCTATTTGTCCAACAATACAATAATATTCCATCAAAGAATATTGATTACAGGATAAGAAGTGTTATAATCAAATCAGGGGAAACTACTCCTAATACAATCATTCTCTTCCTTCCACCTCCATCAGGCCCTGATTGGGGTGGTTGTGCAGGACTTCCTACCCAAGATCTTTAAGAATGCCTCAAGACAGCAGCCCTGCCATCAGTTCAGTCCTGCCATTTGTCAGAGAGACAGCAACCCCACTGGAAACAGTCCTGGAAACTACCTTTGCGTAGTGTTGTATAACCCTTTCCTCTTCTATAGCTAAAGTTCCCAAAGACCCAGAAAAGGGAAGTTCTCACCACTGAAGTCCTTGACACATCAAACAGTTTGATATCAGAAATGGATATGGTTTTATTGATCAAATCATCAAATGACCACTACAGAAGATGCTTGTATGTCAGCTTTATCTCGTGTCTACACTCAGGCCAAACTGGATTGTTATCCAGACCACTGGGTCTTAATACATGTCCCCTCTCTACCCTGAATTGTCATCTGCTTCACTGTTTCATCATTTTATACCTATTTTCCCCACTAGACTGTGAACTCCTTGAAAAAAGGAATTATCTCACTTTTCTCCGAGTGCTTCTCACATCATAAGCACTTATTCATTCATTCATTCATTCATTCCTTTCTCATCCATTCACTACATTCATATACTACAGTTTGTTCAGTCATCCTCCAATTAATGGGCATTCACTATGTTTCTAGTATTTTGCTACAATAACAAATGATACTGTAAATATTGTTGTAACTATGAGTCTATCTCAGGGGTGGCAAATCTGCAGCCTCAAGCTCACATGTGGCCCTCTACAAATCCAAACTTCCCAGAACAAATTCCCCTAATGAAAGGATTTATTGTGTGAAGTTTGGATTCAGTCAAAGGGCCACACTTGAGGAGCTAGAGGGTCACATGTGGCCTCAAGGCTGCAGGTTCCCCACCTCATCTGTCTTATCTTCTTTCTGTCTTTGACCACATGACTATAATGGCATGAGTTCAACTATACAGCTGCTAAGGTACCTTTCAACTCTCAAGTCCTGTGTAGTTCAGTTCTTTTTTTCTCTCTCTCTCTCCCAGATCCAGCTAAAGTCCCATGTCCCCCATGGAGCCCTTCTTGACCCTCCTTATGGACTTCCCATTTCTCTAAATAATTATATAACACTACTATCTGGATCCAACAATTTAGCATTTAATCATACATTCTCTTGTATTATTTTTTCCCATGTTAATCTTGTCTCCTCAACTAGAATGTAAACCCTTGAGGGTAAGAACTATAATGAAGTAAAAATGTTTCTTCTATATTCCCAACAGTTCTTAACATGGTAAATCCTCAAATGTTATTGGTTTCTTGCTTTCTTAACCAAGTTGTTTAAAGAGGATCATTAAATCAATTCTCGGCTTGCTCCTACGACATCCACAAAATAATACTAAAATGTGAAAAATCTGTGCAAGGATCTGAATGAAAACTTTTACTGCCTAAACCCATAGCCTTATAAGATTTATTTCAGATGTCCCTTATTATAATTCACCTTAATATAAGAATATATTTCTCAATATAAGAAGAACCAAAATATCACTCAAAGGAGCACTTATTTTGGGGGCATTAAGGGGGTTGCTGGGGCCACCCAACTAATATATGGTTTAGCAAGCAGATGGACCTCAAAGTCCAGAGCTACCAGCTCAAGTTACTACAGGTAAGAGCAGTCAGTCCACGGCATCCTCCAGTCCTGACTCACTTTTAGTACCTCTTTTATTCAGGAACAGGCTCTGCCTGGTCCCTGCCTCCTCCTAGCTCTTCCTACATTCTTATCTAAGGGTATAATTTAATCCCATCATAATTCATAATCAGTTGCCTCCATTCCCAAAGGATTTTTTATATTTGGGGGGGTTGGCGTTTTTTTGGGGGAGAAGGCAGTTGGGGTTAAATGACTTGCCCAAGGTCACACGGCTAGTTTTGTGTGTGTGTGTGTGTGTGTGTGTGTGTGTGCGTGTGTGTGAAGTGTCTGAGGCCGGATTTGAACTCAGGTACTCCTGACTCCAGGGCCGGTGCTCTATTCACTGCGCCACCTAGCCGCCCCCCCAAAGGATTTTAATGTCCTCCCAGTTTCCTGTTACCTAAAAGGATTATTTGCTCATATATTGATTTACTGAAGGAAACTGAAATAGAAAATATGACATGGCACTCTTCTGGTGACAGACCTGACAGAAATTAAAAATGGTTCAGCGTCTGACATACCGCCGTAGGCTGTCCTACAATACAGCTTCCAACAAGACTCGGCTGTCACAAACCCCAGGTAACAGAATTGTTTACCTTTATAATAAGAAAAGTCGGAAAAGCACCAAAATCAGCCTGTGGTGTGTGCCCAGGAAGACTTCGAGGTGT
>CM053600.1:166502163-166527533 GCA_028646575.1 Pseudocheirus occidentalis | reverse complement strand
TCCATGTGTGCTAAATGTGTCCGTGACAGGATCAAGCATGCTTTCCTGATTGAGGAGCAGAAAATCGTTGTGAAGGTGTTGAAGGCACAGGCACAGAGTCAAAAAAGTAAATAAAAAGGATATGTTTTTTGAATAATAAAGAAAATTAAAATGTAAAAAAAAATATGACATCAAAACTCTTTCTTGCTTGAGTAAATCATAGCTACTTTGGAGCAGCTGAATTTTCCAATTTAACACCTTTCTCATTTCTTACTCTTTCTCTAGCTGCACGTCCTGAGACAAGCTCACCTCAAAGGCCTTTTGTCAACCACAGCTTGTTCTTAGAATCCAAAGAAAGAATGATGGGAAGAAGTGACTTACTAAATTGCAACTTCCCTGTTAGCAAAGGGGCCTAATGGTGAATGATCACCTTCATTCTCTGAAAAGCAACACCTATGGTTCAATGCCTTCTTTGACAGGTTGTAGGAGCAAGGGGTCAGGTGCCATCTTGACATCTTTTCCCTGGTATCCCTCCCAGAGTTAGGAGTAAGGACATGGTTTTGTTCTGTCAAACCAAAAGAACATCTACTCACTGAATGCACCCTGAAAACCATCTGTCTCAACCTGCTTCTCTCCTTGGTCTCCTGCATCTAGCATCTTTTTCAGTGAAACACGGTAATTCCTTACATGTTCTTCTCATAATGGGACATTAGAATGACTCCAGGTAATTTTTTTTCACATAACAAGCCCTGAAGACATCTTCTTTCTATTATCTAAAATATCCAAGAAACTACAAGTGGAAAACACCAGGGACCAAAGGCTCATGATAGGCTTTAGCAACCAGGGATTATATCCATACTGGGCAAAAGAGAAGGATCAGAGAAGGGATAAAATTATTGCCAAAGTGAACTGGAGAGTAATAACTACAGACAGATAAAACTCAAAGTTATTCCATTGTTTTCTTTGCCAGAAAGAAGCATCTTTCAGCTGTTAGTGACAGAACAATGACCAAAAAAAAAAAGCTATTAGAGAATTTATACCTATGATAAGTAGTGAAATAGTAAAAGAACACTAAACTGTCCTTTAGAATTCAAGTAGACTGGTCCCACACATGAACAGCTACTGAAAGTTGCTTAACCATTGTTTGTATTGATTGAAAGAACTGCCAGGTGTGCTTGATTTTAAGTTTTGAAAGACTGAGGAAAATAGGAATGCTATCACATAATTGGAGAAGGCAAAATGTCCTAATTTTCAAAAAATGACAGCAAATAAGATTTATAAACGATGAACCAGTAAGCCTAACTTCAATTTTAGGCAAAATTCTAGAACGTTTCCTTAAAGGGTAGTCAGTTAATAACTAGAAAAGGAAGCAATGACTCCAGAGAGCCCTTGCATGGCCTCCTGGTTTCCCTGAATTCCTTCTTCTCCAAGTCTCAGCTAAAATCTCATCTTCATTATAACGCCTCTGACAATTTCTTTCAATTTATCCTGTGTTCAGTTTGCCCACGGTTATTTGTACATTGCCTCCCCAAATTAGACTGTGAGCTTCTGAAGAGAGCAGGGACTGTCTTTTACCTTTCTTTGCATCTGAGACTTAACTTAGCACAGTGCCAGGCACATAAGAGCCACTTAATAAATACTTATTGACTTCCTGATTGACTCTTCTGAGAAGATTACTAGACTGCTAGATCAAGAATTTGCTATGAACACCTGAACTTTAGCAAAGCAGCTAAGAAAGGATCTCATCAGATTTTTGTAGAGAAGAAAGAAAATGGTGAACCAGACCAGCACTTCTTAAACTGTGGGTTGTAACAACACATGAGGTGGCATAACTGAAGGTGCGGGGTATGAAAATTTTGGCAATGGTAAGAGGTTTCTGAACATGCAACTACAAAAATAAATTCAAAATCAAACATGTAATGAATCCATGGTGTTTCTGGCAGTACTTGCCCATGCTGCATCTCAAAACTTCACTAGAGCCTTGGTTCTGATGACCCAACTTGCAAACTTTGTGCCACACATGTCATCACGCATGCAACACCAACGAACACTGCTGAAAACACCTCAGCTCAGATTCGAGACTATTGTATGTTATGAATTGCAGCATTTTTTTACTGTATATACAAAGTTTTCTGCTCTTATAGAAACATAAAAGTTTAATTATGGAAAATAAAGAATTTTAATATTTTCCTACGATCATTCCTTAGCATTAAAATTAGTATATCTTTGGACTGCATTGTGCTAGAATGTTGAATTTTTTAAATTGCTGTTATCTTCCTTTTTTTACAGAAACATAAGTGCTTAATTGCAGCAAAAAAAGACAAAAGTCTTTTAATAATATTTCTGTACCATCATTGCTATATGTATATGTGTGAACATAATTTTTAAAAATTAAGCACAAATGTAATTTCATAAACTAAAACTAGTATTTATTTGAGAAATTATTAGCAATATTCATTTGTTTTTTAGGGTAAAAATTTTTTTGGTTATGGATAAGTGGCAAAATTTATGCAGAAGAGGTAAAAATACTGATGACAATGAAGCAAAATCTTCGCTACCAGACTGTAGTGCACCAAAACTGACAAGAAAAAGAAAGTATTTCAAATCACTTTTGCAATATGGATTTACTTCTAATAATGATGGTGGTGTGGAAAAACCTATTTGTTTAATTTATGATGAAGTTTTGGCTGTGGAGAGTATGAAACCAGTCAAATTAAAACATCTTAATACCAAGCATACAGAGTAGCGCAATAAACCAAAAGAATATTTCCAAACAACTTTTAAAATCTTCAAATAAAGAAAAACAATGTTTTGAGAAATGTGTTACTATCAACAAAAAGTATTTATTTGCATCTTACAAAACTTCTTATTTAATTGCAAAAACTAAAAACTCCTACATGGTAGAAGATCTCATTACCTGCTGCTATTAAAATGTCAGAAATAGTTCATGGGAAAAAGTATGGGGATGAAATTCCTAAAATTCCTTTATCAAATGATACTGTTTCCAAAAGAATTTCTGAAATCAGTAATGATCAATTCTTATTACCAGCGCAGTCCAAAGTTTGTAATTCAATTAGATGAAACAACTGATATTTCTAACAATGGCACAGGTATTATTTTATGTAAGATAAGTTTATGAAGGAAGCATACCTGAGAAATCATTATCCTGCTGCCCTTTGGAAGGGCACACAAGAAGTGAAGATATATACCTTAAAGTCAATGAATTTTTCACAAATGCAGGTTTACAGTGGAAAAATTGTGTTGGAGTCTGAACAGACGGTGCTGGAGCAATGATGAGTGAGAATGTTGGATTTGTAGCAAAAGTTAAAATAAACAAGCATATCCATCTCATTAGTATGCAGTGGGCTTATGTCTTTAATAAATGGCAAAATCATATATATACATATATATGTATACACACACACCCCAAAGAAGTGTTTTAAAATAAACTTCTTCATGATTTATTATCAGTAAATGCTTGATTAGCATACCTATTTTCTATACCTTATATATCTGGGATCTCATCAAAATTTCTTGGGCAAAATGGGGTGAAGAGTGGAAAAAGTTTAAGAAGCCCTGAACTAGACAACAGTACAACAGGTGAATTCAGACCCAAAGAGTAATCATTGATGGTTTAATATCAGGTAGGGAAGATCTCAATAAAGCTCCCCAGGGATTTATGCTTGGCCCAATGTTCTTTAACAGTTTTGCTAATGACTTTGATAAAAGGCATAGAGAGTATGCTTATTAAATTCTGGGTAAACATGAGTAAGGGGACTAAACATTTAGAAAGCACCTACTTTGTACCTGATACCAGGCTAAGTGCTTTACTTTTCTTTTTTAAACAAATATTAGCTTCCTTGCTTCTCTCTTCTCACTACTCACCTGTAAATTAGGTACTGGTATTACCCCTATTTTACAGATGAGGAAACTGAGGCAAACAGAGGCTCAGGGTCACAAAGCCAGTAAATGTCTGAGGCCAGATTTGAGCTCAGGACTTTCTGACTCCAGCCACCAGTTGCCTTACAAACAGGGATACTTGTTGGCAGTCAGTTCCCAAAACTATCCGACAGGCTAAAACAACCTAAAAGATGATATTGAATGGAGTTCAAATAGACATCTTCACAAGCAGAAGATGGTGAAGGCATAATTACACAGACAAGGTCTTGAGGGTGGCTTTTAGTAGCTACAAGTTCATGAAGTCACAAGTGTTACTTGGTAGACAAGAAAGTCAGTCTAAACTTGGGCTGAATTAAGAGAACCTTGGTGTCTAGGACTAAGAAGGTAATAAGCTTTTCTTCCTTCTTTCCTTCCTTCCTTCCTTCCTTTCTTTGGAGGGGGGAAGGCAAGGCAATTGGGGTTAAGTGACTTGCCCAAAGTCACATAACTAGTTAAATGTCAAGTATCTGAAGTCAGTTTTGAACTCAGGTCCTCCTGACTCTAGGGCATTAGCCTATTAGTCTATTCACTGTGCCACTTAGTTGGTCCTAGAAAGGTAATAATTACTGCCCTTTGTTCTTATCATACCATATCTGAAATAATTTAATTCAGTCCACAGGGTCATATTTTAAGAAGACCAACAGTTAAGTTGTGGAGTGTCTAGAGGAGGGCATCCAGATGAAGGACCTCAAGATTTCCCTAGGAGGATCCATTAAAGGAATTGCACCTGTTTGACTTAGAGAAAGAAAGATGGATGGAGGTGATAGATGTCTTCAAGTATTTAAAGGAGTTTCACCTGGAAGAAGGAGTAGGCTTCATTTGCTTGGCTCCAAAGAGCTAAAGTGAATTGGGGAGACTGGGACCAAATTATGAAAATCCAAATTTAGACCTGATGCAAGGACATCACAGATCCACTGAATATTTTAGTACTAAAGTAAGGAAACACTTCCTAAAATCAAAGCTATCCATTAAGTGAAATGGGCTGCCTCAGAAAATAGAGGGATTCCCCTTCAAGAAGGGCTTTCAACTAGTGACAACCACTTGTCCAGTATGTTTGAGGAGATTCTTGGCTGAAGTCTCTTACAAATCTTGAGATTACATGATTCTATTCTTCCTTTACTAGTTCTCATACTCTTCCAGGGATAAAGTAAAATCATTCATTAGAGTTAGTGGAAGTTACACTAATTACCCAAGTATTGGAATTACCTATAACACCAAATTACTTGTTTAAAATTCATGACTAACCAACAAAAAAGGATTGTCTGAATTTACACTGACACTATGGCATGGCCAAACACCAGACAAAGTTTATGGTCCTTTTCCTTTACTACCAGTGAAGTCTGTATAATTCATGTAACTGATTTACAGAAATAAAAGTGAGATTGGGTTTAGTTCATGTACAGCTCACTCAGGATTGGGTCTCACTTGACCTGCTTCATTGTTGGAATTTAAACTCTGAACTTGAAACCAAAGGATAAAGTATGCCACTGGGCAAGAAAAAAAAAGCCATGTTAATTTGCTCAAAGCTCAGACAGGTTAGTGTGTTTTAGATATTGAAACTGGGATACTTTGCATAATTTTAAAAACTGCAAGGCCCAATCCTGCTCCACAACCCTCTGTGAAGTATACTGATGTTCAAGGCTTAGGGATAATAGGGTCAGGAGAAATGAAAGAGTCTGTCAAATATTATGGTTTTATTCAGGATCCAAGAGATGCCCAATGAATCATCAAAATATCAAACAGTCAACAGAATTTTATCAAGCCAGTCTTCTGTGCAAAGAACCATGCTAAGCTAAGCAAAACCAACAGCCTTGCTCTTACCAAGATCACAATCTAAGGAAGAGATAATAGGTAAACACTGTAAGAACAAGACATCAGGATCAAGTGGGCTGACCAAGAGAGGGAAGACACAAAGCTGAAAGAGATGCCAGAAACCATTAAATCCAAACCCTCCATTTTACAGATGGAAAATTAAGGAGCAGAAAAGTTTAAATGACTTAAGGTCACTCAAATTAGCAGCATAGCTATATAACATTTTATAGCTTTCTCATCTTGCAAAAGGAGGAGCGTAGACTAGGTGCCTCTGTGCCCAAACATTATCTTACTAAACACATGAGACTTAAATTCACTAACAATTAGGCATTTTTTCTTCCACTCCTTCTCTGGTTCATTCACATCTCTTGGCAAAACACTGATGGATGAAAATGTTAGGCTTTGTTTCGGTATTTTCAGCCTTGACATACTGTCCCCTTCTCCCCCTCCACTTGGGGGGGGCGTCAAACACAAAACCCTCAGGGTGATGTGAGGGAATCTTTTGAATTGTATTAAGTTTCTAAGAATCTTGCTCCTCAGAGCCAGTTTTCTGATTTGGCCTCAGGCTCTACTTTAAAATTCACCTGCCCATTAGTGAGGCTTTAAGCCACCACCAGTCTGCACAGTGAGTCCTTTGCTTTCAGTTGTTTTTCAGTGGCTTTCGGGTTGTAACCACACCCATTCAGGGCCAAGGTCAAACAGATGTAACATACCCAATTTTCCCTCTCTCTATTTAGAAAATCCTCAATTCTAAATATGAGCCAATTCCTTAAAACATCCAGATTAATGAAATCTACAGCAGAGCTATAGTTTGCATAGGCTTCTTTGAGTACTGAAAATCCGACAGTCCTTAGTTAGTGAAAATGAATTTCAGTTAAATTCAAGGTGCACTTATGGAATTTCTGCCACAGGCTCATTTTCATTACATCATTAACTATCAGGTATTTTGGTGTCCAGGAGCTCAGCTGCCTGTTTATTCTATCTAAGCATTCTTTTCCTCTCTCCTACTTTATAACAAAAGGAGCACAGTTTGGAGCAAAGTGAGGAAAGGCATAATGTAGGTGGCACTTGGAGGAACACACATATTAAAAGTGGAACACACATATTTTTTAAAAGTTCTATTTTTATATGAAATTATCGTGGCCACTCCTATAGGCTGAGTGTTGAAGGGCTAGCCTTTGCATTAGGGGTGGAGTGATATGGGTGGAGTAAAGAAGAGGGAAGAGCCTTTGAAATAGATGTGTCACAGTTTGTTCTTGGGATGAAGGCTAAGCAGGAATCTACAATGAGAGGCAGAATATAATAAGGCCTTGCAGGAACACAAGGGCCTCCTCTCCTTCACAAACCTGCCCAGGCTCAACTCCTCTAGCTTTCTCATTTCTATCAACAGTACAACTATCCTCATAGTTGCCCAAAATCAAAACACCTCAAACCTCACTTTGAGTCTCCCTTCTTCTTCACTTACAGACTAAATCTCAACAATCTTTTTCCTTATTAGGCAAGTAGATAGATAAATAGAGCATTTATTAAGGGCTAGTCACTGTGCTAAGTACTGGACATACATTAGAAGTGAGCAAGTCCCTGAAGGAGTCTGCTGTCTGAGCAAGACAAAGCACAAAGGAAACAGGAATGGGGAGGCAGCTTTGGAGAGGAGGCTGCAAGTGTGGAGATGACATAGGAGTAGTGTGGATGCCTGTTTCTAGGCAAGATGAAGTGAAAAGAGCTCAAGATCTCAGAGAAAGATCCAAAGTTTCAATCAAGGATGATGACTTCCCTCAAAACGCAAATCTAAACTTCTGAAGGAGACCATTCCTAGTACCTACCCCACTGACAGAGGGAGCTAGGTGGATAGAATTCCCAATCAGGAAGACATCTTCCTGAGTCAAAAATCTAGCCTCAGACACTCACTAACCTTGTGACCCTGGGCAAGTCACTTAACCTTGATTGCTTCAGTTTCCCCATCTGTAAAATGAGCTGCAGAAGGAAATGGCAAACCTCTCCAGTATCTTTGCCAAGAAAACCCCAAATGTGGTCATGAAAAGTCAGATACTACTGAACAACAACCACTGCACTCTGATAACTCTAAAAACTTCCATTTTATTCTGTCTATATCTTGTATATACAATTTTTTGTCTCTCTCATTAGAATGGGAGCTCTTTGAGGGCAAGAACGATTTTTGCCTTTCTTTCTGTCCCTAGCACTTAGTAAATCCTTATATAGTAAGGACTTAATAATTATGTTTGAGGGCAACTAGGTGGCTCAGTGAATAGAGAATCAGCCCTGGAATCCAGCCTCAGACACTCAACACTTACTAGAGACTTAATGCTTACTAGCAAGTCGCTTAACCCCAATTGCCCTCTCTTCCTCTCTCCAAAAAGAAATTTAGATAGATAGATAGATAGATAGATAGATAGATAGATAGATAGATATAGCTATAGATATAGATATATAGATATAGATATAGATAGATAGAGATAGATAGATACAGATATAGATATAGATAGATATACATATATATGTGTGTATGTGTGCGTGTGTGTGTTTGTTAATTAATTATCAGCCAGAGTAGAGGTCACTTGGTGAGAACATTGCCAGGAAGGACTGATCATCCATTCCTCCTGCAGGGAGGTTATATCACTTTTTCATCTTTGTACCCCCAGGGAATTTAATTGATTATAAGGATGAGTAAAGAAGCGATTCCCAAACAAGGATTGGATTACATCTACCTCCTCTATGGGGGCTCTATCCTCAGGCTAAGCCTCAAGAGACTTTGACAAGCTAAATTGAGAGAGCCTGCGTGTGAAGCTACATGATTGTCTAGTTATTAGAAATTTTTATTTTACTTCAAGAAATTTAAAAGAAAATCCATAACATATCTTCTAAACATATCTTCTATCCCCTTTCTTTTCCTGTTATTTTGATTTCATTTAGTATGAGGCTAATAACGCTCAGGATGGATGCACTAAAGATTTTATATTCTTTCTTAAATATGATAATTATTCCAGGTCAGGGTGGAGATAATTACAATTGCAATTAACATGTATTTCACATTAAATTATAATACACTTGATGAGTGACCTTAAAATGTGAAAAGAAAAAAAAATGAGGGAACTAGACATTAATTATTCATGTTAGTAATGACAGAAGGATAAGAAAAGCTACCAAAACAGAGCTTAGAATACACATGTCCTTACTGAGATTCTGTGGCAAAGTAGGATGAATTTTATATCCTCAAGCAATGAGGTCATGAAGCAAGTTGCCAGGGTAGCCAAGGAATCACCTTCCCAGAAGATATTCAAGATTGAGATTTGAGCCCCATCTACAAGGGATCAAGAAATCCAATCTCTCATAATGCTTAAGAACACTAAATTAGATGACTCAATATGCAAATTTACAAGTAATCCACAGTGAAGAATTCTTTTCATTTTCCAAGGCAAGCAAAATGTCCTAATCTGTATTGAGGAATCAGTTTGTTACATTCAAGAGAAACTGAGCAATGAGTTTTTAAAGATACAGTTACTCACAAAGACCATTTTAGCATGAGTAACTACAAATTAAGACTAAAACTTGAAGAATCCAGTAAATACTAATCAAAGATTCAGAGCTAAGTTTTGTAAGACTGGTAATGAAAGTAGGAAGAATAACAAGATACGGAATATCTCAGATCATTGAAAACACACAGGAAGTGTAGGCAACAGGTTGGCAGAAGAACTTAAATGTGGATAGTAAAGTCTACATTTGCATAATTTAAAGTACCTTAATTTTTTCTAAACAATCTGGCTTAGAAAAAAATGTCACTCAAGAACATTTCTTGGAAAATAACTTCCCAGTAACCAAGATGAAATCAGCGAACAGAATTCTTCATTATTTTAATTAAAGAATACAGCAGTTCAATTGGCAGCATCACTGTGTTCAGAGGAATAGATCAGGCCCCTAGGCAGCTGGGTGTCACAGTGATTAGAGCTAGGACTTTGAGTCACAGAGACATGAGTTTCAATCCTGCCTCAGACATCCCCAGCTGTGTGACCACTGGCAAATCACTTCACTTAACTTCTCTAGGCTTCGGTCTCCTCTGAAATGGGGATGATAACAGCACCTACCCCACGGGGTAATGGTAAGGATCAAATGAGTTATCATTGTATAAATGCTGACTATTATTAACTATTATTGCTATTACATGAGGAAGACAATAATAGCTAATCTATGTTAGTACATATCGCCATTGACTCTCAGATCTGGTCTATTAAATGCCTCAGGAGAAAAATACACTCCCATTATTTCAAAGACACATCTCATTTTTTTAAAATTAAAAATGGTATTACCCAACTTGATGACCACCTTATTGGTTCTGAATGATTTTGTACTGATACAAGTGCTTTGCCTTTCATCCATTCTGGCTTCCAAAGAACAGATTTCTCCTGCAGCTTGTCCCCCAAAGAAGCGTTCCAAAAATGTTTTAAGTAATGGCAACAACACTGGAATCAGTGTATAACCTCTCTAGGGTACTACTTTGAAAGGGAGGGCATTCATTCACATTCATATATGTGATTAGGTTACTTTTTTAAAAATCATTCTCACTATATTATCCCACTAGATAACTGGAAACTTCAGTAAGTTTTAGTGCATAATGGCCTCTGTCTACTCATCTGTGAAATGAGGGATTTAGGTTCAATGACCACTTCTTAGATCCTGCCATATAACATTCTTCTATAATTCTGCAACATTTTATATTTGGACACTTTATTTTTAAAAAAACAGGCAAATTCAAAAACTGTTAACTGTTAATACAGGCTGAAAGAAAATATGAATAATTATGCTCTACTGAGTTCTGGCATAGCCATTTCAAGAACACTAAAACAGACTGCTGGTGTAACATTTCAAATTTCAATGGAAACTGCAGACATATATATATATATATATATAATATATACTTAAACACATACGTATGTATATATACACATATATGTTTTTAGTGACATGATACAATTCATTAACACAAATTCTATACTACATGGGTGACCTCCAGTGAGTCACTTAGCTTTTTTTAATCTTCAGCTACAAAATGATGGGCCTGAACTAGCAGACTAGAAGTCTTCTTCCAGGTCTAAATCTACAATCTTATGACTCTAAGTACAAAAATAAAAATGAACTCTTTTCCCCCATCATAGGCTGTTCATAGATCATATAATCGTAGATTTTCTAGATGGAAGAAACCTTAAATATCATCTAGTCCCAAGCCCACTTTTGAGGTGTAAGGAAACTGGGGCTCAGAAAAATTAAAGGATTCATGGAAGATCACCAGGATAAATAAATGACAGATTTGGAATTTGAACCCATGCCCTCTGATTCCAAATCAGCACTGTTTCCACCATATCACCCTCTCTTAGCATCAATGCAAAATGACACCAGCTAGAGGGAAAGTGAAGAACTCATTAGTGTCATTTGTCCTCTGTTCTTTAGAGGACCAAGACATCTGGAAGATGACTCCATGACATGCAAGTGAATTGGATTTAAGTGAGGGAGGGCTATGCAAAGTCACTAGCCTCACTTTCTCCTCTGGAGCTATCTGGGTTCAGTGGCCAGATATAGATCAGGACAACTAGAGATGGCCCCGGATGCAGTGAGAGACTTTGACCTTTTTCAGCTAAGATCTTTGATAGGTCTTAGTTTGACTGAGGCAACACCCATTCAGTGAGTAAGACTAGGTAAGAAATGAGACAGAGAATGGTTTCTTTATGTAGTCAAAAGTTATAATGGAAAGACAGATGAGTTTGGAGATCTGGCTTTACTTCCTGGCTCTGTTCAGGAATCTCAGGATCTCAGGGCTGGAAGGGACCTCTGGGGCCATTTACTCCCACCTTTGCCTGAACAAGAATTTTCTCTACAATATAGCCAACAAGCAGTTATCTGGAAATGGAATGACTGTCTCAGGATGCAACAGATTCCCACTACTTCCTGAGGAAGCACACTCCCTTGGTATATAGCTCTAACTGTGAGGAAACTTTTCCTCACCTCAAGCCTAAATTTGCCCCTGTTGGTAACTTCCACCCATCACTGCTAGTTGTATCTTCTGGGACCAGACATCACATCCAGCAAGGCTCCCAAGAAAAACACTCTGGCTATAAATGTACATAGAAGAAATGAGTCTAAAATAAAATCCTTGACCAAAAAGACACTCTTTGGGAAGAGGAAAAGAAAGGTGACCTGGGAATTCCCTCAAGCATCATCTTTTACAGAATCTTATTTATAATCACTATTAATATTGGTCAAGCATCTGCCCTCTCCCATCTTTGGAAGTCTTTTAAGAAACTAAAGGAAAGAAACTTGCCTTGATGTCTTCAAATTTCCAGAGACCAGCTTTCCTAAGAACTCACTTGGGAAGTATATAACTGCTATCACTACTCTCTATGGATCTCCTGGTGTGGTGTTACACTTACCTCTAGTCCAAGAGAATATAATTTGGAGTTAGTTAAGGACAAAAAAAGGGCAGCCCAGTGATACAGTGGATAGAGCACTGGGCATGGAGTCAGGAAGACCTGAATTCAAATCCAATCTCAGATACTTAGTAGCTGTGTGATCCTGGGCAAGTTACTTAACTCTGCCTCAGTTTTTTCATCTGTCAAATGAGTTAGACAAGGAAATGGCAAAACATTCCAGTATCTCTGCCAAGAAAACTCCAAATGAGGTAGTAATGAGTTAGACATGATTGAACAGCAATAAAAGAACAAATATATCAGGACCCCAGATTTAAATCCTCTGATGAAGTAGTGAAGAAATGTGGCATATTGAACAGAGTTGGCCTCAGTGTCAGGAAGATCTGGGTTCAAATCCCACAGTTAAATCTAGTTTTTAAAAAAATTAAACTCTCTTTGTTTTTTGGAATTTCCCCCTCTTACTGGTATACCAGAGCCCAAGTGTGTTCCTTTCTACCTATGTAAACTGACACAATTCACTTCCCCACTCTGTGCCTTTCATCTCCTCTTTTGTCAAATGAGAGTGTTAGACCTCTGAAAGTCCCTCCAGATATAAAATCATAATCCCATGAGCTGTTTCTCTTTATCTAACTCAATATATAATGGGCTTAATTTTTTTTTATTTGAAATGACTGAATCAACTGGTAGTTTTATTTATCACGCAAGAAGCAAAGTGCTAAAGTAGATATGACTGATAAGAAAAACATTTTACATTTTTTGAAAATCTATGATTCTCTATTTCTTTATGCTAAGTCATACAGTACAACCTACACAAGATATCTAGGACTATAGGGTTATAGCTGGAAGCATTAGAGGTCTTTGAATGAAATCCTTTCACTTTATAGATAAGGAAACTAAGCTCCACTAAGGGTAAGGGTCTTACCCAGGGTCAGTAAGTGGCAGAGCTTGTATATGAACCCAGGTTCTCTAACACCAAATTCAGGGGTTTGGACACATATAAGATCCATTTTCTTAACAAGTATTTCATAGGCTTTATAGTTGAAAGAGATAGACTCTATTATCACCTCCAACTTCCTCATTTCACAGATGAGGAAACTTAGAAACAGAAAGGAGAAGTTAGTCTTCCCAAGGTAACAAAGGTAATAATCAACAAAATTTGGATTCAAAGCCAAGGGCCAGGGCCTCTGACCTCAGTTCTGGGGAATGAAAAGAAACTGAGAGGGAATATGTGTATATACATTTTTACCAATATAAATATATATTTTATATATATATAAATACATATTTTATATATATACACACATGTATGTGTATGTATATATACATACACACACATATGTATATATATATATAGTACCTACTATGTGCCAGGAACCATGTTAAGTACTTGACAATTATGTCATTTGATCCAGGTCAGTGCCTTTTCCTCTAGACCATAGTTCCCAAATAGAATGATTGGTTAAGGAAACAATATTCTTCTCTGCAAACCAGAAAAAATCCAGTTATTCACCTGTCAAGGAGAGTAAGTAAAGATGGAATAGAAGATTTGATATTCCCAAGAAAAAAAGAGTATAGTCATATCCAGCATATTCCCACAGCATTCAACATTTTGTCTGTTGGATGCAGAGGAAAGAAAAGTCTGTGCCTACAACTCTTTCAGTGGGTAGAAAGGGAAAAAAACATTTTTCCAGTGTCATATGAATAGGTTTGGCTCAATGCATTTCTGACTGCTTGATTGCCTGCAGGTTAAAAAAAAATTGGGCATGGGGTAATGGGGGCAGGGATGAGTGGAGAGAGTAAAGAAAACAGAAAACTCACCCTTTTCCTAACCAAGAAACAAATTAAAGTGCACACACTTTACACATTTCTCTAAAGGGCCTGAAAATGTCCAAAGTGGCCAAGAGTCCTAGAGCCAGCAGACTCCATGGGGAAAGGGGATCTCGAAGGTAACCAGGTCCTTTCATCACCATACAGGGTTCTGGAGATTAAAATCAACACCCTAAAGTACACTCAGAAGAAAATAGGCAGTCAGGCATGTAGGAGAGAACTGCTTTGGAGTGTTTGTGAACTGCACCCTTCAGTACTTCAGTTTCACATTCTGCACCATCTTAAATTACTGGGTGGTCCTTCAGAGTTAGCCCTTTCCCAGTATTGATTGGAGGTCAGAGTGTAAGTAGATTTTTTTTTTAATGGCTCCATAACTCTCTCTGGCCATTAGTAACATTTGTAGCCACACAAAGTAACATAATAAGGGTAATCAAATATCATGCTTTGGGTAGTAAGCTGATCTAAACTAGGGAACATAAAGGAATGTTATCCCCCTCCTCTCAAAGAACACAATTGAGCAGTTGGCTGGTTCATTATAAAAACAACTGGCTGAAAGAAATGAGCTGACGTACTAAAAGTCTAATACGGGGAAAGGAGATTCTGCTTTCTAAAAGAGCTGTAGTGAAATGTGTGTGAGTGTATTTAAATACGGCGAGACAGTTCTGTTTGTTTTCTCTCGGTAAGCCCAGTCCAGAAGTAATTAGTTGTGAATTGTGCTTTTGCTTAAGCATAGTCAAGCTCAGGTTCACTCACAGAATCATTCTCATTTCTCTGATGTTTAAAAACAAACCAAAACTCATACACAGGCAGTTAAACAGTTCTCAAGGTCGAGCAGCCAACATGCTGACTTATGAATGCTACTGCAAAAAGGAGATGCGTTGAACTTTTTTGACGCTACCTCTGCTTTCAGAAAATTCAAGTCAGTTTTTGTACTTTGGCAGCAAGTGCTATGCAAATTCATCAGCGGTATCAGTATCCAAGTTCCCCTAACATGCATCATTCAAGAGCTTCTCAGTCTTACATGTGCAGCAAACCGCCCATTTTCAGTTTTAGTTTGAAAAGCACTAGAATTAATCTGGCTC
The DNA here is from genome assembly GCA_028646575.1 of Pseudocheirus occidentalis. Classification (NCBI taxonomy): domain Eukaryota; kingdom Metazoa; phylum Chordata; class Mammalia; order Diprotodontia; family Pseudocheiridae; genus Pseudocheirus; species Pseudocheirus occidentalis. The sequence goes on along the minus strand of CM053600.1, from coordinate 166,512,460 downwards.
CTTTAAGGACTATGCCAGGTAATAATCAACCAACAAATATGATCCCTTAAAAGAAGTACTTAGCAGGAAATTAATCTCGGAAAGGCCCCCACCACTTCTGAAATTTACTGGTGATAGGGAGTTAAAAACCTTCAGAGCAGAGAGATAACTGTGCTTTAGTTCATTTTTAGAATGTGGAAAAGTTGGAATGACAGGGATAATTGGAAAGGATAGGTGGTGCACTGAGTGGAAGTATCCTCTCCCAAAGATGCTTGACCACTGTTACACAGTATCCTAGTCTGGTTTTCACTGCTTCTGTTGTCAGCGGCTATATTTTTAACCATAGGACTATTTAGTGTCCCCCATCTCAGGCCCCCTGGATGAGAGGGACTCAGAGCCAGTCAAGGCAAAACATTAAGTGTGGATTAACTGCTTTTCCCCCACAGGAAATGTCAGGGTTTAAAAGGCAGTAGCACTAGTGCCTGGTAGAAAAGACATTCTGTTTATTGCTCTTACAGCTTTCTATCAAATAACTCTTTAAGAGAGAACAAGTTGAGACCCAGTCATGTACACTTGTGGCTGCGTAAGCCCAAACAAAGCCTTCTCTCATCAAAATTACTGTTCAATTAAGAGAATGTGGAAAGATATTTAAGGATAGGAAAACCGGAAGGAGATTTGTAAATTCTGTGCCCCCACCCAACAAAACTGCCACTTAATTCTGCTGATCGTTCAGGACGCACACCCGAGAGCACCTTGAAAAGCAAACATGCCCTGAACAGAACAAGTGGTCAGTAACAGCCATAGTAACCAAGGTTACTTTTGTGCTCAAAATAAAAGTAAATTCTGCATACCTGGTTACGCTGGTCCGATCAACTGAGAGCAATTACTAGTCCAAGAGATTGCAAGTTCAATAAGCCCAATAATCCTATACCAAAGTCTGGACTACAGGAAAGCAGCAAGGCGGCACTGAGCAGTATTCTGCCTACTACTGTAGATTTTATCACAAAAGGACTTGGTCTCAGTAGAAAGGCCAAGCTTCAGGATGGGTGTGGTTTCGAAACTATAAAAACATTCAAGAGGCTAAAATGTAAATGACACACAGCCATAGTGGCAGTATCTCAGGGTGCTACAGACTTTCTGCCCCTGGAATGTCATTCAAGGAAGACGTCACGATCATGCCTGCCAGGTTATAGGACTACCCCGTGCTATTCTATCTTGTCTTTATAGCTGTGTTGCGGGTGGTGTAGTCTCTTCTATTTAATTTTGAAAAAGTGAAAGGCTGTTTTCACCCTGTTAAAGCAGACTTAGCATCTAATCTAGAGGGTATCAGTGACAAAAAAAAAAAAACAAAAGTAAAAAGAAGACACAGGACTGTATTATTGGGCACAGCAGACAGTTCAGACCTAATGGGTTCTCTCAAGGGATGGCCAGTCCTCCTTGTCAGGATAGGACCTCAAGTCAATCCTAAGAGAGGCTTTCAGGATCCCAGAATGACCACCAAGCTGTCCCAGGACAACTCTTTCAGTTCCCTTCCAGCCCAATCCTAGGAGAACAAACTAGGGAAATAGATTTTGGAAGGTCATGCTTCAAGGGGTTGAATGGCTCTCACGTGGAAGAGGGATTAAAATTATTCTACTTAGCTCCAAGAGACAGAAAAGAAGCAAAAGACAGCAGTTACAAAAAGGTAAATTTAGGTATGATATAAAGTAAAATTTCCCATTGATTTCAATCTACCCAAATGTGAAATGAGCTAAGGAAGGAGGGGGCTCCTTCTCACTGGAGAGCTTTAAAAAGTTGTCAGATGGCTACTTATCTATTGTAGAGGGAGTCAGGGTTAAGTGATTTGCCCAGGGTCATACAGCTTACAAGATTACTGACCATACTGAGTTTCCAATCTCTTGGACTAGTAACTGCTCTCAGTTGATTGGACCAATGTAATCAGGTATGCAGAATTTACTATTCTTTTGAGCACCAAAGAGAAGATTTTGAACTCAGGTACTAACTGACTCCAGAGCTGTTACTAGCTGCCCCTGTAGAAGGAATTCTTCAGGTCTGGGTTGGACTAGCTAGCCTCTGAGGTCTCTTCCAACTCTGAGATTCTGCAACTCTTTTGAATGAAAGAAGCAGTTTTAAATGGCAACTGAAAATGTACAGAATCATAGAATGTCAGAAGCCAAAAGGACCTCAGAAATCATCTAATTCAGTTCTTCCTCTTACAGGAGTGGAAACTGAGATATAAAGAGGTTCATTTGTCAAAGATGAGCCTGTTTTCATCTAATAAATAATTCTCTGTGGAACAAAGAAATTTGCAAGTGTTTCCTAATGGTATTAAAAAGTAGAGCATGAGTACTAATAAAATTGCCTTATCTGATTTAAAAAAAAGATTACCGAATACAGAGACTTTTAAGAGTAAATAGTGAAATGAGCAGAAAATAACACTACTATTTCTCAGGACATCCATTTACTCTTTTTTTAAATTATATGAATGAGCTATCCCAATGTCTTGTTTATCTTCCTGGTTTATCAAGGATTACATGACTGGTTTTAAAAAGTAAAATTTTCTCCTCCCCAAACCTGCCTCCTGATTCTCATTTGGATGATGGCCAAATGAGACCCAAATGGCCATCAGCTGCACCCTGATGACTGTGCATTTAAGTATCACACACCCCATTTGCCAAATTTCCACCCTCTACTATTGCTCTCACAAAAGTAAACAACTTGGAATTTCAACAATACAAAAAAGGAGAATGAAGGAAAATCAAAAAGAGTCTGAACACTATTGAGATGTGACATTTAGGAAGGACAGGGCAAGAGAAAAAAAATTACAAATCATTGAAGAAGTTAAAATATCCAAACATAAACACAAACACACATATGTGTAACCCCAGTTGATAGGAAATTCTAACCTAATAAATAAATCCAGAACAGCAAAGCAAATCACTAAAAGGCAATGAGATTTGCAGAAAACATAAAATGATATAGGCCAAGGTCAATATAAGAATGTGACCAATGTTAAGAAAACATGAGAATTACAGTTTGGATTCTTCCTTAACACTGCATTGTACTTTATTTATATTTCTCCTTTATACTTAATGATTATTTTGTATTAATGTCTTACTTCTCAACAAGTAACGTAAATTGGGCAGAGATCCCATATTATTTATTTTTATGTTTCCTTCAGGACTTTACTTGGTAGTTTTCACACAGTAGTTACTAAGTGTTTGTTATTGTTGTTCTTTTGCAGGGTGGAAGGCAAGGCAATTGGGGTTAAAGAACTTGCCCAGGGTCACACAGTTAGTTAAGTGTCAAGTGTCTGAGAACGGATTTGAACTCAGGTCCTCTTGACTCCAGAGCCAGTCCTCTATTCACTGCACCACTTACCTGTCTCTATTTGTTGTTATTTAGACTAATATGTATAATGGGCATGATCACTTCTCATAATGTTTTTTATCAAAAGAGTATTCCTACTTGGGAGAAATTTGCTGAATTGCATCTTCCATAATTCTTAGGCTGGCTCAAGGGTAAGGGGTGTTCTGGATAAGAAAGGAGATTTAAGGAACTGGATGGCTAGAGGTGGTTACACAAGGTGGTGCAGACAGATGTGAAAATGGCAGGCAGTGGGGCTACTCCTAGAAAGAGAGAGTGAAGAGGACTGCATGGAATGAGATTGTCATGGTTGTTCCCAAACTCAGGAATTATAGCTGGATCCTGATAACTCAGAGTCAAGGTGAGAGGTTTTAGCCAAGTTTCAACCTGTGCTAAAAGATGTCCAAGAAAGAAATTCCAATGCACAAACAAAGCCAATGCAACCAAGATTAGAAAGGAAGTAGAAAGCTGGGAAACAATTTTTACAATCAATGTCGCTGAGTCAAATTTATAAGAATCCAAATCATTCCCCAGCTGATAAATCATCAAAGGATATGAAGAAGCAGCTTTCAGATAAAGAAATTAAAGCTATCTATAGTCATGAGACAAAATGCCCTAAATCACTATTAATTAGAAAAATTCAAATTAAAACAACTCTGAGGTACCACAAAACACTTATCAGATTGGTTAACATGATAAAACAGGAAAATGAAAAATATTGGAGATGTGGTAAAATTGTAACACTGATGCATTGTTGGTGAAGTTGTGAACTGATCCAACCATTCTGGAGAACAATTTGGAACTAGAGTCCAAAGAGCTATAAAACTGTGCATAACCTTTATCCATCAATACCATTACTAGGTCTGTATCCCGAAGAGATCATAAAAAGGGAAAAGAATCCAGATATACAAAAATATTTATAGGAGCTCTTTTTGTGGTGGCAAAGAACTGGAAATTGAGGAGATGCCCATCAATTTGAGAATGGCTGAACAAGTTGTGGTATATGAATGTAATGGAATACTGTTGTTCCATAAGGAATGATGAGCAGGTGAATTTCAGAAAAACCTGGAAAAACCGATGCTGACTGATGTGAGCAGAACTGAGAGAACACTACACAGTAACAGCAACATTTTGCAATGACCAACTTTGATAGACTTAGCTCTTCTCAACAATGCAATGATCTAAAACAATTCCAAAAGACTCGTGATGGAAAATGCTATCCACATCCAGAGAAAGAACTATGGAGTCTGAATACTAAGCATACTATTTCCTCTTTTTTGTTCTTTTGTAATTTTTTTCTTTCTTGTGGTTTTTCCCTTTTGTTCTAATTCTTCTTTCACAACGTGACTAATGTGTAAATATATGTAATACAATTGTATATGTATAGCCTATATCAGATTGGATGCCATTATGGGGAGGGAGGAGAGGAGAGAGGGGAAAATTTAGAACTCAAAATCTTATAAAAGTTAATGATGAAAATTAAAAAGAAAAACTTCAAGAGGAAGAAGGCACTGCACCCTAGGCACTTACTACCCGAGATGTCATTGGTCATCTTTAAAACGGAAAGAAGAAGAATAAAACTGGGGTCATGAATCTCCCATGAGGTCACAACCGAATGTGTCCTCCCACTATGCTAGGGAATTAGAGAGATTCAGGGGTAACTGAATTATAACTTCCTTATGGGTACTGGAGACTTCCCATTTGTGTATGGGTGAAGAGAATGCTGTTACTAAAATTCCTTTCCTTCTTTTATATTGTAATTCAGTGTTTTTGCCTTTTTGGTACCTTTTGTATGGTTGGCAGACCATGGAGAATGGATTGGAGAGGTGTTTAGCCTATAGAGTATAGACTGATTGCTGCTAAGCCAAAACACACCACATAGGGAGAGAGAAAAGGAAAGGGAGCAAGAGGTGATGCATTTGAATCATAGCCAATAAAGCCTCAAACAAGGAAGGGTCAAGTAATAACTACTGACAGGTATAATTCAAACTGCTAGTAAACAGCATATAATTTGGAATTACAGGCATTTAAAGACCAAATTAATGGCCTCCTATTCTTACTGCCTTCAACGTCTTCTGGCAGAAATCCATCTTATACAAAGGTAACCACTCCAGTCTACTTCTGACATTTTCACCGCATCATATCATTGCTCAAACACCTACAGTGGCTTCCATTATCTGCAGATCAAAAATAGTTTCCTTCACAACATATTCAAAGTTTCCTGCCTGTAGACCTCCTTGATCTTTCTAAATTCATCTCCCACTGACCCCTTAATACCTTTTGCCCACTTTAGAATCACTGCCTCTTTTCTCTCCGTCATTCCATGTCCACTCCCCTCCATAATTTCAACCCCTCCCCATTGCAACCATTCATTCCTCCAAATTCTCAAACACTTGTACATTTATTTATTAAACAAGGACTAGTCTTTCCCAAATTATGAAGCCAGTACCTCTTTTCCCATTTCCATTGGCACCTCAGGTCCCAGTATCTTCAGACCCTCTCTTCCCTTCCCATCCCCCCCCCAACTCAGAAAAGGATTCTACAATTACTTAAGGCTTAATGTTACCTCTTCCTTGGGGATAGGATGTTGGAGTTTTAACAGTGTCGTTAAGCAAAAAGAATAAATCACTACAAAATTTTAATCATCCAATGAACAAGGAGGAGAGATATTACAGGAGGAGGGGGATTTCTCAACACCCCTGAAATCACTATGGCTATACTAGTCAGCCTGTATGTGAGGCTGGTCCCATTTATCCTTTTGAACTTATTCTACCTTAGCCTTTTGTCTTTTTAACTAGACTTTCAACTGCCTGGGACAAGAACTATGTCTTCTTTCTCTTTACCTCTGGGGCCTGGTACACAACAAATGCTTTTAGAAGGAGTGGGGTTTTTTGTTGTTATTTTCACGAAATTCTGTCACCACTTTTTGAAATCTTGTTCCCACAATGCAGGAACTGGAGATGAAACAGGTGCTGATGTTCAGACTTTGGAATGAATTAGAAAGCGGAAAGAATTATACACACACCAATCTCCTTTTCTTGCTCAAAATTCCCACATCTTTTCCTGTGATTAGGCTGGTATAGTGAGTGATTTGTAATTGAGGCAGGTTCATTTTTTTTTCCAGGGGTGGAATAACTGACCTCTTTGAGATTACAAGTAATTACTCCTTTATGGCCAGATGTCAGTTATACTTTCCTCCTCCTCCTCCCCTGTGGGTATTCAAACAAGGCACAATTTCTCCATGGAGAATAGCTGTTATAGGATCAGTGATCAGAGAACACATTATTGCTCTGAAGAAAATGATTCACTTAGCTCAACAAAACACTACTGCTTTGGGCCAGTTACTGGAATACAGCTTTGTTCTATAGACTGCTCCCCGGTAAAGGTATTCACCCTAATGGGCTCTTTTATCTCTTAAGTATTCACTTTTTAAGATACAGAAGTTCTATTTGCCCTATAGAAAGCAAGGGTAAGAGGATACTGAAATCCAAGCCAGCAAATTTAACACGCAATTACCAGAAAGCTCCGGATAATAAGACTGAAGTCCCTAATATATATCAAAAATTCTAGGAAGCAGCGCTTGAAAAATTCTAGGACTGCTAGGTCCAACCCCCTCATTTTACAGATAAGTAAACTAAGCCCCACAAATTTAATTCAGTCCAATAAACATTTACTAAGTGCTTCCTGTGTAAAAGATTGACTTGTCCAAGGTCACAGAGGTGACAGGCAAGACTTGAACCCAGATCCTCTGACTTCCAAGACCAGTGTTCATATGGCCTCTCCTACTTCTTGACTTCTGGTCAAGTAGAAGTAGAAGGTGGGGGGAGGGACAGAGTGACTCAAGGGCAGGAAGATAAAACTAAGATAATCACTTATGGACAATCAATGTCCTGTGAAATGTTTTTCGATAGCCTGATCATCTCTAATCTTGGGGGAAAAGTGATCCCAAATCTCCCTAGGATTATACTAAACCATCAGGAATAAAATAATCTGCTTACTGGGTAGTTTTAATAAGTAAAGTTTTGACAGCTAAGGACTGTGGTCTGACTTTTTTAACGATAAAGCCTTAATAGATCTCTAACAGCCTGGATCCCTATCTTAGAACAAAGCTGTAATCGTAAAAATACCAGATGGAAGGGACGCGTGTACAATATAAATACAGATAGATTACATTCTCCATCAGAGAATGATCTTTGTACTTAGGACCAAAGGAAAAAATGCTACCAAGGAGCCAAAATCGAAGATAAGTAGGAAGATAATAAGAAAGCATCTTGCTCTCTTGTTTGAGTTCAAGTCAATGCATCCAGATAAACTATATCTCAGGGTGCTGAAAGAACTGAACAATACCATTGCTGAGCCATGGCTAGTCATCTTTGAAAGACCATAATGAATGGAAAAGTACCCCAGAGTTGGAGAAAAAAATACACCAGCATTTTCTTTTCTTCTTTTTAGTGACTGAGAATGGAACTTACAAACTACAGGCCTGAGAGCTTGACTGACACCAAAAAAAAAAAAAAAAAAAGCCAAAGGGATGGCTACTAATGAAAATTTTCACAGAATCCAAGAGCGCTGTTGGATGATACCATAAAAGGCATACTTGCCAAACATGAAGCGGACACAAATCTAGGCAGCATAGTAATTATCACAAAGAACCAGTCTTGCTTTATAAACACAAGTTAAACCATATTACTTCATTTCCTTTTTTTTTTTTGGAGGGGGGAAGGCAGGGCAATTGGGGTTAAGTGACTTGCCCAAGGTCACACAGTAAGTGTTAAGTGTCTGAGGCCATATTTGAACTCAGGTCCTCCTGACTCCAGGATTGGTGCTCTATTCATTGTGCCACCTAGCTGCCCCCATTTCCTTTTTTTTTTAATGGAATTACTTGGCTGGTAGATCACAGGAAGGCTTTGGAGGTGTAGTTTACCCAGATTTTGGCAGAGTATTTGAGACAATTTCTCTTGCTGTTCTTGTAGACAAGATTTAGATGAAAGTACAGTTAGACATTATTCAGAGCTGGTTGAATGCCTTGGACAGGAAGCATAAGAGTAATAAGAGCTAGCATTTACATAGCACCTACTGTGTGCTGGGCACTGTGCCAAGGGCTTTACAAATAGACCCTACTCCAATGAATGTCATGTTGGAATGACATTTTATAGAGCAGTGGTTCTCAACCTTCTTAATGCCTCAACCCTTTAATACTCATATGTGGGCAGACCCACCTGGAGACAGAGAAGCAGTGTCTCAGTTACTAAGACCATTGTTTTCCGATGATCTTAGGTGACCCCTGTGGGGGTCGCAACCCACAGGTTGAGAACTGCTGTTAATAGAGTGACCCAGGTAACTGAGTTCGTTTCTGTACTGTTTAAAACTTTTTATCAGTAGCTTGGAGGAAGACATAGGAGGCATGCTCACCAAACACAGAAATGACACAATGTTATGCAGAATGGCAAACACACTGGATAACAGAATCAATACCCAAAAATATCTTTGCATTGGGCAAATCTAATTAGGTAACATTTATTAAGGAAAAATGAATCCTCAGGGTTTTTTTTAACCAATGGTAAAAGCAGAAGATGGGGTCATGAGCTGCCAACACAGTCATCATCAGCAATAAGATATGGTCATCAAAAAAAGTGAATACATTAGCTACCTTAAGGGAAGCATAGTGGCCAAGACTAGAGTGAGGCTAGTCCCATGATATCTTGCTCTGCTCTGGTGAGGTCACAACTGGAGTATTATGTTCAGTTCTGGGTGCCATATTTTAAGAAGGGTATGGATAAGGTGGAGAATGTACTAAGAACCTTGATCAGGATAGACAAGGGCATCTCAAGACCAAACCACATGAAGACTGGTTGCACTGGGAATATTAATCAAAACTGACAACCATTTATTAGGGATGTTATTATAAAGGGCATTTTTGTTCAGGTATGATTTGGACTAAATAGCCTCTATCATCTTTTCCCACTCTGAGCTTTGGTGATTCTTTGATATCAATGCTGGATGTCAACAGTAGAATATTAATTAGGAAAATTGCTTAGATAATTTTTTTTTAAAAAAAGATAGGCCTTTGTAGCAACAGAAGTATTAGCAGCTGTACTTTCCAACAAAAATCAATTGCCATCTGTAAATCCAAATGCAACACAGATCAGACTGGCAAAGGTGACCACAGATGAAAATGGTCAATCTGGGAAGGGCTATGGAAAGAAAGAGGCCCTATAACACTGAAGGTGGAGTTGTGAATTGGTCTAAAAGTCCTTTAAGACAATTTGCAATTATACTAAAGTCACAAAACTATATATAAGCTTTGACTCAATGAAACTGAAACCGAATGGAATTAATCCAAGGAGGTCAAAGTCAGAGTTAAAAGTCTCACAGATAAAAAAAAAATTTACAGCAGCACTTTTTGTAGAAGCAAAGAACTAAGAGGAATGCAGGTGTTCACTGACTAGGGAAAGGCTAAACAAAACTCTGCTATATGAAGGTAATGGAATAATATTGTTTCAGAAGAAAGGGCAAATATGAAAAGTTCAAAGCAAATTGGGAAGACTTGTTTGAATTAATGTTGAGTTAAACAGAAGTAGGAGGGCAATGTACATACAACAATTGTAATAATTTAAAGGAAAATTAAGTGAAAAGAGAAAAAACTAGGAGAAATTTGTATACAGTTGCAGACACAACATATGTGTAACAACCACCTTTGATAAACTGGACTCTTTTCAGCAATGCAGGGTTACAAGACAACTCTAAAAGACTCAGGATGGAAGGAGACATCTACATTCAGAGAAAGATCTAGAAAGACCAGAGTTTAAATGGAGATTGAAGCAAACTACATGCTCTCTTTCTTTTCCATGTTTGCGTTTGTTTCCTCTTTCCCATTGTTTACTCCATTGGTTACAACCCTTCTTTACAACCAGACTAATGTCCAATGTGAAAGTATTTGCAGATCCTATAC
>CM053600.1:166465724-166501663 GCA_028646575.1 Pseudocheirus occidentalis | reverse complement strand
CTAGAAAGACCAGAGTTTAAATGGAGATTGAAGCAAACTACATGCTCTCTTTCTTTTCCATGTTTGCGTTTGTTTCCTCTTTCCCATTGTTTACTCCATTGGTTACAACCCTTCTTTACAACCAGACTAATGTCCAATGTGAAAGTATTTGCAGATCCTATACTTGATTGCATGTTGCCATGGGGGGAGGGGGCAAGAGGGAGGGGAGAAAATTTGAAACTCAAGGAATTGTGGAACTGAATCTTGTAAACTAAAAGTAAACAAACAAATCAATTTTTTAAATTTTTTTAAAATTTAAAGGAAAGTAATATTGAAAGACATCAGAAGTTGATGACTAGATGCCAAAGTAGAAAGAACACTGGCTCAGGAGTCCAAGGGCATGGGTTCAAATCCTCCCTCTGCCCTGGACACGTAATGCCACTGTGGTAAGTCACTTACTGAGCCTCAGTATCCTCTGCTATAAAATGAGAGGGCTTGACTATGATTTTTGAGGTCCCCTCTAGTTCCAGATCTGGGATCCTATTTTTTAAATGTAGTAGCTATTGATGTTTTCTGTTGGCTAATGATGAAATATCAGAGAGATGGTGGATTGTAGGTATGAGAAATGTGCATGTTTTATGACTCATCCAGTGAGATGATTTTGTTTTCTTATAGAATAAGGGAGAGGAGAAAGGAAGGAGAAGAGAAGAGAAGGAAAGGAGTCATTCATCAGCAATCATTTTTAAAAGAAAAAGCATCAATAAAACATTGAATTTTTAAAAATTTGATCAAATCTACTATTTAAAATGGCAAATGGACCCATGAAGAAAAGACAGGGGCTTCCTTAATTACCTTCCTACATAAATCTATTACTATTTAATATTGGAAACAGCACAATTAGGCCCGAATCAAAGCCAATACATTCAAAAAGTGCTACAATTACTTGGCTAATTTGATCATAAGAAGTCTCCATAAAAATCTTCCATCAGTAATAATGCACTGCAGTCGGTGGTTGGGTTGCCACAGCTTATAAGCAAACCAGTAAGGAGCACTATTTGCTCAGAAGTGCTTAGGACATTGCATGCATACAAGAAATATTTTAAAAGAATAACCTGACCTCAAGTTATGTACCACCAAGCATTCCTAAGCCTAAACCCAGATGATAAGCATGCTTCAGGACACACTAGAGCATATTTAGAGAGAGCTACCTTGTAGTGGGATGGCATGCATCTTGAGAGCAAGTAATACATTCTTTTTATCACTGTAAACCTGTCTAAAGCCTACTTAATGCTAATTAACTGATTTTTTTCTGTTATGAAAAGGCATCCATCACAATTTTTTTTGAAATCTCAAACATCCTATTTGCCCTCTATCCACAGCTTACTTTTACTCAAATCAGTCTTTCTCCTGCTTCTAAACCCCACAGATTCCAAGAGTTGGAAGCTACCATTGAGGCCATCAAGTTACACCTAAAACAACTTTCCTCTTCAATGTCACAAGGAAGAGATCAGCACTCCTTTACCTGAAAACTCAATAGAATATGTATGTAGGAGAAGAGGTACCCACTACCCCATAGCCAGCCCATTCCACTTTTACAGAGCTTTATTGGCACAATAATATTCAATTACAATCATATACCATGGCTTGTTTAGCCATTCCCCAATTGATGGGCATCCCTTTGATTTCTAATTCTTTGCCACCACAAAAAGAACTGCTATAAATATTTTTGTATAAATAAGGCCTTTTCCCTTTTTCATCTTTGATATCAGTCTTTGGGATATTGACCTAGCAGTGGTATTGCTGGATCAAAGGCTATGCACAGTTTTATAGCCCTTTGGGCATATTTCCAAATTGTTCTCTAGAATGGTTGGATCAGTTCACAACTCTACCAACAGTGCATGTGTCCTAGTAGTCCAACATCCAATGTTTTCCTTTTTTGTCATATTACAGTGGCTCTCTTAATGAATCCTTAAATTGGACACCACAATTTAACACTATAGTCTTACAGTTTACTAAAACTGCCCAATTTTTTCTTCTAATCATAGTATCATAGATGAACTGTTATATGCCTAGACCTCACTCAGCCTACACTTAGGAAGCTATTTTCTGGGAGCCTGAGAATTCACAGGTGCCCCTATTAAGTTTAACCTTTATTAGATCCAGAATGGCATTGTAGCTTGTTATCATCTTTTTTGATCGTGAATCTGGCACCTAACGTTAGCTATCCTGTCCAACTGGACTTTCTGTCATCTGCCAATGAGACAAGCATACCTTTGTGGAATAAATGGTCTCTGAGGTTTCATCCACATCTGAACTTCCGTGAGTTTTATAAATGATGAGACTGGGAGGCCCAGTTGTCAGGAATGCTGAGTGTGTAAAGGGGAGTAATATGAAACAAGTCTGGAAAGGTAGGTTGGCACCTATGACACCTCCACAGAAAGAACTGATATTGTTTGAATACACACTGAAGCATGCTATTTTTCACTTTCTTTATTTCATTTTTTCTTTTATTAGAGTCTTCTTATACAAAATTAAAAATATGGAAATGTTTTACATAATTGCACAAGCATAACCTATATCTGATTGTTTACTATCTCAGTATTTTGTCCTAGAGGGAAGAGGGGGAGAGTCACTGAAGATTTGTAAGTAGTGAAGTTAGAATTATTCCTTAGTTGGCAGCTGGAGGAGAAACTGGAAGCAGAAAGGCCAGCTAATTAGAAGGTTATTACAGCAGTCCATGTGAGAGGTAATGAGGACCTCAACCAGAGTAGCATTGGTGTGGTTGGGGAGAATGGACCAGAGAGAGGTAGATGGACTAGTAAGCTGTGAACATCAGGATAAGGGGAAGAAGAAATCAAAGTAAGAAGACAGCACATAATTGAACTGATTAACTAGTATGGCCAGATCAGGAGTGATGGACTGGGAAAACAAGGAGAAAGCTTGGAGATAGTGATAAATAGGTTTGGGGGAATGAGATAGAAACAAAGATGGAAAGGTGAAAATAATGAAAGGGAAGTTCAGATTTCAAGGTCACAGAAAGGGAGCCATTTGGGGCAATGAGATCTACAGCATGGGTGGGTGAGGTCAAGTGGACATATAGATGAAGTGGGAGGCCAGAGTGAGAGAATGATGATCCAAAGAAATCTTAATGCAGACTAGATAGGATGATGGGCTGAGTCTAAGAGTATGAAATTCAATAGAGGATAATGTAAATTTTTTTAAAACATCAAGTCCACAAATACAGGATAGGGAAGGCATGGCTACATGATAGTTCATGAGAAATAGATCTGGGTGTTTTCATGGACTGCTGGATCAAAATGAGTCAACAGCGTGGCCAGGCAACCACAACGCTAATGTAACCCTAGGCTGCACTGAGACCCAGCAGCAAGAGTGAAGGGAGGGATACAGTTGCTATACCACATGTCTAGCACTGTACACATTTCTGGTGCCACATTTTAGAAAGAATACTGCTAAGTGAGGCAACATCCAGAAAAGAAAGACCAGGATAGTGGTGAGGTTCCTGGATTCTATACTATCCATTCAAGGATGAACTAAAAGATTTACCCAGAAGAAGAAAGTTCAAGACTGGATAGGATAGCTGATCTTAAATACAAGAAGGGCTATCATATCAAGGAAGACTCATTTTCCTGAGTTCGAATCTGGCCTCAAAAATGTAGTAGCTGTGTGACCCTGGGCAAATCACTTAACCCTTCTTGCCTTAGTTTCCTCATTTGCAAAATTAGCTGGAGAAGAAAATGACCAACTACTCCATTATCTTTGCCAAGAAAACCCCAAATGGGGTCATGAAGACTCAGATACTACTGAAAGACGACCAAACAAAATCATATCTGGAAGGACTAGAATTTTTCTGTTTAGCTCCATAGAGAATAAGCAGGAGCAGCAGGTGGAAATGAGAGACAGATTTCAATCCTTTATGAGGAAATCTGTTCCTCATCATTAAAGCTATCCCAGAGGAGAACGGGGTACATCTGCCTGAACCAAAGCTTTCAAAGCAGAGGTCTCATGATTGTTGTCAGCCTGTAATTGAAGAGCTGCTTGGCCAGGTATAGGCTGGCTTCTGAGGGCCCTTGCAGTTCTCCTATTGGTGAATCTGTTTTTCATATGGAGTGTCCTTCCAATATCCCACCTCCTTTCTTTGTGGCATAGTAGACAAAGGACAGGCCTCAGTCGGGAAACCCTGGGTTAAACTGCCATCTCTGGAGGGAAGAAAAGAAAGAGAGAAAGGGAGACAGGGAGATAAGGACAGAAGAGCAAGGATGGGAATAAGCATTAAGTACCTGCTGTGTACCAGGTGCAGTGCTACACTTTTTACAAATACTACCTCATTTGATCCTCAAAACAACCCTGGGAGGGAAGTGCTATTATTATACCCATTGTATAGTTGAGAAAACTTAGGCAGACAGAGGACTTGCCTAGAATCACAGAGCTAGTAAGCATCTACGGCTGAATTTGAGCTCAGGACTTTCTGACTCCAGGCCCAGGGCTCAGTTCAACGCGCTACCTATCTGCTTAGTGACACATACTGATTGTGTAACCCAGGCATGTTATTTAACTTCTCGGTTAAATAGCTGTCTGAGACGATGTACCTTACAAAGTGGGAAGAGAGATGAATAGGTAAAGGGAGTTTCCTCCTCAGGAGTTGCCTATGACAATGAAATTTCAAGTCAGGTTTTTCCTATACACACACACACACACACACTCACATACATGTATGCATGTATACTCACACATACACAAATATACGCACATATATACTCCTGCACACACGAATACACATAGGAACATATACAATCCACCCTTGTATACAAATATGCCCCATACACATGCACATACATGTATATACACATATGCACATGCATGCACTTACACACATAAATCTTGAGGTCTGACAATTTTTAAAACACACTTTCTTTTAAATGTCCAGATTTTAGGGATATCTGGGAAGAACTGCATCAGCTGATACAGAGTGAAGTGAACAGAACCTGGAGAACAATTTATACAATAACAACATTATTTAGAAAAATAACTTTAAATTTGACTTGAGAACTCTGATCAACACAATGACCAACTGATTCCAGAGGGCCAAAAGTAAGCCATGCTACCCACCTCCTAACAGAGATGGTCACAAGATGTAAAATAAGGCATACATTTTTTATTGTTTATATCTTTCATTTCCACTAGATTTTGAGTTATAAATTTTCTCCCCATCTTTCCCCCACCCACCACCCCAAAACAGGCATCCCACTGTATAACCCCTTTCCCAGTCTGCTCTCTCCTATGTCCTTCCCCACTGCTCCTTTGACTTTCTTGTAGGGCAAGATGGATCTCCCTACCCCAGTGCCTGTATATCTTATTTCCAGGTTGCATGTAAATAATAATAATAATAATAATAATAAATATTTTAACACTTTTATTTTAGAACTTTAAATTCTAGATTCTTTTCCTTCTTCCCTTGTCACCCACCCACAATGGAAAGACAACAATTCAGTGCAGGCTGTACACGTGTAGTTACACAGAACATCTCCACAATGGACATATTGTGAAAGACTGGCTGTATTTCCCTCCTTCCTATCCCACCCCCACTTGTTCTGTTCTCTACTTTGTTCCTGTCCCGTTATAGAAGTGTGTGCTTCTAACAACCCTCCCCCCAACCTGCCCTCCCCTCCATCATCCCTCCTCTCATCCCCATCCCCTCTACTCTCCTATAGGGCAAGATACCCAATTTAGAGTGTATGTCATTCCTTCCCAAAGCCAAATTCTATGAGAATAAGGTTGACCCATTCCCTTTTGCCTTCCTGTTCTTCCCCTCTATTGTAACAGTTATCCCTAGGCATACATTTTTTAACATTATCAATTTGGAAATCTGTTTTGTGCATGTGTGTGTACATATATGTATGTATTACAAAGAATTTTTTTTCTTTTTGCAATGGTGAGATGGGAGGGTAAGGAGCAATAAGGGATAGGGCAGCAAAAAGAAAAAAACAGAGGATCATCGAGTCATATATAGATAGATTTTTTTTAATGCAGAGACAAGCATAGAAAGTGGTTCAGAACAAAGCAGAGACAAGCAGGAAAGCTTTGAAAACTATAGGCTCAACTTATATGCCTAAAAGCAAGTTGTATATAATAGGTCTAGAGATCTACAGTTCATGTACAATTCTTTTTCTATTCTACTCTATATATGGAAATATCCATTTTAATTTTTGTCTTCTAAATTCAGACTTTAAAAAAAATGTGCCTGTCTACTTGCGGCTTTCTTAATTAAACAAGAAACTGACCAAGTCACCCAGAACCCATAGTGATATGCTTTGGAAGTAATAACCAGATAATAATTTGAACAATGTTTTAATGCTATCACTTCAATTCTGAGAAAAAATAAATAAAAGATCAGAACTTCCTGAGGTTCCACAATTGTATATTTTGAAGGTCTTTTTTTTGGGGGGGGGAACCTTTTAAAATTACTATTTCTGTGCATTCAAGTTCTTGTAGGAAGATATATGCCTCTAAATTCTCTACCTTTGCTACAGAAGAAAGACAGGGGAACTTCAAGCTGCCCATAAAGTCCTGAAATTACTCCTCTCCTAAACTACATGTATCCATATCTGGCCCTGAAAACATTTCATTTTACAAAAATATCATTTCCTGTCACATTTTCTTGGTTTAATCAGGATCAGTGCTTAAATCCCTATTGGTGATGGTGATAAGGTTACTTTGCAAAGCCCAAGTTTTTAATAGAACAGCATGTTCCCATCACCTTGGCCTTGAATGCCCACAAGAGAATTGCTACCAATTTGGGCTGGCACACTTGCCTTAGAATTCTATTCAAGTAATTCTTTCCGCCCAAAATCATTTTTTCACATCCTGGAAGTCAATGATATATTTAAAATGGATCAAGTTGCTAAAAGTGGATGGAAAGAAGAAGGCTGGAGTAATAAAAAAATGTTTAAGATAGTATTAGGATTTTGCCCAGAATGATCAATATTAGCAGAGATGCTTCTCTCTTTTTTGTAATATTTTTAATGTTTCCTCAATTTTTGTTGATAACTATTGTTTTCATTTTGCCTGAATTTCTAAATATATCCCTCCCCATCACCACTGAGCCAGACATCCTAATCCCCCCAAAAGATAAAGTAAAAAAAAAAGCTGCAAAACTCACCGCATTAAACCAAGACTAATAGTACATGAAATGTTCAATTACTAAGAATCCTCCATCATTTCAAAGAAAGAGAGGAAGTGTACTTTCTCTTCTCTTCTCTTGGGCCAAATTTGGTCATTATAATTACACAGTTACTTTAAAAAATATTGAATAATTTTGGATCAGGGTCACTCTTGTAGCATTCAAGTGTTGTTAACTACCAGTCAGAGAGCAGGATCAGGATTTAAAAATTCCTGAGCTCTACCTCCAAATTGTTACTGAACATGACTTTGGGGAAATCCTTTAGCATCTCTGGATTTTAGTTTATCTCACTGTGGAGTGGGAATAAAGCTTCAGAGTGGCAGAGAAGGGAATATCAACACACATTCTGCTCTTAATTAAGGATGCTTGGTTTTGGCTTATCTTCAAAGATGTTTATCTATATTAAAGAAGGCCAGTAAGGAATGGGCTAGGGGAGAGGGATGCTGCTCTAGACCAGAACTGTACTGGAATAACTGGCCCAGTCAAAGAAACCTTAGGCTGGTCCAAGCCCAGCATCATTTTAGGGGTTCCTACCCATTCCCATTGGACTGTAAGCTCCTGGGCAGGGACTACTGTCTTTATATGCCCAGTACTTAACCCAAAGTCTGGTACATAGAAAGCGCTTGTTGGTTCATAGGGTAAGGACATTGCACACGATCAGGATTTCTGAACAAAACTGATCTCTCTTCCCCTGACTCAATATGTCCAAAGATAAATATGACTTCTAGAACTGCTTCATCAGAAGCATTTCTTGAGGCTGTTCCATACTAGGACAGAACTGTTCATGCTGTTCTTGATCAGAGCTGTGACATCTCAACTCCCCACCCCCTAAAACTTCCTCTTTCACCTAACATGTATATTTGTACCTCCTGCCTTGGTCAGATCCATAGAGAAAGTGGATGGGCAGAATGGCTAAGCACTTTATTACATGATCTTCCTTGTTGTCTCATGGGATACTTAATTGTATCAAACTCTGAAGTGTTTGGATAATACCAGCATAAAACTGTGGCAATTTAATTTTCTTCATTTCTACTTTTTTGGAACAGAGTCTAGGAAAATTAAACATGAAGGGGAAATAAAGGTCATTCAGTATGAACACACTGTGTTGTGTTTAATGGAAGAGATCACTGGAAAGAAAGATAGCAACTGGGCTACATTTCCCTGGCATTGTTGGGTTTTGATGCCAAATATAATTTAGTGAAAAGACAATTTTATCCAAAAGATTCTAAGAAAAGTTAACATAATTTAGACAGACACTGATTGAGAAACAAAAATCTTTAAAACCACACCCTGTACTTTTCCTGTTTTAGAAAGTAAATTGCTAGCTATGTAGAGGGTTTTTAAAAATTTGTTTCTGTGAGTTGTATTTGAGGGGGAGGAGGAGAGGAGGGAGTGTCCATCTGCCAGTATATTTACTATAGATGGTGGCTATCCTGAAAACCTTGGTAAGGCACATAGCCAGCCAAACCATCCCACCATCTTTGTTTTAAGAGCAATGAACCTGCACTGTCACAATATGTCCACTATGAAGATGTCCCGTATAATCACACATCCACAGCCTGTATTGAATTGATTGTCCTTCCAGTGGGGGTGGGTGACAAGGGAGGAATCAAAAGAATCGAATTTAAAGTTCTACAATACCTGCAACTAGGAAGTAAGATATACAGGGGCTGGGGCAGGGAGATCCTCCCTGCCCTACCAGAAAGTTAGAGAGCAGATCAGGGGAGGGGCTTTACAGCGGGATTGCTGTTTTAGGGTTGGAGCAGGAGAAAGACGGGGAAAAAAATTTGTAATTCAAAAATCTCATGAAAATGAATGATGTAAACAAGAAAAAAAATTTTTTTAATTAAAAAAAAAAAAAGAGTCTACCCCACATGGCGAACTTGAACTTTCAATAAACTTTACTTTGTCTTTGACTGAGGGGAAAAAAAAATATTATAAGCTCCTTGAGGTCAAGATTGTCTTTGTTTTTCTTATTTGTATCCCTAGCACTTAGCGCAGTGACTGGCACATAGTAATCATTAATAATTTTTATTACATCATATAACATAATCATTTCATGTTTGACCAGAAGTTAAACTAATATGATCCCAAAACTCATATATTCATTTGATACAGATTTAGTAAGTGTCTGTTGTGTAGAAAGTACCATATTAGATGCTGGGGAGGCAACAAACAAAATGTAAAAGAGATATTGTGTCCTCCAGGAATTTATAATCAATTTAAAAAAATAATGAACCTGAATTGAGGTGGCTTATTCAAAATCAACAAGTTACATCATGCCATGAACCATACACATATAGGATCGTTGTCCTAAAACAGAAGGGGACCTTAGAGAGTTTCAATTTCCTCATTTCAGAGATAAGAAAACTAAAGCCTAAAAAAAGTTAGGTGATTTGACCATGCAGATGGGAATCAAAGTCAGGTGAGTCCAAATCCACCATTTCCCACTGTTTGACACATTTATTCCATAATTCAATGACATAATGGATGTTGAAGTCCTTAAGAGCTTGGCCTTTTCACTTGCCTCCATCAGTATTTTAGGTTGTGCCTTTACTAGACAAACTAAAATAGGTCAGACTCATTGAAAACAACACAATAAAGAATAAGGCTGGTAAAAGGCACCAAATGTCCCTTTCATTACATCCTCCCTGCTCCCTTTACCCTATCTCTCCACTCTTCCTTTGTGTCTCCTTCATCCTTTATATTTTCTCTTAAGTATCTTTTTATTTTGAATCTTCAAATATAAGAAAAAACACTGAAGCGAAAGAGGGATATTTGACCAAAATCTTCATGTTTGAAGTTGCCCTGTGGCTCTGAGAATCAGCTACACGTTACACAAGCCCAGATCTTGTGTCTTTATATATTTATCTATGGTATCTACCATACGGAAATCCTTTTCACTTCATATACTAGGTTGCTGTGGTCACCATCCTGGAACAGAAACAGCTGATCTCCCTTGTGCAAATAGCAGAGATATCACAGAACAATCATTAATTAATAATTATCCAATCCCTAAGGTTCAGGGGATGGAATTAGATGTTGTTGACATGAAGAAAGAGAATCTATGGCTTTTAGCAGGTTGTACCTTATTTGTGATCAGATTCTTTTAGTTAGATTGTAGATCAGCCAAAGGTGATGGGTTTTTTCTTCCCTGCCATCCTGGGTGACCCTCCTTAAAAACAACACTAGAACTAAAATCCAGAGATACTCAGTGGACAGTCGCAGGGTCTTGAGGGGAGAGGAAGGCAGTATTTATTTCAGATTCCTGTGTTCTATATACCCTGCCCCAGGGTCCTTGTGTCCTCTTCTCAGACTAAAAGATTTCTTCTTGGTCAAAATTTTTTAAAATCAGGTCTATATGCTCACTTATTGATGTAAACATAACTGAAAGGGTCCTATTACAAATTCTCTGTCACTGGAGAAAACATAAGAGACCTTTACCTAAAATTCCACAGGATCTAGAGTTAGAGGGGACATTTTACAGTTACAGAAATCAAAGCCTTGAAGGCACAGTGACCCAACATTCCCCAAAATCTAAGTAGCCATCCTTGGATTTGAATCCAGGTTCTCTAACTCAAGACCTAGCAATATCCCTGTGCCAGACAGAGACTGATTGCCTGTGTTCTGCTTACTGGGAACATCCCTGAGTCCTCCTGGAAGCTCACATAGTACTTTACTACCTATCCCTAGTACACTTATCATGTTAATGATGAGAAGCATCATATTGTAAAGTGCGGCATGCTGGACAGGAATACCTAAGTTCATTGCCAACTTCAGATAGTTCCTGCTGTGTTATCATAGGAAAGTCACTTAACCTCTCAAGGCCTCGGTTTCTCTTTCAGGAAAATAGCAACAATAATACATATACTACTTACTTCATAGAGTTGTTGTGAGGAAAGTGCTTTGTTAGCCTTAAAACATGACAGAAATGTGAGTTTTATTCTACATTGTAGCAATCAGCAAGTCTCTGATATGATAGCATATGAAATGAACTATATGAGAAACTCCATCTAACAAGCTCAAAGGGAAACTAAATTAGTTAATTATTTAATTTACCTGAGTATAATAATAAAAATGTCCAAAGGTCTTACTCTATCACCATCCACTGTCTGCCATCCCCAAGGCAATAAACTTGCTAAAACCACTGCCATGTGATCCACAGATGGCTTCCTTCTCACATCAAAAATCTTTTATAAAATTCAGCTGCTGTTATATTTAGAGGAGCAGTCGCATTTCAGCTGTCTTGCAAATTCCTGCTCTTTGGTAAGAAGATTAGGTTTAGATGTCAAGTCATTTTCATTTTGGAATATCATCTCTGTCTTCCAAACTTCTCTCTTCCCCACCCCTCTTCCCAAGGCTGAATGGTCTTAGCGGTAAATGGAAATGTTCCCAATCCTATATTCCTTTCTTCCCTGTGTCTTATGAGATATTTGCTAGCAAATTAGCAAAGTTGACAAAAGATGGAGATAGTCAGCGGTGGAGGGACTGCAGAAAGACAGAAAGACTAATACATCATTGGCTGATTTGAGATTTGATCTAACCATTCTTTGGCCACAAATGAGAAGATGAGACTCACTGGAAAAGACCCTGATGTTGGGAAAGACTGAAAGCAAAAGGAAAAGGAGATAGTAGAAGATAAAATGGATTTGTCATGGAAATGACAAATATGAATGTGGAGAGACTTTGAGATATAATGGAGGATATAAAGATCTGGCATGTTATGGCCCATAGGATAACACAGTCAGACATGACTGAATGATTGAACAACAACAACTCACCACTCTGGAAAATGATTTGGACTTCAAAGATGAAAATCATCTTGGCCTGAGGGTCTCCCAAAGGGTCTCAGAGACCTCAGGGGTCCCCAGCCTACATTTCTAGAACCACTGTTCTACACCAATAACTCCCCAACTCTTTGATGAAAGGAGGGGTGAATAAAAACAGACTTTTAAAATTAGTTAAAGAGAATAATGATAATTAAAGTTAGGAAAGTTAGCCACAGAAGAATAATGTTACATGAGCTAAAAGTTATTTAGTCTGGACAAAAAAAGTTGAGAGACAACTTAATAGGGGGATATGAAGGACTGTTGTAATGAAACATTGTGTTGTAATGAAAATTACGACCAACTGTTACCCTACTTTCAATAAGGCCAGAAGTATGAATGGGTGTATTCAAATATGTGAGAGACTTAGATTAACTTTAAAGAAAATTTTCTAAAGAAAATTGTTATAACTAGACAAAGAATTCTCCTGGACTCATAATACATGGTGTGTATTTAATAGCTGTTTATTAATTGAATCATTGATTTACACGGCTAAACAAAACTAACCTCAGCACTTCAGTAGATGTGTGATCTAGCTGATTCAGCCACTCCTTAATCCAAGAAGAGGAGGAAAAAGAGGAAGAGGAGGAGGAGGAGAAGGAGACGAGGATGAGGAAGAGGAAGAAGAGGAGGGGAAGAAGAGGAGAAGGAGGAGGAAGAGAAGAAGGAGGAGGAGGAGGAAGAGGAGGAGGATCACTTGATCAAAGGACATAGGGAGAAAGCGAGTAGAGGAGAACGCTTAGGTCTCCTGCCATAGTTATTTTGTGCTTTTCAAACCTTAAAAGATCACATGAATGTTATCTTTTCTTATAATTACATATCTAAAACTGTCTTCAAGTTAATAAAAACATGCCTGCACTATTTTAGTGCAATAAGAGCAATATAATAAGGGCACCAGGTGGATCAATGGATAGAATGCCATACCAGGAGTCAAAAAGAACTGAGTTCAAATCTGGCCTCAGACATTTACTAACTGTATGATCCTGGGCAAGTCACTTAAGATCTTTTTGCCTCAGTTTCCTCACCTGTAAAATGGAGATAATAATAACTAATTTGCAGAGTCGTTGCAAGGAGCAAATGAGATGATAATTACAAAGAAATTAGGACAGCGTCTGGCACACAGTAAGCACCATTTAAACATTAGCTATTAATAATAATAATGATAATTAGTAGCCTAAGTACTGTCTGACATATCTTGGCTCTAGGAAACTCTAAGACTAGAAGTTGCAGAGAAGATGCCCACCTGCATCAAGAGAAGGAGTTTCCAATATTAATGAAATCACAGTGCTAACTAGTAAAAAAAACAACAGTGGATTTGGATCCCAGTTCTTCCACTTATTGTTTGTACAAATTTGGGCAAGTCACTTGGTTTTTCTAGGTATTGGCTTCCTTGTTTAGAAAATGAGACTTGGACTAGATCAGGGGTTCTTCACCTTTTTTGGTGTTGTGGGTCTGTTTGGCAGTCTAAGGAAGCCTGTGGACCTCTTAGAATAATATTCTTAAATGCGGGAAATAAGATATGGAAGATTACAAAGGAAACTGATTATATTGAAATAAACAGGGTCTGTGGATTACAGGTCAAGAACACTGAGAAATAATTATGAAGTAACCCAATTTGGGGGAAATCCAAGATTTTTTCCCGTCAACTCTCAACTAAACAATCTCTGACCATTATGAATTTTATGTATTTAACTCATGCTAGTGTTCAATGATAAGATTTTAAATGTTGATTTTTTTTTAAATGCCCCACTATTTTCTCATTAGAAGCAAACTCCTTAAGAGTAAAGTATAATGGGGCAGCTAGGTGGCTCAGTGAACAGAGCACTAGCCTTGGAGTAAGGAGGACCTGAGTTCAAATCCAGCTTCAGACACTTAACATTTGACTAGCTGTGTGACCTTGGGCAAGTCACTTAACCTCAATTGCCCTGCCTTCCCCCCTCCTAAAAGAAAAAAAAGAGTAGAGTATAAGAAAATGAGTCTCCATTTACCATTGGTAGAAATTGTCTTTGTCACTGTAATTCAATACTTCAAGGATTCATTCATTTCATTGGCATGGGGTCTGTCTCCACCAATGCAGATCACCCCTCCTCTGAAACTTAAATCTTTGAGAGTTTCTACAGGAAAAATCATTAGGCTATAGCCCATCTTGTCCTGAGGTTGGCTAGACAGGTCCTTAGATGACAACCTTATAGTTAATTCATCACTGGGACTGGACTCTAAGCCTTTCCAGTGATGAAATACAGTATCATCCTTAATCCAAGAGGAGGAAGAAGAGAGAGTTAATAGCATTTACTATGTGTCAAGCATGGTGCTAAGCACAGTTATTTTCTCATCTGATCCTGACAACAACCCTGCGAGGTAGTTGCTATTGTTATCTGTTTTACAGATGAGGAAACTGAGGCAGAGGCTAAGTGACATGCCTAGTGAACCTCATCAAAAGGTTGCCTATGGGGTGATGATCTTGGTAGGTGATACCAAGCTTCATTAGCATAGCTTTCAAAAACCAAGGATCATGAGGAAAGCATGAGGAAGATTTTAGTGGAGGGCTCTTACTATATATGTAAATAATCTATTATAGAGACTTCTACAGTGGTAACCAGTCATTTCCCATCTATTAGAATATAATCAATTTCATTTTTAAATGTTAGTTGGTGCCCAGCCAATAGTCAAAAACTTTATAAGTGTTTACTATGGTCTCCATGTCCAATGCAACCAGATGTTTCTTCTGGTAATCATGATTTGGCATATAGGCTTAAAAGCCCTGTAGAGTCTAAAAGCCTTGCTTTCTTATTCATGAATCATGTTTTCTACCATGCTTTTATCATTGCCCCTTATACCTGCCTTTGCATTGAAGTCACCAGTCATTCAAATTTTTGCTAATTAATTTTGAAGGTTCTCATCAAGTTCTTTGTAGAATTTTTATTTTTTACCTCCTTATCCTCTGCACCAGATGTTGTAATAACATATATACCAATAAGTTGTAATTATCTTCATGGTGATCTTTTTTCAAATGTTTATGACAAAATCTGTAATGATCAAGTTTATAATGAAATGATGTATCTTGAAGCCTTTGGATACAGTCAGTTCTGCTATAATGTTTGTTTTGAACAGTTTGAGTATAACAATATTCACAATTTCATCTCAGGCAGCATGCGGAGGGATCTATGTGAAGAGGAAATATCCAGTGCCAATTGGGAGAAAGGCTGCCATGGTCATCTTCCACAAACCAGGATACAGAGATGGGGAGAATAATATTCAGGGGAGTAAGGGGTGGGGAATTTCAGAAGCAGGAATGGAACAGAAGGGGAGACAGGAAGTTCCCCCCATCCCAACCCCCAGAATAGATAGAATACACCTAGCCCTTTTGATTCACACCCCCTGCTAAGCTACCTGCCCTTGGAAAAGCCCAACTGGACATGGTCCTGGTGTACTGTCTCTGCAGAAATGGGTCTGGCACTGTTGGAATGGGAGTAGTCCCCCAGGGCGCCTCACAGAAGAGGCTATACCAAAGGTCTCTCATTCCCCATAGGGAGATCCTATGCCCCTTATGGAGCAGCAACTGACATTTAAGGTGACCAAGATAACATAGGAGGGGTGCCTTGTATTACCTATGGTGGTTTCCCCTGGGATCCAGGAGTGGTGATTTGCCTTGGTGAGGACAGAACTCATACCAGTGAAATCAAAGAATTCTTGAGGAATTATAGTGACAATAACAATGTTTATGAAAAGTAAAAGGAGACTCATATTCTTATACTCTCCCTTAAAGAATATCCCTAATCCCATTTTCTCCATAAACCCTGTAGTTTTGCATGATTTTGCATAGAATGGTGATTTTTCGGAACATGGATCTCATTTTAGCATAACTTCCTGTACAATAAAACCAATTCCACTACTGTGCTGCCATCATTGCAGAAACGGAGGGGAATCATATGCTGCTGAGGACTATTTTGCATTTGTCTTTGTTTAATGCATTGGCTACGTTAGTCTTTGTTACAGGGGTTGCCATTGGCAAAGAGTATATCTCCAAATGGCCACCATACTGCTGATGAGATTCTCTGTAAGGAACTAGGCCATGGGTGGGGAACCTGAAACCCTGAGGCCACATGTGACCTTCTAGATCCTTAAGTGTGGTCTTTTGACTGAATCCAAATTTTACAGAACAAATCCTAAGGATTTGTAAAATTTGAATTCAGCCAAAAGACCACACTCCTGAACGAGGCTGTTCTCAGAATATAATCAGTTGGTGGAGACATATTGGAAGGTTTTTCAACATTTCAGAACCTTCTAAAGCTTATTATCTTTTATATTCTTCAAGAAACCAAGATCACATTCTACCCAATGACATTTTGTGAAATCATCATTTTTGTTGTTATTCAGTTGTTTCAGTTGTGTTTGATTTTTCATGACTCCATTTGGGGTCTTCGTGGCAAAGATACTGGAGTGGTTTGCCATTTCCTTCTCCAGCTCATTTTACAGATGAGGAAACTGAGGTAAACAGGGCTAAGTGACTTGCCCAGGATCACCCAACTAGTAAGCGTCTGAGGCCAACTTTGAACTCAGGTCTTCCTGATTCCAGACCTGGCACTCTATCCACTATACCACCTAGCTGCCCTGAAGAAATCATTATGAACATCAGTTATTCTATTTGACCATAATAT
This sequence comes from Pseudocheirus occidentalis, assembly GCA_028646575.1. NCBI lineage: Eukaryota > Metazoa > Chordata > Mammalia > Diprotodontia > Pseudocheiridae > Pseudocheirus > Pseudocheirus occidentalis. The sequence goes on along the minus strand of CM053600.1, from coordinate 166,485,002 downwards.
GGTGACTGCCCAAGAAACTACTGAGATATGTAAGACTTTTTCTCATACACTAAATGGTCACAAGGATGACATGACTATAATAAGATATGTAAAAGACTTAAATTAACTATAAAGAAAATTTCCTACTATTGTCTCATACTTATCCATCTCACTCTTCACCTCATCCCATTCATCCCTTCCCTTAGTTCTTTCTTCTACTACTCCTTTCCACAGTTCCCACTGTAACTCCTGCTAAAATCTGATATTTGAATGGATTTGTGGCTTCATCATTCTGGGTAACCCCTCCAAAAGTACAAGTCACCACACATTCCCATCCAGTATGACTCTGGTCTTTGGCTTCCCATAAATCCTCTATAGGGGTGTCTCACAAATGTGCTAGGGCATTTGTTGGTATCAATGGAGCATGCAAGCTATTCAGAGCTTACCTCTTGCTCTTGCTACATCATCATAGCTAGCATTTATGTGACACTTTAAGGTTTGCAAAAATATTTTTCATATATTTTATCTCATATCTATGACTGTCCTATATCCTTTTCCAGACATACTTTTTTGAATAATATATTTAATACTTCCTCTGGCACACAATTATTCACTGGTAAGATGATACAGTCTATTTACACCTACCACAATACTTTCCATTGCTATTTAGGAGACCTGCAATTGAATTCTTCCCATTGTGACATCCCATGGTTCAAAGCTAATCCTATTTGGGCTTTGGGATAATTCTTCCTTAATCCTAAACCTTTTTGTCACATCTTCTCTCTATCTCCTTACCCACCTCCAGACAGAGAGGTGATTGACTTAAAGTGCAAACTGAAGCATTTTTTGATCTTTATCTAATGCAGAAAGTTTTCCTTGATTATGTATGTTTATAATGGGTTTTTGTTTTTCATATTTGTTTCAGTGGAAGAGGGGAAAATGTAAGGGAGAGAATAAGGTTCTGAAAATTAAATAGAATTTAAAAAAAGAAAACTATAGTTAGATGCATTGAAAACTGATTGAATGGTCAGGGATTGGGGAGAATTCAGTCATACTGAATAGGAAGGAAAGAAGTGAACAGGGAAATGACCTAAGACCCAACAATGGTAGATACAAGGCAGCTTAGGAGCATGATAAAAAGGAAACTAGGGAATTAAACAGATTCAAGATTTGTCCATAGCTTCTCCTTAAATCCTGCTGCTCACTTTTAAAAAACCATACTATGATGTAAACTAAAACCACCAACTCAGTAGGCTTCTGGGGAGAAGATACTGCATCTCCAACATACTGAACCTCTTGGGCTTAAATTAAACAAACACTTTCGGTTTTGATCAAATTAGTTTTTTAGGTAGCATACTTTGTAACTTTCAAACAACTTTCTCCAATCCCAACAAAAGATTCACAATTTTGTCTGTTAATCCGAACTTCTTGGTCTCTCTAGTACAGCAGGAATCTTCAATATTTACTTATTAAAAAAAATTCAGCAGCTACATTTATTAATTATCAGTGTGGCTTAGGGAAATAATTCCTATTCAGATATAGCTTGCTCTAAAGTTCTAATAAGAAATTCAGTTCACTCTTGGCAATTTTTTTCCAATTTAGTATTAGCAACAACTATACTCAAATACTTGCTTTACATACTTTAAAAAAAAAAAAGGTGATTATGCCCTTTGAAAGCCAAGCATTTTCACTAACTACTCCAGTACCAGGCAACGATTAAGTCTGAAGAGAAAACCAAGCTTGTATATATCCGGGAGGGATTAGTCTAATCTGAACTAATGGAATGCATGGCAAGGAAGGAAAGAACAGACTCAATTGCCACCAGAAATTCCAAAAGTCTGATTTTGTGTGGAATCAAATTCCCCATTATCTGGCATACCTACATTCAAAGGTAAGAATCAGAATATGTTCAAACAAAATGGTTTTTAAATTACTCATCATTTTGAATTAATTATGCCTCAGTGGGGGAGGAGTTATACAGTGGGATGGCTGTTTTGAGGTTTTGGGTGGGGAAAGATGGGGAGAAACTTTGTAACTCAAAATCTCATGGAAATGAATGATGTAAACAAGAAAATAAATTTATTTTTTAAATTAAATTAAATTTAAAAAATAATTATGCCTCAGTACTACTATTCAGGTTTGCCAATAATTGGGAATAGGTTAATAAATTTTCTGAGTAAATATTAAATAAGGTGAAGATAAAAGGCCCTTCCACGTGAAGGGCAGAGAACTTTGTGATAGGTTAGTTACAATATTTTTTATAGCACCATCTTACTCCAGCAATGACACTAGGAAACCCTTGCAGCAACAGAACTGTCAAATTACTAGTCTGATGAGGTGATGGGGTGATGGCATAGTGCCCTTCACAGAGTTGGCTCAGTCCTTCTTTGTCAGAGGTCAACAACTCTGCCATTAACTGGGCAAGCTAATTTAGGCGGGTCCTTGAACATTGAGATGCTATCTCCTTTGACTGGCAGTAAAAATATCCAGTAAGATAAGCATCTACCAATGTGCCCTTTGAGATAGTCCTGATTGGAAATCATGGGAACCTTTGGAGCTTGGCTCTCCCTTATCACATTGTTAAATAGGCTTTGAAGTTATTTACATTTGATTTTATTGTACCAATTTACTATAAAAAAGCTTTTTCTATGCAATACCTTCGGGCTGCATTGGTTTTCTATTGCATTATCATTTCTATGCAATACCAGAAAGAAATGGCTTTGGCTCCATCCTTTCCCTGCTCTTATTTGTCTTTGCTGCATTGGTTGTGATAATCTGTTAATCACCCCAGTGACACCTGGGAACAGAAACTCTAACATTTATTACAATCAACCTCAATTATGGTCAAGTTCTTCCTATGAAAATAACTCCTAATCTAGATTCTCATACATCTAGAGTCACCAGAACATAGGTAATTGCAAAATAAACAATTTCTTCCTATATTCTCCACACATCCCCAATTTTCAGGAAGAAATGTGATCATTTTTCTTTCTATATAATTTGCTTTTTTAAAAGAGGGGGCAGAATGACTCACAAAAAAACAAGTATACCAAATTCCACTTAATCTGACACACAATTAAATCAGCTTCTGATCAAATAAGGTTATGAAAAGGTAGGTCTTATGAAGCCCTATTTATGTTCAAGTTTACATGTCCCACATGGCCAATGTGGGCATTTGTTTTTCTCAACTCTTCTTGCTTATAATAAGGGTTTGCTTTCTTGCTTTCTCAATGAGAGGAAATGGGGAAGAAGAAGTGGAAAGAGGGAAGTAGGAGGGAGAAGAGGCAGATTTTCATTGATTAAAACAATTTAATTGAAAAAAATTTACATTTCCCAAGCAAATTTTGACACACCTTTGCTTCCTTTAATGCCTGGTGTCTTTCTTAGCTTATGTGACCAACATTTGTAACATAAGCTTTGCTAGAGTCTACACGAAATGTGAACGGGGATGCTAATGAATCTTCTCACAAATATTTAATAATAAATTAGCTTACAAGAAAGAATAGCTTCTTCTGTACCCTTTTTGTGGCAGCCAAGAATGCGGCAGTGTACTCTAGGATAACGGAAAAATACAGGGTTTTAACTTCTATACTACCTTGTTTTGGCCTTCTGATGGCTATGATACTAATCTCAAGATGTATAGCTGCTGGGAAACAGACCCAGCATATAAAATTCTAAAAGCACATGAGTAACAGCAAAGGAGTCCAGAAATGAGCCCTGAATGCCATGCTTGGTAATCTTATTGATTTTTTTCCCCTTTGTACCTTCTAGTCCTTTACACATATAGAGAAGACACTGATTTTTGATAACGACTTTTTACAAAATGATTGAATTGAGAATAACAAGTTAATTCATTTATAACTGCATAAAACAACTGAATTGGTATTAGAGAAAAAGGAATGCCCTACATTTTCTAGGGTGGAACAGTTGTCACTGTTCTGTTTCATATATGTAGGGGAAAAGGAGATGATACCAGATAGCTGGATGGTGCAGTGGGTAGAATTCTAGACCCAGAATTACAAAGACCTGAGTTCAAATCAGACTTTAAGACACTGTGTGACCCTGGGCAAGTAATTTAACCTCTGTTTGCCTCAGTTTCTTCAACTGTAAAACAGGAATCATAATAGCACAATACTTACAGAGTTGCAGTGAGGATCCAATGGGATGATATTTGTGAGGCATTTATCACAGTACCTGGCACATAGTAAGGGGCATATAAAGAAAGCCAGCTATTATTAGGAGTCACATTTACATGAGGCTAAGGAAAGGAAAAGCACAGTATGTAAAGGAGTGGGTGGGCTTCAATCTGTGCCTTAGAGAGAGCATTGATATCACAGATGCATTTAAATATGGGGGTAAGGAATACCTGCACAGAAGGTATCATCTCAATATCATATTATTTCAGTATCTAGCTATTCCTTGCATTCTTATAACCTATACCTCCTCCAATAAACCTTCAAGAGGAATACAACTACTGAAGGACTAAAGTCATTTTATCATGTGTTAAGTACCTCTAAGAAGCATGAATGGTAAGGATTCTTCTTTTGTAGGTAATTTCATCAGTGCAGGGCATGCTCCTTGAGGACCTCCTCCTACCAGGGGAGATTAGAATCTTCTCTGCAATTTAGCCTCTTAGGGATATCTGAAACCCTGAGAGTGACTTGCCTAAGGTCAGTCATTATGTACCAGACTTTAACCCAGGTCTTCCTGATTCTGAGTGTAGCTCTCTAGTCCCTAAGTCAGGCTATCACTTGCCTGATCACAATTATTATACTATTCACCTTCTCCTGGAATCATTCGATTCTTTATATTAGTATACCAAGTAGGAGCTAATTCTCAGTTCAGGTGAAAACATGGTAGCATTGGTGGTTCCAGTGACAGAGGTGATTCAAGGGAAGACTAGAAAGAAAATCCTCAAGGGCCAGTCAACTAGATGTGGTAAATAATCAGGGATGTAAATTCCTGCTATCTAGACCCTTATCGGAGCCAGAAGGCTCTGTACAACCAACTTGATGCTGGTCATCCAGTCTTTTCTTTGTGACATCCAGGGACAGGAAATCCACACCATTCAGTGATGGTCCATTCCATTTTTGCACCAAGCCCAGATTTGTCTTTTTCACTTAGTACTACGAGTGTTCTCTTTTCTGGCCAATTATCAGGTCCCAATCTGCAGAAGCTTCACCAAAAGTGGAATGGAAGCTGAAGAGATAAACTTCCCCAGGGTGTGAGCTTTAGCTTCCAGGTAAGACAACTGTCTAGGAATGCCAGAAAGGGGATTCACTGCCACCTTTCCTTCGGGGTCAGCTAAGCACAACTAACTCTATTAGGGCCCCATATTTAATTAATCAGCCTTGATTTTAGAATTGTCTTTTTTTCTTGGTGCAACTGAGATCAAGTACTTCCTATGACCATGATACATATATGTGTGTATGTATGTATATGCATATGCATACCTATGTGTATATATGCACACATGTGTACATGACATCATTTTAATTGGTCCTTTACTGGAATGTAACAACAGCAGCTAACATTTATATTTATTATATACCGTATATTGTAGTAACTGCTTTTGATCTTCATTTGACCCTCAGAACAACCCTGGTAAGGAAGTACTCTCCTTAACTCCATTTTAGAGTTGAAGAAACTGAGGCAAATAGTTTAAGTGACTTGCCTAAGGCTGCAGAGCTAGTAAGTACCCTGTGGCAGGATTTGAATTCAGGTCTTCCTGACTTCAAACCCAATAATCTATTCACTGAACTACCTGGCAGCCAAGGAACAAGAGTCACCTAGGTCATTCAATGGATAGAGGACTGGACTTGAAATCAAGAACATCTGAGTCTGAATCCTGCCTCAAACTCTTAATAGCTGTGTGACCCTGGGCAAGTCACTCAACCTCTCTCAGCCTCAGTCTCCCCATTTACAAAATGAGGGGGTTGAATGTAAGAGTTCTAAGTTTCTTTCCAGCTCTAAATCTATACTATGATAATTCTGGTAGTCAAGAAGAGAAGAAATACATTCTATTTATAATTTTTATGTTCTTTTATTTTGTCCAAAAGGTTCTGAAACCTTATGTAATAGGTAAATTTTTATAAACCTGCAGCCCAGTTGTTTTAAGTGTATGATATAATTCATTGTATTCAAATCTGAGAGGAAAAACATTCTCACTTGACTTTTCCAAAGAGTTTAGATTAGAAGTTAATGACCTTTCAGAAATGTGCAAATTTCCATTATTTTTAGGGCTAGGCTGAACAAATTACGGTCTACAAATGTAGTAATGAAACATCATTGCATCATAAGAAGTAATGAGACAGTTTCAATGAACCTTGGGAAGACTTGAATGAAGTGACAGAGTGAAGCGAGCAAAACTGGAAGAACCATTTATATAACAACACTATAAAAAAAAATACATACTTTTAACAGCTATAGGGACACTGCTCGGAGTCTGACCATGAGTTAAGAGGACCTGAGATATGCTGCCTAATGAGGTAGGTAATAGACTGACAGGCAAAATGAGCCCTATAGTTTGTTTGTTTAAAGACTTGGCCCATGGTCATTTGTTTTGTTTGACCATGCACATTTGTAAAAAGGAAAGTTTGGTTAGTTTCATTTTGGGTTTTTTTTTTAACTATGCATATCTGTTAAAAAAAAAAAGGCTTTTTTCCATTGGGGGATGATGAAGAAAAAATTTATTTTTGTTCATTAAAAAACAAAAGTTAATTGAAAAACATTTTTAAAAAAACAGGTAAGGTGACAGTGCTGGATCCTATTCTGGTTAAGTACTAAGTGAGAGCAAAGGCAGGAAGGGGGAGGAAGGGGTATTAATAGTTTCCGCTGCTGCTTGGGGAGAAGTGTCTCTGCTTAATTATCTCTTCCCCTCCCCCCCACGACCCCTGTGATTCATGGCTGCCCATTTCTGAAAGGTCATTAACTTCTAGTCTAAACCCTTTGTAGAAGTCAAGTGAGAACGTTTTCCCTCTCAGATTTGAATACAACGAATTATATCATACAATTAAAACAACCGGACTATAGGTATATAAAAATTTACCTATTACATAAGATCCCAGAGCCTTTGTGACAAAAAAAAAAATAAGGAACATAAAAAATTAGAAAGAGAATGGAAATGTATTTCTTCCCTTCTTGACTATCAGAATTGTCATAAAAGTACTAGCACTTTAGCCTTGTAATCCAGCTCTTCACAAACCACTCCCAGGGTACTTAATAAGAACCTTATTTTCTACTACCAATGGAAGGGTGACATCATTTAGTACAGTGGGAAGAACCCGGAATTTTAGGGTCACAAGAGCAGGGCTCCAATTCTATTCTGTTGCTTACCACTGATGTGATCTGAGACAACTCACTTAGCTTTGCTGGGCCTCAGTCTGTAAAATGAGAGGGCTGAACTCTATGGCCCTTCCTATGATAGTTCACTAGTCTCTAAATTAAGGGGGTCAAATTCAAATAAAAACAGCCGCCACTAATCTATAATAAGCACCCCTGCAGGTGGTATATTGACTTAATTGTAAACATTAATAATATTATCTGTGTTTTATTGTGTTTTTATTTCATTAAATATCTCCCAATTACACTTAAATCTGTGAGGCCTATAAAAACCAAAATTATAAATTTTACATGCCAAGCATTTACTTTAGTAAATGGTCATCTGCATTATCAGGTAAATGTTTCCTATTCTCAGATACCACTTTGTTAAAGGAAGTTGACAGAGCTCTACAGAAATAACCTGCTGCTTCTGCAGTGAGGCATGGCATTAGGGTTTTATTGAGTTCTTTATCTCTTATGATTGTCTTCTGTCTTTAAAGTATTAAACTTGGAGAGAATTATTCTGCTATTAGCAATTAATGTCTATGCCACTGGATAAATGAACAGACTTAAGATCAGAATTAGAGGAGTTCCCTTTAAATTCTGACACTACTATCTTTTCAGCATTGGACAAGTTAGTCTTTTCTTCATTTTCCTCCTCCATAAGAAAAAAAGGGTTTGACTAGATGATGTCTAAAGCCTCTTCCAGCCCTAAATCTATGACCTCTCATTATAATGCCATAAATATGGAAGAAGTGCCTACTATATGCAGGGTAATATGCTAAGGGCTAAGAATGCAAATATAAAGTTTATTTAAAAAAAAAAAAAGAATAGTCCCTGACCTCAAGAAGCTTGCATTCTAATGCTAAAAATTATTGAAATAATAATTAAATAAGAGGAAACAAATTATCCTAAATGCTATTGTCTATTATTTGTTTTTTAGGAATCACAGGCACTTAAGTACTTAGAAAACATGGTAATGCTTCAGAAAAAATTTATTATCCAGTGTTTATAACTTTAAACCAAATGCTCTATCAGGCAGTAGTAGTAGTGGTAGTAGTCGCACCAGAAGTAGTAGCAGTAGCAGCAGCAGTAGTAGCAATAGCAATAGTAGTAGAAGTAGTAGTAGTGGTACTTGTAGTTGTAATAGGAGTAGTAGTAGTAGTAATAAGATAGTAATAATAGCTAGACCAGCAGTTCTCAATCTGTGGGGCTCGACCCCTTTGGGGGTCAAACGACCCTTTCACAAGGTTCATAGGGGTCACCTAAGACCATCAGAAAACATGTATTTCCAATGATCTTAGGAATGGAGACACTGCTCCTCTATCCATCTCCAGGCAGGTCTCTCACATGCAGATATGCCCACATATGAGCATTAAAGGCCCACATATGAGTATTAAAGGGTTGAGGCATTAGGAAGGTTGAGAACCACTGAACTAGACTAAAAGACTACGGGGAGCAGCTAGGTTGTGCAATGGATAGAATACCAGGCCTGGAGATAGGAAGACCCATCTTCATGAGTTCAAATCTGCCCTCAGACACCAGCTTTGTGAAAATCAGGCAATGGAAGTCTAAAATGAATTCAGCTACCAATTCTCTTACATAACAGCTTTCACAGAAAACATCACTGGGGTTTTTTATTAGAAATGCTTCCTGGCTGGCACCTCACTGGCCTGATAACTCTACAAGGCTACAAGAATCACTGTGATTCCTGGGATCATCTAAATAGAACTAAAAGTGAGTGAGTCTAAACTTTAAGAGGAAAGCTAGAGAGAAGGAGAATTCATTAGGGTAGAACTTGACCTGGATGAAATTTGGAGGCTTCCTGGCATGAAAGAATGCTTAATTATTTCAAGATTTGGCTGTTGTGCCAATGATCATTTGTATCAACTTAATGTTGAATTAAAGGTCTGACTAGACATGACTTTGATGCTGACTTATCACTTTATTATGTATTGCTGAGTGTTATTAAGTTATTGTGTCAAACATCGCTTCTAAGTCTTCCAAATGCTATGATTTATTGATTGTTCTGTCTAGATTCTACATACAGATCTGTGTTGATCATCAAGGGAAGAAAATGCAGATCATTGTCAAGACTGTCAAACAGTCAGCATTAAAGGTAGAAACATGAACTGAGACAATGCATTTACTTTTATAGATCAATTTTTTTCTCTGAGTCAGCTTGGTGCTAGCTATAAATTAATTTTGTTCACTTTATGAATTTAATCCAGATTCAGGTTATTGGATATGGTAACAACTTGGTGCTATTATCCTTAGGAGCAATGGTCCTTTTTGTTGAAGGATATCAATGTACTTTATTGATTGTCAAGCATGCTACCTATTCGTGCCCCCACTGTAATGACTAATTATATAACCTTTTCTTTATTATGAAGGTTTATGTTGGTTTTGAGTTTTGTTCTAACAAGCTGTTAGTCTAACACAACTTGCTGATTAAGAAATTACTCCAATATCAGTAACCAGTTTCTTGTTTTAATTTCATTTTTGTGTGTGTAACATTTAATGAATCTAGTACCTCCTCATTCTGCTCTTTAAAAAAAATATTCATGAATGCACCTCCTTCCTCTTCAGAGAGGCTGGGAATTATGGGTGCAGAATGTTCTATAAGCTGCCAGATGCAGCCACCATGTTAGCTGGGTTTGCATATTTTTCCTTGTTGCAAGGAAAGATTCCCTGGTTGGATATTGTGGGGCAATGGCATAGCCAGAAACGAGGAGGCAAAATACTGGTCAACTAGAATCAAAAGTGAATGATAAAAGTATTTTAAATGAAAGCATAAATGATATCTAAACATGCTGTTTCTGTACGGCCCACAAAACACTGATCTTAGTTTTTACTCCTGCCACATATTTTAGAATGATTTTTTGCCATCCTTTCCAAAGTCCACCCTTTTATTGAAGTCACAAAGTATATGTTCACTTAATTTGGCGGATCTTTTCAAATTCTTCATAGAATTTCTCTGCTTCATCTGTGGCATACAGAATGCTGAGTGGTAAGATCAAAAAAGGAGGTGTATGGGTCAGGTAGCAAGAACACAGAATGACTGTAGTCCATGTACTCCATTAACAGGCACACAATTTCAAGAGATTTCAAGGAAGACTCTCCATCCTATTGGGAGGATCCCCTGTGAAGGATTTATGGGAGAATATAGATAATAAGAGTTACAAAGAATGTGAAAAACATAGAAAGTAAGGATGGTAATCTATACAGTTGGAAGGGGTACCCACATTGATGGGATCCTACATCATTTATAGAAGCATCATAGAGTAACTAATCTTGCTGAATTCCCTTTCCTACACATACTACATGTTATATTTTCAACCTGGATTTAAATGAGAATTCTAGTTTTCAGGACTAAACATGATTTCTGAATCCTCTCTGCCTGCTTGTTTCTTTCTACATTTCAGACTTTTAGCTCCTTTTCTTTCTCAGGTACAAAATAAATTTGGTTAGCTCTCATAACTGGTTCTTCATTGCTTAAGTCAACCAAATCTCAATGAATTTTTGACTTGCACCCTGAGAAAACAAGTCAGTGCTGAAAGAGTTGAAAGATTCCTGGACTAGGCGTTAAAAAAAAACAACCTGAATTTGAATCCAGTCTCTAACTCTTTCTGGCTGTGTAACCTTAGGCAAGTCTTTCTCACCCTTGGTTTCCCTATTTGCATCATGGAATACCTGTAATATCCAGCTCTCAGAGTAACAAAGTAATAAAGATGTGTAACGTAAATTGATAATGACTAGGAATATGGCAATGGGTTAAGGGTATTCTGTTTGTGGCATCTTTCAATCTTGAGATGGCTCCAGAATCTTCTTTATATACATAATGTGTTAATTGTGTATGTCTGCAGAATATTTTGTTATTGTTAAGTCACTTTTTCAGTTGCTTCTGACTCTCCACGACCCCATTTTGGGGTTTTCTTGGCAAAGATACCAGAATTGTTTGCCACTTCCTTCTAAGACTCATTTTACAAATGAGGAAACTGAGGCGATCAGGGTTACATGACTTGCTGAGGATCCACACAGTTCGTAAGTATCTGAGGCCAGATTTGAATTCAGGAAGATGAGTCTTTCTGACTCCAGGCCTGGCTCTCTATACACTACACCACCTAGATGCCCCAAACAATTAGAAAATGGATTAGGTAGGATATTTGTCTTATAACATCTCTCTGAGATTCACAAACAAAGCAACTACAATTGTCCTGGAAAGAGAAGAATTTTTTTCTGAAGGGGTACAAACAGAAATTTTAAATCAAATGAAATACAGAGTTTCTCATAATCAACCCCATAACATCATAATAGCATCAACTCTTGTAACTTACATATGTTCATCCTTATATGTGCATGAAGGATTACTAAAAGGAAGTGCATCTTTAAAGAAACCACAGTAATTAATGTGCTTCACGTCAAAAATGCTGAATGGCAACCTATGGCACAGTGGGACTGGAGGCAAAAAGGCAATATGATAAAAGTTGACTACATAGTGTCTCGAGAGGCGTCCTGTGGTTTGGCATCAAAAATTCAGTTGAAAGAGAACTTAAAGGCCATGTGGTCCAACTCCACAATTTTATGGATAAGGAAACTGAGGCTCAATGAGGGCACTGAACTACTCAAGGTCTCACAGTGGCCAAGGTAGGAACCAGGATCCTCTGAGTCCTAAATCTCATGTTCTTTCTACTGTACCAAGTTACTTCTGTAGCTGTTCTTAAGCCTTCCAGTGATTAAAACTATAATCAATATGCTCACAAAATCCATGGAAATAATAACCCAGAGTAAAAACTAATTGGTTCTGTTTTTCTTACCACTTTCACTGCAGATTCAGGCATTTGTTTGGAGCATAAATAGGCCAAGAAGGCAGAAACATCACTGGCTAAGGAGTCACAAGTCTCTCGGTTTCAACCTTGGTTCTGCCCCTTACTAGCTGTGTGATTTGGGGTAAGTCACTTAATCTCTCTAACTCAGTTTATCTATAAAATGGAGACAATTCAACCTACATGACCTAACTCACAAGGTTATGAAGATTGAATTAAATAACATATGTAAATTCATCTGAAAACTATAAATAAAGTGTTCCATAAACATCAGCTTTTGCTATTTATAGATAAACTTGCGTTACTGTCTTTTATATTTGGAGATGATGCTACTGGTGATGCGGTCCACAGTCCCTCTGGTAATGTTCATATATAAAGACTGCACACTTTGATTTGCAAAGTTGGTATTTGCAATGTCCATCCCAGGTAAACAAATTTCTCACGTCACCTCTTTAGATAGAACTTTTAGCTCAGAAATACTATACCAGGCATTTGGCTTGTACTGTGATTTTCAGATGCTAATTACTGGACTTGTATATTTTCAGGTATTATCAAGCCTCTTTCCTGTCATTCACAACCAAGTTCCTTGAATCATGAAGTAGGTTCAGAAAGTCCTGATTTTCCTTTCAATTAGCTGTCTTCTCAGTCCTTTCCAATATGCCTTCTGCCTACTTTGCCTCTCTTCCCTCTGGTCAATTCTTTTGCACAGACGTGTAGCCCTGTGAGTCATTCCTGAATGTACACCAACTGGGAGATGCTGGTCTGTCTTGCTTTGAACATTTTTGAGTGTCCTACAATGACTCTTTTCAGAAGACTCTTGTTAACTCCCTGGGTGTAGAGATTCCCTGAGAGCCCATCAAATTAATTCAAGTCAACAAATGTTTAAGTGACTCCTCCCCACATAAAGAACTGGGCTATGTGCTAGAAATACAAAAAAAGTATATAATCCCTCTCTTCATGAAGGCACAAATAAATAAAGGGAATGCGACATGAACAAATGTGACACAGCACAGAATGTGGTAATGGCAAAGAGAGAGACCCAATCAATGTGTACTAAGATGATTTAAAGACAGCAAGATCTCATTTGATTTGGGGAGACCAGAGAAGTCTTCACGGAAGGAGGTGGCACCTAAGCTGGACAATGAAGAAAGAAAAGAATTTCGAATCATAAAAATGCATAAGAAATACATTCTACTTATAGAGGCAGCCTGGACTAGTACATGGATATAGGAAATGACAAGATGAAGTCAGGGAACAGTAGATGATGAGGATGACGATGATGATGATAACAGCTAATATGTAATTAGTGCTTATTATAATAGCCAAGCACTATTCTAAGTGCTTAACAATTATAATTTTTTTTTTTGCTTTTTGGAGGGCAGTTGGGGTTAAGTGACTTGCCCAAGGTCACACGGCTAGTTTTTTGTGTTAAATGTCTGAGGCCGGATTTGAACTCAGGTACTCCTGACTCCAGGGCCGGTGCTCTATTCACTGCACCACCTAGCCGCCTCTATTATAATCTTTTTTTGATCCTCGTAACAATACTTCTCATTTCTCATTCTCAAACAATAACCTCACCTATGAGGTAGGTGCTATTATGATCTCCATTTTACAGACAAGGCAATTGAGGGAAACAAGGCTGTGATTTACCCAGGGTCAGTAGGTATTTGAAGCCAGAGTCACAGTCTTCCTGACTGCAGGCCTGGTAATTAGGCAGCTAGTAAAGTAGTTTGGTCAGAAAATAGAATATTTAAAGCAAAGCATTATGAAATAAGGTTGGAAAGATAAGCTAGAGTCAGACTACAAAGGGCTAAATGATAGGCTAAAGAGTTTGCAATTTTCTTCTGTCAGCTATATAAAGAGGCAATGATGGTTTCTGAGATGGGATATGACATGGCCATACTTCTGTTTTGTTGTTGCTATTCAGTCATTTTAGTTGTGTCTGATTCTTGGTGACCCCATTTGGGGTTTCTTGGCAAAGACACCAGAGTGGTTTCCTGTTTCCTTCTCCAGCTCATTTTACAAATGAGGAAGCTAAGGCAATGAAGATTAAGTGACTTGCCCAGGGTCACATGGTAAGTCACATAAGTGTCTGAAGCCAGATTTGAACTCAGAAAGATAAGTCTTCCTGATTCTAGGCCTGGCACTCTATGCATTGTGCCACCTCGCTGCCCTACCTGTATTTTAAGACGGTAATTTTGGCAGCTTTGTGAAAGATGAAGTTTTAACACTAGGAACAGGAAGACTACTCATTTCAACAGTCCAGAAGAGAAGTGGTGTGGACCTAAACTGGTTAGATGGCAATATCCTAGAAGAAGAATTGACCAGAGTGTACACCTGCTTGGATATAAAGGACAAGGGAAAGGAAAGAACCAAGGATGTATGTCTAGGGAAATGGTGGTGCTATCATCAGAAACAAGGAACATGGAAGGATCAGCAGACTTTGGAGAGAAGATGATGAGGGTGATTTTTAGGCACCAGAGGCTACATCCAGACCCTACTTTTCTTTCCAACTCAAGACCCTGAAGGATCTCATCAACTACTATACATACACAATGATGTATAGCTACTGGTCTATTGGTCAATTTTTCCCCTTTGTCCAGTTCCAGATAACATTCAACTTAGAAGATGTACTAAACCATCAAAACCGGTGAAAATGGAGCTACTCAACTTCCCTCCAAAACCAATATGTTGTAATGAAAAGAACTGGACTAAGAGTTAAGAGACTGATTCCCCAATTCTTCTATATTATAGCTTCATCTTGGAAAAGTGGTTTACATGCTCCGATGCTTCAGTTTTGTTTTTCATTTGTAATATGGAAGAGGTAGCCTAGATGTCCTTACCAGTCTAGATTCTAAATATTAGCCTTCCTCATCACAATGGCTAATGCTAACAAATTGCCATCTTCCTAATTATTCATGTATTCATGTACTAAAACATTATTGAGTGCTTCCTTGGTGCAGAGCACTGTTCAAGACTATTGGAATTAAAAGTTTATGAGGTCGCTAGACAGCACAGATCACTGGAGTCAGAAAGAACTGAGTTCAAATCTGACCTCAGACACTCACTAGCTATGTGACCCCGGCAACTCAGTTCGCCTCTGTTTGTCTCAGTAATAACAGCACCTCCCTTGCAGATAAAACAATATTTGTAAAGTGTTTAGATCAGTGCCTGGCACATAATGGGTACTATACACATGTGCATTTCCTTCCCTTCCCAATGTAAGGCATACACTCTGACCTTATGGACTCATAGAATAACAGGAAAAAAAGACAGACACAGATAACTATAAAACGTAATAATCTATAAAAATAAATTAGAGAAACATAAAACAAAGTAGTTTGTGGTTCTAACTTTCCCCTACCCACTCAATTAGGGTTCACTGCCACAGGCATGGTCTTTAGGGGGAAAGACATAACTTATAAGCATATAAGAAGGGCTTCACAGAAGAGGTGGCATCTTAATTGAGCTTAAAAGGGAGGATAAGCATTCTATAAATAAAGAAAAAGTGAGAGGGGCATTCTAGATGAAAGGACCAGTATAAGCAAAGGAACAGAAGAAGAAAGAATGGAGGGTGCTTACGGGTTGCAGCACAAAGTATATAACTTATAGTATAACAAGATAAAGCTGAAAAGATAGGATGGTTCTAAAGGATGCCTTGGTTATTAGATAAAATAGTTTAAAATTCACTTTATTGGCAATAGGGAGACACCTGAAGAACTCTGTGCAGAGGAATGAATGGACCACATCTAGGCATAAAGAAAATTATTCTGACTGGAGGGAAGAAAAAGGACTTATTGCAATAGGCTAGGGCAGTGGTTCTCAACCTGTGGGTCGCAACCCCTTTTGGTGGTCAACCACCCTTTCACAGGAGTCACAGGGGTCACCTAAGACCATCAGAAAAAATATATTTCCAATGGTCTTAGGAACCAAGACACCACTCTAGGCAAGTCTGCCCACATGCAGATATGCCCACATATGAATATTAAAAATCTCAGCATTAGGAAGGTTGAGAACCAAAGGTCTAGGGGAATAAGAGTGGGGGCTTCTGGTACAGTAATAGCATAGGAAAGAGAGAAGAAATGGCTGGTTCATGAAATGTTGTAGAGATGGAATTGACACATTAGTAAATGAATAGATAAGAAAGGCACAGAAGAAGGAAGAGCAAAAGATAACCACAAAGTCAGGAAAGATTATTTGAATGGTGTGGTCAATGAAGTAGAAAAAATGAAGTCAGAGGATATGAGGGAAGAGATGATAAGTTCAATTTTAGGCATGTCAGGTTTTATTATTCTTTGTCCTTGTTCTTGAAGAGTACCATGACATCAGGGAGGTAATACCATGACACACAAGTAAATTAGATATAAGTAAGGGAAGGCTGTGCAAAGTCACCAGCCTCACTTTCTCCTCTGAAGCCATCTGTGTCCACTAGTGAGATCTAGACTGGAGAGGGCCCTAGATGCAGTAAGCTTTAACAGGTCTCAGTTTAACTGAGGCGATGCCCATTCGGTGATTAAGCCTAGGTAAGACCTGTCAAGTTTTAGGTTCTGGTGGGATAATCAAGCTGCGACATCCTATAGGCAAGTGGAAATTCAGGTCAACAGATCACAAGTGAGACAACTAAAGATATAACTTTGAGAGTCATCTCCATAGTGGTAGTAGTTGAAGCCATTTGGAGTGAATTGGATTGGCTAGGCAGAAAAAAAGGGGAGGGCCAATAAGAGATCCTCAGGGACTCCTATTTTAAGGGATAAAAAAAAATGACAAGGAGTCAAAAAAGACAGAAAAAGAATCATTTGAGTGATGGGAGCAGCAGAAGGTGATGTCCCTGAAGCCAAGGGAAGAGAGAATAAACAGAAGAAACTGATGGTCAACAATGCCAAATGCTGCCAAGAGTTCAAGAAAGAGGATGACTGGAAAAAAAACCCTTGGATTTGGCAATTAGGAAGTCACTGGTAACTTCTGAAAGAAGTTTAATAGACTGGTGAGTGGTCAAATTTCAAAGGATTTGGGAAGAGTAAAGAAATAGCAGAACCAAGTACAAATTTTTCAAGATTAGAAACGGAAGGGAGAAGAGATCAGATGGCAAGTAGCTGAGATAGAAGATTTAATGGAAAGATTATTTTTTGTAAAGATTTAGGAAGCCTAAGAATATTTGTAGGCTGATGGGAAGAAGCCAACAGAGACACAGAGACTGAAGATGCATAAGAAAGAGTGGGGCTGATGGCTAGAGCAAAGTTCTGCAGAAGATAGGAGGGAATGTGATCAATTTTAGTGAGGCATAAGGTATGTCTTTGAGAGTGGAAGGGAAGGAAGGTGGAAAAGATGATAATGTTGCATTTTTAAGAATAGAAAGGAAGGAATGAAGCAAGTTATCTTTGGATGGCCTCAGTCCTTCCAGTGAAACAGGAGCTTATGACAACTACTATTAAGTGTAAGATTTGGAGTAAGGGGAGAAAGGAAAAGCTTTAGACTATTTGCTGTGATGAATGAGACAAAGATTTTGACAAAGGTCATGTAAAAGAATTGTTGGATCTTACTTAAGAACTTGTTGAGGTCATGGAGTACTTAAATTTATATTGTGTGAAATCAGTTCCACATCTGGCCTTTTTCCATTGATGCTCAGCCACCAGAGCAAAAGTCAAAAACTTGGATGGTTCCCCTGGAAGAGCATTGACAAGCACCGCCACACATCTCTGTCCTTTGCTCTGTATGTTCAACCTTTTGCCAAGTTTTGTGCCTATCTCCTTTAGAACACTTCTTAAATCTGTCCTATTTGCCCTACATGTATTCACATCTTTAGTTGTGGCCCCAGTGAATTCTTGCTCAATGAAATCCTGGACTTCCTGCCTTCCATATGATCACTGTTGGTACAGTGAAAAGAACACTGGTTCTAAAGTCAGAAGAACTAGGTTCAAATTCTGACTCTGATGTTTACTACCTGTGTAGATCCCAAGTTAGTCACTTAACTTTGTTGGCACTCAGCTTTCTCATCTGTGAAACAAGGATGCTGGAATAGATGGACTCTATGGTTCTTTCTCCATAACTGCCAAAGCAATCTTCCCAATGCATCAATATTTTTGCCACCACCAAAGGTCAAATCCATGGTGATTTTCCATTATACTATAAACTGGGATCAATATTTTCACCTTCTCTCTCAAAACACTTTACCAGGCTTTCTGCACTGCAGCACTGACTTTGGTTCCTCCTTCTCTCTTTCCTTTAACGAATAATTACTTAGCATCTAAGGAATACAGAAAAGGTCATAATCAGTAGAAAAGACATACACAAAAAACAAAATGTGATAAAGGATGATAGATGCTATATAAACAGTAGAGGAAGTAAGCATTATAGGAATCTGGAGGAAGAAGAGAGTGCTTCTAGTTAGGAAAGTAAGACAAGGCTCCATGGAGGAAATGACATTCAAGCTGGATCCTAAAGGAAGGGGATGGCTACTGTAGAAGGAAATGGGAGGAGAAAGCAAAGACCCAAAAGGAAGGAAGCACAAAATATGTTCAGTTTCAAATTTGGAGGACAGGGAAAATTAGCTATCAGAAAAATTATCAGGAAAAAAGGGAGAAAGATGACTGGGTTGGTTCAGAGATAAAGAAGAGAGTGGTTTTAAGAACTTTAGAGTTTGATTTGACAGCAAGGCATCCAGGTGAAATTTAACAAGAGACATTTCTTAAGTACCTATTATCATGCAAGGTATTTTTCTAGGTGCTGAAAATACAAAGCCTTAAGAATTGGAGTCCAGAAGACCTGGGTTAGAATTCAGTCTCTGACACTTATTTGGGAGCCTAACTTAACTCCTGTGACCTTTGTTTTCACCTAAGAAAAATGAGGATAATAAAACCTTTATTTTTATTTATAATTTTATTTATAATATATTTATTTATAATAAAACCTTTAGCACTTATCTCACAGGTTTGCTATGAGAATCAAACAAGATAATAATGTACCACTTCAAAGCACTATATGTCAACTACTATTACGAATAAATAATAATAACAATAAAAATCAGATAAAACAATTCTTACCCTCAAGGAGCTCCCATTCCACAGGGGGAACATAGAGTGTGTATGTAAAGAAATAAATATGGCTGTAAAATAAAGATAACTTTAATGTCTTCATCTGAAAACTGCCTGTTCAT
>CM053600.1:166446514-166465224 GCA_028646575.1 Pseudocheirus occidentalis | reverse complement strand
ATTATTATTATTATTATTATTTACATGTAACTGGGAAATAAGATATACAGGCACCGAGGTATGGAAATCCATCTTGCCCCACCAGAAAGTTAGAAGAGGAATGGGGGAGGATAGAGGAGAAAGCAGATTAGGGGAGGGGGTATACAGTGGGATTGCTATTTTGGGGTTATAGGTAGGGGAAAGACAGGGAGAAAATTTGTAACACAACATTTTTTGGAAATGAATGCTATAAACTAAAAATAAACATAAAAGTTAATTTAAAAAAATAGAGCAATCCCTTTTGTTTGTAGGCCAAGCACCCTCTAGAAGCCATCACCATATCAAAGAAAGAAAGAGAGAGGAAGAAAGAAAGAAAGAAAGAAAGAAAGAAAGAAAGAAAGAAAGAAAGAAAGAAAGAAAGAAAGAAAGAAAGGAAGGAAGGAAGGAAGGAAGGAAGGAAGGAAGAAAAGAAAGAAAGGAAGAAAGGAAAGAAAGAGAAAGAAAGAAAGAGAAACAAAGAAAGAAAAAGAAAGAAAGAAAAAGAAACCAAGTAATTTCAAACTTTCCCTCTTGAGGGTTTGGAGTTGAGGGGCAGAGAGGGGCATCCCTTTCTTTCTCCTTTTGTATTCCTTATATGAGATCACTCAGTGTTTATTTTCTTTACAATTTCTGACAAGGAAAATGTTGCTTAAAATGAAAAAAGTAGAACTAAAATGATCTGAAAGGCAGGTGAAATCCAAAACAAAAAGAACAATTAGCTACCACATATTACCTTCCTATGTATGTATCCTTTCTGGGTTTTACTTTCCTCACCTGCAGACTGGGGAGAGAAAACCTCAAATGAAATCACAAAGAGTCAGACATGACTAGAAACGACGGAACAACAAAGTTATTATTATCCAGCATGTTGAAGAATTTTTCAAGGTAAATAAAAATACAATAAAACATAGATAATATTAATATGTGGTTTTCTAAGTCAATATGTGACCCACTGGAATCCTTTGGTATCATTTAGTAGTCCCTGTTTCTGTTTGAATTGGACTTCACTGCTCTAGATGCATCTGTTTGCAGATGTCATGAAGCCCTGGAATAAAGTAATGCTTCCTAAAAGAGATCTGAAACAGTTGAGAAGAGTTTGTCTTCACCATCCACTCAGGAAAGACCAACAGAATGATGAATGTGTATTAACCAGATTACAGCATGTATTTTGAATTTCATCAACACAAATGTCTCAGACAGACAGTGTAGACATTCAGTGAGTTAGATCCAGAATTGAAAAATCAAATGAAAGTGGGCTGGACTGCTGAAACTGCAAGGCTCCTTTAATGATCTCAACCTGAAAAGGCCCATTTTTTTTTTTTTTTGCTTTTTGGAGGGCAGTTGGGGTTAAGTGACTCGCCCAAGGTCACAAGGCTAGTTTTTTGTGTTAAGTATCTGAGGCCAGATTTGAACTCAGGTACTCCTGACTCCAGGGCCGGTGCTCTATTCACTGTGCCACCTAGCCGCCCCCTGTGCCACCTAGCCACCCCAAAAGGCCCATTTTTTTTTTTGCTTTTTGGAGGGCAGTTGGGGTTGTGACTTGCCCAAGGTCACACGGCTAGTTTTTTGTGTTAAGTGTCTGAGGTCGGATTTGAACTCAGGTCCTCCTGACTCCAGGGCCAATGCTCTATTCACTGCGCCACCTAGCCGCCCCGAGGCCCATATTTTTAATGCAAACATTCAATTGGTGTGCAATATGATATTGGAACAGGGAATACAATCTCCTCCAAAAAAAAATTAATCACTCAGAAGGCAATGGAAAGGCACATAGTAGGTGTGAGCAGGCTGTAATGTATAAGAAATGAAAAATTTCCCAAAAAGAACAATAGATATTAACCCAGAATTGTATAATAGGAAGAGAAAATGGGCTAGCCATCTATGCGCAATGCCATGCACCAGCAGATTCTCAAAAGAATGCTACTGTGAAAAGCTTTTAAGATTCGGATTACACAGTACAGTGAACACTCTGTTTATTCCATTACAAATCAAGGCAAACATTGCCAATATAATATTCCCAACACTACATCTTATCACAGAAAATCACAATATGGTGTCCGTAACAGCTTAACATTAGAATGGCCACACCGTTTTCACTGTGGTGGCCACAATATTTAGAACAAGGAATAAAAGAATAATCATCTGGTTTCCCTAAGGGGGAAACCCTCCTCACTTAATCATTCAATCAGTTCACAATATATCAATCTTCCACTCATGGGGCAACCATTAACTTAATCAGTCACTAATCTACATTCACAATTACTAAATATCATTAATCAAAAGTGCAATCATTAGAAAACCACGAAAACTCTCCACTCTTTGCTGTCCAGCAAACCTCAATTTCCTCCAAGGGGAGACCTTTTCTTCATCTTGACTCTGGGTGGTCTCTCTGATTCCCTGGATCCCCTTCCATGGTCCTATCTCCCTCCTGAATCCACCAAACAGTCACCTGGATTCAGAAGCAGACAGCTCCCAGCTCCTTGTCCAGTCCTCAGGGCAGTCCCTAGCACACTCTGAAGTTCACAGGATCCAGCACATCTCAAACCCTTCACCACTTCTCTTGCCTGGAACTCAAGGATCAGCCAGGCCATGAATAAACAAAGTCTTATCCTGGACATGCTTCTTCAATTCTCCAGCAGTTCAGTTGGCCCTAGCACCCAGAAGGAACATCGGCCTTCTGGGTGGCTTTCACCAAATTCTGGTCTCAGGAAAACTTCATCTCAGCTCTCAGCTTCCAGATGCTGGGAGAGAAACTTTCTCTCTCTCTTCCTCTCTCTCTCTCACTCTCTCTCAAACTCCAACTCACTTCTTCAGTCCAGCAGCCCAGCTCCCAGATGCTGAGACAATCCTGCTTCCTCCAACAGGAAAATTCCAATTTTGTCTCTCTGTCTCTGAAATTCTTGCTTATATACACACACTGGCCTCCTGTCTCAGCCAGTCCCCTTCTTCCACATCAACAGGGGAGTACAAACCTTTTCAACCGGGGACAGGGCTCACACCTTCCATATTTACCTCTAAGTTGACTAAGGGCTAAGTATCTGCTAAAGTGATTGCTGTTACACTATGATGAGGGCAGTGGATGACAAAGGGACTGTCAGAGTACTCCTTTGATATCCTTGCAGTGTCAGTAGAAAAAGCAATGAGGACCTTGGGCATGTTGGGTGAACATCCCTGTATCAAACTTATGGGAGAATCCTAACAAAAATTGCAAACAGGCTCAGGGACAGATGGGTTTCACTCTTTAAAAATAGTGGGAACTGGGGTGGCTAGGTGGTGCAGCGAATAGAGAACTGGCCCTGGAGTCAGGAGGACCTGAGTTCAAATCCGGCCTCAGACACTTAACACAAAAACCTAGCCGCGTGACCTTGGGCAAGTCACTTAACCCCAACTGACCTCCAAAAAAAAAAAAAGCAAAAAAAAAATAGTAGGAACTTCTGAATCAAGGATATCACAGATTCTTTTGAATATTTAAGTGTATACTCTCATAAGCAGGGAACAACTATTTAAATGAGCAGGAGGCTCCCAGGTGAAAGAGATTTAAGAAAGGAGATAGGAAATGTCCATGTTACCCGTAGGTAGCATAGTCTCCATAATTTGAGGTGTAACTCCATTCTTTTCAGAGTTAATATTAAAATTATTTTAATAATACTTGTTTAGTGGTTACTTTACCTAGAGCAGAAAGCATCTCAGATAAAGAATATTGAAATACTAGTTCTTGCCCATTTTACAGTAAGCTTAAGCATTAAGCCATAGAAATAGAACTGATGGTTAACAAAAGTTGAATTGAATTATTATGCAAATTAGACATTTTTTGTATTTTGGTCATTTTTATAAGTACAGCAGTGGTGTGGCAGGATGTTAAGCAAGGTTCTTCACCCACTCCATTTACCTCTCTCGCCCTACCTAGATTCATTGCCTAGATGAGTTTTTCAGTATAAATAATCCTTCACTGTTCTGAGAAGTTGCATCAAAGGATCTATAATTCTAGCTTTTTTTGCCCTGATTCCCCAGCAAAAGAGATCATTCAGTCAAAACATTTCAGTCATTTCTCTCTCTCTGTCTCTGTCTCTCTGTCTCTGTCTCTGTCTCTCTCTGTCTCTCTCTCTCTCTTTCCCTCTCCCTCTCCCTCTTCCTGTGTGTATGTGTGTGTGTGTCCTCTTCCTTTCTCTATGATTTGAGGTACAAATGATTTTTATATAGTGTATAGGAGGCTTCTTGGGTCTAATTTTGGAATGTATTATAAGAGAGATTCTAATCCCAGTTCTCTTATTCATTTGTTGTATAACTATGGGAAAAATATTTCACCTCTTTGCATGTCAGTGTCCTGAGCTCTGAAATGGAACTTTAGACTGAACAACTTCTAAGGTCTCTTCTGGTTCTAACATTCTATAATTTGATTTCTGTTGTTCTTGTTGTTTGTCCTTCATTCTCAAAGCAGACTAGTGACATTATGGGGTGATGTCTTGAATAATGAGTGAATTAGATTTAAATGAAGCAGAGTTGTGCAAAGTCATCAGCCTCACCTGTTCTTCCTGGTCATTAAGGTCCAGTGGCAAGACAAAAGTCAGGACAACTGCTGATGGCCTGGTATGCAGTGTATGACCTTGGCATCTTCAATGTCTGACCAAACTCTAAGCACTCTGCTTCAGCTGCTTTTATGGCCATTGGAACAAAGCATTCTCTTCTGCCCATTCCACCAGGGAAAGTCTTCACATGCTTGGGATAGACAGCCTATAGGTTTGAAGCCTATTAGCTACTTTCAACCTGGTTTACTGGGGTATGGTTGCTTCTTGGAGCCACAGTTGACAATTGGGTGAAAGGTGGACATCAAAGGTACGTGAGCAACCCTCACCAGAAAAGGGCTGTTTGAAACCCTTCACACCAGAGGTGCCAGTCCTCCCTAAACACCTCATACACCTCTGTAATTATTATATTATATTATGTTATATTGTATTATATTATGTTATGTTATGTTATGCTGTGTTATGTTATGTTATATCATGTTATATCATTTCATGTTATATTTATTATATCAGGTCATATTATATTATATTATACACACAAACATACATAATAAAAGCAGAGGCAAATGAACACATGTTATTTGTGTCACTGGTAATTTCATGAGGTCAAATGATGAGTGATTTTCAATGTGCTTAGATTTAGCTTCCTTCAAAGCACCACCCAGGCTGAACCTGCTAGTTCTTAATGCTCTTTTCCTTTTTGCATGTTTGAATTTATTTAACTCAGTACACTCCCTCAGTAGAATGTAAACCCTTTGAGGACAAGAACTGTTCTGTTTTTGTGTTTGTATTGCCAGGACCTAGCACAGTTTAGGCACAAATTAGACACTTTCTAACTGCTTATTGAATCGAAAAGGCTACTAACAGTCATTTCTGAATCAGCATAAAGACATCTGACTTATTAGAACAAAGATAAAAATCAATACCAAATTAGAAGATAGGCTAAAATGATAAGAAAATATCATTTCAAAGGGAGACTAGGCTTGTGGAAAAATTGTGAGATACTCAACTAAGCCAAATTATCCCCAGAGAACTTAAGGATGAAACTGAAAGGAATACAGTCATAGCCAACAATGCAAAAGATGTCAATATTTCTCTAACAAGTCATGCTCTCCATCAGTGATGGTGTGCTACCCCACATAGACTCTCTATCATCATGGTACCCTGGGAGTTGCATGAGAAACTAAAAATGACATTAAAGAAAACAATGACAAGAGCATCTGTCTTAGGCAAAGCACACACAGAGGACATAATGCCTGGGGTACTGAGGAATCAATTCTCAAAATATCCAAAACATTAAATACTTTGGAAAAATCACATACTGAAGAAACATCAATAACTACCAACCAATATGGCTATTTCCCCCTTCTACAAAAACTATATGAAAATTATATCTATCTATAGCTATGTCTATGTATCTATCTATCTGTCTACTGAGGATATATTTGACGAAGATATTGGAAGGGAAGAAAAAAGGGTTTTGCAAGTGATATTTCATAGAAGACCACATCTCTATAGTCATACAGCGGGTTGAAAAAGTGTAGATAATACAAGACTTCACCGTGCTTATTTTTGTTAAGAATAAAAAAGCATTTGATTTGCTGGAGCAAAGCACTATATGAAAGGCTCCTTTTGAGTTGTCTCCTGTGCACATGTCAAAATTATGCAAGTTTCTTTGAAAGATGAGACAACTTTGTTTGATGACCCTCTGTATTACTCTCAAGGTGTTGGTCACTGCCATGGAGCATATCCAGTGCATGGTTCACATCCAAGGTAGAATCTCTACAGATATTGAGGTTAAAAGATCAGAATTTTAGGACTGGTAGGGACCTTAGTGGCAGCACACAAGTCATCATTCTGCTTCTCCTTGAAGACCTCCAATGAGGAAGGGAACTTCAAACCCCTTCAGACAATCTGTTCTCCTTTGGACAGCTTGGATGGTTAGGAAGTTTTCCCTTACATTGAGTCTAAACTTACCTTTATTTCATCTTCTACCATTGTTCCCAATTCAGGTCTCTAGGGCCACACAAAGTAATTCTGAACCTTTTCCCCCATACTCACCCTCCAAACATTTGAAGACCATTACTATTGCCTCCCTCTCTTCCCACTAGGCTTTTCTTCTCCAATCTAAATATTGCTACTTCCTTCAACCAGCCCTTACCTTACATAGACTTAAGGTCCTTTACCATTTGTATATTCTCCTCAGAAGTTGGGAACCTGGATAACTCAAAGGTTAGCAGTATCCTCAACACAAATAGGAAAGTTCTTATATAATAAGTTCAGTTTGGAGATATTTGCCATACCTAAGGGGCATGAGCTCATGAGAGAGATGCAACAAGCAGAATTCTCTCACTTTTATTGGTATCCATATGTTACTACATCATTGAATGGCTCAGTGTCTTTTACTACTTAGTTACTCACTTAAAAGCTAATCTGTTACTGGGCTGCAAGGTCCTCTTTCCTACAGTGCCTAATGCAGTATATTGAATACAGGTGGTGCTTACTAAATGTGTACTGTGGCTTATAACATTGCTGTTATAATACCATGATTTGACCTAATCAATGACTTTAATTCGTGTTCCTTGTCTATATATCACAGCTATCAACTAGCTAATATCCATTAGTTCAGTTAAATTTTAAAAAACAGATCAGAAGTACTTTACATATTTTTAATCTACTAAATTGTTTTTCGTTGATAGGGCCTTCACAGTAAATAGTATCAATATTATTTTAATAATAGAACGAAAATAACTACTATATTACTCCAGTCAAGATGCTACACTGTTCTGTCTTGTATTTAAAATATTTTTTATTTTAAACTTGAAAACAAGTAAAAATAAATAGCTCATAGCCGACATTTATATAACACTCTAAGATTTCCAATACGTGATCTCATTTGATCCCTGAAACGCCCCTGCGTGGTGAATTCTACAGGCATGATGATCCCCATTTTACAAGAATTTATCCGACTCGTCAGTAGTTTGTGGGAGTTGGATCGAGGTCTCTCCACTCTGATTCCTGCACTTTTTCCATTGTTCCCTTTTGGGTAATTCCACATTTGGTTAGTTCAAAGGAGATTTTGTTTTTCATTTTTGCTTTGAATTACCGGCAACGTAAGAAGGGAGGGAGAGGGAGAGGGAAGGACCCTATGCCGGTGGAAATCTGAGCAGAGAGGAAGCCACATCTTCTTACATCGGATATTAAGATCCTACAGATAGACCTGAAAGAACTTTGAGGCTATTCCTAGAGCGCTTAGCACAGTGCCCGGCAACTAGTAGGGGCTTAATAAATGCGTAGTGACTGACTACCCAGAGAAGCTGGAACTCTGTGACTTGCCCAACAGGTAGCGACAGAGGGAGGATTACTTGAGTCCCAATCCTAACGAAAGGATTCCCAAAGTTGCAGAGAAAAGAGGTTAAACTCCTCTTGATTGGCAGCTGCGGAGAGAGGGCCCTAAATAATCGAGTTACCCACTACTGGATTTGCTCAGTTTTCCAAAAACCAGATGTAAACGCTTTTCCCTCTCTCCCTGAAGCATCCTTTCCGACGCAGCCTCCTGGGTGCAATCCCGGCTCCGCCCAGCTGGGGGGGGGGGGGAGGGCGCAAGTTAGTGTCAAGCCGAGCTGCGGGGGGCGCACGCGCACACGCACGCGCTCAGAGTGGTTTACTGAGGAGTTTTGAGCCTTGTGAGGCACCGTCGCCGCCGTTCCCGCCTGAGGTAACGAAGAGGACGTCAAGCTAGCCGGTCGCTGTCCGCGTCCTGGCACCGCTCGGCTCCAGCATGGCGGAGCAGGGCTTGGAGATGGCTTCTATGATCCCGGCGCTTCGGGAACTGGGCAGGTAGGGCGAAGAGACCCTCCCACACCCATCCTACCCGAAGCCCTTCGCGCCCTCGCCTCCAGCCCCAGGAGTGTTGCCTCTCCTCAGGCCCTGCCGCGATTACCCCCCTCCTCTCGCCCCTTCTTCCGCTCCTCGTCCCCTGCCCCCTTTCCGAGCCCGCTTAGTCCCCTCTAGGCCCGTGTCCCGGAGACCCTGGGAAGGGAGGTGGGGCCCTGATGACGGAAGTGGGCTCCTGGAGAGGACCTGGGGGCACCTCCCTGTACCCTCCCCCCACCCCACCCCCGCGCCCTCCCCCAGGCTGGACTTGCGGCCAAGCCTCGCCGCTCCCTGCGTCTGTAAGATGGGCTAAGAACTATGAGGTCCGGGGTTTGTCGTGAAGGTCAGGTGAGATGTCCGGACACAAACACACATACGGACGTGTGTCCGTCTGTCCCTAAGGCTGTATCTGCCAGCGTGTATGTCTGGTCTGTGTTTGCATCTGTCCATCTATCTGTGTGTGTCTGTATATCTGTCTGAGTATATCTAAAGCTCTGTCTTTCCATCTTTGTCTGTCCATCCCTCCGTCTTTGTGTCTGTCTAGTCGTCTGTCTGCCTGTCTCTCCGTATCTCTATCCATTTCTATATCTATGTCTTTGTCTGTCTATTCCTGTCTGTCTTTCTCCGTATCTCTCTAGCCATCCATGTGCATGCATGCACAAGCACACGCGTGTGTTGGAGCCAGCCTGTACAGCTCCCAGAGACCGCCGCTGAGTTTTCATTGTGAGCATTTGCACCTCAGAAATCAGCAAATGCTACAAATCAGTGCCTGATTTACGTTTTTGGTGATTGTCTGTAAATAAGAAAGTGATGGGGGGGTAATGAAGATTAAACTTTAAAAGTATGCCCTTCATTCCTCCCCCTCCCCAAGCTTGTTAAACATTTACTAATACATCCTGTTATAGATAAATTTGTATAAAACAATATACATAGATATAGAATATATATAACACAACACATATGTTGTATTACACATATTCTACATCTGTAATATAAAATGTATAATACAACATATATTGTATCATATATTCTGTCTGTAATATAGATATATAGATATTAGATCTATAGATATGTCTATATATAGATATAATAGAAATAGGATATATGACACAATATATATAATGCTATTATATATATATATATATACATAAATACACCTATATGTGCTTTGCAAACCTTAAAGCATTATATAAACGAGTAGCCTCAAAGAGACAGCATGGCAATAGTGAGTATAGCATTGGATTTGGAGAAAGGTCTGGTTTAGAATTCAGCCTCAGAATTAGAAAGTTACTTAGCCTTTCAGAGCCTGTTTTCTCATCTGCAAAATGGAGATAATAAAGCTGGCAGAACCAGCTTCACAGGATTATTGCGGGGGTCAAATGAAATAAAGTATGAAAAGCATTGAAAACTTTTAAACAGTGCACAACAGCTACTATTACCACTACTACAGATATATTAGACACTGTATGTGGACAATGAATTGGAGCCAGAATTGAAGAGGAAAACAAGTTAGATTGCTATAAGAAACAACACAGTTGTGTTCATGACAAGAAGCAACATAGGGTAATGATCTCAGAGCTAGAAAGATTTGGATTGCGGTTTCATTTTTGACTCTTAACTAGCCCTGGGACGCTGGACAAGTCCTATAACCTTTCAGTGCTCCCCTGAGATGCTTAAGTTGCACAGAAAGTGTTGACTTGTGTTGGCAGAGGGAGTTTCTTTATCCAGAATTCCCCGTACCAGTGGAATTACAGGTACAGGTCCTATCCCTTATCCTATCACCAAGCATCTTCCTGAAACAAAGGCCCGTCTTTTTAACAAGGATATTTTAGGCTTCTAGGCATATTGTCTCAAGAGAAATCAAGTTGAGGGTTAACCAAAGGACAGTTAAGAGTCTGATGGTGGGAATGAGATGGCTTCAATACATTGCCAAAAAAGAATTGTATGAGAGAAACAATGCAATAGATCTCAGGAAAACAGTATCCCAGAGAAAAGGTGGTGTCAAATGTAGCAAGAATCCTTCAATAAGGATTGTTGTTATTCAGTTGTTTCAGTTGTGATCCTTTTTGGGGTTTCCTTGGCAAAGATACTGGAGTGGTTTGCCATTTCCTTCTCCAGCTCATTTTACAGATGAAAAAACTGAGGCAAACAGGGTTAAGTGACTTGCCTACGATCACATAGGTAGGAAGTGTCTGAGGCCAGATTTGAACTCAGGGAAGATAAATCTTCTTTAATCCAGGCTCTGAAATCTATCCACTTTGCCACCTAGAACTCAGAAGAAAAAAAAAAAGCATCAAATTTGGCAATTAAGAAATCTGTGATAAATTTTGAGAAATCAATTTGAGTTGATTGATGATGTTAGAAACCACATTACAGAGAGGCAAATGAATGAGTCAGAGGAAGTAGAAATAACTTTTTAAGGTGTTTAGCTGTCAGAAGGAGGAGAAATACAGGATAATAGTTTGAAGGGTTAGGATCTAGCTGAAGGTTTTTTGTTTTTGTTTTGTTTTCTTTTTTGTTGTTGTTGCTTTTTTGCTTTTTGGAGGGCAGTTGGGGTTAAGTGACTTGCCCAAGGTCACACGGCTAGTTTTTGTGTTAAGTGTCTGAGGCCGTATTTGAACTCAGGTACTCCTGACTCCAGGGCCGGTGCTCTATTCACTGCCCCACCTAGCTGCCCTTGTTTTTGTTTTCTTAAGAATGAGGAAGATTGACATATTTGAAGGCAGTAGGGAAGGAACCAGTTGATAAGGAAAGGTTGGAGGTAATTGAGAATACAGTCTGCTGGAGAAGACACTTTCATGGAGGAGACATGAGGTCAAATGTACATGTAGAGGGGTAAGACCACCTCTTTATTAGAAACTGAGGGAAAAGAGAGAGGAGGGTTTAATGTCAAAGAATTATGAGACATGTTGGAAGAAGAGGATTCTCACAAAGCTTGGTTTCAGTTTTTCTTAGTAAAGAGACAGTTGCGAGAGAAAGGAAAATCTGGGAAGTTCTAGGAGGGAAAGGAAGATTTGGAATAGCTTCTTTGGGAAGTAAGATGGTGAATCAGAGAGGAATAAAAAGATTGCTATGAGGACCCAGCTGAGGTGAGATAGCATAAATTTGTAAGGTACTCAGTAAGCGGGGTCATGAGATGCCTCCAGTTTTGTTCATTGTCTAGTGAGCAGGATCAGAGGATATGCAGAAATCTGGCAAGGACTTAGAGCTATAAGATGAGTATAAGAGATTTAAAACAGCATGGTGTTGGGTTGAAATGGCTATTGTATACTTGTTGTATAGTAGGCACTTTGTTAATGCTTGTTAGAGACAGGTAGGTCTGCAGTGGGTAGAGTGTTAGGCCTGGAATTAGGAAGATCTGAGTTCAAATCAGGGCTCAGACACTTCCTCGGCAAGTTATTTAACTTCTTCTTGCCTCAGTTTCTTGAACTGTAAAATGGAGAAAATGGACTTAATAATAGCACCTACCTCTTAAGAGTTGTTGTGAGGATCAAATGAGATAATGTTTGTAAAAATGTATAACAGCACCTGGCACATAGTAGGTGCTTAATAAGCACTTATTCCCTTCCTTTCCTTGTGTTAAACAAATGCAGTCTGAGCTCCAGTTTCCCCACCTCTAAATTTTCTCCCAGGTGATCATCGCTGCCCTGGTTTTGCTATCCATCCTGCAGTGTTTTTGACTGTAATGTTTAATATCAACTGAATACCATCCTGTAGCCTTGAATCTCTTGCCTGCTTGTCCTACTCATTCTGAATTAAATTTCAAAACAAGTGTACCATCTGCCTTCTCTGCGGCTTATTTTGAGATACTTTGTGAGTGAGAAAAACATTTATTTTAAATTGTGTGCAAAGAACTGTGCAGGGGACACAACACAAACCCAAAAATTCCTAAACCCTAGTGTTCTAATGAGGGGAGACAGTGCACCTAGACAGGTTTCAGCTGTAAGTTAAATGGAAAGACACTGTGATCCTTAGGATGCATTGACTAAATAGGGGGTAATATATTTTATTTAGTTAAAAAGATAATGCCAAATGAAATAATGCCAAACGGGTCCATTTATATTCTATAAGCTTTACTGGGTCCACACTGTTAAAAAATCCTTTTATTCTTTCCTCATTGATACTGGATCATAATCCCCTTATCAGCAATTCTAGATTTTCTCTTCTCTCCTTAAACTCCTTCTATTACTTTCTCCCATTTTCTTCTCTGCCTAGGACTTCACCTCCAACTTTACTGGGGGAAAAAAAAAGCCCATTATCAAAGTGAGACTGAACAAATATGTGAGTTGAGAGAAGGGCGGAGGGTAAAGGGGTTGGATCTCGGTGAGGATAAAGAACAGGTTAGGGACAGGTGCAACATGGGAGAGGTAGAATGATAGAAGATGTTATGGTTAAATAGGAGAATATCTCTTTCTAATTAGGGAAGTGGAACATTTATAGGTTCAAACCATGAATGCAGAGTAGAAACCAGAGCTAACTGTCAAGTACAAACTTTCAGGGCTTAATTTCTAGTCTTTGGTTTAAATAGACAATGACTGTTTTTGTAGTGAAAGGATTAGTTTTCATAGCAGCTATAATTGCCATTCCCATTGCAATTAAATTTATAATCAAATAGGAACTACTTGAAACAGATTGTCAAAATGTCCTGCTATTCCTACACAAATTCAGAATTAGCAGAATAAAAAAGCCAACAAAGAAAATTATCTTTTTGGTCTGTCACTGATGTTTGTTTTAAAATGCTAATTTTGCCAAATCATATATATATGACTAATCCTCATATTTTTAGAACAGGGTTCTAAAGCGGGGTTCTGAATTTGGATGCATGTATGTATACATATCTTTATTTTTACTCTGACCTTTGGTTTCCTTTGTAATCCTGTTTCATGCATTTTAGAAACATTATTCTGAGGAATCCATAGACTTCACCAGACTTCTAAAAGGATCCATGACACAAAAAGATTAAGAATAAATCCATGTCGGGGCGGCTAGGTGGCACAGTGAATAGAGCACCGGCCCTGGAGTCAGGAGTACCTGAGTTCAAATACGGCCTCAGTCACTTAACACAAAAAAAAAAAAACTAGCCGTGTGACCTTGGGCAAGTCACTTAACCCCAACTGCCCTCCAAAAAGCAAAAAAAAAAAAAAAAAAAAAGAATAAATCCATGTCCTAAAACATGTATATTACTTCATAATTACAGTAATAATAGTTTCTGGTGATAAAAATCATGGTGTTTTTCCCCCCAAAGTACTTTCACATGAAATTTATCAGAAGTTACTTGATCTCTGATCATAGGATCATAGGATTATTAGTTTGCAAGAACATTGAGTCTTTATTATTGGCAACAGCCATAATAATAACAAAAACGGTGATAGCTGTAATTTATATAGTGCTTTAAGATTTACAAAGTGCTTTAGTAAAAAAATTATCTCATTTTATCCTCACAACACCTCAGGGAGGCAGGTGCTATTATTATCCCCATTTTATAGATGGGGAAACTGAGGCAGACAGTTTAAATAAATCACACAGTCACACAGCTTGTATTTGAAGGCAGATTTGGGCTCAGTTTTTCTTGACTCTAGGCCCAGCATTCTATCCAGTGCTCCATCTAGTGTGCCTTATTGTTAACACATAAGGAAGGAAATAGAGGTCCAGAGATGGGCAGCCCCATCATCATTATTACTGTCAATGGATCATTCCAAGTCCTGGAAATTATCAGATGACTAGAGAGAATAAAGAGGAAAAAAAGAATTTACTTGGTGGCTAGGTGGCACAGTGAATAGAGCACCGGCCCTGGAGTCAGGAGGACCTGAGTTCAAATCCGGCCTCAGACACTTAATACGTACTAGCCCTGTGACCTTGGGCAAATCATTTAATCCCAATTGCCCTGCCTTCCCCCCCCTCCAAAAAAAAGTTAAAAAAAATAGTAATAATAATGTCCCCAAAAGGCATTAAAATTTAGGAACATATTTATGAGCCTGTAGATCCCTTTTTTTGAAAATGAGTTTAGTAAATTATAATCACTGTGGATTTTATAGTAAGTTAAACTTGGATGCTTTGGTTGGGAAACCAAAAAAACAGGGCTCTTTTTATAATATTCTGTGCCCAGGCACGCTGTTCTCACTGGTTAATAAGCAGTTTTGTTGGATCTTGGGATCCTAGTTGACATATGACCTCTACCCTTGAGATCCTAGTTGAGGTCATATAATTGGATTTTGGAGTGGGCCCATTGGCCTGAGTTACATGCCTTCCTCTAGTAGTATTAAGCCACATGGAGTCAGCAAGGAGAAAGATGTAATGAGCATAACTTTCAGTGGTTTAATATTAGCAAAGTTTGAGTGGCTATAGAATAAAAACTTGGAGAATGATTGAACTGGTTGATTATTGGGTCAAGACAGTGAAGAGAAGAGGCCAAAGCAAAGGTGACAGATTAGGAGAATGAATAAGGATAGACAGCCTGGAAATTTAAGTCAGGATGAAGAGTAGGTTTGACATATTTTTCACCCCTTAACAAAGAGATGATGGACTAGAAGTACAGAACTTTACATTCATTTCCAGATAGAGCATATTTGTTATAAGTAATGGGTGGGGGAGGCAAATGGGGAGCAACTCACATAGAAAAACAAAAAAATTAATATTACCATTTTATTTCTTGAAATTAGTTTAAATAGAAGTGGTTACTAGACAAATTTAAGTAGTTGTAGTGAAGTTCAAAATTAATAAAACATTCCATTTTTAAAGAAAGTAAGATTTTCAGGGCGGCTAGTTGGCACAGTGAATAGAGCACCAGCCCTGGAGTCAGGAGGATTTGAATTCAGATCCAGCCTCAGACTCTTAACACTTACTAGTTGTGTGATGCTGGATAAGTCACTTGACCCCAATTGCCCTGTACTCCCCCCTCCAAAAAGAAAAAAAAAGATTTTAAAGGATTAGGTTAGAAGGAGAGATAAAAGGACAGGAAATTATGATTAGAGAGGGGAATTTCAGAGTTTGGGACCATGGGACCATGGACCACATTTAAAATGTAATGGAACTCACAGTTCTGATGGGAATGTGAACTTGAAATGAGTAAGGCTAAGGTAAATAAAAAATTAAACATTCTACATGTGTTGAACTTTGTTTTGAAATATGTTATAAAGCTCTGCAAGATCTAATAATTCTTTACTTTATTTCAGTACCAGACCAGAGGACTATAACACAGTTGTGCAGAAACCAAGACAAATTCTGTGTCAGTTTATTGACCGAATACTTACAGATGTAAATGTTGGTAAGCTACATAATTTTTTTTCTAGATTAGTTTCTTTGACTTGTATGAAATAAATTATCTCAGTTTTGATGTTTTAAAACTTAATATTTTTACAACTTATCTTACAGAAGTGTTTTAAATAAGATGCTTTGTGTAATACTTTGCAGTACTCTCTAGATATGAGCTGTTTTTATTAGTTAATGTCCCTATGTGCCACTCTTGCTGGTTGGGACCGCCCCAAGTATAAACAGTCAGTCAAAGTCAAAAGCATTTATTAAACTCCTTCTATGTGCCAGGCATTGTTCTAAGCATATATACTTTAAGTCTTCAGTTCCTAAAATTATAGCTCACAAGCCCTCCACCCCAGTGTTTACTTTTTGGTGGTCTGCCAAAGGACACAATTATATTAGAACAAAGGTTATTTGCTTGAATAGCATAGTAAGAGATTTTACATTCGGGCATTTTTTTCTTTGAGAGGGGAAGGCAAGGCAATTGGGGTTAAGTGACTTGCCTAAGGTCACACACCTTGTAAGTGTATCAAGGTCTGAGGCTGGATTTGAACTCAGGTCCTCCTGACTCCAGGTCCAGTGCTCTGTTCACTGCAACACCTAGCCTCCCCTATTAGAGCATTTCTTCAAAAATTTAGGACACATAGACTGGCAGATAATACATATCATGATTGGGAGAGGGAGCAAGTATAGAACTCTAGCATGGAGTTGGGATGAGAAATACGTATGAAGATAATGATTCATGTAAGGTTCAAAGTTGGCTTAATGACAGATATACTCCTGAGTCTGGGTATTCAGGTAAGAGATTGCTAGAGTGGAACAAGATTATACAGTGAGGACAGCTTCCTGTGATGTTGTTCTTTGACTCCAGGTGGAAGTGGCCTGCATGGAGCTAGGGGCTCCCTTGTCAGGTCAGAGAAGTCAAGGATGTCTGGGGGTGCAGGAAAGGGGGTACCTCTTAAATACTTACCTAAGAGGTCATTCCCTTTTGGAAGATGACTTTTCAACTGAAGACCCCCCTACCAACTGTGTTCCATCCTCTCCTTGAAGGTGATTCCTTATTTGTTTAAGTTAGCTCTACTAGATTTATTGCTTCTTTGTTTTGAATCTGTATTTGCACCATAACCCAACTCACCTCCCAATCTACCACTGGGGAAACTTATGTGTTTGGCCTTGCAGGACCTGAGTGTCGCTTGGTACATTATGTTTGCAGACTGTGTTGATTTGCTGCACAAACCTCTGGGTGCAGTATTTCTTTTGGATTGTGCACGTGGCTAAACCATTTAGCTCTTCTTTCAGTTCCTGGCTCAGCCAGAGACCTTGGCTTGGGCCCTGCCAAGCTCCTTGAGTGAGAATCAGAACTTCTACCCATGGAGAATGGGGAATGCCTCGTAGTTCTGCTCCCTAGGCACAAAGCAGCAGTCCCCTTCCAGCCCCAAGCTCTCTTCCTTGAATTTCAAGCTTTCTTGAAAGCTGTATTCTGGGTCAAGATCTCTGCTGCTGATTCTCAATTTATGCAGAGGTGCTTGACTTTGTCTTATCAAACAGAACATCCAGAGTCTAATGTCTAACAATTTTTTATAATGGTTTGTGAAATTTCATGGAATATTAGCAGTGAGATTGAGATGATAAATATTTTATCAATTTTTCTAAAGTAGGTTTTATAACTCACATTAAGTCTCAATAAGGTTTAAAATTTGTTTTTGGAATTAATTTTAAAAAATAATATTTTATTGTTTTTAGTTGCTCTAGAACTTGTGAAGAAAACTGACTCTCAGCCAAGTTCTGTGATGTTACTTGATTTCATCCAGCATATCATGAAATCTTTCCCCCTTATGTTTGTAAATGTCTGTGGAAGCCATCAACAAAAGGAGGCTGAAAATAGTTGTCTCGGTGAGTTTAATGACTTTGCTAGAACTACCCATGTTTTTCACAGATTCTCTTCTACCTCCTGAAATGTGTCCTATAGATCTGTAAATAATTTCTCGGTGGAATTTTGACATCAATTCAGAAGGCAAGTTATTGGTTAGTTTGATTGAATACTGCAAAACCTTATCACATTTGCCTTTTATTGAGGATTTATTGAATAACTTTCATAGATAGCAAAACTAATCAAAGTTCCATTTACCTGTCATTGAACTCACCTTTCAGACAGAGATATAATTAAAGTATGGCTATCATTTGATGTGGCAGTTGGAATAGAAAATGTTATTTCCCTCATTCCTTTCTTCATGATCCTAACAGTGTTCTGTCCAGCTTAATTTTTTCTTTTTTTAATTAACTTTTGTTTATTTTTAGTTTACATCATTCATTTCCACAAGATTTTGAGGTACAAATTTTCTCCCCATCTTTACCCTACCCACCACCCCAAAACAGCGATCCCATGTTTACCCCCTTCCCTAATCAGCTCTTTCCTATATCCTCCCCCACCACTCCTCTGACTTTCCAGTAGGGTAAGATGGATCTTCTTACTCCAGTGCCTGTGTATCTTAATTCCCAGTTACATGTAAATAATAATAATAATAACAATAATAATAATAATAATAATATGTGTGTATATATATATGTATGTATGTATGTATGTATGTATGTATGTTAACATTTGATTTTAGAACTTTAAATTTTAGATTCTTTCCCTACCTCCCTCATCACCCACACCCACTGGAAAGACAAGCAATTCAGTACAAGCTGTACATGTGTAGTTACATAGAACATCTCCACAGTGGACATATTGTGAAAGACTGACTATATTTCCCTCCTTCCTGTCCCTCCCTGCACATGTTCTCTTCTCTGCTTTATTCCTCTCCCTTTGCAGAATTGTGTGCTTCTAGCATCCCTCCCCCAGATCCTGCCCTCCTCTCAATCATCCCCCCTCTTATCCCCATTCCCCCTCCTCTCCTGTAGGACAGGATACCCAGTTTAGAGTGTATGTCATTCCTTCCCTAAGCCAAATTCAATGAGAGTAAGGTTGACCCATTCCCTTTTGCCTTCCTATTCTTCCCCTCCATTGTAACAGTTATCCCTTGCCTCTTCTATATGAGATGA
>CM053600.1:166416508-166446014 GCA_028646575.1 Pseudocheirus occidentalis | reverse complement strand
TTTCTAGTTTTTTGCCACCACAAAGAGAGCTGCAGTAAATATTTTTGTACATATGGGACCTTTTCCCACTTCTATGATCTCTTTGGGATACAACCCCAAAAGTGGTATTACTGGGTCAAAGGGATACAATTATTTATAGCCCTTTGGCATAGTTCCAGATTGCCCTCCAGAATGGTTGTATCAGTTCACAGCTCCCCCAACAATCCAGCTTGATTTTTAAAAGAGAAATTTATACTATATTTGTTTCTGAATATATCCCTATTTCTACTCTTGCCAGTGAAATTAAGATTTTAAAGAGACAGAAAAAGCAGT
Source organism: Pseudocheirus occidentalis (assembly GCA_028646575.1). NCBI lineage: Eukaryota > Metazoa > Chordata > Mammalia > Diprotodontia > Pseudocheiridae > Pseudocheirus > Pseudocheirus occidentalis. The sequence goes on along the minus strand of CM053600.1, from coordinate 166,445,702 downwards.
TTATCAAAAGCAATTAACTTAGCAGCTGTGTCTGATAATAAACACACTGTTACATAATCAAATCTCTCCTTACTTCTGCCTTTACAAAATGGGACTAACATACTGTTCGTTCATTCATTCATTTGCTTTATTTTCAATTCCTCTCCAGGGCAATTCTTGGTCATTCTAATTATACAACTTCAAGTTTTATTTCATTGTTTTTTTTCTTTATGTTGTCGTGGTGATTGTGTGTTGTATTCCTGATTCTTTCTTTGCTCTGGAGCAACTTATATGTCTTCTCATGATTCTGTGAATTCTTCATATTGTTTCTTATTCTGCAATAATATCGTTATATTCATGAGCCACATTTTGCTTAGCTATTATCCAGTTGATAGGCACCTAACTGTTTCTAATTCTTTATCCAGATTTATTTTTAATGCTTTCTTCTGCCTGACCCTTTTTACTCTTTTTTGGTTCCTTTATGAAGGGTTAAGCTATATGATATGCGCTTTGAATACTTTTAATTTTATCAGAGTGCTTTCATGTCCTTGAGCTTAATTTTCCTGATAACTTTCATTGACACATAAAATCAAAACATCTCAGAAAGACATCAGAGAACATCTGATTCAACCTATGTTTCTAATTCTTTGTCTGACTTGATTTTTAATGTTTCTTATTCCTTGGTCGTCTTTACCCTTTGTTGGTCCCCTCATGTACTTTGAATGTTTTTTTAATTTTGGCAGAGTGCTTTCATGTACTTGAGCTTTAATCTTCCCAGTAACTTCCATTGACACATAAAAAATAAGATAAAAAAATCTCAGAGTAGGAAGGGATATCAGAGATCATCTGATTCAATCCATTTCTGAACAGGATTCTCTACAAAATCCTTGAAAAGTAGTCTTAAAACCTACCAACAACTTTGCTCAAAGATTTCCCTAGTAATATGGAACCTACTTTCTCCAGCAGCAGTTTATTTGACTTTTAAGTTTATTTGTTAGAAATTGTTTTCCTTACATCAAGCTTTAATCTGCCTCTGCAGCCTTTTTTCTCCTAATTCTGCCCTCTGAGGCTGAGTACAAGTCTTAATCACTTACACATATGAGCTCTGCAACTACAAGGTGTTCCAAAAGCCTTAGTGCTGTTTTAAGCTTTAATACAAGCTATGATTGAACACTATTATATGCCCCATAAAAATTCCTTTCTCTAAGCTAACCGCCATACTTTGTTCAACCAGTACTGATATCGCATGTTCTCCACACCTTGTACCCTCCTGTTCATCCCTCTCTAGATGTTCTCTATTTTGTCAGTGTCCTTCTTAAAACATAGCACTCAGAAGAGAGCCCAGTAGTTCTATTGAAATATAAGTTTTGTTGTTACAACTAGATTATACCCATGTCACTCAGCTTATGAATAGATTGTGTTCTGACAGTTTAATTGCAAGTCATTTCCTTGAAAATTGCCTTTCATCCTCCACGTTGAGTGGGTGGCCAAGTCATATTGGTTTTGCTTTTCAAATATTTCTCAAGTCCATCTTTTCAAATCTGTCCCACCTGCCCTAGTTCAGGCTCTCTTTTCTTGCCCCTCACACTGTTACTGTAACCTCTTTATAGATCTCTCAACTTTGAGAGAGCCTCCTTGCAAATTGCACTTCTTGATGCATGTCCCTTTTTTGCTCAAGGACCATTAGCACTGTTCGTTGAATGAAGTAGAAATTCCTACAATATGACTCCTGTTTATCTCTTAGGCTCTATCTTTTATTACTTCTCTTTGTGTATTTATGATCAAATAAAACTATTTCATTTGCTCTCCTCATATGTAGACATTTTCTTATTCATATCTTTGCCTAAGCTAGTCCCTATTTCTCGTATACCTTCTTCTTATCCCAGGAAAGCTTGAATATCAAACTTAAATGTCAAGCTAGATTTGTATATTATTCATTAGACACTGGCAATCTACTGAAGTTTTTTGAACAGAGGAGTATTTGAGAAGGATAGATTGGAGCAGGTAGAGACTGGAATCAGAGTGAATATTTAGGATTTTATTAGTAAAGTTCAGACCTGAACTAGGTTTCATGTGCTTTAGTCTTTTATAATTCAAATATGGTTATAAAATAATTTCTTTTACTCTATATTTTTCTGATTTGTTTGACTATTAGTTATATTCCTAACTATGCACAGGAAATGTGGATTCTTGTTAATAAACTAGTATGCATTAATTGCCATTTAGCAAATAAATTTGCAGTTGTGACATATGTATAATGTGTTTATGTTCTTGATACATTTTTTTTTATTCAAAGAATTCAGTCACTGGATTATGACGAGACTTTTTCGAATCGCTGCAACTTCATCCTGTCATCTGTTACACAAGAACATTTGTGAAGTCATCTGCTCATTATTGTTTCTTTATAAAAGCAAGAGTTCAACAATTTTTGGGGTGCTAACAAGAGAATTATTACATCTTTTCGAAGATCTGATTTATCTTCACAAAAGGAATGAAATGGGACAATCCATAGAATGGCCAGTGATAGTGAATAGATTTCTAAGTAACCTAGATAAACATATAGGATGTTTGCAATCTGCTCCTCTGCAGTTATCGAGCATGCAAAATGTAGAGTTTATTGAAGTTGCATTATTAACAATTCTCAATGACATTATTGCCATTGTGTTTTTTAGGAGACAGGAACTTTTACTTTGGGGCATAGGCTGTTCTCTGCTGAAGTACGGCAGTCCTAACATTAAAACCTTAACAATTTGTCTTTTGACCAAGCTTTTCGAACTTGGGGGACTTCCAGAACAATCAGCAAACACTTTTTTCAACTCATTTTTTGAATTACTAAAAAATGTTGTAGAAATGGATGCAGATCAGCTAAAACTTTATGAAGAACCTTTATCACAGTTAATGAAATTGATGTTCCCCTTTGAAGTAGATGCTTATAGAAATATGGAGCCTGTGTATTTGAGTATGTTACTGGAGAGACTCTGGCTCCTGTTTGAAGCGGGTGTACTTGTGAAGCTTAAATCTGAATTGCTGAAATCTGCTTTGTGCCACTTGCTGCAATATTTCCTTAGATTTGTGCCAGCAGGGTATGAATCTGCCTTACAGATCAGAAAGACCTGTGTAAGAAGCATTTGTAGAGTTTTTGTGGATACACTTGGAGCTCAGGTGGAAGGAGAGGTGGGTAATTTTGAATGTTATTTGGATGTGTATCTCTCTCATTTGCTGTATGTACTTTGATCATTCATTTGTGTACACTGTGTTAGTAAGGGGAGTTTATTTTTAAGAAATACCCCAAATGCAGAACCATGACTAGGTGTTATTTTCCTTGGTACAGCCTCCCTCACTGCTGTATGTCGGTGTACAGAATGTATTTTTTCTGTGATTTTAGAGGAATTGGTTCACTAATTATATAAGTAAAATACAGTTTTGGAAGGAGACTCTGTGTTTGCTTAGACTAATCTATAAAAGTTGATTTGTGTAGGATAAATAAATTTTTTACATTGTTCATGAAAGGCTGGCTCAGTGCACTGATGATCAGTTTTATAGACCCTGCCCTCTTAGAAGACTGAAGTTGCTAATATTACCAATATTAAATAACTAGATTAATAAAGTATATCTTTTCCCCCCATTCATTCATTTTTATTTATTCTTGACTTTCTTTTGTTTTTCATTTTTGAGTTCCAGACTCTCTTTCTCCCTTCCACTCTTTCCCTACTCACTGAGAAGGCAAACAATATAATATCAATTTATATATGTGAAGTCATGTAAAACATTTCCATGTTAGCCATATTGCAAAACAAAGCAAAAAAATAAAGTGAGAAAATTATGCTTTAATTTGCATTCAGAGTTCATCAGGTTTCTCTCTGGAAGTGGAATAGCATTTTATATGCAAACATGGCATGCAAGTTATGGCCAACAAATATATCTGACTTTGAGAGTTGAGAAAAAAAATAAAGGTATGATTAAACAATTAGAGATTACCTTGGGTTTTTTCTCTGTAGATAATTTTGTTAAAACCCACATGGATTTTTCCTGTGGAAGTAATTGTGTAATTCCCCGTTAGAATTTATCTTTATGTCATTTTGAGGAAGGGAGATGGCATGGTTATTGAGAGGGAATGTAGAAAATTGCAGAAAATAAAGAACTGTCATAGATGTGATAGAGGAATAAAAAACTGATTTGTTTAGTCTCTTTGAAAATGTGTTGGCGTCATTAAGAAATATTTAACATATTTGAAGTCTTTTTATTTTTTCTCCTTCTCTTTTATATTTTTGATCAGTGTAAGTATGGTTGCTAATAGACTTTCTTAACTTGTTTTTCCAGTATTTGTTGGGCTCACTTTATGCAGCATTAAAACTTGAAAGTATGGAAATCTTTGAGCAATTTCAGTGTGAAATCCAGCAAGATACTCCTTTTAATGATGAATGGAGCAGCTGTAGTGGTGGAATACCACGAAAAAGACAGCGACTAAGTTTATCATCAAAACATTTCTCTAACTCAGCAGGACAGGCAGAAGAGTAAGGCTGTAATTCTGTTTGTGTTTAGTGTTTTGGTAGAGCCTCATTAGCAATTTAAGTTAAATACTTGCTTTTCATAAGACTTAAATACATCCAATTTGTTTTGCCTGAATTTTGTTAAAGAAATGTTTTTGCATTCGTATTTACTGTAAGGATGAAATTGATTAATTTGTATACACATATTTGCAATGATTGTACCAGTCTTATGACTGGTCTGTATTTAATGATTTTTAAAATTAATTTTAATAATTTTAATAATTTTTAATTTTATTATAATTTATTTATTATTTAATAATTAATTTTAATAATAAAGTCTCTATTTAATAATTTTTCTTTTCAAAATACTTGAAGCCATGAGATTACTTTATAGACTAGTAATTTATGAAATGCAACATCGGATAAGATTATTTCATTTAAGCAATATTAAGACAGATACTAGACCATTTATTGTAAACCTAGTTTAGTATATATTTTAGTATAAATGCTTTTTATATTTTTATGTTTGAAATTTTTGAAGTGGGTTTCTACTTGAATGAAAGTATTCTGAAATAATTATTATTAATTATAGAATTAAGCATGTGGACATGAATGAAAAGAACATGTTGTGGAATGCACTGATCAAGAAAGCTGAATCTCTTCTCGTTCTCCTTGAGCAAAATAGTATGGAAAGCCCCATTATTCAGACATTAGAAGGAATTGTTGTCATTTTGCAGTTGACTGCTCTGTGTACTGTTCACTGTTCTCAGCAAATCTTGGACTGGTAAAAACAATTTAGGGTAACTTCTTGTGTCTTCTCAGTGGGGGTCGTGGCCTATAACTGATAAATTTACCTTGCATTTAAGAGATTGTAGGAGGAGGCATCATTTGATCATTTCATTGAGGTTAATTGCACTGTACAAAGCCTTTCTTGATTGATTATATGTTGTTAAATTTTAGAGCTGAAAGGTACTTTTAAAACTATCTGAGTTAACTGTATTTTAGAAAAGTGAGATCCAGAAATGTTAAATGATTTGCCTAAAGTTTCATAACTAATTAGTAGCAGAGTTTCTCACTGCCTACATCTCAGTCTCTTACAGTGTGGCTTCCAAACACAGCACTCTAATGTAACTGTGTCCTTCAAAACCTACTGATGATCTCTTAACTGCTAAATAGAATGACCTTTAAATTCTGCTTGTTCTTTAATGTTTTTTATTATTGTTCAGTCATTTTGATTGTGTCCAACTCTTCATGACACCGTTTGCAGTTTTCTTGGCAAAGATACTGGAGTGGTTTGCCATTTTCTTCTCCAGCTCATTTTACAGATGAGGAAACTGAGGCAAACAGGGTTAAGTGACTTGCCCAGGTTTAAAAAGCTAGTAAGTGTCTGAGATCAGATTTGAACTCAGGTCTTCCTAACTCCAGGCCTGTCACTATATCCATTAGCTGCCCTCCCCTTGTTTCTTTACCTTCCTATAACTTTTGACAATGTTGACCTCTCTGGATACTGTATCCTCCCTTGATTTCTGTAACACTGCCTTTTTTCTTGGCTTTTCTCTTATTTGCATGACTACTAAGCATGGTTGCCCCCTAAAGATCTGCTCTGAGTTCTTTGTTCTCTATTGTTGCCTCATTTAACCTAGTGCATTCAATTTTTACCCCTTTTGAATGATTGTTTAATTGAAATTAAGTCTATCCAACCCTAATCTTCCCCATGAATCCAGGTCCCATATTGACAAATGCCTATTGGACATCTTTACCTTAAACTCAACCTTTCTAAAACTCAGCGTATTGTCTTTCCCTTAATCCCATTCATCCTTCCTCATTTCCGTTGCTGGTATCATCATCTTCCCAGTTATTTAGGTTCAAAAGCCCTGGGTGACTCTTAATTCTTCCCTCTCTCGTATCCCAACTTACACCAATTTGGAGAATGTAGAGAAGAAAACAGGCCCCAAGAAACCCTTGAGGGAACAACCACACAGTTAGTGGTCATGACTTTGATGGAGATCCAGTAAAGGAGACTGAGGAGTAGTCAGGCAGGAAAAGAAACAATAGGGAGTAGCATTATGAGAATCTAGACAGGAGAGCTCATCCAGGAATTAAAAGGCGATCGGCAGTGTCAGATGCTTCAGAGAGGTCAAAGAAGGATGAGGACCGAGAGAAGGCCAATAGATTTGAATGATAAATTCAGAAGCCAGACTACAGAGGAGATAGAAGAGTGAGAGAAAAGGAGATGGAGGCACCTGTTGTGACTGGTTTCCTCAAGGAGACCCTGAGAAGGAAAGAAGGTAAATAGTAGGTGAGCTAGTGGACTTGGTCACATTGAACTTGGCTTTTAAGTGTGCAAAGACATGACCATGTTTTTAGAGAGTAGATAGGGAGAGACTGAAGATTAGAGAGGGTGGTAATGATAATGGGTTCAATCTGCTAGAGAAGATACGAAGGGAGAGAATTGAGATTCCATGTAGAGAAGATGACATCTTCATGTGAGACAAGGTGAAGAAGGAAATAGTGGGAGAAAATAACACAGTGATATGAAATGAGGAAGGGAGAGAAGGGGAAACTTCTAAATAGGCAAACCTAAGCACATAGTAGAAGGTTTAGGCAATTCCAAGTGTAGCACATTGAAGGACTCTCACATCTGGCTACAAACTAACTTAGCCTTAATTCATATTATTTGCCTTCCTACATTTTTCTCCCATCATACCCTCTACATTCATCTTGTTCCCTAAACATGAAACTGCTGCTAATTGTAGTCTGTAGACAAAGTAAGTCCTGCCTAAGACCTAAACACAGACAGAAAATTCAAGTTTAAAATGATTACATTTGATACAACTAGTATATTTGCATATTTATATTGGCCTCCCATTGTGATTAGAATATGCTAGGTACAGAATAATTTTGAACCTCTTAAGTAATCATAATTGCTTTTGGCTTTACTGGTGTACTGGTTTTGAACATTATCAAACAGGATTTTGTTCTGATATCTTATATATTTTTCATTTACAGCAGTCTTAATTATAAGGTCTCTCCCCATAAACAAAAGATGAAGTCTTCAGACTTAGTCATGAGTGTACAAATAACCTGGCTGTCTCTGGATTTTATCACAAGAGTGCTTAAGATATGTAGATGTTTATTAGAATCTGTTCAGAAGCCTAATATGGAACCAGTGATTGATAGAGTTCTGAAAATATTTGATGCTTTGTTTTATATGCAAGGTAGGTTATGGAAATAAACAACAAACTGGAAAAACTTTTAAAAATGAAAATCAATACATAATAAGCTTTCTTGTGGAGTTACTGGTATCTAAAGTTTAAATTCACATATCTTTGTTTTTTTAATTTTTAAAAATGATTTCGTATTTTATTTTTCCCTCATTATATGTAAAAGCAATTTTTCTCATTTTCTTAAAAATTTTGAGTTCCAAATTCTCTCCATGCTTCCCTCCTTCTCCTCCCTCCCACCCCTATTGAAAAGACAAGCAATTTGGTATAGATTATATGTGTATTCTAATACAAAGAATATTTTCATGTTATTCAGGGAAACATGACCAAAAAAACACAGGGAAAAAAATAAAGAAAAAATATACTTTGATCTGCATTCAGACTCTTATCAGTTCTTTTTCTGGAGGTGGATAGCATTTTTCATTTTACGTCCTCTGGAATTTTCTTGGATCATTGTATTGCTGAGAATAGCAAAGTCATTTACAGTTTACATTTCTTTAGAATGCACGAATATGTTTCTTAGGTTTTCTGGTTTACTTATTCTGCTATCTCTTGCTGTATTGTCCTTTGTATAAATGATTAAAAGTAGTTCCTTAATCCAGTATTCCTAATAGTGAAATATTTTGATTTACTTTTCTCACAATGTGTATTTTTTATAAAATAGGTTATTTTAATTCAAAGACCTCTGATTCCATTGCTTTATATAGGCTTTTCTTTGGGAGTTGATGTTTCTGAAAATTCATCATTCAGGAGCCTCTTGGAACTTAGCTCAGAAGTTCTTAAATGACATACATGTCTTTCAGCAGGCCCATACTTAGAAGCTTATTAGCTTGCTATGAGACCTGTCATAACTTGGTAACTTAGTCTTTGAGAAACCAGAGTTATCTTCACCCTAAAATTAAACATCAGACTTTTTTCTGACACAACTAAAATTCATTTATACAGAAATCCATTTGATGTTGTTATATAATACATTTATTTTATTTTAAAAAATACTTTGGAGATATAGTAAAGATTGAAATGCAATTAATTATCTCTTGTATATGTTTTTTTTTTCAGTAAATACTCCATTTGAAGATAAAATTCTGGAGGATTTGTGTGGAATGTTATCACTTCCATGGATTTATACCCATTCTGAAGACCCTTCTTTAAAGCTGACCACATTTGGCACTGATCTTCTGGCCCTGAGCCAGAGTATTTCAGATAGTTTCTGTAAGTACACAGAGAAAATTGTGTCTCCTTTTCTGTCTATAATATCAATTTTCTCTTATAGTTCATACTATAATTTTAGGATACTACCTTTATTTATGTTAGATGAATGTATATCAAATATTGATTGACTTTGCAACAGGTATTTATAATTAGTGATAGAGAAAACATTGTTCAATAAACTTCATCTTTTCAGCCCCTCAGGCACAGTCACAGTGTATATACCTTCTGACTTTGTTCCCGAAAAATATTTATCTTGAATGGAGAACAGCAGTATATTATTGGGCAATGCAGAGCTCCCATGAAATAATTCGTGCTAGTTGTGTTAGAGGATTCTCTATCTTGTTGCATCAACGGAGTAAAAATTCATACAAAAGAGTTCCCAAGATTCTCATGTATGTATTATTTTATTCATTTAGATTCTGTAATTTAATTAACATTGTTAAGGCACTTAATAAATGTTTGCTGCTCATGATAATGCAGAGGGGATAGCAACTTTAGTTTGAAAATCTATGCTTTTTGTTGTCTTGATGCAAATGAGTATGTCAGCATTCCTGACTATGCCACATAAGTAAATATTCATAAGAATAACCTTTTTTTTTTCTAAATACAGAGATAAAGTCAAAGATGACTTTGGTGCTGTCAAGAAAGAACTTGCCACTGTACTTGGACAGCTAATTTGTACTCTTTGTGGCTCATTTGAGTTGAAGAGTCCTTTAACAGAGCCTCTCTCTGAGGATGAAAATGTTGGTTTCTTCTGTAAGAACCTCACAGTTGCTTCTGATTGTGAACAGTCATTTTCTCTACTGAAAGCTTCTGTCTGCAAGCCAGTCCTTTTCTTGCTGAAAAAAAAAGTGCCTAGTCCAGTAAAATTGGGTAAGTGTTGGTTTGTTTTATTGTCTAGTTTGAAATCACCTTGGGCCTGTGGAGCTTGAAAAAAATTACACCAGAGCAAATGAATAAGAATTTTAGTGAAGGTTGTTTTTGTTTTGTTTTTGTTTTTGTTTTGCTTTTTGGAAGGCAGTTGGGGTTAAGTGACTTGCCCAAAGTCACACGGCTAGTTAGTGTTTCAAGTGTCTGAGGCCGGATTTGAACTTAGGTCCTCCTGACTCCGGGGCTGGTGCTCTACTCACTGCGTCACCTAGCCGCCCCCTTAGTGAAGGTTTTGAAAGTACATTTCAGGGAGCTAAAAAACTGCTTTTCAGTCCATTATGCTTATTACCATTAAATTCCTCGTTGTTTTACCAGTATTGCTAGTGCAACTACTACTGTTTCAAAATAAAATAATCTCACATTGTAAAGCACACAGTATAAAAGTGTCTTTGTCACAGTAACTCAGTAAGGTGGGTAGTAACGTTCTCCATTTTGTAAAATGAGGAAAACCAAGTCAGACTTGGCCAAAGTATTGGGGCTCACAGGTCATTCATTTGAATTAAACTGAAGAAAACCTCATGGTCAGTTTGTTGATGAATTATCGCTCATTCACTGTTAGCTTGCCTATAGGAAGGATATGCTAAATTAAATCTTACAACAACAATATAATAGTTTGTGTTGTTTTCAGCTTTGCACAAGATTGTAGATGATCTTTGATCCTCACAATAAACCCATGAAGTAGGTGGTGGTGTTATCCCCTTTTACAAATGAAGAGAAAGGAAAGCTGAGAAGCTTTGTGACCTTGCCTAGGGCTACCTGTCTGAGGCAGAATTTGAATTCAGGTCTTGCTGATTCCCAGGTTCAGCATCCTATCTCCTACAATACTAAAAGGAAGGAATTTTGAAAATTTGGAAATGATACACTGAAAAGTATTCATAAGATATTTTGAAACTCTTTGAATGATGCTGCATAGCTCTGTTCATTATTTATTGTAACTTATTTTTTGACTGATACATTGAACACTGAACTGATCAAATCAAAAATAGCTGATATGATGAATTTATGAGTGGGAGGTTCTTATTCCAGTATAAATGTGAAATATTATAAAGGCTTTTTCTTTCTTTCTTGTTATCATTAAAAATCAACTTAAAATTTGTATTGTAATGTATTTTGTTCATTGAAACTTTAACTTAATATTCCTTATATATTTTAAAATGTGTTAATTAGATGTTACATATGTTTTTCCCTTTAGCATTCATAGATAATCTACCTCATCTTTGTAAGCACCTCAATTTTCGGGAAGATGAAGCAGATGTAAAAGTAGTCCTTGGCACTTTATTAAATTTAATGGAGGACCCAGACAAGGATGTGAGAATGGCTTTTAGTGGAAACATCAGATATATATTGGAATCCTTAGACTCTGAAGATGGCTTTATAAAAGAGGTCAACTTTTAATTTCTTAACATTGTTGTTATTAAAAATTTTGTTCTAGAAACATCTTTAATCATTTATTGAATGTATTTCTGTTAACAGCTTTTTGTCTTGAGAATGAGAGAAGCATATACACATGCTCAAATATCAAGAAATAATGAGTTGAAGGATACATTGATTCTTACAACAGGGGATATTGGAAGGTATATTTGACTACATATTTGTATTATTATTTCCCTCTAAATTCATGACATTTTGCCATATTTTGCTACATATCAAATGTAACAAAATACTATTTTGCCAATATAACAAGCTTGTCATAGACTAAAAATCTGCAGGTATCCATGTTCTTTCTCCCTTATTGTATTTCTGGTCTGTGAGATCATAGATTTAGAGCTAGAAGGATCCTTGGGGATCATTTAGTTACAACTACTTCTTTTACAGATAAGGAAACTGAGGCCTTGCCCAGAACCACACAGTTAGTAAGTGACAAAGCTAGGAGTTAGATCTATTACATCACTATCCCCTATTCCCTGATCTCAGTCCTTAAACATCTTTATCTTACCCTTCTTTAAAATGGGCGATTTCTTTATGTATTACTTTCCATTAACCAATTTGTAGTTAACATTTAACATTGAACTGATGGGGGGAAGTAATTAAAGTGTGATTGGTTTACATGTACTGAAGCACGCCATCTTATTTTATTAAAACTGAAATTCTGTTAATGCAATCTAATAATGAAAAGCCTTTGTTTCAAAAGAGGAAATATGTCCACTACTACCTATGAAGGGATAACTTGATAAATTTGTACTTCACTGAATTTTCCTGATTGTATTATAGATGAGAAAAATCTGAGAAAAATTGTATGGAAAGATAGGTTTACTTGGAAGGAACTCTACATTTATAAAACTTGAGACTCTAATATAATCTTTTGTCTTTTAAGGGCAGCAAAAGGAGATTTGGTGCCTTTTGCACTCTTGCACCTGTTGCATTGTTTGTTGTCCAAATCACCATCCATTTCTGGAGCAGCATACACAGAAATCAGAGCACTAGCTGCGGCCAAATGTGTTAAACTACAGACCTTTTTCAGCCAGTACAAGAAACCTATCTGCCAGGTAATAGCCAGTTCCCTTGCTGAATATAGAGGAGCAACCCTGTTCTGTGATACCTGCCATAAGCACATTATCTGCATTGTAAGTTGAGCAGAATTCCATTTAGGGCTAAAATGTTGCTGCTTTATATCACAGTAGCTATAAAGATACCCAGATATGTGCCTAAATGTTCAAGAATGTACATAAATACATATTGATGATGATTTAATGCTCTTTTCCTTTAATTGCTTTCTCTGCTATATGAACTGCCTTGCTTTTTATTCTTTTTTTATGGTGGTTTTTTGAGAGGGAAAAAACTAGTTTTTCTCATGGTGTAATGACTGGCTTTTCTTATTGAATCAGTTCATGTCCAAGAATTCAAGCTTTTAAACCTCATGGGGTTTTTTTTTTCTGTGATAGAAATTTCCCTTCTAGTGATAAAAACTGTTTTTGTTCTAGTTTTTGGTGGAATCCCTCCATTCCAGCCAGAAGACAGCATTCCCCAACACTCCGTGTCAGAATACTGAAATGAGAAAGCAAGATGTTACTCGCCAGCAGGAAATGACACGAAATATCCTATCTGAAATTTCCAATGTTTTTGATTTTACTGATAGTAATCTGTTCCTTACTGTAAGTTTCAAAATATGGTTTATTTTTAATTGACTGTTTTTGTTGTGTCTATTGCTCTTTCTCTTTTTGTTTTGATTTTATTTATTATTTCTAAACTAGTTATATGTATATATAGCCATAAAAACTTAGTCTTACTCAGAATTCTGAATTTCATGCGTTTTCTTATAACTTTGATGTGAGCAACTAAGTATACTAAGGAACCTAACTGTATATTGTTCTGGGATTATAAGCTGAGCAGTCAGCCATCTTCTGGCTTTCCATTGCAGCATTCATCCACTTAGTAGGCTAGGCATTTAGGAGGTGCTGTAGCCTCCAGCAATGGCCTGGTATCAGGAAAATCCAAGTTCAGATTAAATTTCAGGCATTTGACCAGCTGTGTGACCTTGGGCAAGTGATTTAACTTCCACCTCACTTTCCTCAGCTGTAAAATGGGCTAATAACACCTACTTTCAAGGGTCATTGTGAGGACAAAGTGAGATATTTGTGGAGTATCTAGTACAGTGCCCAACACATAGTAAGTACTACATAAATACTGGCTATAATCATCATTGTCATTTTTATCGTCATCATCATCATGACTGTCACTGTTACTATCTAGCAAATGTTGAGTGCTTATTGCTCTGAGGAGTATGAAGAAGTGTTATACACAGTCTTTATCTTCAGGGAGTTTATCATTTCTGTAGGGTGACGAGAAACATGCACAGAAAAATGAAGTAATATTTTAAGAGTTGAAATGGCTCAAACCTAAGCCATTTCTAATTACAGTTTATAGCATTCCCAAACAAAAAGGCAACATTCCACAATGAGATAGAAACATAGATGTCTTACTCCCTCGTTTTATAAATAAATGGAAAACCTGAAGTATAGAGAGGCTAAGTGATGTGCCTTTCCCAACTGATTGACTATAAAAACCATTTTGAGTTTTGATAATGAAATCAGGAACTCTAGCATAGGATGTTTTTTGGGAATTGATAGTTAAAGAAAGACTTTACAGTTTCTCATTCAGATTAGACCCCTGAGGACCTCAGACAAAAGTAATATGTTTTTAATATGTAGCCTAAAGAAAGAATAAGAGGGTCCTTAGGGTGCTTCCACAGTTTCTACTGTAACCAAATTATCCTCACTCTATATCCTTTTAAAAGAGGGATAGCAGTGTAAAGTTCTCAAGTTAGACTCTATAGTGCCACTGAAGTCTAAAATTGGGAATCTCATTGGAAATTGTAAAACCATTGTTCTTAATTATTCATTTAGTAAGTTAACTTTTCAGTCTAAAACAGTTGGGTAAAAAAAGTAAGATCTTTTTAGCTAGTTATCTAAACATTTTCCATTTCAAATATAAATTTGAAGTATACAGGTGACTTGAGAGAAAGGAAGGCTTTGAATAGTTGCTATGAAGAGTGAGATAGAGTCAGACAAAGATGAGAGAATTGGTGTGTGGCAGTGAAGACCTATATTAGATAAGATTCTAGACTCTAGTCCTGCATTTCCTCCAGGACATCTCCACTGGTGTCTCAACAACATCTCAAACTCAACTTGAACTTAACATAGGAACTTGGTCATCTCAAAAATACTTCAGTGCACATAATATACACAAAGTCTACCATTTAAATAAATGTATTTTTGATTTCTTTATTCAGAGGACATTACAAGTTCTGTTACCAGACCTTGCTGCCAAAGCAAGTCCAGCAGCCTCTGCCCTCATTCGAACAATAGGAAAACAACTAAATGTAAACCGTAGAGAGATATTAATAAATAACTTCAAATACATCTTTTCCCACTTGGTCTGTTCTTGCTCCAAAGATGAACTGGAACGTGCCCTTCATTACCTCCAGGTAAGTTGATATTTGTCAAATATTTTATAGTTACCATTAAAACAATATTAGAGGAGGTCTTTTGGGTCAGGAAACAGAAAGAAACAAAATGTAGATTCTAGAAGAATGACCCCAACTATTCTACGCTGTTTAAATCTTTGTCTCAGTCTGTAATGCCTGGAGAGGTAGCCTGGACCCAGAGTTTATAGTCCTTTTAAGAACATCAGTTTGCCAATTGTGGGGAGGTTGGATTGGAGATGAGCAATTGGGAGAAGGAAACCAATTCAGAAACCAATTAGAACAAGCCAGATGAAAGAGAATAAGGGCCTGAGTAAGGGTGGTTGTAGTATAGGTGGAAAGAAAGTGTTTTGAGGGGAGAATCAATAGGACTTAGCAACTGATTGACTGGGAAGGGTGAGTAAGAGTGAAGATTCAAGAATAATGCCTAACTTGTGAACCTAGGTAACTGTAAAAATGATATTCTACTTGGCAAAAGTAAAGGAGTTGGGACCAGGGTTGGGCTTAGGAGAAAAGATAAGGAGCTCTATTTTGACATATTAAATTTGAAATGTCTGTGGAACATCCATGTGAAGATGTCTAGCAGGCAGTTAGAGGTGGGAACTAGAAACTGGGTGAGAGAGAAGGGCTGCATATATGGTTTTGGAAGTGGGTCTTCTTAGAAATAAGAGTTGAATCTTTGGTAGCTGATAAGATCATTAAGAAAAAGTATAGCAAAAGAAAGAGAAGCCAGGACAGAGCCCTGGGGTATATCCAGGGGTGGGACATTGATGAAGATCCTGCAGAAGAGACTGAGAAGGATCCATCTGACAGATTAGCATCGTGATAACCTGGAAAGGAGAAATTATCTATTCACTTCTCAGCCCCTTGTAGTCTGATTTTTATACTTCTCAGCTACAATTACTCTCTTCAAGATCATCAAGGTTCTCTTTATTGCTAAATCCAATGACATTTTCTCTGTGTTAATTCTTCTTGTCTTTTTAGTATTTTGCACTTTTAAGAGAGCATACTCAGGTTGAGGTTGTGATCATCATTTTGAAATACTTTAGGAAGGCCAAGAATGAGCTCTGAGAACCATTGGATTGGCAATAAGATCCTTGGTGATCTTGGAGACAGCAGTATCCGTTTATTGATAGGGCAGATTGTGAGGTGTTGAGAAGCGAGTGGGAGATGAGGACATGGAGCCACTGAGCAGAGAGAACCCTTTTTCTAAGAGAAGACTGAAAAGAAAGAAAGCTGGAGTCCAGTGACTTGAGGAGATGGTAGCATCAAATGAAGTCAACTTGGTCATCTTTGTAAGGAACAGAAACAGTAACAAGTTGAAAATTGTAGAGACAAAGTAGGGAGCTTAAAAGTGACATGTGTCCAGGAGGAAATAGGAGGTGATGGGCTTAAGGTCACAAGTAGCAAGTTTTAGTAAGGAAAAGTGTTCCCTCATCCTCTGAGACTGGAGCAAAGAAGAGAGAATGGGGGATGATGCAGATCTGAAGTGTGTAATTAGGGAACTCTTGATGATGGTTTTAATTTTTTCACTGAAGTGGGAGGTGAGTTTATCTGCTGTGAGGCAATGGAGAGGTAGTGGAGTGCAGGTGACTTTAGAAAAGAGAAGATTTGGAGCAGCCACTGTGGGAAGTAAGATAAAGTCTCAACTAGAAAAGAGAAAAAACTAATTAAGGGCCCAGATTTGATAATATCCTGAACTTTAGTCCTGCTTGCCTGCTGGACATCTCCTTGTTGTCCCAATAATATTTCAGATTCATTAAATTTTAAATTAAATTAATTCTCTCTCCTCTTTTCTGCCTCCCCACCCCATTCTGCTTTGAGGAAAACTACCTGTTTCTGTCAAGGAGACATTTTCACAATCACTTCTGGTTCTAACCTTGTGATCATCCTTGACATGTTTTCCCCCACACCTATCTTCAGTCAGTTGTCAGATTTTGTCTATTGTATTTCCATAGAATTTCTAGCTTCTCTCCCCACTTTTCTATTTACAAGGTCATTCCCCTATTTCCAACACTGCTTTTCTTCTAGATTGCTCTAATATCATTAAGTGTTTTCACTGCCACTAGTCCCTTCCCTCTTTGCTCAGCTGCTAGAGGAATCTTCCCAATGTATAGGTTTCCCTTATATGCCTCTTCCCTGCTCAGAGACTTTCAAGACAAAACACAAAAACCTTAGCCCAGCGTTTAGGGCTCTCCATATTTTGACTCTACCTTTTCAGCCTTCTCTCACATTATTCCGCTTTACACTGTCTGTAGTCCTGCCAAATGGGACTCCTGGGGCCATTCCTTGAACTTGGCATTGTCTCCTACCTTTGTGCATCTGTATTAGCCATCTGCCATGGGTGGAATGCACATCTCTCTTTCCTCAGTATTCTCCTTTTGCTTGGCTCAGGTGTCACTTGCTCTATAAAACCTTCCCTGAACTGGATTTATGCACCTGTGTTGTATCCTGCTAGTATGGTAGACAGAAAGCTTTTTCGGACAGGCATGTTTTCTATTTTGTTTTTATATTCCCTGTTCCTTGCCTAAAACAGGTACTTAAACATCTGCCAAATTTTGTTGAATTACTTTCAGCCAATCTTTTCTCCAAGAATACTGATTGAAGTGCTTTTTATAACCTAGAGTAGCAGTTCTCAGCCTGTGGGTCACAACCCCTTTGGGGTCGAATGACCCTTTCACAGGGGTCACAGGGGTCGCCTGAGACTATCAGAAAACGCATATTTCTGATGGTCTTAGGAATCTCCTTTATCCATCTCCAGGCAGGTCTACCCACATGCATACATGCCCACATACAACTATTACAGGGTCAAGGCATTAGGAAGGTCGAGAACCATTGACCTAGAGTAATCTCTGAAGATCTGGGTTCTTGTAATCATAGCATGATGAGGTATAGTTTCTGTGAGTGTTGTTTTGTCATATTTTTAGTCCTTTTCAGAAAACTAAGTTTAAAGTCTAACACAGGTTTAGACTGTGAAACATAAGGTCATCTTTCCTTAAGTATCTACACTCTAGACAAGAAGTCTGGAAAAGGGAAGAAAATGAGAGAATTATTAAAATTCTATCCTAATTCAAAAAATATTTTACTTACGATGTATCACTAATAATTATGGTCACCTGGTTTTGTATCTTTGTTTATTAATAGCCTCCTAAAAATGAGTCTTTCAAGCAGTGCTGACATGAAAGCAAACCTCTGTTGCAAGAACGTAACAATTTAGTAATTTATTTCTGTGTTTAGAATGAAACAGAGATTGAATTGGGCAGCTTGCTGAGACAAGATTTCCAAGGATTACATAATGAGCTGCTATTGCGTATTGGGGAACACTATCAACAGGTTTTCAATGGTTTGTCAATACTGGCGTCATTTGCTTCCAGTGAAGATCCATATCAGGGCCCAAAAGACATTACATCACCAGAACTAATGGTAAGAACATTTTGTTTTCACATGTTTCTGTACTTTTCACACTTCATATCCAATTTGAATTTGTTTAAATAGCAAGGTAGGCTTTTTCCAGAAAAAGCTTCATTTAATTTGTACTCATGATTAAGTATAAACAATAATGCATATTCTAGGTTGTTTGAAAAAGTCATGGACCTAAATCATTTAAAATCTTTTCTTTTTCATATTGAGCAAAAATGTTAAAGCTCATTTAGATCTCTTATTCAGATTGGAGTAGACCTGTTGCATGATCTTTAAAAATAAGTTTCTGCTTGTCTCCTTGCCCTTCCCTGACACTTTCCCCAGAGAAATGCAAACCACAATAACTGTAGCTCTGTTTACCATACTTAGAATTATTATCTTTTTTTAAAAGATAACTTTTTCAGGTTTGCAAATGGCTTTTAAATTCTTACCAAGTTACACTTCCTATTTTTAAGTCTTTGATCATCTGATTGTGGCTGTGAATGTTACTTATTTAAATAGAGTCATTCTGGCATAGTACATAGACTTAGGAAGTCTGGGTTTGAATTCTGCTGCCATCACTTTGTGACTGTGGACAAGTCGTTCAGCCTCTTTGAGACTCAGTTTCATACTGTGTAAAATGTAAATGTCACCTATTATTTTTAGGAAGGTTAATTTAGTGGGCAATCACAATATAGCCCATTTGAAGTCCAAGGATATTTAAATGGCCTGTTTGAAGTTAGGTTAGGTAGGTTTGCCAACCCACTTTTAAAGTTCCCTAAATCATGCCATAACCTTTTATTATTGCCTAGGTTTTTTCTCTATACCTATAGAATAGAATAATCTTTTCAGTTCTTTATTGATTTATGTGAAACAATGCTAAACCATCTTAATTTTTTTCTATTATGACAATTATTAGTGTAAAAGGTGGGATTTTAGAATTGGAAAGTTGAAATAGTGATAAATATTTTTAAAGTAGATTCTGAAGTTAGTGTCATCTGTGACACATTTGTTTGTGCTGATAAACACAAATATGAGCGGATATACTCATAATTGTGCTTTTTACATTAAATTGATTCTTTCATATCTTTTTGTAACCTTTGGTGTTTGAAAAACAGAAGCCTCTATGCCTTCTTCCCATTAGGGTATCATTCTGAAGAGGGATATAGATATAGAAAAGTGAGCTCATCTCTTCCTCATCTTGAGATAGTTGCTCTTGACAATATCTCTGATCTTGAGGAGGTTCAAGCAGCAGCATAATTCCCCTGTGCCACTAGCCCTCTCTTGTCCCTTGTTTCATGAAAATAATGAAAAAGTGGGGGTGGCTGGGTGGTGCAATGAATGGAGCACCGGCCCTGGAGTCAAGAGGACCTGAGTTCAAATATGGCCTCAGACACTTGACACACTTACTAGCCATGTGACTTTGGGCAGGTCAATTAACCCCAACTGCCCTCCAAAAAGCAGCAAAAAAAATAATAATAGTGAAAAAATTTCTCTTCATGGAATGGTTTAGTGAGAAATTCTGTGGATATGGGTTAACACTTACAAATTTCTTCCAAAGCACTCATTTCACAGCTACCATTGAGGAAAATAAACTGTCACGACCAGATAAGTAAAAGAATCAGTGTAATTCAGTCAAACAAAATACAAATAACCAATTTATTGAACTAATTGAGTTATTGTTAATTTGTGCTTTTTATTCTATACACAGATGATTACATGTCAGCTTTTTATATTTTGGTCTTAGGCTGATTATCTACAACCTAAGCTCCTGGGCATATTGGCCTTTTTTAACATGCAGTTGTTAAGTTCCAGTGTTGGCCTTGAAGATAAGAAAATGGTATGTGTACTCATTTAATGTTTGAATTGCTGAAGTATTATGCTGAGTTTCATGTATAATATAGAGGAGACACACTCTTTATTTTTGGGCTCTTTTAATGGAAGGAATACTATAACCCTGCCATTACCTAGTTTTATAGGGTTGGGTTTTTTAAGGAGTTCTTCAATATGCAGTATCAGTAGAGATAAAGTGTTAACTAAATAACCCGAGGCTAAGTGGATGAAATGGCCTCTTCCTACCTATCATTTCCACTTAGCAGTCAACAAGATCATTCAATGAACAACAAGAGTTGTTCATTCTTAGTTAGATAGAAGTAACAGTAAGAGTTTGATTCAGAGTATGTCATAGGCAGTGAGGTGGTACAGTGGGTAAAGCCCTGAACCCGGAGTCAGCAAGACCTGGGTTCAGTTCTAGCTTCAGACACCTAATGTCTGGGTGACCAGGCTCGTCACGTTAATCTCCATACTCCTCAGTTTCTTCCATAGCAGCGCCTACCTCCCAGGGCTGTGAGAATCAAATCAGACAGTGTGTGTAAAGCACTTTGAAAGACTTAAAGTGCTGTGTACATCTTAGTGGTTATTATTATATTGTTGGGGAAATCAGTTCGGATTTGGGAGAAAGCAGCAGTGAGGAGTCTACCTTGATTGAAATGAAAGTCGACTAGAGAATCATGTAGAATAGAGACCTTACATCTACTCTGTAGGTGTCTTATATGTATCTATTAATATTTATTTTGTCTTCCCTATTAACTTGTGAGGACTGTGAGGGCAGGGACAGTGTCTTTTGCGTTTCATTCGTGTCCCCTGAGCTTAATAAAGTGCCTGGTATATAGTAAGTCTTTAATAAATATTTACTGATTGCTAGATAAATAGAAAGGAGCCTTTCTGAAGATGGAATTAACTGGCATGGCACTTAGAAGCTAAGTGAACTTGAAGGGACAAGACAATGAGAAAGCAGTAGCAGGGTTTTGGGAAAGAAATGAATTAGTAAATCAGTCAACATTTAAGTACCTCATATAACAAATGACAACATGAAAACATATATATGTGAACCAAGCTACATACAGGATAAATATAAAATAATTAACACAGGGAAGGCACTGGAATTAATTCAGATTGAGGAAGGCTTTCTGTAAAAGGTGGTATTTTAGCTGGACCTTAAAGGAAGTCTGGGAGTTGAGTAGTTCAAATGGAGGAGATAAAGCATTCCAGGCATGGGGGACAACCAGAGAAAATGCCCAGAGCTGAATAATGGAGTGTCTTATTCATGGAACAGGAGGCCAGCATCACTGGATTGAAGAGTACATGTTGGGGAGTCCAGTGTAAGAAGACTGGAAAGATGGGAGAGGTTAAGCTTTGAGTGCCAAACAACATTTTTTTATTGGGTCCTGGAGGTGACAGGAAGACATTGGAGTTTATTAATTAGGGGACTGACATGATCAGGCCTGTGCTTTAGGAAAATCACTTTGGGAGCTGCGTGGGGGATGGATTGGGGCAGAGAGAGACAGGGCAGGCTGACCTACCAGCAGTCCAAGCAGATGATAAGGGCCTGCAAGAGAGTGTTGAAGTGCCAGAGGAGTGAAGGGAGTGTGATTTGAGAGATGTTGCAAAGATGAAATTCACAGGTGTTGGCAACAGCTTGGATATGGGAGGTAAAATAGGAAAAATCCAGGATGACCCTCAGGTTGTGAACCTGAGGGGTCTGGAAGGATGGTGTTGCCTTATAAAAATGCTTAAAAGTACAGAAGGGAAATTCTGTGGCAGTGCAAAGTCCAGTTGGATTGAGGAGAAGTTGCAAGATAGAATTATACAGCTGTAATATGCTAAGAACCAGGTTAAATAAAAGACTGCCTAGATCCTGGAGATATGGCTTCCTAGGAGGGAAAATACTTTTTTTCAACTGAGATTTTTATTGAAAAGTTAGCAAATGGTTGACTGAATGAAATAATGAATTCTGTTTTTTCCTTTGTCCCTGCATATCTAGTTAAAGGTTTTTCTTGCCCAAATTTTCTTATATACAAAATGAGACAGAAATGCCCTAGGCCTTTTATAGCATTGTGGAATTATTAATAAAAACTTATAATGAAATAATAAAGGGGACTACCAGAATGCTAAGTAACACCAGTGTATTCTTGCTCAAATATTGCAGTCTTCATTTTTTTTTATTGAAATCTGTTTTTCTTTGCAGTTCCTGAATCTAAAAGGAATTCAATTATAGATATTCATGTAAATAAACATTGCACTGGGTATAATGTGAAATTCAGTAAGAGATAGAAAATACCATGACTAACTGAGGGAAGATTACTTCTTCCCAGGACACAGAGAAGACTTCAGTGTAGCTGACATGAACTGAATTAGTAGAAATTAGGCCGAATCAGTAGTATCAGTAGAAATTAGGCCGAATTGGGGGAGCAATAGGAGAAGAGGTTCAAAAGGTAGTTTGGGACCAAATCATGGAGAGTCTTGGATGTCTGACTAAGGAGTTTGGACTTAACCAATGGGTAACGGGGAGTCATTTATACATTGAGTAAGGTTTGACACCAAAGCTATATATACACCTTAGGAAGATTTATTTGTAAGTAATGTGTAGGCTGGATAGGTGTTGGGACAAATATTAAGTGACCTGTCCAAGGTTACACAGACAGTAAGTAGCAAGTAGAGTGGAAATCAGCCCAATAGAGTTAGTTTCACTCTATTGGACTGATTCTCAGTTAATGGGATAAAGGAATGGAAAAAAAACATTACATTTTTTTTGCTGTATGAGAGTGAGGTTCTGTGTGTGTGTGTATGACTCTTAAAAAAGACAATCATCAAAATACAGGTAGGAAATTAAAAAAAAAATAACAGGGTAGTTTTTTTTGGTAATACTGCTAAACTGAGCTAGAAGAAAAAACTGTAAGCCAAAGGACTCTACTCTTAAAGATATATTATTCATCCTTTACATATGGGCTGTTTGAGAACGATCAGCACTTCTAGTGTGAGGGTTTTCTGAGCCCTTATCAGGGCTGCTCATCCACCTTTGGTATCCGTCTGTCACACGACCCTTCCTTGTGGCTCCTGGAAGCTTTAGCATGCACAATAGCTCTCTTGGCAGGCAGGCTGAACCAGGTTAAGGGTAACCAACAGACCTCAAACCATCCATTAGGAGAGTGTCTACCCCTAGTGAAGACTTCTCCTAGTGGAATAGGCAGATGAGAATAGTTTGATCCAAAGGCCATGAAGGTGGCTGAAGCAGGCACTGTTTGGTCAGATGATGTTATGAATAGAACCATGGAGATAAGGAAGGGAATAGGTTTTAGGGACAAAATAGTGAGTTTTGTTTTGGACTCATTGGTTGTGAAGTTCCAGTGGTATATCCAAATAAAGCTACCTAAGAGATAATTGAAAGTGCTGGTTTAGACTTTGGGAGAGCCGTTGGAATTATCAATTTGACAGTTATCTATATAGAAGTAATTAATGAAGCCCTGGGAAAAAGATGAGAACACCTCTAGAGAAAGAAGACAAGAGGGCTGGGAAAGAGTCCTGAAGATGATGACAAAATAATGGTCAACAGGGGGCAGAAAGTGCCAAAGAGTACGGTGCTGTGGAAGCTAAAAGGATTGGTTAATAGTCTGAAATGCATCAAATGGGAAAATAGGACAAATGAGTGCTTACCCAGAACTTAATAGGGTGCCTGGCACATAGTCGGTGCTTAATAAATATTGATTGATTTTTCATTTGTTATGATGATGTTATCTGAGAATGAATGTTGTCATGGAATTTGGATAAGGATTATTTACCCTAAGGACTTATCTCTTCCTGCCAACATGTTTATAATCTTCATATAAAAGAACATATTTGCTTCTTTTCAGGCCTTGAACAGTTTGATGTCATTAATGAAGCTGATGGGACCCAAGCATATCAGTTCTGTGAGAGTAAAGATGATGACCACATTGAGAACTGGACTCCGATTTAAGGATGATTTTCCAGAACTATGCTGCAGGTAAATGAGCAGGTTTTCTAACTTGGTGCTCTTCTTGCATTTCCTACCTGTGCCAGTATGGATGCTTGTACCTTTGGGGAACAGAGCTCTCTAAACTTGAAATACCCAAAGTATAGGATTTAAAAAGTTAGTTTTATCACAAAAAGGAAAACAAAGAGCTAACTTTTTCTTTCTTTCTAATGTAGAGCTTGGGATTGTTTTGTTCGTTGCTTGGACCATGCTTACCTAGGCTCCCTTCTCAGTCATGTAATAGTAGCTTTGCTACCTCTCATACATATCCAGCCAAAGGAAACGTCTGCTGTCTTTCACTTCCTCATAGTTGATAACAGGTACTTTCATCATAACTGAATTCATGATTATGAGGTTGGGAGATTTTTAGGTTTTAGAATGAAGACTGGTGTTTTACATATATACATACATATACATATATATACACACATACATACACACATACATACATTCTTTATTTTTATATTTACTTGCATTTTATTCCCAGCGCTTAGCCCAGTGCCTAGTAAATAGTAAGCACTTAATAAATACTTCTTGACTTAATTACCAGTAAAAAAAATACTGCCTTGATTTTAGTTCTCAGCGTGCTGAACTACTGATTGTTCAATTTTTTAAAATTGCAACAAAATTTTCATCAGGATTTTACTAATAGAACCTTTTTTTCCTAGTAAAACTCAGAATCAGCTGGCTTACCTTTGTCAATCTTATTGAAAAGGGGTAAAATCAAGATTAGATGTGTATGAGGATATATTTACTTACTTAGAGGAACATAAACTCTGTTTTGAGCATCACTCCCTAACACCTAGACATTTATATAGCCTTTTAACTGCTGTCCCTACCCTCCAGTCTTGCACATAGCCACCAGGTTAATCTCCTTAAAACCCATCTCTGCTTGTGCTGTCTCTTTTCTGCTAATAGTTGATAGACTACTCTTCCAGGGAAATACACTTTCTCAGAAAGTTTCTTTGGAAGTACATGTTGTGTAAAAACAAAAAGTATCAAATTAAAAATTAAACAAGAATCTACTTCAGTTACTCCCCATTGTAGCCTCATAGAATTCAGAGGCTTTGGCCTGGGATTGAAAACCTTTCAGTCTGGTGCCAGTTTACCTTTTCAACCTTATTCCACTACTCCTTAATACTAATCCTGCTTTCCAGACAATCTAGTCTATTCAAAACAGTGTTGAACTTCTTTGTCTCTATCCCTTCATCCATGACAATCCATCTGCCTGGAATGACTCCTCCTTACCCACCCATCTTTGCCTGTTGAGAGTCCTCTGCTCTTCAAGTGGCAGCTCCTGGGCATACCTTCTTTATGCAGCCTTTTTTGCTCATATTAGTTGGAAATAATCTCTTCCAAGCCAGTTCTGCCATAGCACTTAATTTGTATCACTTCTGTGGCGCTTAACAAATATTGCCTTGGAATATAAATTTTAGGGAGTTTCATTTTTTTCTTGTTAGGTTTATGGACAAGGACCATTTTATCTTATAATACTCAAAATCAGACACATTGCCTAGCCATGTGCTATATACATTGGCTATTAAATATTTGAATTAATAAATGAATAATTACATCAGATAGATGATTTCCTTTATATCTATTTTCTTTTATATCTTAACAAAATAATTGAAATGTAAGAGGGCCAGCATTTGATGATTCATGCCTTGTTATGTTTATCACAAATTATTACTATCTATGCATTAAATTGAGACATTTAAAGTATTTGTAACTTGACTAAAATTTGCATTGTGTTTATGTCCCTGGGTTTTCAGTGACTTGTAGAGATCTGGATAAGAATAATGTAAGGAATAAGAGTGAGTGTGTTTTTAAAAAATCCATTTTTCATTTATACTAGAAAATGTTTTCTTATTGTCCTGTATCTCAATTATAAAATACAATTTTTAACCAACATTCTAAGTAGATACAGTTATAACTTATTTTTAATTTAAATTGCACATTCAATTAAGCAGCCAAAATAGGAAGGGAAAAAATAGCACATTTGAAATGTTCAGCCAAAACCAAATGTAGGAAAATCTTGCTGATTTAGGCTTGTCAGGTCTAATGCCAATCTGAATTAGTGAAACAAATAATTTTTAAATTTGAGTAAATACTAAAACATCCACAACTTATCAGAGCCCAAGATGTAGTGTTTTAACTGTGAATCATTCATTTTCTCCTAAAAAACTTTTAGGGATGCTGTACAAGACTTCTTACATGAAATATATTTTCTGCCTGATCATCCAGAACTGGAAAAAATAAAAACAACCCTCCAGGAATACAAGAAGGTATTTGTCTTCCATTTTTGGCCTTAGGAAAGTACAAAACTATTTTAAAATTTTAGTTGATATTTTAAGTCTTTTATTAGAAACAAATTTATAATGACATATGATTTTTTTCTTTATAAGTTCATGTTATATCTTACACATATAGAAAAAGTGTTAGATTTGGGTTTAAAGGAGGTGAGCCCAAGTCTTCTAACTTAAAAAACCAGTGTTCTTTCTGTTGTGCCATTTGAAATACCTTTATTCAATAAAGAAAAAAAATGTAGGAGTTTTAGTGGGCCCCAAGCTCCAATATGAATCCATAGTATGGTATAATAGCCACAAAATCTAATGCAATCTCTATCTTACTGGATTTCTTAATTATTATTCAGACCAATTCAATTATTATTAAGACCATTATGAACTAGAGAAGAAAATGTCAAACCACTCAAGTATCTTTGCCAAGAACATCCCAAATGGGGTCACAGAGAGTCAAACAAAACTGAAACAACTGAGCAGTAACAACAGCTGGTGTAAAGTACAGGGTTTTGTTGGACTAAGTATTTGGCCACTAGGGAATCTGTTTCCAGTTCAGACAGCTATCTAGGGAGGAAGTCTGTGTACCATATTTTAGTACAAACAGTTGTAAACTGGAGAATGTCCAATGGAGGATGACCAAAATGGCCAGTGACTTCAGATTCATTCTGTTTGAAGAGAGGTAAAAGGAGCTGGGGATATTTATCCTGGAGGATAGGTTTTTGGGGGGTCATGGAGTACTTTATAGGGGAATTCAAATATTGAAAGGTTATCATATATAAAAGTGATTGAATTTGCTTTGTTTGGCCTCAGTATAAAACTAAAATTCCAAAGATGCAATTTAGGTTTGGTTTAAGGAATAATTCCTTAACATTGGAAGGCTTTAAAAATTAAATGGGCTACCTTAAAGAAATAATCAGTTCCTCCTATCTAGAGATTATTATTAAAGTCTGGATAACCACTTATTCTTGTTCAGGTATGGGTTGGACAAAATGTCTCTAAGGTCCCTTCTGGTTAATAGATTCTGTGAATCATCACAAAGATCCTACTGCCTGATAGAGTTTTCATTGCATATTTGGTATAGTCAATTCATGGAAAATAGGATCTAAACAAAATGTCCTTCTAACTCTGAGATTTCTGTAGTGTGACAGAACTTGCTAACTAATTGGATTTGGGAAGTGTGGAAAAGGAAGCAGGTTGTGATGGTGGTTGGGTGACCAGGTGAATGTTGGTGCCAATGACTAAAAATAGGTAAATCTGAAGGAGCAGAATTTGGAGGAATGAGTTATTTTTGGATAATCTGAGGTTTGAGGTTAAGTTTCTGGGATATCAAGTTGGAGATGGAGCTCTGAAGTTTAGAAGAAAGATTGGGGCTAGAGATACAGGGATCATTTGCGTAAAGGTGATAATTGAAACTATGGGATCAGCAGTGGGCAAAATCACCAAGAACAATCCAATCCAATAGAATCTTGGGGAATGTGCATAATAAAGGGGGTGGGAGGTTGGGGGTGATAAAAGATTGAAAAATAGTAGTCAGAGAGGTAAGAACAAGTAGAATGTGTTCTCTTAGAAGACAAGAGAAGAGAATGTTAAAAAGGAGTCAACATTATCACATTCTACAGAATCTAGGGCGGGGGAGAACTGAGAAAAGACCGTTGGATTGGAGCATGAATTAGTTATTAATGACTTTTGACAGAGTGGTTTCTATAAACTAGTGGAGCAAATGGCTACTAAATTGCAAGGGGGATGAGGAGTGGGTTAGTATTAAGGAAGTTGAGGCAAGGTATTAAAGAAAATGTGTACTTAATCTTTTTTTTTTTTAATAAATCTTTTATTTGTTTTCTTGTTTACATCATTCATTTCCATGAGATTTTTGAATTACAAATTTTCTCCCTGTCTTTCCCCTACCCCAACCCCAAAACAGTGATACCACTGTGTAGCCCCTTCCCTGATCTGCTCTCTAACTTTCTGGTAGGGCAGGGAGGGTCTTCCTACCCCAGCCCCTGTATATCTCAATTCCTAGTTGCATGAATTGCAGAGCTTTCAATTCTAGATTCTTTCGGTCCCTCCCTTGTCACCCACTCCTACTGGAAGGACAAGCACTTCAATACAGGCTGTGCATGTGTAATTACACAGGACATCTTCATAGTGGACATATTGTGACAGTGATCATATGTCCCTCCTTCCTATCCCTACCCGCCTTGTTCTATTCTCTACCCTGTCCCTGTCCCTTTACTGAAGTGTGTGCTTCTAGCATCCCTCCCCCAGACCCTGCCATCCCCTCCATTGTCTCCCCTCCCATCCCCATGCCCCCTACTCTCCTGTGTGGCATGACGCCCAGTTTAGAGTTTATGCCATTCCTTCCCTAAGCCAAATTCAGTGAGAGTAATTGAGAGTAAAGTTGTAACAGTTTTATCCCTTGCCTCTTCTATATGGGATGATTAACCCCATTTTGTTTCTCTCTGTCTCGTCTCATTCTAGTCCTCTCCCACGTCAGAATTTAGCCTTTTAACATATCATCCCTTTGTATTCAATTCATCCTATACCCTCTATATACAGATATACACACATGCTCAGATATGTATTCATACACATGTATACCTTCCTATATAGACATGTGTAAGGATGCATATGTATACATTTGTATTCCCTTCACCTATCCTCATACTAAGAAAAGTTTCATAAGTTACTATTATTGTTTTTCCACATTGGCATGTAAATAGTTCAATTTTGATAAGTTCCTTATGATTTCTTTCCCATGTTTATCTTCTCATGCTTCTTGTATTTGATTGACAAATTTTCTGTTCAGTTCTGGTTTTTTCAGCAAGAATGCTTGAAAGTCCTCCACTTCACTGAATGACTGTATTTTCCCCTGGAATAATATGCTCAATTTTTCTGGGTAGTTGATTCTT